>JAKSZU010000001.1:163495356-164695356 GCA_026018925.1 Tupaia tana
TAGAGTGCCAACAATGGCATATATTAAGTGGGGATATGTAGTGTCTGTCTTTCAAGGTCTGGCTCATTTTGCTTAGCAGTATATCTTCCATAATCAACCATTTTGAGTCAAGTAACAGTGTCTCATTGTTCCTTAGTATTTCATAGTGCATACATGCCATAATATTTCAACTGTCATAAGCTGTAGTTCTCTTTCTTTCTTCTTTTTTTTTTGGCATGTCCTTGTCTGCTTTTGGTATCAAGGTGATGGAGGTTTCATAGAATGAATTAGGATGGGTTCCTTATTTCCTTATTTTCAGAGCTTTTTAAATAGCTTGAGGAGAATTGGGGCTAACTCTTCTTGAAAATTTTTGTGAAATTCAGAAGTGAAGCCATTTGAGACCTGGACTTTTTGTTGTTGGGAGACTATCACTGGTTCAACCTTGCTGCTTGCAATTGGGCTTTCAGGCTTTCTATTTTTTCTTGATTCAATCTAGGTAACTTGTAATCGTCCTTGTCATTCAGGTTTTAAAATTTTATCCCTATCCTCTTAAACTCTAGTTATGGAGATGCCTGTTGGTGCTGGGTTTTTTGTCTTCTGAGTATTTTGTGGTATGAGTAGGGTTTTGTCTTACTTTCCCATTGCTGATGGAGAGAAATGGCCATTAGTCTGTCTTTCTCTCTCCCCCCATCATTCTAACATTCAAAATATGATGTTATTTCATTTTTTATTCTCTATGTCCTTAAGTCTTAAAAAAAAAGTTTTTCTGTAGTTTTAGTAAAGTTTTAGAAGGTATTCCAATTAGGAACATTATTGAAACAGAGCCAGTGTTGAGACAGCTCCATGGCTCCTGCGATCTAGCCATTTTGGGAGAAAGGAAGATGTCTCACTGATCACTGGGCCTCCAGCATACAAAACCCGCGTGAACAGCCCTTCTTCAAGAGACAGACAGCTCCATGGCTCCTGCGATCTAGCCGTTTTGGGAGAAAGGAAGATGTCCCACTGATCACTGGGCCTCCAGTGTACAAAATCCACGTGGTAGGAAGACCCCCTTCAAGTCTCCTGTCTTTGTCTCTCTCTACCTCTGTCTCTGTCCTCTCTCTCTCTCTCTCTCTCTTTTTTAAATTTTTTCTTTTTAGAATTTTTTAAGGTGAGGCATTTCACAGGGCCCTTTGGCCCCTCCTAGCTAGCCCTTTATCTTGTTAATAATCCCCTCTCCTCCTCCCAGAACAACCCTTCTTCAAGAGACAGACAGCTCCATGGCTCCTACCATCTAGCCATTTTGCGTGGCGTGCAAGCGCGCTGCGCGGTTTTCTAATTTTTGAGTTTTATTGAAATTTTTTGAATATTAATTATTCTTTTTTAGATTTATTTAAAAGTTTTTCTCTTCTTTTTCTCTGTTTCTTCTCTGTTTTTTTTTGCTGCTGTTGGTATTGTTTCCCTCTCTCTGCTTCCTTTTCTGCACACTCCTCGACCCTCAGTTTGAATTTCCAAGTTTGGGAAGACACCGACCATCCACCAGATGACTAGAAATCACTGCAGGACCACAAGAAATATGGGGGAAACAGGAAAATATTTCTCCCACAAGGGAAACGGATAGCTCCTCTTCATCCACACACAGTTCAATGGAAATCATGGAAATGTCTGATAAAGAATTCAGAACATTCATAATGGCAAAGCTAACAGAGATGGAAGAGAAGAGAGACAAGGAACTGCTGAAGAGGAAGGAGAAAGAAGTTGAAGAGTTCCAGGAGGTGAGGAAATTCATGCAAGGCCTAAAAGAGGAATTTCACACTTTACAAAAGAATCAGATGGAACTGTTAGAGATGAAGGCTATAATACAAGAAGTCAAAATCTCCATTGAAAGTATTAAAAGCAGACTAGACCATTCAGAAAATAGAATCTCAGATGTAGAAGAGAAAATGGCTGGCCTAGAAAAATCCACCACAAAGACTGAGAAAATGGCCCAAAAATTTGAGAATAATATGCAAGAAGTACTAGATACAATTAAACGTCCAAACATCTGGATAATAGGCATCCCAGAGGGTGAAGAGACTCATAAGGGCATTGATAATCTATTCCATGAAATCCTGCAAGAAAACTTTCCAAACCTGGAGAGGCACTCAAAGATTCAGTCCCAAGAAATACAGAGGACCCCAAATAGAATCAACCCAAGAAGATCTTCTCCAAGACACATTATAGCCAGATTGACCAAAACCACAGACAAAGACAAGATACTAAGACTGGCAAGAGAAAAAAGATAAGTTACCTACAAAGGGTATCCCATCAGACTAACGGCAGACCTCTCATCAGAAACAATGCGAGCGGGAACCAGCAGTTAGCGTAATGGCTATGTCGCTGGACTCCCACGTAGTCGACCGCGGTTCGCGTCTCGGACCCGGTGGCTTACAACTCACGCCGGGCGCGTGTGCGTGCGTGCCCAAGATCCCGAGAGGAGAATGGAGGAGAAGGGATTGCGGCGTGACCATCCCCCCTGGGGGGTGATTTCTCGCTTTCTGTCTCTATGTCTCTCTCTGTCTGTCTGGCGAGCGCACGCGCCCTATAGCGAAAAACCTCTCCAAAAAAAAAAAAAAAAAAAAAAAAAGAAACAATGCGAGCAAGGAAAGAATGGGAAAATATATTCAAAGTATTAAGGGAAAAGCAATTTCAACCGAGAATTCTGTACCCAGCAAGGTTATTGTTCATTTGGGAAGAAAAGACATGAACTTTCCCAGATAAACAAAGCCTGAAAGAATTTACCAGCACCAGACCAGATCTCCAAGAAGTTCTTAAGGGAGTGCTATGTCAGTAAAATTAAATGCAGACACACAGAAATAAGAGTTCAAAAACTAAGAAAATGGGCAACTTAATTGTAGGGGCAATGTTTGGAGATGAATATTATGTCCCAGAATTCAATCTGGAAGATTGAACCTTAACAGAAGAAAGATTAAGTACATGAGACTGAACCGATGAAACAACATTCTGTGACTTGACTGAATTATTGCTGCTTTTCTCCTAAGCTTTGTTTTCCGGTTTTAAAGGATTTTTGTCCTGTCTTGAGCTGTTGATATGTGTATGTACCTACTATTTGAACAGAATACTAACCTGTTTCTAGGCTTTAAGTTTCAAGGAAATATCATTACCAGTTCAAAACTACTCTTCTTGAAATTACCTGCTGAAAGTAGTTAGATTACTTATGATATTGTGTGGTCAATAAAATGTTGGGGAAAAAGGAATGGAAGACAACTGTATATAGCAGAGATAGTGTAATAAGAAAGTGGGAAAGGGCAGAGGGTCAAACATGGGGTAAAAAAACATATATATACATATACATATATATGAAAGTAGAAATGGAATATTATTGATGATAACATGCATGATTAAGCCACTATGCAGTTTATTCTAGATGGGAAATCACATTTAGTACGTTGTGATGATGCTCAGGGAATGAATGTTAAGTAATTAAAAAAAAAGTTGCAGGAGAAAAAAAACGGTAAAACTGTTCGTATCGAAATTAAAAAAAATGCATATTTGATGACTGCAGTAAGCTATATAGCCCCAGCTGGGTACTACTTTATAATATGTTCATTCTACTCACTGGGGTTTATGCCTAAAGTCAGACTTGGGTTCATGTATAGGTATATATCAGTTGTGCTAGCTATTGGATATATTTAGACTAATTAAGTTCATTAGCAAATCAATTAAATGGGGGGGGGGAAGGCATAGAAAGCAACCATGGATACCAGAGACAATGTGGGAGGAGGGTGGGACATGGCAGAGGGTGAGGGATAAGGAATCAAGGATGGCAAAACAAAAAACAAAGTATACAAGACATAAGAATTGGAAAATTATTTGCTGAAAACATGTATGTTGATGTGCTTGATTGAGCCAATACACAGTGTATTTTGGATGGAAAATTCATTTGTATGCTGTAATGATGTATAGTGAATTAATGTAAAAAATAAATAAATTTAAAGAGAAAAAAAAAGAAATTAAGAAAAAGAAACAGAGCCATTGTTAATAACTATTACCAGGACTGGCAGGTGGCACGATGGTTGAGGTGCTAGACTCTCACTTGGCTTACTACAGTTTGAATCCTGGACCTGGTGGCTTGCTTTCTCACTTTCCCTCTTTCTCTGATCAAACTGAAAAAAATAATAGTTATAAATAAAATTAAATAAATAATTCTTTAATAAATAAAACTATTGGAACCAGCAGATGGCATAAAGGTTATGTCGCTGGACTCCCATGTAGTTGACCACAGTTTGAGTCCTGGACCTGGCGGCTTAAAACTCCTACTGGGCATTGTGTGTGTGTGTGAACAAAATCCCCAGAGAGGAATGGAGGAGAAGCATGACCACCTCCTCTGGGGGATGATTTCTCACTTTCTGGCTCTCGATCTCTGTCTCTCTGGTGACCACACACATACACTATAGCAAACAAACAAACAAAAAAAACTCTCTAAAAAAGGATTTAAAAATAAAACTTACTTATTAGCATTATTTTAAGCACTCTAAAGATAATATGATTGCCTCAAAATGTAGATATATACAACTTCAAGTAGCAGGATAAGTCTTTGCTTCCTTATTGGTTGAAAATAAAGAAAAATTACCATAATTGGAATTAAACTCACTTTCTGGAAAACCCAATTCTCATATTCTTTTGGAAGAAGTGCATTCAAAGAAGATTGATTTTGGCGGGAGTTTTTTGCCCGTTATCATTTTGAAAATGGTTTGGCTGATGGAAGTCTTAAAACTTACTCAAGAACCTCCCTGTCACAAGAGGAGAATATTAAAAATTAATAATGTGTAGTTTATTTTTTTCTTTCTTATTTTCTTAATTATATTTTTATAAAGCAAAAATGACAAACTTTTTTTCAACAGAATTTTACATTCTTTTGTCTGTCACATGTTTCTTCTTTTTGCCCCTCCTAACTACCCTCTACCACCCATCTCTAACACCCAACTCCCTCTTTTGCAGTCTCTGCTGTTTACACTTATCCCCTCTATTATCATATTTTTGGATCTTCCAATTTCTGCCATAGAGTGCAGAGATTCAGTACATATTGAGTGGGGATATACAGTGTGCATTTTTTCAGAGTCTGGCTCATTTTGCTTAATATGAAGTCTTCTATATTTATCTACTTTGAATCAAGCAAAAGTCTTATTTCTTTTTTTTTTTGGAGAGGTTTTTGCTATAGGGCGCGAGCACTCGCCAGACAGACAGAGAGAGACAGAGAGATAGAAAGCGAGAAATCACCCCCCAGAGGGGATGGCCACGCCGCAATCCCTTCTCCTCCATCCTCCTTTCGGGATCTTGGGCACGCATGCACACGCACCCAGCGTGAGTTTTAAGCCACCGGGTCCGGGAATCGAACCGCAGTCGACTACATGGGAGTCCAGTGACATAGCCATGACGCTAACTGCTGGTCCCAAGTCTTGTTTCTTATGACTGAATAATATTTCACAGTTTTCAGCCCAATCATCAGTTTTTGGATACTAAGGTTAATTCCATGTCTGAGTAATTGTGAATAATGCCTCAATAAACATGGACGTGCAAGTGTCTTTCTGATGAGTGTTTTCCTATCCTTTGGGTATATACCAAGGAGTGATATTACTGGGTCATTTGGTAATTCTATTTATAGGTTATTGTTTTCCATAGATGGTGTACTAATTTACATTCCCACCAACAGTGTAAGAGAGTCCCCCTTTCACCACAACTTCTCTAGCACTCATTCTTTATTTTTTTGATCCTAGCCATTCTAACTTGGATTAAATGATATCTCACTGTGGTTTCAATTTGCATTTCTCTTATGTCAAGAGACTTTAAACATTTTTTCATATGCCTTTTGGTCATTCATAAGTCTTCTTTGGAAAGTTGTATATTCAGTTTATTTCCCTATTATTTACATTGGAAAATTTTTTTCTTTTTCCTTTCTTTTCTTTCTCTCTTTCTTTCTTTCTCTCTTCTTTCTTTCTTTCTTTCTTTCTTTCTTTCTTTCTTTCTTTCTTTCTTTCTTTCCTTCTCTTTCTTTCTTCCTTTCTTTCTCTTTCTCTTCCTTCCTTCCTTTCTTCCTTCCTTCCTTCCTTCCTTCCTTCCTTCCTTCCTTCTTTCCTTCCTTCCTTCCTTCCTTCCTTCCTTCCTTCCTTCCTTCCTTCCTTCCTTCCTTCCTTCCTTCTTTCCTCTTTCTTTCTTTCTTTCTTTCTTTCTTTCTTTCTTTCTTTCTTTCTTTCTTTCTTTCTTTCTTTTCTTTTCTCTTTCTTTCTTTCTTTCTTTCTTTCTTTCTTTCTTTCTTTCTTTCTTTCTTCTTTCTTTCTTTATCTCTCTCTCTCTCTCTCTCTCTCTCTCTTTCTCTTTCTCTTTCTCTCTTCTTTTTTCTTTTTCTCTTTCTTTCTTTTTTAATGGTTGAGCTGCTGAGTTCCCTATGTATTCTGGTTGTCAATCCTTTGAGAAATAATTTGCAAGTATATTTTCCCCATTCTTGTCTTATCACTTTAACTGTTGTTTCCTTTGCTGTAAAGAAGTTTTTTAGCTCGATGTAATCACACTCGTCTGTTTTTGGAATTATTGCTTGTGCTTTAGGGGTCTTATTGAAGAAATTTTTGTCTACTCCAGTGTCTTCAAGAGTTTCCCTTATTGTTTTCTACTAGCAATTTTATAGTTTGAGGCATTGCATTTAAATCTTTAATCCATTTGGGATTGATTCTTGTTAATGGTGAGAGTTAGGGATCTAGTTTAATTTATCTTCAGGAGAATATCCAATTTTTCCAGCATCATTTGCTGAAGACTTTCTTTTCTCCACTGCATTGCCTTGTACCCTTTGTCAAAGGTCAGTTGGCTGTATGTTTTGGGATTTATTTCTAGATTCTCTATTCTGTGTCTATTTTTTGTACAGTACTATGCTGTTTTGATTATCACTATTTTGTAATACATTTTGACACCTGCTTTTTTGTTTGGGTTTAGTATTGTCTTGGTGATATGGGGGTCTTTCATGATTCCAGACAAATTTTATGACTTTTTTTTCTTATTTCTGTAAAGAATATCAATCAAATCAGACTCTCATTAAATACATAAATTAATTTGGGTGAAAATTGACATTTTGATTATATCAATTCTTCCAATCCAACATCTTTAAAGTATTAATCTGTAATATCTGGGCTTATTTTATTCACAGGCTCAAGTTCCTGTTATATTAATTTTGTTTTATTTTGTTCTAGGACAGATACATTAAATAGGACAGCTGGTTTCTGAGAGTGACCTCTCTAATGTGAACTTGATAATCTCTTTTTCTGCATCAGTGTCCTTAGAATTTTTCATTTAAAAACAAGACTTACCCATTGATATTTACCTCGATAAAATGTTCTCATCATTATTTTATAGTGTTGTTTACTTTCCACAGTACCAGTCTGACCAAATTTATAAAGTTTCTACATTCTTTGGAAGAAGAGCTGCTTAAGAGAAACCAGTAATATATTACTAATACTCCATTTTCAATATCCCTTTTCTTACTTCTAACTTAACTACAATCAAACCAGATAAGATTGCTCTTACAAGTTGGAGAGATTAGAAGAGTAGAAGCTTGTAAATTTTAATAGTTGCATCAATTTTGGTTTGGTTTTGATTGATCCTGTAGGAGAGTGTTCAAACTTTTCCTTTGATGCAAAGTTAGGAAAGTTCCAGACATGCAATGAACCTGAGTAGATCTACTAGTTTATCTTCTGGCAGCTGTTAAATTATTTTTATTAAAATTATGTTGGAATTTTTTTTTTTATACTTGTACGTGTTTTTACAAGACATTGCCAGGTACCAAAAAGATAAAGCCTTTCCAAATTTCATGATACTATACGCTCTTTGTGCAGGTGATTTTTTTCCTCTATTCTTCATTCAGAGACTTAAACCTATCTTGTTAAGTGATTGTTAGGAGAAATAATATCTATGTTATTTGTGAGTCTGCTTGTGGACGAAAAACATTTTATTTCTCCCTTTAATTAACAAAGTATAACTGGCCTTTCAAAATATATCTGAATCTAATACAATTTTAAAATGAAAAGAAGAAGCTATGTGAGAAATTTTACATATGATTCCTAAAATTATACTTAAATCTTAAAAGCAAATACTATGTATTCTTTGAGCACTTGCTCCATAAAACTATGTGAGGGTAAGAGAGGGTAAAGAATCAGAACAAAGAAGAAAATAAACATGGAGATGGAGTTAGTTTTTGAAGAACTGCCATGAATTTCCTGGCTGAGCTAGTAGGAGATGTCAAACAATAAACTGAAATAAATGAACACTGAAACCAAATAAGAACCATAACTTACGCACACAAGATGTATTTTAAGTTTGGGAGAAATAGTTGTTGCTTTGGCTGACACATTGTTGTTCAATTTTTCTTATTAAACCAGAGCAAATACATTGACATTTACCCAGACACACATATACAGCTTTCAAAACGACTCCCTAATACTGGAAATTCTTGGGTATTTTCCAATCTAAGGAGAGGTTAGCCAAAGACTAAAGCTTTACTAAGACCACCCAAAATATCAGACTCCACCCCTTCTCTGAATCTGTGCCACTGTCAGAGAAATGAAGAAAACTTAAAGGAGGAGGTAATAGAGAGGAAGGCAGATGGGGGAGAGGAAGGAAAAAAGGAAACAGAAAAGAAAATGCAACTTTAATTAGAGAAAACTAAATTCTCTTTTTTTCTTTGTGTTTTCTGAGTACATAAAAAGATACAAAATAATGACATCACTCGCTTCTTCCCATAGATTTCTTGTTTGTTTGCTGGTTTTCGCTAGAAGCACACATTGCAAGTTTCTATAATATTCATATATTGCAAACTGCAATTGATGTTTTTGGATCTTTCTTAGATTTTAGTTTAAAGCATGTACAACATTTTGAGAATGTTTGCCTGTTCTACACAATTCGTCTAGGTCCAATATTAGCTTTAATTTGTACTGTAATCTTTTGCATGGCAGGGAATTATAGAAATTTAATCTATGACATCTTGAAATTTTATGGAAAAAATCTCACTTATTTTATGAATATATTTAAGAGGTTTTGGCCTTAAGGTGTGTGCACTCGCTGGAGAGAGAGAAACAGAGACAGTGAGAGGGCAAGTGAGAAATCACACTCCAGGAGGTATGCCACACCATACTTCCACTCCCTTCTCCTCCATTGTCCTCCCTGGATCTTGGACCAGCATGCTCACATGCCCAGCCGGATTTTCAAGCCACTGGGTCCAGGACTCAAATGTTATCAGCCATGTGTGAGTCCAACGATGTAACCACTATGCTCTTTGCTGGCCCCTATTATATGAATTTTTTTTTTATTGGAAGTTTTTGGGTCAAGATGCTGAGTCTTCCTGTAATCTAGCTAGACCAAGATACTTTAAAAGATTCCCCTGAATCTGTATGAAAATCATTACTTAGGTATACGCTTATCAGAAAAAACACTAACTGTCCTTCCCAAGGACCTATCAATTTCTTTGCTGGGATTCTCCTCAAATGTTTTTAAAAGTTGAACATGGGGACCAGCAGTTAGCGTAATGGCTATGTCACTGGATTCCCACGTAGTCGACCGCGGTTTGCATCCCAGACCCGGTGGCTTAAATTCATGCTGGGTGCGTGTGTGTGAGTGCCCAAGATCCCGAGAGAAGAATGGAGTAGAAGGGATTGCGGCATGGCCATCCCCACTGGGGGGTGATTTCTCACTTTCTGTCTCTCTGTATCTCTCTTTCTGGCGAGTGCACATGCCCTATAGCAAAAACCTCAAAAAAAAAAAAAAAAAAAGTTGAATGTGCGGTCCAGCAGGTGGTGTGGAGGCTAAAGTACTCTATCTCATGTGGCCAGATGCATGGTTCAAGTCCCAGGCCCAGTGGCTTGAAAAACACACAGGACATGTGTGTGTATATGTCCAAAATCTTGAGAGGAGACTGGAGAAGGGTTTACAATGTGGCCACCTTCCCAGGGGGGTGACTTCTCACTTTCTTTCACTTTCCCTCTTTCTTGCTGTCTCTGTCTGGTGAGTGCATGCACCCTACAGTAAAAACTGAAGGACAAAAAAAGAGTTGAACGTGGGACCAGCAGTTAGTGTAATGGCTATGTCACTGGACTCCCACGTAATCAACCACGGTTCACGTCCCAGACCTGGTGGCTTAAAAACTCACGCCGGGCGCGTGTGCGTGCGTGCCCAAGATCCCGAGAGGAGAATGGAGGAGAAGGGATTGTGGCGTGACCATCCCCCCTGGGGGGTGATTTCTTGCTTTCTGTCTCTCTGTCTCTCTCTGTCTTTCTGGCTAGCGCACACGCCCTATAGTGAAAACCTCTCCAAAAAAAAAAAAAAGAGTTGAACGTGAGTTCACTGAGCAGAGATGACTAGCGGTTCATATGCTATGCTCATTTATTTTTAACTAGTCATGAAATGGAGAATGTCCAGTTTCACTTCAGAGAATCAGAACATATTCCAAAATATCAAGGCAGATCAAATTTAAGAGACAAAGATCAAAGGAAGTAATTTCATAAGAGACAATGTGAAGAAAGTATGAAGGGATGTCAGAAAGAAAGGAATGGTACAGGGAGGACAGATGGAAGTGTGAAGATCTGGAAAGGAGACCTGGTTGACAGGAGCATGCCTTGGCTCTGGAAGCCACATGCTCTCTACTGCTGGGTTAAAGGCAGATGGATGGGAGTCATAAGACCTATAATAAGAAGAAAGAGATTGAATATAATGGTTGTATCCTGCATATGGTTCTCTTATGGCTCTCTGAGTGCGTGCTCTCAAGGTTTTTACGCAGCAATGTGCATAGAATTGGTTTATTCACTGCTTGCAATTATTGCTCATTTCATATAAACATTCCCTAGTGGTTTAAACATTTCTGGAAGCAATTATGTTTCTTAGAAGTAACTCTGTGCTTTCCAGTTAAGATGTTATGAAAAATGTTGCCAGTCTTAAAAGTCAGACATTGTCTACTATTACTGTGAACAATCCTTAAAATTCTCATGAAGAAAGCACTGTCAGTGACCTAGGATCTTGGAAACCTATATGCATACAAGTAAATATCTCCTTATCTATCTAAATATACACATACATGTAATTTTAGCTGTTCACATTTGATACAAGTACAAAAATTATACTACAATATTCAACAGATTCACATTTCAACATCCTAAACTCGGACCAAAAAAATTGAGAAAAGTTTCATTCTTTTCAAGGAAAACAGATTTGAATTAAAAATGTTCCACCAACAAACATTTCAAGTCTTCACTTCTCAAAATTACAAGAAAAAAAATCTACCACTTTGAAGAGTGCTTTAAACTCTGCATTTTACAACTACACAGTTAAGTTCAAAATTTTAATCCTCAATTCATTGACAATGCAAATTATTTGCCAGCATTTGGAAGTCAAACAGGGTGAGAGGGGAGAGCCTTTACATATTCCAGGTTTAATATCTAAGCACCAGATGGAAACAATTCTACAATGAGAGAAAGAAATCTGTTAGGATATTTTGGAGATCTGTTCAGTTCGGCAGCACGTCATCGGTTAAGGAGGCCAATTTCTCAGAGGACTTATTTGAATTGCAGATACTAAAGTAGTGTGCCAGTTTAACCCAGAAAATGCTGAATTTTAAAATTATTTAAATTTTAATATTTTTAGATTAATAAAGTTCCCATTTACCTTTCACTAATGAGTCTTTTGTATAACTGAAATGAAAATTTTGAGGCAGATAAGTATGAAAGGAAAGAGTGATTTTTATGTAAAACCAAAAGAGTAGTAAAAAGTTCCCCCACCTTTTTTTTTTTTTTAGAGATATTTTTGTTATAGGGTGTGTGTGCTCACCAGAGAGAGAGAGAGAGAGACAGAGAGAGACACACACACAGAGAGGCAGAAAGCCAGAAATCACCTCCCCCCACCCCCAGTGGAGATGGCTATGCTGCAACCCCTTCCCTTCTCAAGATTTTGGGCACTCATGCACATGCAACTGGCATGAGTCTCAAGCTGCTGGGTCCAGGACTTGAATTGCAGTTGACCATGTGCAAGTTAGTGACATAACCATTATGCCATCTGCTGGTCCCAAGTTTCACTGTTAATATCTACAACTATGACTACTTCAAGGAAACTGTAAAATTGTTCACATTTATTTTTGCTATGAAATCTTTTATTCAGGACAGTTTATGGCATTTAAAGGTGAAGGATTAAAAATAATTAACAACTAAAATAAATACATTATTCTATGGATCTTTCAAAGGATGAGTTTTAAGTGAATCTGAACAGAAACAAAGGGCAACACAGTTTACTAGAAAGTAGATGGTTGTGCTTTGACAGTGAAAGACTGGGGAGCTGGGGTAAACTAAGCAATAAATCTTAGAGGGGCCTCTTTCATATTCATACCTGTGTTTTCTGGCAAAATAAGTGTCAAAATTTGCAACCACATGAGAACAGAATTATGCATTACATGGTGGTTATAGATTTTGGACAAAATCCAACTTAAATACTTTCATACGAACTTGACACGATAAACAAAACAGATTGCTTTTCCAAATTGCAATTCATTTAAAATAAAAAAATGCTATGATTATAATAGATGATCAGAATGTCAGTCTTCCCTACCCCCATTGCTAGGTTTTTATTTTATAAGAAGTTATAAGAGGACTATTTTTTTATGTTGTAGTTTGTATACAGTACTTAGAGCTTAAAATAAGTAAAGATGGAACAAATAGAAAGCAGCCAGCCTGTTCATATCCTTGGTAGAGAACAGGGAGAGTCCTTGGGGTGAGCAAAGGCAACAGAATATCCAGTCTTTACCACTTTGACTTGGCCACTCTTTCTACTGTGTATGTGAGCAGAGAGGGAATGAAGTACGAGGTGAAATGGAAAGAAGCTTAAAGGCAGCAAAGAGAAATAGGTGAGAAAAAGTAGCAGGAATAATGGTAAAGCTATTCCTTTGAGTCATATATAATGCTAAGGTCTCAGTTTCTGGGAAAAGAACATTACTCAGTGACCTTTGCTGTCTTCTCAATGGTAATAATTTTTAAATACTAAACTTACCTCCATAGTATTATGTCAAGGAAATGATCTTAGACTAACTGGAAGATGAATTTCCTGGTGCTGGGATTGTTTCTGAGCAATTTAAAACAAGAGGAGTAGTTTACACTTCTTCATATGGACTTTCCCTTTAGGTTGCACAGTTTGTGTTGTTAAAGATGGGACAGGTGCAGGTGGTGTGTGCTGCTAAGAAATATGCCCCATCGGCTGAGACCACAGGGGAGGGCTGGGTTTGCTTACCCAGTTCAACCTAAAGGCCAAGCACACGGACACATTCCTGTGATTCCAGTGACTCAAGAGGCTGAGGCAGGAGGATTAGGTGTGGTGCCCCCATGGTTTCAACTAGGTTGCAACGAAGAAAGCTCATGACATGACCAGATACCGCAGACTCTGTCTTAAAAAACAACAACAACAACAAAACAAAACAATGAAAGAAAAGAAAAGGGAAAAAGAAGCTGGGGCAATTTATTCCAACAATTTGCAGTTGCTCAAAGAGGTGGAACTAAAATCAAAGGAATGACTGTTCCATGAATCAAGATACCTGCATTAAAGTCTCATGTCTCCAAGTAACTGTGTAAGCTAATCGTATCTTTTTTAGCACTACGGTGTTCTAATCCATAAAATAGGAAGTATGTTTTGATGATCTCTAAGGTCTCTTCAATCTCTGAAATCAATGTTTTTGTGTTTTCTTTGTTCTAAGAACTAACACATCTGTCTTTCTTTAGTTGGCATGTAGGTAATGTCTGTCAAAGGCCTGTGAACATTCTCTACTTCCCACTATTTTTTATTTCTCTGTTTTGTAGAACTGTAGCATGCTGTGCCTAACAATTTTACATTCAGAAAACGTTGATTGGACAATTCAGTTTATATTATTTGACCTGTTGATTGACTTTATTATTGACTATTGGGTCTTTTTGAAAGCATGGAGATAGATACTTTCATAAAGCATATTGTGGAATTGTTTGATGGAGTGGGGTGCTTTGCACCCTAATTCTGATAAAGTATAGAATATAAAAATGTACTTTTGATTAAAAAGTGACGAAAGTAGGAATAAAGGGGCTGGGTTGATAATGGCCAGTTCTTATGTGATATATATATATATATATATATATATATATATATATACACACACACACACACACACACACATATATATATATATATATATATATATATATATATATATATATTTAAATAAATTTTTTAATGGTCAGTTATTTAATTAGTTTCCTGGCAAAAAATTTAGAGCAACAATTTGTGAGGATAAACTCCATTTGTAAGGGATTGCAGGTAGCCCTGGAGCTGAGGAACAGCTTTGATTTTTGATAAAATTTCTGAGTCCACAGCTTTTCTGATAAATCTTGCGCTGCTCTGAAATCTTGTATTTCTCCTTCTCTCTGTCAAAGATCTCACCTTCCTGGTGTCTGGATTTCCACAGTTTCTTTTTCTTGAAGTAAGCATCGGTAAGGTGCCTTGGGATTTTAACTTTGCTAATATCAATTTTCGTGGAGGTGGCAATGACAAATTTCTGGTGTGTTCTACGCAGTGGAACTCGATTGAGAACCAGCGGTCCAGTTACAAGTAGCAAGCCACTGCTCAGCTGCTTCAGGAAAACCACTCTCTTGCTTCTGTGGCGTCCAGTGAGGATGATCAGAATGGTCCCAGAGGATGATCAGAATGGTCCCAGGAGTGATGCTGGCTCGCAGCTTTCCCACATGCTGACTGAAGGGTTTTTTGCTGTGGTTCAACAGCTTTCAAGGCACATCTTCAGTAGGATAATACCTAGGCATTTTGCGCAGTTTAACCACCCGGGTACCACATTCTTGTCTCCACCAACTGGTTTTGTGACAGTCACAAGAACCTTCTCCTTTTTCTTTTCGATCCTGGATTTAGTGGCCGAGTATTTCCTGTTGTACGTGGCCTTCCTGGAATACATGGCAGACTGGGAGTGTCTGCCGATGCCCTGGACTAGGATGAAGTTTTGGCTGCAATGGGGCTTCCCCTTCTTGGCCTTTTTAGCCTTGGGGTCACCCTTTTTAACCTTGCCACTGGCATCAGCCTTCTTGGCTTCAGGTTTTTTCTCCTAGTATCCTGCTTCACAGTTTTTTCACCTGCCATCTTGTTTAGTGGGAAAGAGCTTAACTGAATATTTTCTTTTTTTTTTGGGGGGGGGAGAAGTTTTTGCTATAGGGCGCGTGCGCTCGCCAGACAGACAGAGAGAGACAGAGAGATAGAAAGTGAGAAATCACCCCCCCCCCCCCCCCCGCCCCAGAGGGGATGGCCACTCCGCAATCCCTTCTCCTCCATTCTCTTCTTGGGATCTTGGGCACGCACGCACGCACACGCGACCGGCGTGAGTTTAAGCCACTGGGTCCAGGACTCGAACCGCGGTTGAATACGTGGGAGTCCAGCGACATAGCCATTACGCTAACTGCTGGTCCCCTGAATATTTTCTAAGAACTGTTTGCCTTTCTGCTTTGGAGGCATGCTCCTCACACTCCAAGTTTAGTGAACTAGCACTTAGTTCTGATTTCGCATTAAAGTCACTGGGGTCTGTTTTTCCAGTACTCTACTTCATTCTTTATTAATACGATATTAACCTACCCAATCTTTCTGCACTAAATCATGTAATTGAGGAACTTTAGGGTTGGAATATATCTTGCTGAGTTTTTTCAACTTTCTATTTAGAGATGGCTAAAACAGTAAAGTGATTATTAAGCTCACCTTGCAATAAGATACTGTATTTCCTAGTTTCTTTGCCTCCTATTTTTATTTATTTAAATCGGCAGACAAAATTGATACATTGTTATGTATAACATGATATTTTGAAGTATGTATACATCTTACGAGGGTTAAATCTAGCTTATTAACATATGTCATCTTTTTTTTTTTTTTGAGAGGGTTTTTTTTTTTTTTTTTTTTTTTTTTTTTTTTTTTTTTTTTTTTGCTTTAGGGCGTGTGTGCTCTCCAGACAGAGAGAGACAGAAAGACAGAAAGCGAGAAATCACCCCCCAGGGGGTATGGCCCCACTGCAATCCCTTCTCCTCCATTCTCCTCTCGGGATTTTGGGCACGCACGCACACGCACCCAGCGTGAGTTTTAAGCACCAGGTCCGGGACGTGAATCGCGGTCGACTACATGGGAATCCAGCGATATAGCCATTACACTAACTGCTGGTCCCCATATGTCATCATTTTTGTGGTGAGAATAGTTAGTATCCATTCTTTTTTCCTTCTTTGCCTTCTGGTTGATTATTTGGGCATTTTTATTTTGGGAGAATCAGCTGTCTTTTATTTGTTATTTTAAAATATTTTCTCAAGACCAGCAGATGGCGTAATGGTTGTGTTGCTGGACAACATGGTCAACCCTGGTTGGAGTCCCAGACCCAGTGGCTTAAAACTCATGCCAGGCATGTATGCATGCATACCCAAAATCCCAAGAGGAGAATGTAGAAGAAGGGATTGTGGTGTGGCCATTCTCCCTTGGGAGTGATTTCTCACTTTCTGTCCCTCTGTGTCTCCCTGTCTCTCCAGCAAGTGCATGTGCCCTATAGCAAAAATCTCTCAAAAAATATTTTTTTCTCAGTGCCAGCAGGTAGTGTGGTTTTTAAGGCACTGGATTCCCACATGGTAGACAAAGGTTTGAGTCCCAGACTCAGCGGCTTGAAAATCATTCTGGGTTAATGTACATTCCTGAGAAATCCCAAGGAGAATGGAGGAGAAGGGATTGTGGCATGGTCATCCCCCTTGAGGGGGTGATCTCTCACTTTTCCCCTCTTTGTCTCTCTTCAGCAAGTACATGTGTACTAAGGGAAAAACTTAAGAAAATAATTTTTTTCTCATGGTCAGTCTAGCCACAGGTTTACCAATGTTGTTAACTTCAGATAAACAAATTTGGTTTTATTTATTTTTAATTTTTTAAATGATCTATTTCACTTTATTCTGCTCTCATTTTCATTATTTCCTTTCTTCTGCTTGTTTTGGTTTTAATTTACTCTTCTTTTCCTAATTTCTTAAAATGGAAATCTCTGTTATTGATTTGAAAACTCTTATCTTTTTAAGAAGTACAGGCATTTATTAACTGCTATAAATTTTCCTGTAAACACTATTTTAGCAACATTCACAAAATTTGGTAGTTCTATATTTTTTACACATTGATTTTAGACTAATCTCCTTGTAGTATGTGTGACTATATATATAAATATGTAGACAGATAGTGTATGTATGTATGTGTGTGTGCGTATTTTTTCCCATTCAAGATATGTATCTGGAGACCAGTAGGTTGCACAGAGGTTAAGGTGTTTGGATGCCAAATGACCAACTGAGGGGCTTGAGAGGCACCCCGGACACGTGTTCGTGTGTACCCAGAATCTTGAGAGGAGAATGGAGGACAAGGAATTATGGTGTAGCCATCCCTCTGGGAAGTGATTCCCCACTTTCTCTCTCTCTCTTTGTCCTGTAGCACCCTAAAAATAAAATAAATAAATAAGTTGATGCTGGTCTTGCTTGAATATTTGTTCTTTTTATTCCCTTGGTTCACTGCTTCATTCTGGAATGTGCTCATACTACTGCCTTCTGTACCGTGATGTTATATGTACCTGGCTTCTATTTTCAGTTTTCACTAATGGACTTACTTAAAGTACAGCCTGTATCATTCAATTGTTAGAGATGATTACTGTCTCTTCTAGGGCTGCTTTAGGTATTATCAAAGTGAATTTCTCTGCTTTGTGTTCAAGACACCCTCTTTCTCCCTGCTCAAATGAGGTCTTTTACATGCTACCTGGTATTTTTTTTTCCCCACTGCACTGAACATTTGATAGGAAAATGTTTCTTAGTGGTGTCTAAGTTACAAATGCATTTTTTTTTCGTTTTTTTTTCCTCAGATTTTCTTCCTTTGTTAATATCATGAAACATTTTCTGTCCTAAATATAGGAAATCAGGGATGTGTCAGTGAAAATGTTTCATAATCAGTATTGTGAAAGCTGTACACATGTGGAGTAAGCAGCCATTGGCCAGATTACACTGCACTGCAAACAACCCTTGCATCTCAGTGGCTTCAGATAATAAATGCTACATGTCCACTTTTGGCGACTGGTGGCGGGGGACATAGAGACTGTTTATTTTGATTACTAAGAAAATCAGGCTGACAATTTCCAACATACGCCTTCAAGATTGTATATGGAAGTTAGAAAGGAGACTTAACAAATTTCACGGAAACAGTTTTTTTTTTTTTTTTTATTATTCATATAGTTCTAGTAGTGGGGGGTGGGGAAGAGAAGGTGAGAGAGAGAGCATGCCCAACAAGGTCCTTTCCACTTTTGTGTCCATTAAATGTTTTTTTTTTTTTTTTTTTTTTTTTTAACCCCTTGACTATGTTCCTCCCTCCATTGCCTACAGCCCTTCCACACTGTCTCTAGTATCTATGGTTGCTCTCCCTGCTTTTGTACCTTCTGACCTTTAAATTTCTGCCAGAGTGCAGACATTCAGTATGTAAGTGGGGCTGTACATTGGCTCTTATAGTCTGGCTTGCTTTACTCAGCAATAAATCTTCCATATTAGTCCACTGTATCAAATTTCATGGTCTCTTTTTTCTATGACCAAGTAGTATTAAATAGTGTATATGTGCTACATTTTTTCAGTCCATTCATCTGCTCTTAGACATTTAAGTTGACTCTTTGTTTTAGCAATTGTGAATAATATTGCAATGAACATGGATGTGCAAGTGCTTTTCCAACTGAGTGTTTTCCTATCCTTTGGCTAGATACCCAGGAGTGAAATTGTTGGGTCATATGATAGTTGTATTTGTAGGTATCTGAAAAACCTCCATATTATTCTCCACAGTGGCTGTACTAATTTACATACCCATCCACAGTGTAGGAGCCACTTCTCCTCCTATTTCTTGGTAGAAACCAATCTCCTAACCACAACTCATATAAAGGTACAGGGAAGTAGGATCATCATATATGTTCAAAATAAGGAGAACCAGACCTACCAAAAATTGCAATTTTCATAGCAGATAAAATATCCAAATCCTGATGAGAGGTAAGCAACATATTCAAGACCATTACCATCCAATTTTATTAATTAAATCAGCAACATGACAAGACAGGATTTTGAAGGAAATTTATCATGATATAACTCAGGCATATGAGTTATGTAATTATAATTTTTTGTTCAAGATTCTGTCTTGTCATTTTTGAAATGGGCTTGGTGAGAGATTAGAGCCAAATGGCTACATGGTGGTTGAACGGTGAGCTGAAAGCAGAGTAATCACAAAATGAATCAATGGCTTAAGGAAACAGAGATGAATATCTTCAAAAAATGTGACATGACTGTGGTTTGCTGGGAAACAAGCAGCAGACAGGCTAGCTTGCATACTGTATCCAAAAATGAATGGATCTTCTGAGCAAATCTTTGAACTGTCCGTAGTACTCCAGGGGAAAAAAAAACCCAAAAAACAAAACAACAAAAAACTAGACACAATAGGTGCGGAAAAAGCAGGCAGAGTGGGACCATCATGAAATAATTCTCAGGTGAGGACCAAATATGGAATGACTCTTGGCTATATCTCTGCACTTTGTGGCCCCTACCCCACCCACTATGCTAATCATGAGCCTTTCCCTTAGGGAGAACAACCGCACTTTAGAGAGATGCTCTTTAGCATGTCGCCGGGAGCACATATTCTTCATAACAATCAAACATTAGAAAATATAATGTGAAATGAGTGTAACCTTAATTAAAATGCTCTCCTATTGCTAATTTTATAGTTAAAATGCAAAATTAATAGCTTTTTTTTTTCCCTGACACTTTTAATGATCTTTGGACTCTTTCCAAACTTTTTTTTTCAGTACTCACTGATGATGATGAATCAGATTAGACTTGCTAAAGTAGAAATCTTTACATTTCCTAAGACTCCTCATGTTTCCCTCAATATTGGATGTGACATACTCACTCTGTAATATATTCAGGTGGAATTGAATTCAAACTTAAAATGTGTTTATTTTTACATTCATTACACAAGATATAAAGGAAATTTGGCATCTAAATGAATACATTTTATCTCACTAAGATGGAAGAAAGAATTTCTAAATATTACTTCTTCTGCTTGCTTTGAAATTGTACCTTTCAGAAGACCAGTTATCTTAAGTTCATGTTTTTAGCAGACTTTTCCCAAAAAATCATCAGTTGGATTTTGCTAGAAACTAAGTCATTTTAATTTATTTACCTATTGATTGTTATTTTTATATAAACTTAAGTGTTTATAGCAATTGGAGATTTTTAATGGTACAAAGATTATTTATAAAGAGTTGAGACATTTAAAATTAGAATATACTAAAGTATATCATTTGCATCACACTGATTAATGTTTAAAGTACTCTGACATTTTGTTAATTTTTCTAAGAAAGTTAAACTAGGCAATATTTATATCCATATATTCAAGTTTAGACAAAAAATACTGGGAGGTCTGCTTTTCCTTTTGTCTAAATTTTCTGTGCTTATTTTCTTTATAAGTTAATACAAAATATTCATTTTTTCACATGTAGCAATTTTGTAACAGCTATTTGTAAAATGATTCCAGCTGGTTTACTTCAGAATTCTCAATATTAATTTCCTGTTCTTTTCTTTTAGAGGCAATTTTTTAAAGCTTATTTATTTATTTATTCCATGGCAGAGAGAGACAGAAAGTGACAGCACCCCTAACAGGGTATTCATGCCACAATTCACTCCAGCCTCCCTCAGCCCAGATCATGAACATGTGCACACATTGGGCATTCATAAGGAGGTCATGGGAAATGAACTGGGGACCTTCCCTTGTGGTTTTAGCTGCATTACCACTATGCTACCATCTGGCTATAGGAGCAATTTGGAGCTCTTTTAGTTACCTACTGCTGTGTTGTAAATCACCCTAAAACCTACCATCTTTTTTTTTTTTTTTTTTTTTTTGAGAGGTTTTCGCTATAGGGCGCGTGCGCTCGCCAGACAGACAGAGAGAGAGACACAGAGACAGAAAGCGAGAAATCACCCCCCAGGGGGGATGGTCACGCCGCAATCCCTTCTCCTCCATTCTCCTCCCGGGATCTTGGGCACGCATGCACACGCGCCCAGTGTGAGTTTTAAGCCACCGGGTCTGGGACGCGAACCGCGGTCGACTATGTGGGAGTCCAGCGACATAGCCATTACGCTAACTGCTGGTTCCCCAAAACCTACCATCTTAAAAACAACCATTTTTATTGCTCATGATCTGTGGGTCATGAAGTCAGTCAGTATTCAATGGTGATGGCTAATTTCTGCTTCATCTGATGTTGGCTTGGGTGGTTCAACTGGGCTCAATGCATCTGAAATGGCCTCACTCACATACTTGAGGTCTTGTTACTCCATATTGATTGGGGATCTTGGTTCTCCTCCAAGTGCCTTATGTCTCTTCACATGGCCTCTTATCCTTCAGTTGTCTTTCTGAGTTTCTTTATATGAGCGGTGAATTCTGAAGGAAAAACAAAAAAGTTGCAGAACCTCTTAAGATATAGGCCAATAACTGCACAGGAATGATTCTACCATATTGTCAGGTAGAAATCTTATATTCAAAGAAAGTAGAAATAAATTCTACCCCTTGGTAGGGACAGTGACATCGTCATACTGTGAAAGGGCACATAGAAAAAGAGAGATTGTAGAATCGTTTTTGGAAACAATTTATCACAAACACAAACTATTAATAATTGCACTTCTAAGGTTTCCGCTATATGCTCTTCTGCCCAAATTATTACCTGGCACGTTATTGTATGAAAGCTTATACCTTTGTATTTCTGTTTGTGAGCCATTGAATATCTCAGTAAATTGAAGAGACAGTTCATCATTTTTGTCTTCCAAAAATGTGGTTGTTTGATGGAATTTAGAGCATACTTCAAAAATGGAAGAGTGTGGGGGGACACCATTAGCAGTATCACATTCACTCTTTAGCCACATCTTGAGTACTCATGGTTAAGTATAGTTTCAGGCATTGGATATACAAATAAACATGATTAAGAAATGATTTTTATCCTATGGTATTTGAATTATTGGTGAAAGCTGCTTTTTTTTTTTTCTCTCTTAAGGTTTATTTATCTATTTCTTCCATCAGACAGGGTGAAAGGCAGAGATAAAGAGAGGGAGACAGACACAGAGTGAGAGACAGATAGCCAGTCCCGACAGAGTCTTCACTTCACAATCTAACCACCATTCTCAACCAGCCGGGACCTCAGAGACACTTGTGTGCCCAGTGAGTGCAGAGAGAACCCAGGTCCTTTCTGTATGGCTTCAGCAACATGGAATGTTCCATTACTGCTGTGCCACTGCAGCTGTCCTGATCACAGCTCTTTAATCCCTTGCAGGGACACCATGCATCCACAGCCTTGTCAGGTGCTCTTAGGGTGGTAGGGATTTTCTGCCCCTCTGAGATTAAGTATGTCCATATGATTTGTTTTTGCCAAAAAGGTGATAGCAGATATAATGAAGCAGTTGCACAAAATGCACGTGAGTAGTGGGGCTTGATTTATTTATTTCTCCTTTATTGCCATGAGTATAAATTAGGTCTTAGAAGTGATGCACGTACATACTTACATAAGGATTTAACTCCTGCCTGACTCATGGTTTAATGCAAAATTGGCCATAGAGCCAGCCGAGATCAACCAACTACCAAGTTGGTTTTACATCCACAAAAGCTACCTGAAAAGAGATTTTCTGTCTTATATGGAAGAAAGACATAAAAATATACAATTACTGGTACTTTAACGCATATGAGAAGATCTCCATAGTACGAAACCAATACCACCTTTTTTTTTCTGGGTATGTGCTCATAAGTGTTTTTCAGGGGAAATGAACAAGATGTTCTAGAAGAAGATGACATAAAGCTGTGTCTTGAAAAATAAATAAAAGGAAAGGTAAGAGTTTACAGATGAAGGGAGAATATTACAAGCCAAAACTCAATGTGAGAAAAGGCATAGTGATGAGCTCCAGCGTGGAGAAAACCGTGTAACAGTTTGTTGTTCCCAGAAGTGCAATGAGTGAGACAGTCCTACTTTACCAGGAGATATAAACCCTTAAATTTGTAATGGATTCTAATTCCAAGAAATTTCTAGGTTGATAGTAACTAGGATTTGATGTGAACTTCATTGCTATGGTAAATATTTTAAAGTACATGGTCTACCAGAATTAATTTAAGTAAGGCAGTTTCATTGTCTCTGCCTTTACAAACAATGAAACTACATTTCAATCAAAGATTTAAAGTGCACAGTGCAAATAATGCATAGATAGCAATTGTAGACTTGACTTAAAAGAGGAAAATGATTCATTGAAAAAAGTAATGTTATACCATGTGGCTTTTCAAATAAATAACATAGATGGCCCCTACCCCCTTTAATAGTAATTATGCTTCTGAAAAAAGTTTGTAAATTAAATTATATTATATACCATCATAAAGATATTCTAATAGGGAATAAATCATAAAGATATTCTAATAGGGAATAAATGTTTGTTTCATAGGTATAATTCTTGTACAATGCCTTTTTCTTTTTTAAAAGAATTATTCATTTAATTTTTAATTTATTATTGTTGCTTTTAATTTGCTATAGGACACGTGCACTCACCAGAGAGAGACAGAGAGAGAGAGGGAGAGAAAGGTAAAATGTAAAAGTAAGCCGCTGGGTCCAGGACTCAAACTACAGTCTGCCATGTGAGTCCAGCACTTAAACCACCACACCACCTGCCGGCCGGCCCACGATGTTCTTCTTCTTCTTCTTTTTTTTTTTTTTCCAAAGCAACGTTTTGACTTTGTGCAGGGAAATGAGGATTCTTCAAACAGTTCATGGGAAATGTCTATTATGAAAAAACTATGCATGGATTTCACAATTTTTTGCATCAAAATAAACTTATACTTTAATTCAAGTGGTCCACTTTTTAATCTCCTCATATAATTCATTAGATTCCTATTTTAGGTGAAATAATAGATTTCTATTTTACTCTCAATTTTAGAACTAAAGGAGACTTTTTTCTTTTAAAAAGTTTGCTATAGGGCAGCTGCACTTGTTCAGGAGGGTTGGGGAGAGGGACAGGAAATGAGAAATCACCCCCCTAGGAGGAGGACCACACTACAATCCCTCCTCTTCCATTTTCCTCTAAGGATTTTGGGCATGAAGACACACCTGCCTGGAGCATTCTTCAAGCTGCCAGGTAGGTCTAGGAACTGAATGGTGCAGTTGGCCATGTGGGATCCAGCCACCTCCCACCACCTGCTCACCCAACTTTCAAGATCTTTTATCCTACTTTGGACCTTAGTTAATTTTCTAGCCTTGCCCTTTAGTAGCAATGAAAGCTTGAGCATGTTTCCAAATCCCTCCAGACCTCAGTGTCTTTATCAGTAAAATGGGGAAATAAAATTCTTATTGTTTACAGGGCATTTTTACTTGTAAGGTCTCTTTTAATAAATGTTAGCTCTTTGCTATTATTTTCATAATAATAGCAACAACTTGCTACTCAGTTTTACAATTGAGGAAACAAGAGACCAACAGAAGGCATTTGACTTGAGTAATGATGTGTATTTAATGTAGTTTCAGAACCAGAAGAAGATTCTGGACACTGACATCCAAGGCTAGTGATTTTCTCTGGGCAGGGGTACTCCTCTCACTGAGTTTTGGAGATGTTTGTGATGAAAGTGTAGAGTGATTCTGGAAACCACTGCAATGGTGAAGTTGCCTTGAAACATAAAAGATACTGTCTTGGTCCATTTTTTGCTGCTATAACAGAGGAGCACAGACTGAGTAATTAATACAGAAAGGAAATTTACCTCGCAGTTTCAGAGTCTGGAAAGGCCAGAAGGCCCTCATGCTGTGTTGTAACATAGTGGAGAAGCAGACGGGCAAGTGAACATGTGGGAAAAAAAAGTCCTAGGGGTTGGCTTTCTTTTTTCTTTTTAAAAAAAATTTTTTTTAAGAAATTTTTTTGTTATAGAGCACATGTGCTCCCTGGAGAGACAGAGAGACAGTGAGAAATCACTCCCCCAGGGAGGATGGCCACACAACCTTCCCTTCTCTTCCATTCTCCTCTCAGGTTTTGGGCATGAACACACACACACACGCCTGGCATGAGTTTCAAGCCTCTGGGTCCGGTATTCAAATCATGGTCAGCCATGTGAGAGGCCAGTGCCTTAACCACTATGCCACCTTCTGGCCCTGGGGTGGAATTTCTTTACAAGTGAGGACATTAATCCATTTATAAGAACTCCACCCTCATGACCTAGTCCCTTCCATTGGGCCTCACTACCCAACACTGTTGGATTGGGGCTTACATTTTTCAACACACGAATTTGGGGGACACATTCAAATCACAGCAGAAATGACTAAGTGCGAACATCAAAGGGGTGAGCAACTGTCTTCAAATTTGTGTGTCATTTAAACATAAACATTTCAATTTGAATAATTGGGTTCAGATGAAACTTTTCTCTCTGGGAATTCTCTATTTGTGATAAGCAATTTTATTTGTCATTTCAAAGCTTGTGGTTAAAGTTCACCAAGAGGTAAAAAGTTTTCATATACAAGTGTTGGACTACTTTGTAAAGTTAAACAAAAAGGCTGCTATTTAGTTCAGAGAGTATAGCTTATGGCACTTTCAATTTTATCCAAATGACTGCACGCGGCCCTGCTTCAATTTCATTAGAAAGGTAAAATTAGAAAAGCTAAACATTGAATCTTACAAAGAAATATAATTTGATTTAACATCATTAGAAACGGGTGCAAGATAGAGGAAAATATGGAGCTAGCTTAACTGCGTCTGTGCTGAATAAAACATCAGCCCTGAAACCATTTGCCTGCGTGCTCCCAGCTATACCTTGTCAGCCCACTTCTACTCGCTAGCTCGGTCATTTCATGGTATACTATTTTAGGGATACATATGTATCCTATTAACAATTGGACTAATGGGGGGATGTGTGGTAACATGATAGCCAAATTCAGTCAAAAATTCTATTTGAACTTAATTCTGTGGGATATGAAAATAACCCACTAAGGAGTACTCTGATCTATAGTGAAGAATAATTTGCCTACTGCTCTAGTTTGCAATTAATGAAAAGTCCTCAGGAAATCCCAATTTCTGATTAAAGAGAGTTGATTATGATTAATGTATCCAAATTAACTGCCAAGAAGGAAGCCATCTCATAATGAACTACCTTGTTCCTCCAATTTAAAATTCCTAAGGCTATTCATATTTGGGCTCTTTTCTCTAATCCTTAACAATGTATATTTGGCCTTTAATTTTTGTTTTTTTTTTTCAGGTAGTAAAACAATTGCCCATTGTTTTCACATGTAGAAAATATTGACAATCTTAGGAATTCTCTTTTCTCCACTCTCGAAGCTTCTGTAAAAATAGTACCCCTGGGGGCCAGCAGGTGGTGAGGTAGTTAAGGAGCTGGACTCCCACATGGTCAACTGCAGTTCAAGTCCCAGCCCTCTAGGCTTGAAAATCACCCTGCGTGCCTGTGCGTGTGTGCTCAAAATCCCAGGAGAATTAGAGGAGAAGAGATTGTGGTATGGCCACCCCCCCAGGGGGTGATTTCTCACTTCCCCCTCTCACTGTCTCTCTTCTCTCCAGCAAGTGCACAGGCCCTATAGTAAAAACCTTAAAAAAAAAAAAAAAAAAAAAAAAAAAAAAAAAAAAAAAAAAAAGAACTACTGGTGTTTTCAGGAAGTTGCCATGTTAAAAACTAGGATATTGACTGACTTTGTACTCAATCTACTCTTTTTCTTTTCTTTCTCTCTTTTTTTCTTTCTTTTTTTTTGGGGGGGGGGTTGCCATAGAGCATGTTTGCTTACTGGAAAGAAACAGAGATAGTGTGAGGGAAAGTGAGAAATCACACCCCGGGGGGAGAAGGCCACGTCACAATTCCTTCTCCATCCTCCTCCTTGAATTTTGGGCACACATGAACAAGCGTCCAGCGCCCAGTGTGATTTTTCAAGTTGCCAGGTCTGGGACTCAAACTGCAGTTGGTCATGTGGTAGTCCAGCACCGTCAGCACCTTAACCTGCTGGTCCCACCCCTGCTCTACTCTTACAAACACAGCCTCACTCCAGAGTATTTAACTCTTAGCCATTGTGCTGTGCTGCCTCGCGTGGCACTTGAGGGAAATGAAAGGCATATTTACAGGCAAATATTAATTTTATTTTTCAATTTGGTTCCCTTAATAAGTAAAATTTTTCAGTTCACATTTTTGTAACATTACCATTATTTTGCATTTTTCAAGGTATTTGCAAATTTTGTGGAAAATTACAAATACAATATCAAGGTCTGTTAACTGGATGCCATTTTAAGCTGGAAGTCTCCCAAGTACAGTGTTTATGGCAGAAAATATCTTCTTTTATTGGAATTGTTATTTTAAAAGCAGCAAGAGATTAAAATTTGTAGGCTAAAATAAAGTAGGTGTTAGTTAATAGAATTAATATTTACTTCCCCAAATAATTCAGTAAACTGACATAATATATATTTTCTCTCACAAGAGAAAATTTTCATATTGCAGTTAAATTTTCATATTAATATTTGTATAAGTTATACAGGAGTATAGTAAAAAATTTGAAAGCACAGATAAACAAAAATTCAATATTACAAAATTATATTATCGAGGCACAATCATTATTAACAATTTGGTATTTTGGGACCAGCAGTTAGCGTAATGGCTATGTATGTCATTGGACTCCCACGTAGTCGACCGTGGTTCGAGTCCCGGACCCGGTGGCTTAAACTCACGCCGGGCACGTGTGCGTGCGTGCCCAAGATCCCGAGAGGAGAATGGAGGAGAAGGGATTGCGGTGTGGCCATCCCCCCTGGGGGGTGATTTCTCGCTTTCTGTCTCTATGTCTCTCTCTGTCTGGTGAGTGCACGCACCCTATAGCAAAAACCTCTCAAAAAAAAAAAAATTGGTATTTTGTCACATGTAATTTTGCATTGAAAAATGCATGTATATATACCTTTTATTCTAAAATAAGATAATGCTATGATATTTCTTTGTAGACTACTTTTGAAAATTTAATAGTATATATTGGTTTTTATAGTTATTAGGAATATATCAATACATTTGTTTTAATGGTGTAACAGGTTTTGTTGTATAAAAGTACCATTATTCAGATCTTTTTGAAAGAATTACTTACTTTAACTTTATTTATTTATTTATTTAAATTTTACCAGAGAGGGACAGAGTGAGAGAGAGAGAAGGAAAGTGAGAAAGCAGGCCGTTAGATCCGGGACTCAAACTATGGTTAGCCATGTGGGAGTCCAGTGCCCTTAACCACCATGACACTTGCTGGCCCCTCATTATTTAGATGATTCAACTGTTTTTTAATTCTAAGTGGAATAGTAAAGGACATCAATATAGCTAGACCTTTATGTAATTAAATAATTCTTTCCTTAGGAAATATTTTTGAAGATTGAAATTTGAGGTAAAAAATGTACTTTTAAAATGTTTGTAAAGCAAAATCCCTTGATAAAGGACATACCTGTGTCCTGCCATCTGGTGGGGTAGAAAGATATGATACTTTTCTGCATCCATCACAAGAGTTGTGTTTGACCTTCTTACCACAAAACACAGGTTAACCAGATAAAGCTTAACAAACCTATCTAATCCAAGTTTTATCAATACATGGCACAGAAGCCTTCAGAAATGAAGACCCAAGACCCAGAGAAAACTATTTTTATACTTATTTTATACTTAGGTTCATTGAAGAAAGAGTATAAATCTAATGATGATAGTCTGAGGAGTAAAACCTAGCCAGGTCTGTCTGTTCAGCTTCTTTTTGATTTTTTCTAGAAAGCTTTTCTTCCTCCTGGATAGAAGGCAGGACCCTTTCAGAGTGAGGGTCTTCGGGAAAAAAGGAACAGAGAGAGTGACATTTCCAGGTTTTATGGCTTCTTTTGGGGGAGATGGGTTCTTGTTTCTATAACCTACCTTATGGAAGAGAAATGCTGGTCTCTATGACTTGTGGGGAGAAAAGGGAGCAGGGGACAGGAGAAGAGAAGAGGGTCAGAGAGACCAAGCAGCCATTGCAATGGAAATCATACAGCATGCAGGCAGCGTGGCCCGCCATAGAGCAGTACTGGATAGAGAAAGCCAACCTCAACAGGCGTAGCATAGAAGCATCATGTTACTACTCCTGGAAGCACATCACCAGTTCACCATGAAGTGAACCTTAGTCAAGGAATTAACAGTAGTCTACAAATGTGATGCATTTTAAATCTATGGTGTTTATAAGAATGCATATACTGGGGCCAATAGGTGGCATGGTGGTTAAGGGCACTGGACTCCCACATGGCTGACTGTGGTTCGAATCTAGGACCTGGTGGCTTGCTTTCTCTCTCTCTCTCCCTGTCTCTGGTCAAATAAAAAATATATATATATATATATATATATATATATATATATATATAAAATAAATAAACAAAGGTAAACAAAACAATTCTTTAAAAAATGCATATACGTACTAGTTTATAACCTATAGGGTTTTTAATTCCAGAACAAGTATCTAGGGATTCCTAAATTATTTTATCTTCATGAATCCTGGCTTCATGAGTGCCTCTGAGTGTTCTTACAATACAAATACCGAAGAGGCCTCTACTTGTTACTTGACCTGGATTTTGATGCCCAGAGTGTGCTAATCATTAAGAATCACCAATTAAAGAAAGGCAACTTGACGAAGTATATTCCTGTCCGAGTGAGCTGTGTGTGGCACAAGCACAAAAATCAAGTACCTCAGGAAGAAATGTAAGCAATGTTTCTTATGCATTCAGTTCTTTATTTCCCATATTTTTATGATTTAAAGATACATCATTAAAGTATTTCTAAACTGCGGAAGGCTGTGAGAAACAACTAATATATACCCTGATGACATGACTCAGTCACCCCAGGGGTTTGATATTCTGTCCTCAGAACATCATTATTTCTAAAATTTTAGAAATCAGTCTGGTATTTATGAGCTTCTAGAAAATGTGGATAGCCATACATAGATAATATTTCACTACTAGAATTGATGAGATGATCATGAATAATGGATAATTTAAAAGTCTATGTTGTAATATATTCACTGAATCTGTGTTAACCTTTGTTACGAAACAAACTAGAAATGTCTACTGAACATAGCCACTTATATGTCCCTTTTTTTCTCTAGTTTTGTGTGGAGAGGGAAAATGTTAATAAATAATATCTGTATCTTCATCAACCAATCACTGTTACCAGAATTTACTGAGAAGAAAATGTAGGAAAACTTTCTTTGACTTAGCTTCTTCATTTGAAAAAAATGGGTGTTCCAGTCTATTCTATCACTAATAACAGAAAATACCTGAGTTTGGGTAACTCATAGAAATAGAGGTTTGTTCAGCTCAAAATTTAAAGGGCCGAGGTCCAGGGATCACACCTGCAAAGGTTGCCTGGCTGCATTACAATGTGGCAGAGGGCAGAGACAGGCGTTTTGGTGTCCATATTTCTCTTTTGGTCTCACTCTCCCACCCTTACAAGTCCACCATAAGCCAATCACGGGGGCCCTACCCCGATGATTTTAATAATAATATTTTCCTAAAGATCCCATCTTTCAACATCGAAACTGGATTGAATTTTCACTCTCTTAATCATGTCACAACCAAATCTCAACACATAAATTTTGGAAGGATGCTCAAATCAAAGCAATGGGAAAAATCTATCAGCAATGTTTGTTATTATTGTCATCATTGTCATTGTCAGAATGAGTGTGCATGAATCAGAATGGCTGGGAGAGTTCTAAGGCCCATGAGGTGCTGGTAAAAATGTCCCAGGTATGAAAATGAGAGAAACAAGTGGCAGCAGCTGCAGGTTACAAATGTGTGCAGCTGATTGCATTAATAATAGGTGGAGTAGACAGATGGGTAATGAAAAAGTGCAAGGGGGCCCCACAGTATCCCTGACATAGGCTATAGCATCATCGTGATCTCAATGCTAACACAGATTGACCCTTGCCATTCAGACTTGGAACATACTTACTTTACTGAAATTTATTGATGATCTCTAAAAATACTAACTAAACTCTTTTCCCACTAATGGACATATAAATGTATGCAATTATATAAATTAATATGAAATGTTTACTAGATCATCAGGTCTGTAGTAATCTGACATTATCTGGAACTTTACTAAGTGAAATAAATCATATGGGGAACCATCCCAAACAGAAAATAATAAAAGTAAAAGGTAATGAGATAACTTTGGCTACTAAAATGTTAGATTTTTTTTCCCTCAAAATTATCCAAAAGCTGTGGATGCAAAAGTGTCTGGAGACACTAAAGCACAGAGAGAAATGGCCCCTCCTTAAGTGAGGCAGAGAGTGAAAGCAGCTTTCACCTGGAGCATAGACATCTGTTGCGTTTGAGTGCCCAGGCAGTCAGAGGAACAAGCTTGACATGGACTGAGAAATTGCTGGGAGGAGGAAAACCTAGCCAGACTTTTATTGGCTACACATGGGCTGGCATGGTGCATTAGAATCTGGAAGAGTTCCAGACACAGAGCTAATTCCTCCCACCCAGTCATTCTTTCCCACAGAACTCCTGCTAAACGAGTGGTAGCATTGGGAGTCCACGGGCTGGATGGAAAGGCAGAGGGAAATCTTAGTCTTACAATGCTTAGATACCAAAGTCCTGCTGGAGAGAGGGTCTTGACCCCATTTTGAAGACTTTTGAAACCAGAGGTAAACTGAAACTAACTAAAGCAGCAATTCATTCCTAATTCAGCTTTACTCTTGATGAGATCAAAGAGCTCAGTTCCTCACCTTAGCTCTTTGACAGGAAAAAAAAGCAGGGCCTTTCTGGAGAAAAATGCTACTTATTCCAGTTTTTATACTTATATGAGTAAATATGAGACATATCAAAGGGAAGGAATATGAGACACATAATTAAGAAAGAAAAATTAATAAAAATAGATTTAAATGTGGCCCAGGTGTTAGATTAGACAAAGATTTTTAAATGATAACTATCTTAAACAATTTAAAGTAAAAGAAATACAACATGTAATCAAAAGAAGAAAAAGAACTGTTCCCACAGTCTAGTGGTTAAGGGGGTAGGATCCCACATGGGTGACCATGGCTTGAATCCTGGCCCTGGTGACTTGAGAAATGTATTGGCCATGGTGCCCCAAATCCTGACAGGATGGAGAGGTGGAGGAGAAGGCATTGTGGTGTGACCACACCTCACTGGAGGAGACCCCTTCCACTTCTCTCTCTGGGGAACAAACACACCTCTAGTAATTAAAAAAAAAAAAAAATGGAGGACAGTAGCAAAATGAAAAGGGAAAGTATGAAAAAGAACCAAATGGAAATTCCAGAAATGAACTGTACCATAATCAAAGAAAATAGGAGTATCCTCAGGCCTCTCCTGACCCACTAAAAGTCTCTGTCTGTAAAATGGTGATAGGACTTTTTTCTCCTCTACTTCAAATACTTCGATCCAAGCATCACGATTGGACTATAGCATCCCTTTATATTTGACCTCTTCTTACCTATTTGTATTCTCTTGCATGCTTCTGAACCCCAACAGTAATTAACTAAGTCATAAAGAGGTGTGCCCTAGGCCACTTGCTCTGGGACTGCACATTTCAGGGGAAGGCCTGCTCAATTCAACCATCTCAACCTGGCCAACTCCTATTCATATTGTAAGGTGACTTATAAGTAACTTCCTTCAGAATTTGTTTTTTTTTTTTAACCTTTTAACTCAGAATTAAATATTCTTTAATGTAATTCTTTCCAACCAAAAAACCCAATCAAAGTTCTTAACATATTGCTTGTATAGTTGCTTTCCCACCTAACTTTTCAAATAAGCTGCTAAACTCTGTGGATACAGGAACGATGTATCTTTAATCACTGTTGTAGGTGAAAGTTTGTCATAGTATCTGACAGATCTTATGGTATCCAATAAATATTCCCTAAATGAATGCAAGGATAAATCTTATGATCACATTTGGAGCACCACAATTCATAGGTGAGATCATATAATAGATATTCCACAATTTTCAAATAGTTTCATTTGAAATTGATAAATAAAATAATATAGGTTTGTAGACAATTAGAGTTAGGAGTTTAAAAATCAATGAGGGCAATTCCAAGATTTTACAAATGGATAAACTCAATCACACCTTTCCAAAGTTAATGTATTATCAAGGTTATATAAATAGCTCTTGAGTCCACATTTTCTGATTCCTACTTTAATGCTCTTGAACTACAATTAGTACCAGGTTGTGCAATTTAAAGTTCCTGGGAAAAAGTAAGATTCACAGTGGCTTATTGCAGCTCTGTACACATCAGAGATGGCACAAAGTCGTAGGTAGAAGAAAAACATGGAACAGGAAAAAATGCGAGTATAGCAATTCTTATTTTCGTAAGAGAGCAAAACTTTAAAATCATTTTGCACCTGAATTTTCTGGAGTTTCTTTAGCTGAGAGAATAAAAACAGTTTACCAAATTCAGGGAAGTTTTGCTAATGTATGGCAAGTTAGCATTACCTATTTTTTTTTAAAAAAAACATTGAATTATCCATGTATCATTTTTCTGTTTAAAATTGTTAGTTAATGTAGTTTTGGTTCAGATATTTTGCTTCATGTACTACATTTATCCTAAGGAACTTCTAGAGCATCTTCTGGATAGAATGGAGCTTAATGTAAAAGTTCCTTATTGTCTAAGTTGGTGCTCTCTAAAATTTTTGATTTGTATCTCTCTCAATAAAAAATATTAGAGCAAACAATATATATATAAATATAGTTATGTATAAATTAGTAACATGTACCCTAGAGGTCTAAACATGGGATATTTAGTTAAAAATAATTATTTATTTAATTTTATTTATTTATTATTATTATTTTTTAATTTGACCAGAGAGAGATGGGGATGGGAAAGTGAGAAAGCAAGCCACCAGGTCTGAGACTCGAACCATGATCATCCATGTGAGAGTCTAGCACCTTAACTACTGTACCACCTGGTGGCCCCGTAAATGTGAGATATTAATGAAGCTTAATCACTAGCTTCTTTTTCTTTATCCAGGATGGAGCACATGTCTGGGTATAAGACAGAGAAGGAAAGAGAGACGGGGGTGGGGGGACACTCTCCACAGGGTTTGGTCACTCTGTGGTCTCCTTCCTCCAGTCCTCCAGCTTTGTCCAGTCCTGAGCACTGACATGTGTGCCTGGCATGTTTCAGGACGACCAAGCCAGGGATTCAACCACAGTTGCTCTTTGGGTCTGACTTCACCACTGTGCCATGGAGGCAACCTGTATCACTAATTTTTTTTTTTTTTTTTTTTTTTTTTTTTTTTTTTTTTTGAGAGATTTTTGCTATAGGGTACACACACTCACCGGAGAAACAGATAGAAAGTGTGAAATCACCCCCCAAGGGGGATGGCCATGCTGCAATCCCTTCTCTGTTCTCCTCTCAGAATCTTGGGCACACACACATATGCACCTGGCCTGAGTTTTTTAAAGTCATCAGGTTCGGGACTCAAACCGTGGTCAACTATATGGGAGTTCAGAGATGTAACCATTGTGCCATCTACTGGTCCCATCACTCACTTTTGATGAAATATTACTAGAAACTCTAACATGTTTTTCACATACCCCCTTGGTCCCTCTTGCATATATCTGGTGTGTACACACTCAACTTTATATCCCACAGGCAGGAAAACAACTGAGTTATTTGTAAGTAGTTGCCCTTTCATCACTGAGAATTTAGTTCTTAATTTTTATTCTGAAAAATACTGTGCTTAGGTTGACATGGAAAATTCCCATGTAATGTTCTGTTTTTATTTCTTTATTGCCTATTGAAATACTTGATAATGTAACTTACCAGATGTTTTTAGAATCAAGGTGGTTTCTAGTAAAATCCCATTTTATCATTTTGAGTTGCTTCAAAATAATTTATGATTTTTCTTAAACAACTATGAACTAATTAGAAATGGAAGAACTTTTAAAATGTTCACAGCAATATTTTAGAACATCTAATTGTATTAATACCATTAGGGAGTTGTAGCAACATACAGTTTGGCTTGATAGACACATATTTGTGCTTGGGAGGGGTGGAATTATCCCAACATAATGATTTTCAGATCTGTGGTATCCATCAATTAAGAATTCTAAAAAAGATACATAAAAGAATAATTGCTACAACATGTGTTTCAGATTTTAAAGACAATTAACTAGAGACCTCAAACTTTCCTTTCTTATTCAGCACATGCAATAAAAATAATGCTTCATATCGGGTAAGCATTTTCTATTTTTTGAAGTACATGAATATTCATTGCTTTGTTGGTGTTTATAACAATCCTATGAGGTAGCCAGAAATTCTCATTTTTTGCACTTGAAAGAATTGATGAGGAGATTAATGGCTGAAAGGTCACACAGTAAATCTAGGTGGAATACACTAGGACCAGGTCTCTAGTGCTCTGAGTTCACTTATGTTTTAAAAGATTTTCATTTGAGAGAGCTTTAATAGTTTATATAATTTATTTGTATATTTATGTAAATCAAATTTTCATAACAGTAATTATAATCCTAAAAAATTCTTAACATGTGAACTACTGTGTGTAATGCAAGTGAAAGAAGTATTACTTGTAAGTAGTAATGACAATATTATAAATAAATTGTTGAGAACCCCAGCTGATTCTTCCTTCTGAGGACCAAAGAGCTGGAAGGAGACACATATTTTCATTCCTTTGAGTTCTCTTATTCTGGACACAACTCAGGTTATATATGTTTGCTTGTCAAGTTCTTAAAACTCTTTTAGCATGAAAACTCCATGCATCTTTGCTCAATAATTGCTTCGCATTTGGTAACAATGGAAGGCCAAATCCAAGGTACAACTTCAGCAAAATTTCTTCAATAAAATGATGACATTACATAAAAAAATTAGAGTGTGAAATTGAACAAGAAAGTCTTGCTTTATTGAAAACTCAAGATAGTGTTCTAGCTGGCATCCTAACTTGTCTGCCTTTGTAAAGATAAGTGATTTTCTATAATAAAATTACTTATTCACTAACTCAAATACATGAGGCATCTTTAAAAAGTTCATGAAAAATGTGTATTATGAAAAACTGTGTATGAATTTCAACTTTTTTGTATCTAAATAAATATATATTTTTTAAAAAAGATATTTTTAGATTACATTTTTTTAATCATCATCATTTTAAAATTTGCTATAAGATATGTGCATTTGTGCATTCACCAGAGAGACAAAGAGAGAGAGAGAGAGAGAAGAAGTACGCTGCCAGGTCTTGGACTCGAACCACAGCTGGCCATGTGGGAGTCCAATGCCCCAAACACCGCACCACCTGCTAGCCCCTAAATAAACATTTATATGTATATACATATATTTCTTTTTCTTTTTTCTTTTTTTTTTTTTTTTTTGGAGAGATTTTTGCTATAGGGCGCGTGCGCTCGCCAGACAGACAGAGAGAGACAGAGAGACAGAAAGCGAGAAATCACCCCCCAGGGGGGACGGCCATGCTGCAATCCCTTCTCCTCCATTCTCTTCTCGGGATCTTGGGCATGCACGCACACGCGCTTGGCGTGAGTTTTAGCCACCAGGTCCAGGAATCAAACCACGGTCAGTCGACTATGTGGGATTCCAGCGACATAGCCATTACACTAACTGCTGGTCCCGATACATATATTTCTTTTGAGAAGTTTTTGCCTTAGGGTGTGTGTGCTGGCTGGAAAGACAGAGAGTATGAGAGGGAAAGTGAGAAATAACCCCCCAGGGGGAATGGCGATGCCATAATCTCTTCTCCTTCATTCTCCTCCTGGGATTTTGGGCACAAACAAGCACCTACCTGGAGTGGTTTTTAAGCCACTGGGTCTGGGACTTGAACTGTTGTCGATCATATGGAAGTCCAGCAACACCATCTGCTGGCCCCACCTAAATAAACATACTTTAATTCCATATTTTCAACATGTTTTGAAATATTCTTGTAGTCATAAATGTCTTGTATCACAAAATAAATTCATTATTTACTAGTGCATTTAGAGTTGCTTTAAGCTTTAGGACAGTCTTTCACTCTTTAGTAATAACCTATTATTTCTATATCACCATTCAGAATATTTACTTGCAATAGATATGCGTTCTTTTATTAGGTGTATAACATCATTTAAATTCTCCTTTCTATAATACTTATTATAAGAATGACAAGAAGATTCAATTTTTTTTTTTTGTGGGGGGAGAGGTTTTTGCTATAGAGCACTTGTGCTTGCCAGAAAGAGACAGACAGAGAGACAGAAAGCAAGAAATCTTCCCCAGGGGGGTGGTCACACCATAATCCTTTCTCCTCCATTCTCCTCTCGGGATCTTGGGCTTGCACGTACACGCACCCGGTGTGAGTTTAAGCCACCAGGTCAGGGACTCGAACCACAGTCGACTACATGAAGAGTCCAGCGACATAGCCATTACATCAATGGCTGGTCCTAAAATTCAGTGTTTTAGAATGCATAAAATAAATGTGTTCCATCAACTCTTCTTTAAAATTTTATTATTTTATTTACATGTAATTGCTTTACAGCTTTACAATGGACAACATGTTTTTCTCCCAGCATGAATTCAGTGCGCATTAGTCAAGTCAAAGATATTATCCTATAGATTATCATCAGAGACAACTTTTCATTTTTGTGTCTATTAAATTTGTTTGTTTCTGTCAACTCTTTTAATGAGCTTCAATTTATTACTCAGTGATGGCAAGAATGATAACAATATACAACAAATGCTTTTATACTTCATAGAAGAATTATGTTTAAGAGAGAATCTTCTGAGAGAATCTTCTGAATTTCAGTAAAATTTTAAAAGGTTTCCAGAATTTTCTTAACTCATAATTTATGAGCACCAATTTCAGATCAAAGCATAAAAATTGAGAATAGGTGGATCATAGATAACAAATATTTTATATTTTCTTTTAAATAATATTTAAAATAGGCCTAACGATTCATGTCTTCTTTTCTGACCCCACTTTTACAAAGCTCCTTTGTATCATCTTTATAAAATATCCATTATATAAAATATCATTCTTTATTCTCTTAGAGAAGAAACTATGAATTGTCCCTGTATTAGGGACTGCTACAAATCAACACAACGCTGTGATCCTGCGCAAACCTGGAAACTATTCCCGTTGAATGAATATGTCCATTCCACTTAATCCCCTGCTGGCAGCATTGGGGGCCAAGACTTTTTGGACTTCCTGGTTATTTGGTTATAAATGTTGGCTTAAATGTTTTCAGATATCATCCTAATAAGCTAAAACCATATGTTAAATTTTACAAGTTTTTTCCTATGTAGTACTATGTTATTATGTTAAAGTTCTGGAACTCTTTTCTTTTGACAAGAGATCCTGCAATCGTTGAAAACTATGTGTGATACTTTCTTTTAACAAAAACTATTTTTTAAAAAATCATAAACACATTTTCACTATTAAAAATTTAAAAACAACCAGATTTATTGTCTGGATCTTATTGGGAAAATGTGAAAATGACAGTTTTACAGTGTGCTGGTTCACAGGGTAGATAGCACATTCCTGAGTGTTATTACAAACCGACCACAGCAGAGATCCTAGTATGCAGCAGAATCGCTGCATGATCAGGAAGGGTGACTTTGAGAGGTGGGGGCTTCTTCCCTGTTGCCTCACCCAGGGGAATTAGTATTTCAGGAAGAACTGAAAGTTCAACACTTATTTCCTTTTGGGGGGTTTAGGTAATATTGGGGAACCTGAGGATGTGAGAGAATTGCAGAAAGACAAAAGGACAGGTCCTCACTATCTCTGAGTTGCTAGCATAGCATGCATGTCGAGCAAACTATCTGCAAGGGTTGGGCCCAAGGAAGGATTGTCCTCTTTATCCCTTGGGTGGCCTACTCACAGGCAAGCCTCAGAGATGGCACAGCTCATTTTGTCACCCATGAAATGTGGTTAGTTGGTAATAACTAACCTCATGTGATTGTGATGTAGAGTAAGCATAAATAATATTTGTAGTCTTTGGTAAGCTGCATACCGCATGCTGATCTTCTATGAATGCAATGTGCCCTTACTTGGGTTGATCTGTGTCACTGTTTCATGGCTAAATTGAAAATGTATGTGGAGTGAAGAGAGTAAGGAGGAGGAAATGAGCAGAGTCTTCGATTCTTACTTTCCAGACCCCAACCTGTAGGATGAGAAAAATGTTAGTAATTGTGATCCACTTCCTTTCCTTTTGGTTGAAATCCAGATCTAAAGAACAAGGAATCTAATGAGTTTTGTGGTATTCATTTAGGGTCAGGGTGACCTTGTCAGATGGCTTATGATGCATTCCATCTGACACCGCTTCTTCTGCTTAGCAATCTTTCACCTGCCAAGAAAAGCTCTGCCTCCTCGCCAAAGCAGAACCTTGAGTTTCAAACTAAGATGACAGTTGGTAACTACCACCAAGGCAAACCATTGTCTGCTTTTTGGAAGCTTGTCAAGAACCCTGATGACTAAGTACTGATTTACAAACAACTGATACTAGGCATGGGCTGATTATAGCAGTCAGGTCACTGGAAAATTGAAATTATTTTGCTATTCTCCACAAGCATGGTTTTTTTCCTTTACGAGAACAAAATAAGTAAAAAGATATGAGCAAGCTGCATGTGATTAATACTCAGAAAGCAAACAGGTTAATGTGTAAAGTATCCCTACAGGGGTGCTTTCTTTTATAGGACATAAAAATATTTTCTATTGATAATTGGAAAATTATATTTCTTTAAAAATAGCATGGATTGATGTGGTATCAAATGAGAAAAGAGAGAAAATATGTTCACATCGTGTCAGAAATTTATGGATTGAACTTCACTTATATGTTGAATCTGAAAAGGTTGCTCTTGAGATCTTTAAGTAGAACTTTTTTACTAATGAAAAGTTAAATAGTTGTTCATCTTAACAATTTATCAGATTAAAAATGCTATGTGTAAAAGAAATTCAAATAAAGTTTTGTCAATAAAAAGCAATTGCTACACTTTGTCGTTCCATTTCTCAAAAAGTATTGCTTTACTGTTAGAATAATGTTGACAAAAATACTTCTAGTAACTTAAATTAGTCCTCTCTCTTTTTTTAAAGAATTATTTTATTTAATTTTATTTATTATTAATGTTATTTTAAAATTTGCTAAAGGGCACATGTATTCACCAGGGAGAGAGACAGAGAGAGAGAGAGAGAGAGAGAGAGAATTTGTTTAGCTGCCAGGTCTGGGACTCAAACTATGGTTGACTGGGTGGGAGTACAACACCTTAACCACCACACCACCAGAGGACTGCTAGTTCCAAATAAGTCCTCTTTCGGCATTTCTGTAACTGTTTTTATTTCTTTTTTTAGTATAGTGACAGCAAATCTGAAGACAGTTTACAAGCTTTATTATTGGTGTCTACCCATCAGACACTTGATCTTACAAGACTGCCATTAAAGTCTCACTTTGCTGTACCTCGTGTCTCCATGTCCATTCTTTGACATTGGATGGGTGAGGACATTTCTAACAATTTTGGGGGCTCATCTGGGATCTCTGTGACTGCAGGACTGGGCCCCTGATAGAAGCTGAGATGCATTCCATCCTATTTTGGGTGACTTGCTCTGTCTGGGTGCCCAGGCTTCTTGTGGGACAGCAGATACATCTGCGACTGTTATTCTGAAGACAGGGGAAGTGACCTGGAGAAAGAAAACAATCACTGTGGCAACCAGGTGACCTCATGAACCAGCCAAGGATAAAAGGAAATCAAGGGGAAAGAGAAAGAAGCAAAACAGTTAAGGGACACAAAAATGAAAAATTATCTGTTGATGATAATGTGTAATATATCTTTAACTGGACTAATAATATACAGTGTATTCATGCTGGGAAAATTTATTTTTCAAGCTGTGATGATATACAGTGATGATATGTTTTATATATATATATACATATATATATATATATATATATATGTATATATATATACACACATATACATACATACACACACACACACACACACACACACACACATATGTATATATGGGGGGGGGCTTCTTGCTCAGACACTACCTCTTAAATTCACCATCCATCATTTTCATCCTGGTGACCTGGTGCTAATCAAGACCCAAAAGGAGGATAAACTTTGGCTGAGTTGGGAAGGTCCTACTGAGACTATTGTCCAAGCTGCTAAAATAGTGTGGACTTACTGTACCAGGGTCAAATGACTAGTGATCTCACAAACAAAAATTGAAGATCAGTGGGAAGTGTGTGGGCCTCTGTGAGAGCCTTTAGGGTAGCTTTAAGAAAAGTTTTATAGAAAATATGAGTTGGATCCAAATTTGGGCTGTAACAGAGATGATTATAAATGGGACAAAAGATAGCTAAAGAGCTACCAAGGGATGCTCAGATACCCTGTCCAGTTGATGATAAACATAGCAAAGACCTCAACACTCCAAACCATCTAATATGTTGCATGTCAGGTTCTCTCCCGTGGCAATTTAGAAAGTTAGAGGCAACAGTCACAGACAGATAAATATCTCTGTCTATAACTAGATGGTGGCTAGAGGCCAATCCCTGCCCCCACTGAATTGACCACCCAACAAAGGAGCTAGACAGTAAACCTAAGATGCATCATCCCAAACTGGAGGCCCTTAAAAAGTAAAATACTTTATCTAAGGACACCCCACTGGATGCCTGCCAAAACCTAAAATATAACCCCATACTTCTATTAATGACCCAACCATGCTATATGGGCTGAGGAAGAGCTCATGTGGGGAGATCAGGTTGGGCCATTTGCTTTCAGACAAATCATAAATACTCCCCAGCCAACCTCTGATTCTATAAAACAATACAGTCTTCCCAGTAATGACTACAAGAGGGTGACAATAACTGAAATAAAAGATTTGAGTCAGACTGGAGATTGAGACAGGATCTGGAGATGTAAATGCCTGGTTAAAATGGGTTAAGTGTTATGTACACATGTTAAATAAGAGCAGTCGGTACTCATGTACTACAGGACGGGCATAAGTGCAGGTAGTTCCATTCTCTCTTAGTTAAGATAAAGACCCAACAAAAATACACTGTATGATGGCTCTATAACAAGACAAAGACACATAAAAAAATAAAACTTTATTCCAAATACTACTGCCCCAGATAGAACCATTACTAAAGCATTACAAAGGTGTACAACGTTGACTAAACAAACAGACATTAATAATTCATTTTCTGATTGGTGAAAGGATGGTTTGGGAAATGGGAGAGAGGATGGTAGCCTCCGTCCTAACTTTCCTTATAATTGTAGTTGAAGTTTGAACCACAATTGGGTGCTACATTGTTCCTTGTGTCAGAGACCTGACACAGAGGCTCATAAAAGCCACAATTAATAAGCAAAAACCCATGACCTAAGCCCCAAATAAGCTCATGTTGATAAAAGTTAGCTCAGACTATGATTCAAATAAAGCCAACAAATAAATACTAGAACAATTAAAAAAAAGTGGGGCCAGCAGATGGTGTGGTGGTTAAGGCTCTGGACTCCCACACGGCTGAAAGCGGTTCAAGTCCTGGACCTGGCAGCTTACTTTTTCACTTTCCCTTTCTCTCTCTCTCTCCGTCTCTTTCTGGTCTATTTGAAAAAGTAAAAAATAACAAATAGAATTAGATAAAAAAAGTCCTACCCCCCCATACCAAAACATCAATAAAAGTAAAATCAATAACTCTTAAAAAAAGAAAAACAGGAGGGAATTTGTAGGAAAATAGCCCAAGTGATTCATTTTCAATAATAGCTTAATGAAAGATGCCTAGCCAGCATACAGATGTGACAACCTCCCCAAATACACATTTCTAAAAAGTCCCTGAACAAATAAGGCCCAGAAACAACACATTACCCTTGAGAAATGACTTCTCAAGGCGATGGCTGGTCACCAGCTCTTTGTTCCTTTTTATTTCCTGGTTCTTCTCCTTCAGGATATTTGGTGGGCCTTTTGGGCAAGCCTATGCTTTTCCACCAGGCGAGAGGGAATGAGACAGTAAAGTTGCCTTATAAGGAAATAATGCAGCATCGGCAATGCTCAGGAAGATTGTAAACCCCAGAGCACTAAGCAGATGGAAAACTAGGGGGGACTTGTGCAGTAGGGAATAAATTGCTGGGAACTGCTTCAGGTGCGTACACCCATCAGGAACCCCATCTTACAAGGTCACCATTAAGGTTTCGCTTCGCCATAAACAACAACTTTATTATTATGGAAAATTTTAGATGTAAATGAAAGTACAGAAAATGAATTGATATCCACCTTCAAAGTTCTCCACTCAAGATCACCTATTTTCATGCGTAGTCATGCACTTCCTTCTATTAGGTTATTTTGAAGCAATCACTGGCTATAATATTATTTACTCTAGTTATTTCAGCATATATTTATGAAAAATAAGGAATGTTGAAAATGTAACCACAATATAATGATCATATCTAAAATATTTATGAGATTCTTAATATTATCAAATAGCCATCTAGTTTGCAAATTCTCTCCAGTTGTCTTAATAATTTTCTAACTGGCTCATTTGAATCCGATTCAGATAAGATTCACATACTACACTTTCAGAGACTCCCATTATTATGTCCCTCAGTCTTTTTCTCTGTCTCTTTCTTTTTCCCTTGAGGGTTTATTTTCAGAAGACATTGGGCCACTCTGTCCTCTGAAGTTTTTCAGGTCCTGAATAATGTTCATTGCATGCCTGTTGGGTCACATACGTTCTGTCATCTAGTGTACTTTCTGAAAAATTGTAGTTATATTTAAAGGATTTATCTGATTCAAGTTTGCTTTTCTTCTGAGGTAGTAAGATCTACTTACATCAAAAGGCACATAAATTCTGATCTCTCTCTTTTTTTTTTTAGCAACCATTAATGATCATTTGTTAGACTCTATAGATGATGAGTCTTCTTTTTATAATTTTAATTTACATTTTATCATGTATATCTTTTTTTTTTGAGAGAGAGATTTTCACTATAGAGCACATGTGCTTGCTGGGCAGAGAGAGACAGAGAGAGACAGAAAGTGAGAAATAACCCCCCTGGGGGGATGGCCATGCTGCAATCCATTCCCCTCCATTCTCCTCTTGGAATCTTGGGCACACATACACACATGCCTGGTGTGAGTTTTAAGCTGCTGGGTGGGACTTGAAGCATGGTCGACTATGTGGAAGTCCAGCAATGTAACCATTACACTATGTGCTGGTCCACATATATCTTTACAGTGTACAACATTGCTTTTTCCAGCATGAATATTATGCAAATCAGTCAAGACAAAGATATTACTATATACATTATCATCAGCAAATAGCTTTTCATTTTTTTTGCCAATTAAACGTACTTCTTAGCTTCCCCTCTCATATTCCCCTTATTCTTACTGTCTCTAGTATCTATCGGTGCTCTCTGTGTTACTACACTTTCAGTTTCTGCTACAGAGCACAGACAAACAGCATTTATTGAGTGGGGACATACAAGGAGTGTCTCCTGATTTTGTTAATTTTTCATCATTTGTAGGTATGTATTGAAGGTAGACCTAACAAAATTTCCAATTGTTTGAATATATGGGTTTGGAGACAAAACCAGGAATCAATAATCATGTCAAAGACGGGGCCAGAGCAACTGGAAGGATGGAGTCATGATCAACTAACACAGAGAGGCTGCAGGTTTTTCAGGTTTTGTGTGGATGGAACAGACTCCGGAGTTTCATTTTAGACTTTTTGACTTATCTGTTAGATGTCTGTATTAGTTAAGGTGCAACCAGAAAAGCAGAAAGATATCTGCATTCATGCAGAAAACAGGCAGATTTGAACTGAACAGTGGGTTTAGTTCCAGCACACAACTATAAAACAAATATCCCAATAAAGTGAGTCATTCATAGTTTTTATTTTCTCAGTGCAGGTAAAAGTTACATTTATGCTATTTTATATTATAGTTCATTAAGTATGCAGTTGCATGTGTCTAAAAGTATACATATATTAATTTAAAATATTTCATTGCTTAAAAATGCTAACGATCATCTGAACCTCAGTAACAGTTTTGTAATAGTTTTGCTGATGAAGGGTGATGAAGCCTCTGGTGATGTTGCTTACTGATCAGGGTGCTGGTTGCTGAAAGTTAGGTGACTGTGGCAATTTCTTAAATTAAGACACAATTAAGTTTTGATCGACTCTTCCTTTCACAAAATATTTCTATATAAGCATGTGATACAGTTTGGTAACATTTTATCCACAATAGAATGTTTTCAAAAGTGGAGAGTCAAACCTTGTGAATTCTGCTATTGTTTTATCAACTAGTTTATATAATACTCTAAATCTTTTGTTTTCATCTTGAGAACGGTCACAGTATCTTCCCAGGATTAGATTTCTTCTCAAGAAACCATTTTCTTTGCGTATCTACTTTCTTGTCCATTCAAGTTTGATCATGAGATTGCAGCAATTCGGTAACAGGCTCCATGTCTAATTCTAGTTGTTTCCTCCACATCTGCATTTTCTTCCCTCACCAAAGTCTTGAGTCGCTCAAAGGTACCCATGTGAATTGGAATCAATTTTTCACAAACTCCTGCTAATGTTGATATTTTCACTTCCTTCTGTGGATCGAAAATATTCTCAATGACACCTGGAATGGTGAATTTTTCTTCCAGAAGGTTTTAAATTTCCTTGTCCCAATTCATCAGATGAACCACTATTTACGGCAGCTATACCCTTATGAAATACATTTTTTAAAACAATAAGACTTTAAAGTCAAAATTACTCCTTGATCCATGAACTGCAGAATGGATACTGTATTAGCAGGTTTAAAAAATGTTATATTAGCAGATATAAAAACAACATGAATTTCCTGTACATCTCTGTCATAGCTTGTAGGTAATCTAGTACATTGTCAATGGGCAGTAAAATTTTGTTAAGAACCCCCCCTTTTTTTCTGAGCAGTAGGTCTCAACAATGGGCATAAAATATTCAATAAACTATGCTGTAAACAAATGCACTTTTATCCAGCCTTTGTTGTTCCATTTACAAAGCACACGCAGAGTAGATTTAGCATAATTCTTAAGGGCTCTAGGATGTTTGAATGGTAAAAGAGCATTGACTTTAACTGAAAGTTACCAGCTACCTTAAGCCCTAGCAAGAGAATCAGCTTGTCTTTGCAGCTTTGATTCCAGACATTAACTTTTTCCTCTCTAGTTATGAAAGTCCTAGATAGCATCTTCTTTCACTGAGAGGTTGTTTTATCTGCTTTGAAAATCTTGTGTGTTGTAACCACCTTCATCAGTTATCTTACCTATATCTTCTGGATCCCTTGCTGTAGCTTTTCCATCAGCACTTGCTGCTTCACCTTGTTGTTATGGAGATAATGTCTTTCTTTAACTCTATGAACCAGCCTCTGCTACCTTAAAATTTTTCTTTTGCAGCTTTTTTCCCCTCTTCCAGTCTATCAAATTGAAGAAGTAGGCCTTACTCTGCATTAAGTTTAAACTCAAACTTAAGGGAATATTGTGGCTGGTTGGTAGTCTATTCAGAACACTAAAACTTTCTCCATATCTGTAATAAGACCATTCACTTTTTTATCATTTATATATTCCCTTGAGTAGTACTTTTAACTTTATCAAGAATTTTCCTTTGTATTCACAACTTGGTTAACTGTTTGATGCAAGAGGGCATTTCTGGCCTACCATGCCTTCCTCACTAAGCTTAATTATTTCTAGCTTTCAATTTAAATTGAGAGATGTGTAACTCTTTCATTCACTCGGTGACTTAGAGGCCATTGTAGGGTTATTAATTGGCCTAATTTTAATTGGCCTAAGAAAATAGGGTGGCCTGGGGGAGGACGAATGATGGAAACAGATGGTCAGTGGAGAAATAAGAACTCACACATTTATCAATTAAGTATGCTGTGTTATAAGGGCACTGTTTGTGACACTCCAAAACAAATACAATAGATGATTGACCAAAGATAACCATAATAGATAGAACACAAATCACCATAATAGAAATGGGAATGAAAAATTATGAAATATTACAAGAATTATCAAAATGTGATACAGAGACATGAAGTGAGCACATGTTGGAAAAATGGCACCAATAAACTTGTTTGATGCATGATTCTACAATCTTCAATTTGTAAAAACATAGTATCTGTGAGGTGCAACAAAATCAAGTGCATTAAAATGGAGAATGCACACACTCCTAATATGCATCATGGATTGCATACCATGATGACGAATTAATCCTTTCTTAACAATTGTGCCTTAATTTCCTCTGCTATTTCATCAGCTCATCTAGTTAGGATGTGAGCCAAAAGAGGAACACCCGCATTTCCTAAAAGTTTGTGACAAATATCCTTAGTAGCAGCCAGGATTAGCAGTTCACCAATATAAAGGGCTTCTTAGCTTTAGCAGTGTGGTCAGTCACTAAGAATAATGCTCTCAGTGTAGAAACATTTGATGAAGTGGTGGCCTTCAATAATTGCTTCATTCTTTGTGTTCTTTTTTTTTTTCCCAAAAAACTACAAAGACTTCTCTTTTAATGCAGAATGCTACTTCCAAGCCATGTTTGGACCTGTAGGCAGGGCATGCTCTGCTCTTCCCTAGAAGTCTCATTATCTAAGTAAAAAATATGTTCATACCCTCTTGGTGCACACGTGGCATCATCATCCTTGATACCAACGTTGATCCTAAGTGCCAGAACACATGGATCTTGGGTAAATGTGAAGTGCAGCCACGTGTATAATCTATCACAGTCAGCAATGACTAGATTCTTCTGTTGCTGTTTTGATTTGAATAATGGTTTGTCACCCAAACTTTCATAGATTTGAATTTGACTTTCCCCAAAATTTCATGTGTTGGGACTTGATTGTATTGTGAAGGTATTAAGTAGAGCTTAATTCCTTGTCCCAGGGCGGGGCCTCTGGGTGTAATAATGTCACTAGGACAGGGGTCCTGTGCTTCAGTTCTGGGGCATATGTAAGCAGAAGGAATAAGACACAGAGAGGGAGAGACAGCTGCTCTGCTCAAGATCCTGCTCTGCACCATGTGTAGGCCAGCCTAATGCCTTTGGACTTTCCAGTCACTAAAACTTCAGTCAAAATAAATAGCTGTTTTCTTAAATTTACCCAGTTTTAGGTATGTTTAGCTATTTCTGTTAGCCATGCAATGAAGTACAGCAGTCACAAACAACCCACAGATCTCAGTAGCTTATAAAAACAAATTTTTTTGCTCCTTTTATATATATAAAGGAGCATATGTGTGTGTGTGTGTGTGTGTGTGTGTGTGTGTGTGTGTATGTGTTTATCTTCCCCCCACTCCCCACCGTGGTGGACTTCCTTCTATATCTTTTGACTGTGATTGTAGTCTCATCTACTGTAGGCTGGTAGCTTTTGTTTGACGTATCTCTGTTGCATGGATACTTTTCATTCTGAAATTCAAACTGAGAGATAGAAAAACACAAGCACCCTCAACAGGGCCTCAAACTGATACCTCCCAGGCTTCTTAGTTAGGATCATGGGCAAGTACAGTTCAACTGGGAACTGAACCTGCAGTCTTCCACAGGGAGCTAGCTTCACTTGAGCAGTGCATTATCACTGAGCCACTGAGCCAGCCCAACTTATTAATTTTTTAAGAAAAAACTATTTATATAACTATATATTGGGAAGATACAGGAAACACACTTAAATATTTATATTTGTAGAAAAATTTCTGGGTGTTAGATAATGTTTATGTCCTACTTTTTATTTATGTTCTTAAAAAATGGGTGTTTTCAATATAAAATAAGTATAAAAATAATAAGAATTGTGAAAACTTGGAGATCTTAAAGTAAAAAAAACTACAAAAATGCAAAATTTTACTTATGAACTTCAAAGGGTGATAAACAATAGAGCACAAAGCATGCACAGTTTGCGCATAACATTTATCACTCAGATTTTGATCCTTTACACATGCCGTTATTGGATTGTTGATTTTTATTCTCAGTTGATATTGGTTTGGATAACACTAATCAAAATATTTGAAAACATGCTATTGGAATCCTTCCAAATCAGAGTTTAAACTGTCAACATCCTATGATATCAGAAGGGATATATGGCCATTTTCTTTCTTGGAGGTTGATAATCTAGATTATTTTCTTAAAAAATAGAATAAAAAGACTATAGAAATACTTCTAGTTTATTGTCATTTGGTTAGACTTATATTTAGTTGATTAAGAAGTATTTCTCTGATGCATCAGCAGTTGAAAAACAGAAACTTTGTCTTACATATACTGTGTCAGAAGTCTTAAATGAATCTTGCCTTTGGAATATGAATATGACTCTACTGACTAAGAGTTCTCTAAAGCTATTTTTAGGCTATTTTAACTTGTTTTAAAAAGTATGTAGATTCAAAAGAACAATGAATTTCATTTTTCAACTGCCCTGGTGATAATATGGTATCCTCAAAATTAATTCAAAAATTGGTTTCATTTAATCTACATAATTTGATTTTTTTAGACTTGACTACACCTGATATCTGGGGCATAGCTAATTAAGTAAAATATTTGGATGGAATTGTAAGGACTTTGCAAATAATTCTATTATTCCCTTAAATACCAAATCAAAAGTTTTAAGTTAGTTAAATGTAGCAAATTTATAATAAATTGAGTGTACGTATGATGTTATTTCACTGCCTTCACAGGAGGAAAAGGCAGAAAACTGACACTAACTCATCATTACAGACTGTACTCTTGTTGGGTGTTAGTGAGTGGCAGATGGCCTACAATGCACAATAGTTACTGGGGCAGCAATATGTTTTATTTTATTCAAGGGGTTCTAAATTTTTTTAAAAAGTTATTTATTTAATTTATTTATTATTATTTTTTAGTTTGAACAGAGCAAGACAGAGGAAAGTGAAAAAGCAACCCAACAGCTCCAGAACTCAAACCGCAGTCGGCCATGTGGGAGTCCAGCACCTTAACCACCACACTACCTGCCAGCCCTAAGTGGTTCTAATATTTAAGGCAAGTTAAGCATCTCCATTTCAATTAGTAATAATCTTAGAGAAGTAATTTCTAAAATTTCTTTATTTAGAAATCTGTGTTCTTTTCATCTCTAACTCCTTTTGTCTTATAAAGGTCAGATAAATTTGTGAAGTGATGAGGGAAATTTCTTGCTATTTACGTGGTTTCCTTTAAACCTCAGAATGATTTCCTCAAAGAATAGCTTATGTGGAAGTCTAGTTTATTGCCTGGACTGCTATAGCTAGAGCAGTGGGATAGGAAAGGGGTCCAGATTGCTGTCCAACAGGTGATTTTTGTATCTAGTTCTCTTTGTCTGCTTCTGAGGCAGCTTTGGAGATCTCTAGGAGAACCTGGATTGAACCACTGAAGTGTAGAGCAGCACAGCTTTGCTTTCAGAAGTAAATCCATATATCATCTTGCCCACCACCACCACCTTTAAAAATAGTTCTACTAGGGACCAGCAGATGGCATAGTGGTTACATTGCTGGACTCTTACATGACCCATCGCTGTTCAAGTCGCAGACCTTGTGGCTTGAAACTCATGCCAAGCGTGTGTGCACGTGTGCCCAAGATTCCAGGAGAATGGAGAAGAAGAGGTTGCAGCATGGCCATCCCTCCTGGGGGCTGATTTCTCACTTTCCTTCTCACTGTCTCTCTCTCTCTCCAGTGAGCATACACACCCTAAGGCAAAAATCTAAAAAAAAAAAAAAAAAAAATAGTTCTACTCATTGCAAACTTATAAACTGTGGTCAGTTTTCAGGAGTTTATAATTTCTATTAAGAGAATGTTAGAGTTTCAACATTTCCATTAAAATGATCATGATATCACATTTTCATAGGAAACATCTGTTGGAGTTAAATTTAACATGGTATTACCTATAATTAAGGCTGCAAAAGATTTATTTAGGCCTTTACACTCAAGGATAAGCATTCCACATCAGTCAATCTCTGTTTTAGTATGAGAGTGTACAATCTGTGGCTAGGTAACTTGGAACCAAAAGGTCATGGAATCTGGGTAACATGAGGAACAGAAGACATAAATTTTTTATGTATGGAAAGAGGTAGATTATCCAGAGTTTTAATTCCTGGCAGAACAAAGAAAGCTTTGTTACATGATGCAGTTATTACAAGAAGCAGTGAACATTTAGAATTAAGCTGTCCTTAGGAAAAGACAGCAAAAATATAATTGAATTCCTCCAAGGTTTTGATCTTAATTCAGCACAGCTCTGTGTCAATTATATTATGCTCAAAATAGTCAGCTAGTAGGTGCGTAAGGCCTCATGTAATTCATGGGGCCCAGTATTAAATGAAAATGTAAGGTTTCTTGTGCAAAAAGCAGGAAAAAAGTTCTGATAGAGGTACTACAATAAATCTTTTTCCTTCCTTTTTCCTTCCTTTTATGTTTCTTTCTGACTTACCATGGAATCTTTATTTTCTATTTAATGTCATTCTAAGTAAAAAAAAATTACAATTTTTTTTTGAGAGGTTTTTGCTATAGGGCATGTGCATTCACCAGAAAGACAAGAGAGAAATCACCCCTGGGGGGATGGCCATGCCACAATTCCTTCTCCTCCATTTTCCTCTCAGGATTTTGGGCATGCACACACATGAGCCTGGCATGAGTTTAAGTCACTGGATCTGGAACTTGAACCATGGTCGACTACATGAGAGTCCAGCGACATAGCCATTATGCTAACTGCTGGTCCCAGAAAAATTACAATTTTAAGCAATTAAAAATTTCTGTTTATCTTTATCTCATGCAATGCCAATTTTCATACAAATTTAGAACATTTCATTCTTATGTGGAATCACCAAAATTACAAAATTCATATATTGACGCTCATACATGCATACATATCTGTTCTACTAGAATAGCGGAATTAATGCCCAAATCTAACTCAACTGTCTATCTATCGCTTTTGGATACGGACACATCCCACCCCTGCTCTCTCCTTTCAGCTTACTGATAAGTAAGAACTAGAAGAAAAAGAACTATGGGTTACCCTGTCTTTCCTTCTCATTATTTTCAGTAGCCAGTTAATATGAGGAAGTAATGTGAGTAATAAAGGACATTAAATGGCTCCTTTGCCAGATCTCATTCTGAGAATTCTATTGCCTTATTTCTGTGTTTGAAACAAGTCCTAATGGAAAGCATGGCAGTCTGGGCTGTCAACATCCCCACTTAGTTATAAAGGTTAAACGCTTGCCTTGTACTCTTTGAGTCTTGCTGAACTCCTGTACACCAAGAATTCACCAGAATTATCATCTCAGAGATACCTTGCAAAGGACAAAGACATATAATTAATACAAAGAAATGGCGAAATATTTTAGAAAAATGGATTAAAGTACAAGTTCACTTTGGTGCAAGAAAATTTTGAAATCTATGCATGATTTTTTTCATTATACACATTTCCCATTGAAATGTTGAATAACCCCTCTCACAATAACCTAAATTGTTGTTATCATTTGTTATTCTTACTCGTTCATAGAATTTTCCTACTATGGGCTTTTATATATCCAGGTTATTTTCACCATGGTTTTCTCAATGCCTTCTGCTTTCCACTGCTCAACTCTGTGTTTTTGTTCACCATGTCTAGTATTGCTCATTCTAGCTGACTTACTGGTCAGAGAAGAGAACAATGGGAGAAGACACTTGGGACATGGTACCCAGAGCTTGTCCCCAAAATACCACCATCCGTCAGTTCTCCTGTTCTTTTCTCTTTTGAGAATCTTGCCAAATAGTCGTATTTAATTTTTTCCATCCTGTTTAAAGATCCTCCATCACCTAAAGATCATAATGGTGCTCTAGAAATGTGGCTATCATGGTTGTGAGTAAACTTGTGTTCTCTCAAGATTTTATATTTATACGTTTTTGGATTACCTCACAGCAGACTGAATAATGGCCCCCTCAAACATAGACATGTGTTAATCTTTGGAACCTGCTGGAAGGTAGATTCATTACACACTGATCATCACTTTAGTCCATTGCATTTTGGGTTGCAATTTCTACTGCATGCATGAGTCTAGTGAGAGAGAAGATACACACAAAAATTTCCATAATGCAACATTACTACTCACAGAAAGGCAGCAGGGGAAAGTAGAAGTCTGGCGCTCATGGTAATTCGAGGTTCAAGAAAGCTGTATAAGACAAGTGGAATCTTATCTGTGTGTGACCCACACCACACTGCAGCGGAGGAGTCCCGAGAAACATCACATATACATCAGGAAATGTGACTCCCTGGACTGCAGCATTGTGGGACATCCTGTTCTAGAAGAGACAGGAGCAGAGCCCAGGCTATTCTGAACATCCTCTCAGGATGTTGCATTGCCAGCACAGTCTAAAGTTAATTTTGACAATGAGTGGGTTGGTTTAAAGCCATCTGGAAAACTATCCAGCACCTGTGAATTTGTTACTTTATGTGGTAAAAAGGACTTTGCAAATGTGATTAAGTCAAGGATTTTGACATTGGAAGATTATTCTGGATTACCTGGATGGGCCCAGTATAACTGCAATGGTCCTTATAAGAAAAGACAGAAGGATTAGAACAAGGGAGAGAGAAGATACAAGATGAAAGCAGAGGTCTCAGAAGAGAAATGTGAACTATGAAAAAACTATGCATAGATTTCAAAATTTGCTTGCATGAAGATGAACTTGTACTTTAATCCATTTCCTCAAATATTTTACAGTCCCCTGGTATTCATTATATATCCTTGCCATTTGTAAGATGTCTCTGAGCAGAGAATTCTGGTGTGTCCCTGATGTATGGGATATCAGCATGACTCAAGGAGTATACTGCAAAATTTGAAGATGAAGGAAGGAGCCATGAGCCAGAATACAAGGGATCCTTAGAAGCTAAAATGGGCTTATAAATGGAGATCACGGTGCTTCTCAGCCTCTGTAATTCCATAAGCCAAATCCTTATAATATATCCAGTTTCATTATATGTGTATATCCTATTGGCTCTGTTTATCTGAAGAACACTGATGAGTGTAGATTTTGTTATTAAAAAAATCAAAATGATAAAAATAAGGAAAATACAAAACAGAATATTTTGACCGTTCTTGAGATGAGTGGTTCTTTATAAACATTAATACAAAGTAAAAATGTAAAGAAACATGTTAAAGATTTTACTCAAAAAAATTTTTAAAGGGAGTTGGAGTCTTCTTAATTCACATTTGTACTCTTTTCTACATTTTTTAAAAAAGGAATTATTCAGAGGAAACTAATTTTTAATTTTGATAAAAGATAATTTAGAAGGTGTTTATTACTTAGAAGTATCTGGATTGCAAGAATTTGAGGTGAAAGGAGTAATTTTTTGTCATGGTTTTGGCAACCTCTGAGTCAAAGTGGAAAATGAATCGTGAAATAGACTAAACATTTAGGCCAAATAAAATGTGTAGGTAGGAGAAGGACATCTAAGATGCTGGTGAAAAACTGGGGTTTCTGTGGGTTTCAGGGCAGGCTAAGAAGTAGAGTGGAGAGACAGACTATGATGACACAAAAATGGAGAAACTTGAGCCTGAGAAGACAAAGGCAATGAATTCCTCAGAAGAGACCTGATGGCAGGATAAGGGAAACTAAAATCTGGATTTAAGAAGTTAAGTTCAGAGTGCTGGTCAGATACAAAGAATAAATGAAGAGTGAGCAATTATCACCATTTTCACAATGGACACTAAAGACAGCATTGAGAATGCTTTAAAAGGACTAAGAGCTATAATACTGTATGTATTTCATATACTATTTGTTAATATCAGTGGCATGATCATCCTAAGAAAGTAATAATATATTTTTTCTTCTTTTATTTGTTTATTTACTATACAACAATATAGTATATAAAAGGAGATTTTCCATCCAGAATACATTGTATATTGGCTCAATCAAGGATATTACCATCCATGTTATCAACAACAAATATTTTTTTCTTTTTTTATTAAAGAATTATTTATTTAATTTTATTTATTACTTTTTTTTCTTTTCTTTTTTAAATTTGACCAGAGAGATACAGACAGAGAGAGAAAGGGAAAGTGAGAAAGCAAGCCTTCAGGTCCGAGACTTGAACCTCGGTCAACCATATGGGAGTCCAGCACCATAACCACCACACCACCTGCCGGCCCCACAACAAATAATTTTCTATTTCTTGTTTCATACATATTTCGCTCACCTCTGATTCCCTACCTCTCACCCTCTGCCAATTCTCTCCCTTCTCCTGCTCTGTCTCTAGTTGTTCTCCATGCCAAAAACTAATGATATTTATAAAGCCTAATCTATAGCACAAATCCCATATTTACACATTCAATACTATTTTTGTTCAATATGGTGAACTGTTTTCTAATCTTTCATTGTAGTATTATATTTTTCTTCCATTTACTATCTCTTTTTTCTTTTTTTTATATAGGTCTGTTTATTAAATAAAAACTACTTCATGAAAATTTAATTCAGTATTTGTTAGTGATTAGTGTTGAGAAAATTATTTCCCTCTACATACAAAAATAAAGATTTGAACACTATGAAAACAACCAAGACAAGTGCTATGAAGAATTGATCCTTTATAGACTGACATTCAGGGCATTCCCTTTTGAAAAAGCAATGTAATACACTGTAGAGTTATATGTAATTCAATGTAATGTAAAGAAGATTATGATGATAATAAAAATGAATAAATAATAAAAAAAAGAATTGATCCTTCAAAAGAAATAAAATGGTAATTCAAGGGTGATGTGAGGCTTTGTCTGCTGTCAAGGACAAATGAACAAGATCAAAATCTCTGGGGCCGCACAGATCACTTTAACTCACAGATGCAGACCCGAGGGCCAGTTGGAGCTGGGTAATGCTCATCCAGGCATCCTGGTTGGTTTGAGAAGCCAGGAAAGGAGTCTGAACCCCAACAGGGAGAAAGCAAAGTTGCCAAATGGTCACCACCTCAGCATGCCCCCACAGCTGATTTTCTTTTTTCTTTTTTTAATTTTTAAATGATTATTCATACATTAAATCGCTATACATCATTTAGATTGTGAAGAGGTTTTACCCACCATGTTTTACACCTCAGTCCAGCCCAGTTGAGACTATTATACACATCTGTGTCAACAGATAATAAACTGTGTCTGTGTCCCACAAATGTCTTACCTCTCCATTCACCCCCCATTCCTTTTCCTATGCTCTTCCCTTCCCACACTCTTTTTCCACTTTGCCTCTAGTATCCATTACAATTTTTAATACTTTTATGTTCTCCAGTCTTTCAGTCTCTACCATAGAGTGCGGACAGTTGGTATATGTTAAGGGGAGACAATATTTCTCTTTCATAGCCTGATTTGCTTCACTCAGCAATATATCTTCCATATTCGTCCACTTTCTATCAAATTCAGAAACAGCCTTTTAAAAACCAGAGTACAATAGTTATACAATTAACACTGCCCCCTGAAAAGTGCTACTAGGTGATGTGCCAATGGGTAATCACATAGGAAGGTTACTACTAAGCCTCTGAATTGACTGCCTTCATTTTCAGATACATATTCTTGGGCTAGCAGGTGGCATAGTGGTTAAGGTGCTGGACTCCCACATGGTTGACTTCGGTTTGAATACCAAACCTGGTGGCTTGAAACTCGTGCTGGGAAATAAATTATAAGGTACATCCATATTCACATAATTTGAAAAAAGAAACTTTTTTCTCTCTCTGTCTGTAGTGCCTATGTTTTTTGTCATTTCCTTCATGATCATCTGCTAAGTGTGTCCTTGACCTCTTTGTGCTTACTGGTCTCCCTTCCTAGTCACTGGTTTTTGGAAAGCTTCCCAGGTGGCAGAGCTGGAGGATGTTCCCAAGATGACAGGCCAGAGAACACCCATGGGTCACCAGCCCAAACAATAAGGGGAAGAGCCAGACGCAGGCTTTTCATCATTTTAGAGCCAAACAAGGGGAAATTTGAGTCCTGTGTTCCTTTTCTTGTTTGTTTGTTTTTAGTACAAACCACTGTCCTCCTATGGTCTGAAAGTGGGCAGTGACTCTGCAAGCCAAGCGAGTGGTTAAAATGTGCCAAATACAATTATACCGACTTCTCATTATTTCACAAAATATACCCAAAGGGCATACAAGTGCTATTTTCAGGTGTAAGAAATGGCAAAGAGAATTTTTCTAGATCTAATAGATAATGAAAGTATTTTCTTTCAGAGTTTCTCAAGAAAAAAAAAATAATGGAAATCGAGTATTTCAATGACTTCTACAGCCGGGCAGTTCTGAGGAAAGAGGCAGGAGATAGGGTAGCAGTATTGGAGTCATCCTGCTTGAGATGGCACCCACCCAGAGTTGAAATCACCTGCCCACCTGGATGAAATTGGATGCTGGGAGCCCTCCCATGGCCTTAGGGAATGCTGTCCCAATGTTCAGCTCTTGTTCTCATGCTGACCCCAAAACACAAGGCCTCACTTTTCTAAAGACAAGGCAGAAATGTGGTATTATCTTTATCCTTTCTCTTTATTTTTTTAAAAGTATATACAAAGTTTTGGGGACCAGTAGGTGGTATGGTGGTTAAGGCGCTGGACACTTCCACATGGCTGACCAGGGTTCGAATCTCGAATCTGGTGGCTTGCTTTCTCACTTCTCTCTCTCACTCTCATCCTCTGTCTCTCTCTCTCTCTGGTTAAATTGAAAAATAAATGAATGAATAAATAAAAATAAAATAAATAATTTAAAAAAGTATATACAAAGTTTAAAGGGAAAATGACCAAAACCTTAAAACCAGCATTGTTGAAATAATTATTGAAAGAACACAGCCCTTTACGAACTTGTCTAGTGTTGACAGGCTAATAGGTGACAGAGGCTGGTGTGCTGGGCGGTCCCCTGCATGGACCTCCCAGCTCACCAAACTGATGGTCACCCAGCTGGTTCTGGAAGTGGGTGCTGACAAATAAGAGAGACCTCGGGATACAAAGAGCCCTGGATTCTGCAACTTCACTAGGAACTGGAAAGGCACCTGGAGACCTCATAAGCTAATGGGCATTCCTGGAATTGGAAGAACCTTCATTTTGCTCGGGAGACTCAATCAGAAGCCCTAAGCTTGGAGGTTTCCCCTGTCTGCTTTGAGAAAATGACAATCAGGCAGTGGTACAGTGACCTCGTGACTGCTCTGTTTTGAACACAGAGGGCATGACAAGAGCCATCTAAATCATCACTGCCTTTCAGAATCACCATGTCGGCCATGTCAGTACTATTTTTGTTCAATATCCTGAACTGTTTTCTAACCTTTCATTGTGCTATATTATTTTTCTCCCATTTACTATTTCTTAAATAGCACTTAACGTCCTTCAGCACTCCAATTGGTACTACTGCTTTGTCAGCAAAAACATTTAAGTAGTTATTTTTTTTTTATTATGCAGTCTTGTCATGAGTATATTTTAAATTGATTAGTTTTAATGAGATCAACACTACCCCTGTATTACATGGCCTGTATGATTTACATTAGTTGAAACACAATTCTGTGATTTAATAAAGAATCCAATGAAGGAAGTCTGAATTGAATTTGTTTATGCATCTACAGTAGAGAAGAGTATAAATGAATCTTACAAAAACTAACAACCTTTTTCTGTTGATGGCTCACCATCCCTGTCAACCTCTCATAAAACTCATTTTGATATCATAGGGATCTTTATCTTCTGAGGTTGACTTTCATTACATTTTATGTGATTACCTATTTACAACCACTTTCAAAAATTATCCTCCATTAAAGGGGGAAAGTCAGTCTTATTATCTTCTTTTATGCACGTAATGAAATTGAAGCTTGGTGAGGTTAACTGATAAAACAAGGATACACACAAAAGTTATAAATAGTTGTGTGCTTAGAGTTAAAAGTGCAAAATAGGTTTATTCCACAGAACCACATTTAAAAAAGGCTGAGCATATAAATGTAAATATAGTTTTTTCTAATTCTGCTAAACGAAGATGCTTAATAAGAGGTCAGATTGAGACTAAGCAACAGGCAAATAATTGTATTGGCATAATTTTTTCAGTTCAATGAGGAGTAAATTCTATTTTTTTTCTTTTAAACCATGAGGATTCACCCCCTGAGGGGGGATGACCACTCCACAATCCCTTTTCCATTCTCCTCCTGGGGTTTTGAACACACATGCACATGTGCTTAGCATGATTTTGAAGTTGCCAGATCTGGGACTTGAACCAGGGTTGGTCATGTGTGAGTCCAGCACCTCAACCCCCATGCCACCCGCTGACCTTAATTTTAATTCTTACTATCAAATAGGTTTTTTTTTTTGCATTTTTTCTATAGGGCGTGTATGCTTGCCAGACAGAGAGAGAGAGACAGAGAGATAGAAAGCAAGAAATCACCCCCCAGGGGGAATGGCCACACCACAATCCCTTCTCCTCTATTCTCCTCTCGGGATCTTGGGCACGCACACACATGTGCCCGGCGTGAGTTTAAGCCACCAGGTCCGGGACGCAAACCGCGGTCGACTATGTGGGAGTCCAGTGACATAGCCATTGTGCTAACTGCTGGTCCCTCAAATAGTTTTTATTTGGAATTTTCCTACAAAAAAAATGTAATGATAATTGAGACAGCATATTCTGTAAAGAATTGAAACAGCTAATTAAAACAATATAAGCAATGTTCTAAATTTCTTATTCAGAGTTTTCCATTAAAATCCCAAAATAAACTTGAATAAAAGATTTTTATTGTTAGACTGTTTCTCATACTTGGAAGTCTTTAAACCCCACATGTAGGCTTCAAAATGTATTTTAGTCTTATTTTTGCTTTCAAGTTATTTCATATTTGTAAATTTGAACCTCAAAGACATTGATAGAACTATTATGGTCCATTCACTGTGCAGGGTAAATTGTGTCTCTTACAAAATTTGCATGTTGAAGTCCCAACCTCTAGTAACTTGGAATGTAACTATTTGCAGATAAGGCCTTCAAACAGATCTTTGAGGTTAAATGAGGTGACATGAGTAGGCCCCAAACCAGTATGACTGGTGTTTTTAGAAGAAGAGAAAGACATTAAAGGCATGGACATACACAAAGGAAAGAACCTGTGGGGGCATAGCAAGAAGACAGTCAAGAGACATGCCTGACTGTCTAGCCAACAGTGTGACCTGAATGTACACCTTCTAGAACTGTGAGGAAAAAAACCTTTAAAAAAGTCCTAAAAAATCTGGTCAAACCATACAGTCTGTGTTATTTATGTCAGCCCTAGCAGAGTAATACATTTGCTAACAGGTGATGACATCCAGATTATTCTATAGAAAAAAACCCTTAAGTTCCATAAATGGATTGGTGCCTTACTATGTCACTGCTTTAAGTTCTGGAGTCATTGGTATAGGGATCTCCAGAATTGTTTTCTGTCTTTCCAGGTGGAAGTATGAGGTAGGTAACTAGCTCCCTGACTGACAATATTCGTTTTTTTTGGGAGGAAAGGTTTTTGCTGTAGGGCGTGTGCACTTGCCAGAAAGACAGAGAGACAGAGGGACAGAACGCAAGAAATCACCCCTCAGGGGGGATGGTCACACAGCAATCCCTTCTCCTCCATTCTCTTCTTGGGATATTGGGCACGCACGCACACGTGCCTGGTGTGAGTTTAAGCCGCCCGATCCAGACTTGAACCATGGCCAACTACATGGGAGTCCAACAACATAGCCATTATGCCAACTTCTGGTCCCATCAATATACTTTTATGCATAAACTTTTATTTCATGAAACCACTGAGATTGGGAAGGGGGCTGTCTGTTAGCTACCACAGTGACATATAAGTTATCTTTCCTAATACAGCTGTGAATTAATTTTGTAAAAGGCAACCAGATCCCACTCTGCTGATCATTTGAGTCCTAGACCCAGTGGCTTGAGAAACATATAGGTCACTTACGTGTTCTTGCCGAAAGTCCTAAAAAGAGGAAGAGAAACTGTGGTATGAGCATTTCCCATAGTGGGAGGGGGGGGGGGTTTGCTTTCTTTTCTCTCCCTCTTACTATCTCTCTGTCTTTCTCTGGCAGGCACACAGGCTCTCTAGAAAAGAAAAAGAAAACAAAAGTTAAAAAAGAAAAAAATGAGGAATGGGCTTAAGGATTCATGACCAGCATCAACATTCCAATACTTTGTTTATATAAATTATTGCTGAAACCACAGATAATTTGATCCTTCCTATTTATCTCTATGGAACAAGGTTAAAATATTTTATCCATATCAAGGGAAGGATATTCAGGCGATTAAAAATCTAGAGCAGGCAAATGTGACTCTTCACTGTTTATAGAACAAGTTTGGCAAGATTCCTAAACATCACCATTTATAAAATCATAAAAACCCTCTATTCAATATGAAACAAAGCCAAAGTTCATTTGCACAGTTTTGCTGCTGTAACTGAAACCACTTAGGGCTGTTTATTGTTTTAAGACTAGGAACAATAAAGATAGCATAAACAAGAAACTGACCCAGTGTGACGTTATCTAATGAATCAAAGAAAAACAACAAAGTTTTTACATACACAGTTGAGCTCACTCACTCCCTGGCTGTGATTATCTTGCCAGCATGAAGTTTTATATTATCTTTTTTGAAACTGAGGATGAGAGAAAGGGTAAGTCGACAGTGGTTATAAAGATAGGCCAAGGATACATGGCTAATGAATTTGAGATTGAACTAATTTCTTCCAATTAAAAATCATGCAGAATACAAGTGCATACACTTATCTAAGTACCTCAATCTGTACAATTAAAAAAGGTGCAATTCTTATGTAAATTATATCTCAGTACAGTTGATTTTTAAAAAATCTTGCAAAATAAATGTTTTTTTCTAATAATAAAACTCAGTGAGGAAACAGCATAAAAAATATAGCTTCGTCTTATAAGTCTCTGTTATTTCTTTTTTTAAAAAAATTTATATGTTACAACATATATCTTACTAAGGAGATAATGAAGCATGTTTAATGTAGCCAGTCATTGCATTTCCTGAAAAAGATAAAAAAACTTTTTTCATTGCAAATGTTTGTTTTAGGAATTGATTACCCCTTACATAAAGACAATACAAATTAAGGAAACATAATAAGAAAGACCAAAAGGTAAAATAAAGTGGACTGATTCCCAAGTATTGAACTAGGAGACATTAGCAAACTAAGATAAAGCTTATAACTGGAAAAAGCAACTGAGGATTTTTGTCATTCTAAGATATTGGACTGTTCCTTTCACTTTGTTTTTAATGGTTGTGCTGGTAGATTTTCATACTTAACCCTGTTGATATATATGAATGAGATTCAGGTAAGAGAAATGAGATGGTGAGGCAGTCAACCAGTCATCCAGATGTCCCTGAATATACTACTCAGAAAGAGCTTTCAGCTAAATCCATCAACAGCCAGGTATTAGACATCAGCTGTGAGGACCCCTGCCTTAACCCCAATGAAAGGAGCCACTTAGCACTGCACAACAGTGAAGGACCAAGGGACAGTGAGTGACGAGAGGCTTATCCTTTATCCTGACATGCTATTTCTCCATTTCACTTTTGTTTAATGTTTGTAGAGTGTAGTTGGAGAAATTACTGAAAGCCTAGAATTTAGAGTCTATATTTCTCTCTATTATTATTATTTTCTTATTACCAGAGGGCACATATACTTGTTAGAGAGAGGGGGGTGGGGTGGGGAGAAAGCTCCTTCTAATGGGGTGTGGCCATACTGCAATCTCTTCTACTCCATTTCGCCATCCTTTTGGGATTTGGGGTTTGTATGCATGCAACCAGCAAGCTGGTAGGGCCAGGATTTGAACCATATGGTTGGCCATGTGGGACACAACTCCCTTAATCACTAGACCACAGAATAAACCCATGCTGCCCTTTTCACTGTTCTAATTACTATAATTATGTTCACTGAGGTTTAATTTAATATTGAAAGTATAATTTGCCATTTCTACTTGGGAATATGCCCAACCTTTAGTGGTTTTATCAGCGTAATATGTTTTTAATTCCTATTTCACTCTTATCACTATGTTGTTGGGCAGAATACTTATTGTGCCCCCTTTTTTCTCTCTCTGTATGTTAAATACACTATACCTATTTCAATACTTACAATATCATAGTTACTCCCTAAAGATTTGGTGAATAAATGGGTAAAACTGTGATTTTTTTAAAGACTATGTTCAACTTGAAAATAAAGTTCAGATAACTTTTAATGAGAATAAACTCTGTAAATAATATGTTTTACAAAATGAATACATTTTGACAACAGACTGGTAAATGTTAATTCCAGAAAATCAAGAAAATACAGAAAAGCAAAATATGTGTAAGTATGTGCCCAATTTGTGTTGTCATCTGACTTGCACTTATTCTGTTCATAGTAGTAAGAGACACATATTATAATTATTCTTAGCTGATAATGGCTAAGACTTAAATATTTTTGGAAATGCTCATGTACAAGGCATCACTTAGAGACAAAATATCTCCAAGATCCTGTGCACTCGCAATGGGAAATTGGCAGGTTAGTTGATTTGCATTTTGTGTTGGGATTAGACAGTAAGAGAAAATGGAATGTATGCCATGTAATATCACAACAAAAGAAAAACTTACTTGATCATTTAAACATACCTTTTAAGATGTTGATTTAATTTTTAAATTTAATTTTTAATGTTTTGTTTTAAAATTTAACTTTCTATGAATATTCTCATATCATAAATAAAAGGAATAACAGTTTAAATTTAAAAAGTCAGTTGTTAACAAGTGTCAATGTGGTGTAGTGGTTAAGACTTAGACTCTCAGACCCCAAGGCCTTGTTTCACTCCTCATTCTGTTACTTAACTAAATTAATAATCTTAAGTTAATTACTTAACTTCTCTATACCTCAGTTTGCTTATCAGTAAAATTGCTAATACATTAGGCTCTAAATCACAGAGGTTTGATGAGTATTGAATGTATTAGTAAATGTTAGGAGTTCAGAATGGTGACTTCAAAGGGTTAGCTAAATACTGGGACATCTAATCACTTTGGATTTGGAATTAATCTTGGAGAAAAAGAATTCCAAGGGCAATAGGAATATTTACAAAATAGAAAAAAATAATCTTATGAGGGAAAACAAAAGGCATAAAATCTGTATAGTTTGGCAAAAAGACAAGGAGAACATGACAGCCTATCCATCCTTAAAAATTCAAATAGCTAAGAGAATTATTTAACATGATACAAAGGACCAAAGCTATATGAATAAGGCAAAATTCTAGAGAGAAACATTTTGGCTAAATATCGGGATAGCAAAAGAGAGACAGTAATGAGAAAGATGTGATTGTGAGAAAACACCAGGAAAGGCGAGGGAAGTGTTACTTGTGGAAGCATTTTGCCACCCCAGTGTGAAAGATAATATAAAATGTTATTGTCCTATTTAATTTGAAAGGCAAACTACAACAGCTTTTAATATGCCAGATACAAACTCAGTTTCTTTTCTTTTTTTTTTTTTTTTTCTGTATCAGCATAAAAAAAAGAACAAAAAACACTTCATTGGTAGGAATTTTGGATTTTTGTGATATCAATGTTTTCAGGACCTAAATTGTAAGTTCACAGCAGGAATACAATTGCTTAAATAAAGTAAAAATGTTAAAGCGAAAGTGCATTTTCTTTCTAGACAATATTATAGTAACTCAAATTTTGTAGTCCTCAAGAAAGCTAGATCACCGTTCTTTGCTCCTGAGTGGTGTTGTCAGTCTTATCCTCTGGGTGACCTGGCATCTTGGTCTACATCATCACTTTATTGGCCATCCCGCTTGGCCCTAGACTACTCAACTTTGTGCTGAACATGTATAATGGGATAGACCAAGCCATCTTCTGGGAAACTTGCTTTTCTTTTATGTTGTTAGAAAAGTTAAAGCTAAATTACCAAGCCATATGAGAAAAATCAATAAGCAAAATCAGAGACCCAAGTCAATATATACAGTTCGTAGAGAATGACCACAATTTAAAAATAGATAATTTCCAATATACAATGTATCAGGTTAAAAAAGAAAGATAAAAAATACTGGACCAGAACTGAAAATAAAATAGAACACATGTCACTTAATAGAGTAATTTTTGAAAGAGTTATTTGATTACTTCTTTGGAAGTATCCATAAGGATTTGCCTCTGATACTCAGGGAGAAAATGTTTTAGGTTTTGTTTGCTCCTAGAAGAGGCTAGGTAGAGATTCTAACAAAGTCAGTGTAAACCAATAGTCAGTTTGGAACTATGAAAAGTAGGAAAAAAGCTAGAAGGTAGATTGCTAATTTTTACATGGTTTAGTAAAGTTAAATAACAATATCCTATAAACTTACACCTTTTTAATGTCCAAGTGATTTCACTTATATTATTTCACTGTCATTTACAGAGATTATCCAGGAATTTAAAAAAATGTTCAACTTTAAGTGCCTATCACCTGCCCTTTGCTATCCACTTTTTTCCCGTTCAGTCTCTGGTATCTACATTTGTCCTCTCTACTATTATATATTTGAACCTTTCGATTTCTGCCATAGAGTGCAGGCATTCAGAATGTATTGAGTGGGGACATACAGTATTTGTCTTTCATAGTTTGACTTATTTCACTTAGCATTACATTTTCTATACTCATCCACTTTTTGTGAAATGACAGGGTCTTATCATTCTTTATAGTTGAGTAGTATTCCATAGTATGTATGTGCCACATCCATCACATTAATAGAAGAAAAGAGAAAAACCATATAATCATATCATTAGATGCAGAAAAATGATTTAATGAAATATAGCATCTCTTCATGATGAAAACTTAGCAAAATAGGTATAAAATATACATTTCTCAACACAATAATATCCATATATGGCAAACCCAGAGCTAACATCATATAGAACTGGAAAAACTGGAAACTTTCTGATTAAAAACTGGAACAGGACAAAACCATCCATTTTCTCCATTGCTTTTCTTTCTTTTTTTTCTTCTTCTTCTTTTTTTTTTTTTTTTTTTTTTTTTTTTTTGCTATAGGGTGCATGTGCTCGCTAGAGAGACAGAGAGAAACAGAGAGACAGAAAGTGAGAAATCACCCTTCAGGGGGAATGGCCACGCCACAATCCCTTCTCCTCCATTCTCCTCTTGGGATCTTGGGCACACACGCACATGTGCCTGGTGTGAGTTTAAGCCACCAGGTCCAAGACTCTAATCGTGCTCAACTACATGGAAGTTCAGCGACATAGCCATTAAGCTAACTGCTGGTCCCTCTCCATTGCTTTTCAATATAGTACTGGTAGTCCCAGTTAGCAAAATCAGAGAAGAGAGTAAAATAAAAGGCATTCAAATAGGAAAAGAAGTGAAATTTTTTCTATCTATAAATGACCTGATTATATACATAGAAAATCCAAAAGAATCTGCAAAAAACTCCTGTTCAGAAAGTTTAAATACATGATATATATATATATATATATATATATATATATATATATATATATAGACCAGCAGTTGGCGTAATGGCTGTGTCGCTGGACTCCCATGTAATCGACCATGGTTTGAGTCCCGGACCTGGTGGCTTAAATTCACACTGGGTGGGTGTGCATGTGTGCCCAAGGTCTCGAGAAGAGAATGGAGGAGAAGGAATTGCGGTGTGGCCATGCCCCCTTGGGGGGTGATTTCTCGCTTTCTGTCTCTCTGTCTCTCTCTGTCTTTCTGGTGAGCGCACGTGCCCTATAACAAAAAACCTCTCCAAGAAAAGAAAAAAATAGATAAACTAAGGTCAGGCCTGCAGCCTAGTCGTAAGGAAGCAATATCTCACATGGCTAACCATAGTTCAAATTCTGGTCCTGGTGGCTTGAATCACATGATGAGTGCATGTGCATGTGTGCTTAAAATCTCAATAGGATGGAAAAATGGAGGGGAAAGAATGGCCCTGTGACAATGCCCTGCTAAGGGTGTGTTTTCCCTCTTCCTCTTTCTCTCTGTGTCTGTCTCTCTCTCTGACAAACTCACATGTCCTCTAGCAAATTAAACAAACTATATGTTTTGTGTGTGTGTGTGTATATATATATATATATAAATACAATATAAACAAACCATATATATATATATATATATATATATATATATACATACAAACTATAGATAGATAGATAGATATATGAGAGAGAGAGAGAGAGAGAGAGAGAGAGAGAGAGAGAGAGAGACTGCTTCATTTCTATAGGGCTTTAACATACAGATTTATATGTCAGACAACCAGAAAAATTTCCAGAGAAGAATATTAGCAATGACATAAATCATGTTCCTTTCAGTGCTTTTAAAACTCAAGCCAAAATGACTTAATCTAGTCCAGGTGAAATTTATTTGGTAAATAAAAATGAGCTATTATATTTAACAATATTGATATTACTGATAGTAAGACATTATTTCACAAAAATAATTGTTTGGAGACAATAATATGCATTTTATGTCAATTTCAAGCAATGTGCTCAGTGGTGTTCCTGACACTGTTATCCCATGTTCTGTGCACAGTATCTGTGCACAGAAGCTCCGTGACACCAAGAAGTGCTTTTACAGTGTTAGAACACTCTTCCTGCCTCCCAGTCTCAATTTATTCCTTAATTTTACCTCTTAAACAAAAGTATCCATTGGTACTAAAATTTTCAGAGAAGTACAGCTTCATTGAGATAGTTTAAATAAGGTCAAACTGGAATAATTTTATTCTTTTTTTTCCCTCAAGCTCTTCAGTGCTATAATCCTGTCTAAGAGCAATACTTCAATACATATGGGAATGATAGAGCCCTGCATTACCAAATGAGCAATTTTATGGCTCTTGGCACAAGTGGTGGTAGCTCTGTATATGTAGACCTGTTTAGGCTTGTTGGGTTAGGACTGCAGCAGAAGAATAGTAAGTTGGAGTAAAGAATTTAAATAAACGTGTGTGCATGTGTGTATGTGCATGTGTGTGCATCTGAGAAAGAGCTAGAGAAAGAGAGAGATTTGTGTATATATAATGATATAATGATGCTTAGGTTCAGGATACACTGCTCCAAAAAACTTGAAACGGAAGGAATTTGAGGAAACTGTGGAAGCAGGAAGGTCACTCTCTGATCTTTCCCCATCTTTCCCCCCGACACAGTTCACTACACCTAGAAAGAACATTCCGACCTTTCCTTGAAGCAGGTTATAAGATTTTTCTCAAGAGATGTCCTCCCTATATGCAGAAGAAATCTCTGAAGACACAAAGACTGGAGACGAATGTGAACAAAGAGGCCTTGTTGAGTCCCTCGTTTATTATCACTAGATCACACAGTCTTTGTCCGATCATACTTTTCTATGACTGCCCCCTTTTTCATCACATCGAGTGCATAAAAAATACACAGGTTTTTCTGTTTCTTCAGATGTTCATTTCCTTATGAAGACTATTATATCACATAAACTTAAATGAAATAAATGTGTGTGCTTTTCTTCAGTTAATCTCTCTCAGCCATGAATAGTGAGATATTTCTCCTTGGTGTTCTACCAGGGGACACAGAGAATAATGAGACAGCCTGGATCTCATGAATGCTGAAGTCTGCTAGTTCCAAACTGAATCCTGCCAACATCAAGCCCCTCAGTGTGTCCTGACAGGTTGGATGGGAGCATTCACACACACACACACACACACACACACACACACACACACACAAGCAGTGGGAATTGGTATAAAACCATCATGATTTTGGAGAAATCAAATAACAAACATTTTGTCTTGATGGTTGACCAGTAGCATCAATTTTTTTTATAAAGAATAGTTCACTGAAGCTAAGTAACTAATTTATTGAATAATATAAAGGAAAAAAAATTTCTTTAAGCCTCATTTGTGCTTATGCACTTCAAAATATTTTATTTTTTAATAGAATATATATATATATATATATATATATATATATATATATATGTATATATGTTGATGTCTGGGGGCATATTTGAAGCAGAGAATTTCCTCCTTTCCTTTTATTTCCATTTCCTTTCCTCTTTCCTACTTTCCTTTCCTTTTCTTTCTCTCTATCTTTCTCTCCATCTCTTTCTCTTTCCCATTTTCAATTATTGCTGTCTCTAGCATTTTCTCCTTCCCAAATTAAAAAAAAAAGCACTTCGTGTAATGTTGCACCTGAGCCAGCCATTCTGAGGAACTCCATTTGCATGTTTCCAAAATCATCTTCTACTTCATGTGTTATCTTCAAACTGTCTGTGATACCAGAGTGAACAGATAATCTTTCTACTAGAATGATAACATCACCTGTATTGTTCATATGATACCAGAGTGAACAGATAATCTTTCTACTAGAATGATAACATCACCTATATTGTTCATGTGGTTTCATATTCCTGAAGCCAATGGGCAAATCCAGCATTAAGATGAATACAAAATCTGTCTTGAACATACATGAATGCATCTCTTGATCCCATTCCAAATGTATCCATAATGTGTACAATGGTAAAGGCAGTATTTCTGAAAAGTGCTGCATTTCTGTAGATAAGAACTTATCCTCCAATTTGTAAGTGCTTATCCATGAATTATTTGTCAAATGATTACAGACAAATAACCTCTCTAGGCTTCAGCTCTTATTCATATATATATATATATATATATATATATATATATATATACATATATATATATATATATATATATATATATATATATATATACTGCCAGAGGATGCATGTGCTCACCAGAGAGAACAAGAGACAGAGGGAGAGAAAATATCACTCAATGGGGCATGATAATGCCACTATCTTTTCCTCCTCATCATCAAAATTTTGAGCTTGGTGTGTTTTTCAAGCCACTGGGGCTGGGAATTGAACTGTGATTGGCCATATGGGATCAGGCTTCCAATGTGCAGTACTTTACCACTGAGCTATGGAGCCAGCCTTATGCATTAATTTTTTTTTCTTGGAGTGGTTTCTTTTCAGACCATAGTGGTTCTTTCTCAGCACAATGTGGTGAAAAAGAAATGTGAAGGGACAAGGATCTGATGCTAATTCTATTACTTTTTAAGATTTTGCACATAAGGTCACTGAACTTATTTTCCCATTGATAAAGGCAACACCCTATTCTCTCATCCTTGTAGAATTATGGTAAAGATGAAATCCGATGATTGATGTAAAGGGTTATGTGAACTGTGCAAAAAAATCCTATATAATGAATTAGAGCACAGCGTGGAGGTAGGGCATTTGCTACAAAAATTGCCAGTTAAATCTAGTTATTACCTTCATTGTGGTGGGTAGACATTGAAAAACCAACTAAACAGTGACTTCTATAGCTCTGTCAGGTCCCTGGGCAAATAGCCTGCACTATCTGAATGCAAAAATATCTAGATTAGAAGAAATACTAGGTTTTTTTTTTTTAATTTTTTTCTGAGAGGTTTTCACTATAGGGCGCGTGCACTCACCAGATAGACAGAGAGAGACAGAGAGATAGGAAGCGAGAAATCACCCCCCCCCCCCCAGGGGGGATGGTCACGCCGCAATCCCTTCTCCTCCATTCTCCTCTCGGGATCTTGGGTACGCACGCACACGTGCCCGGAGTGAGTTTTAAGCCACCGGGTCCGGGATGCAAACCGTGGTTGACTACGTGGGAGTCCAGAAGAAATACTAGTTTAATCAATTATCTCTGTTCGGTATTTAGATAACATTTTGAGGGACTTCTATTTTATTAACCTTCTCAGTAGATAAAGAATTGAGAATTGCATTCCTGTAGTGTATGAGGAATTTCACTTTATCAACATCTGACATGACTTCAGAAAATGCTGATGGTTTTGGAACAGTCTGCTGCTTGTATGTCTCCCATCACTAAAAGCATTACAGGCCCTTATCAAATAAGAATTGATTAAACGTACAGCTTCCCAGAAAGGCTATTAATGCAGATTAATGAGGTTCTGGGAGATTAGAATTAGGGAGTTTTGATATAAAACATGTGCCAAAATTAGCAGAATGTCCTGTCAGGGGCGAACAAAGGAAAAACGACACTGGAAACTTTCTATCTGATCATCTAGTCTTTGGTGAGTGTCCGGATATAGGTAGGCATACTCTAAACAATGACAATGTTAAAATGCCATTAATGTTGCTTTAGAAACAAATTTCCTAGTGAGTGTAAATATATAATTTTATCCTTCAACTAAAAACTTTAGTTATCTTCAAATAGGTTTCTTGCTAATAATAAGATTACAATAATTAGCACTATACTGAGAAATTGACGCCCCTTAATATCCCACTTCAGTTTGTTTCTACCTCCTGCATTGTATTAAATTTTTTGGAAATCTAATTTTTTTATTCAAAAAGTGTGGGGTAAGATTTCCAAGCTAATATCCCACTAAATACTTGAGAATCAGATTAACAAATTTCTTAAATTCCAGTAATTTAAAAATTATGTTATTTAAAAATTCTTGATGATGTTAAGAATGAATCAATAATTTATAATATGAAGTCAATATAGTTGCAAATATATATCATTCCATTAATTCAGGTTTTCCTCAGGCAATCTAAAAAAACTTAACATTTTCTTCATTAAGCGCCTGTAAATGTCTTACTAGGTTAATCCCTAGATACTTTAAGTTTGTATTGCTGTGGTGAATAGTATCTTTTTTGCTGCTTATTAATTTCTTCAGAGAGGACAGAGAGAAAAAGAGAGAGAGAGAGAGAGACACTTTCCCCCCAACAAGGTCTCGACATCCTGGTCTATCCCGTTGCCTTCAGTCAACTTCACATGACAGCTAAGCTAATACTCAGGGAGGTCTGTGGACATGAACCAGTAGCTGTCCCATGTGGTACTGCCTCACTGCAAGTCATGTTTTGCTGGTGCACCACCATCTGGTCCTTCGTATCTTATTTTTATGATATTTTCTCACTGGTTATTGTATTGGTAAAGAACAGGATTTCTCCACAGCCTTACAATGACATATTGATTGAATAATTTTTCATTCAGAGAGTCTGTCCTGTGCATTGTAGGATGTTTTGAAGCATCTGTGATCTCTGCCCACTAGATGCCAGTAACACCTTTCCTCATACTCCCAGCTGTGGTAACAAAATGTTTTCAGAGACTGCCAGACATATGCTGCCAGGCAGAGTCATCCCCATGTGAGAACCACTGGTGTTGAGGAAAGCTTATTCATTTTTACATGCTAATTTTATTTCACAAGTTTGATAAATAAATTCATAATAATTATAATATCTTAAGGATTCTTTTGGTTGTTATGAAACTATAATTAAACAACTACATATAAAATATTTTTGTCTCTTGCTTTCCAATCCTTACACCCTAGATTATTTTTTTCTTAAATTATTGTCTTAACTAGAATCCCATGTTCTCTCTAGAAATGTAGTGGTGGTACTGAGCATCCCTGACTATTTATAGACCATGAAGAGAATTTCCGTAAGTTTCTTCATTAAGTATGTTGCATTTATTTATTTATTTCTCAAGAGAGGTTTCTTTGCTGAAGGGCACATGTGCTCACTGGAGAGACAGAGACAGAAAGCAAGAAATCACCTCCCAGGGCAATGGCCACATCGCAATTTTGTCACCTCCATTCTTCTCTCAGGATGTTTGGGCATGCATGCACATGTACCCAGCATGATTTTCAAGCTGCTGGGTCCAGGACTCTAACTGTAGTCAGCTATGCGAGAGTCCAGTGCCTTAACGACTATGTCAGCTACTGGCCCCAATTATGTTGTATTTTATTATAGTCTTTATCAGAGCTGGGAAATTCCTGCTCTCAGTTTTCTAATAGTTTTTCTCTTTTTCCTCATAATCATAAATAGATCTGGAGTACTATTTCATAAATGTATATCACTTATTCAGAAGATTGTGTATTTCTTTTTATTTAATTCTTGTGATAAATTACACTGCATTTGTGAGATTAAGTCATCTTTGCATCACTGGAAAAATTTCTCTATGAGTATCATCGTATCATTTTATGTATATCTACATTTCTCAATGTTAAATTTTGTGAATTTGGATTCACCTCTGTATTACATCTTATTTTATGTTTAGTTTATATCAACTTTATAAATGAGTTGGCAAATTTGTTATTCTACTTTCTTGAAAAATTATTAAATAGGAATTATCTGTTTAATCCATTTCTTCTTTTTTTTTAAGAGAGATTTTTGCTTGCTGGACACACATACACACACACAGAGAGAGAGAGAGAGAGAGAGAGAGAGAGAGAGAGAGAGAAAGTGAGAAATCACTTTCCAGAGGGAATGGCCACTCCACAATCCCTTCTACTCCACTCTCCTCTTGAGATCTTGGGCTTGTAGTTAGTACTTGTACTCTGCAAATACTGTTTATTGCCTCCCCGTGTTTTTTCCCCTTAGAATTATCTACCACATTCATTAGAAAAAGTGTATCTGATCGATGGTTTAAAGGGATAGTCAAGCCCTGGTTTGGTCTTTTTCATGTGATCTTAGGATGTCTGGGGGCATATCTGAAGCAGAGAATTTCCTCCTTTCCTTTTATTTCCATTTCCTTTCCTCTTTCCTACTTTCCTTTCCTTTTCTTTCTCTCTCTTTCTCTCCATCTCTTTCTCTTTCCCATTTTCAATTATTGCTGTCTCTAGCATTTTCTCCTTCCCAAATTAAAAAAAAAAAGCACTTCATGTAATGTTGCACCTGAGCCAGCCATTCTGAGGAGCTCCATTTGCATGTTTCCAAAATCATCTTCTGCTTCATGTGTTATCTTCAAACTGTCTGTGATACCAGAGTGAACAGATAATCTTTCTACTAGAATGATAACATCACCTATATTGTTCATGTGGTTTCATATTCCTGAAGCCAATGGGCAAATTCAGCATTAAGATGCATACAAAATCTGTCTTGAACATACATGAATGCATCTCTTTATCCCATTCCAAATGTATCCATAATGTGTACAATGGTAAAGGCAGTATTTCTGAAAAGTGCTGCATTTCTGTAGATAAGAACTTATCCTCCAATTTGTAAGTGCTTATCCATGAATTATTTGTCAAATGATTACAGACAAATAACCTCTCTAGGCTTCAGCTCTTATCCCTATAAAATGACAAAATTGAATTGATATAATTTTATTTAAATATATATTCATATGGACTGGCCTTATCGCATAGTGGTTAAGCCTTATCTGTAGGGAGCTGAATCCCACATAGCCAACCACAGTCTGAATCTCAGTCTTCATGGCTTGAAAAATGTTCCAGGAGCATATATGTGTGTGCCAAAAATCTTGATAGGATGAAGCAATAGAGGCCGGTCTAGGGAGAGCAATGAACAATCATAAATTCTTAGGTTTCCACAGAACCAAATGCTTTTCCTTCTTCTCTAGCTACTGTTATGTGTCCCAGAGAGTATTCACATTGATAGAAAGTAAGAGCATGCGCCAACAAGTCAGTACATACCCACTATGATGTTGCTGGGCCTAAACGTTCATGTCACTTCCCCAGCCCCAACTTCATATGTTGAAATGCTAACTCTGAAGGTAACGTCATTGGAAGGTGGGGCCTTGGGAGTTGGTTGCCGTGAGGGTGGAGCCCTCATGAATGACCTAATGAAACAGCACAGGAAGACACAGCAAGAAGGCACCATCTATGTCCCAGGAAGCAGACCATCATCAGATAAAAATCTGCCAGCACCTCAGTCTGGACTTAGTCCAGAACTATGAGAAATACATGTCTGTTGTTTATAATCCACCTAATTTATGATATCTTCTTATAGGAGCTTATATACTCAGTTCTACTCTTGACCCTGGAGAAAATTGTGAAGTCAAGTATTTTTCTTCTAGGTAAAGGCATCTTATCACAAAGCTCTCAGTACCTAGGATTTTGGCTTTCTCGAAGCAAGAACTTCACTTGAATCTAACAGTATATCTGAACACAGAGCAGAACTCATGAACCTAGTATTGAGGATTCTGCTAGCTCATGCAACCTAACATGGCTATAACCCAAGGCTGGCCATTTCATGTGATGGACAGAGGGTTAGATATTCTGCCTGAATGACTTTGAAGAAAGATGGCACAGAAAATAGAATAAGTCTCCTTTGAAAGTCAGCAAGTGATTCCAGTTAGCCCTATATGTAAGCAGAGATGACACAGAGGGGTTATGGGTAGAATTTGGCAGAATAACAGAGAACCATAGTGATTGGAAAATTTAACATGGATTTGTTTGTTTGTTTGTTTCAGCAGAGCAAATTTTCTGTTTAGGAGGTGTGGTCAGTAATGAAATAAAGATACAAAAAATCCAGTCTGGCTGTAAAAAACAATATTAACAACTCATTAATTATTGTTGTTTTTACCATTTTGGCTAATTCCCATGTGTGCAATAACCATAGTGCATATCATAAATGTGCGATATTAATGGGATTGTACAGTACATTTAATAACAAAATTAATTATATTTAACTTTTTTTGTTGCATAAACCTATGTAATATTGCATAGTTTCTTGTTTATCACTTTTAGAAATTAAAAAGATGAGGGAAGAGCCCAAGGTACTGTACCCCTCTCTCCAGGCTTCTTGCTTCACCAAACATATAATCGAAATGTCAATCCTATTCAAATTAATCTACAAATTCAATGCAATTCTTATCAAACTACCAAAGATATTCCTCACAGAAATAGGAAAAAAATAATACAATTTGTCTGGAATCATAAAAGTACTGCCAAAGCAACACTGTGCTAAAAGAATAAAGTAGGAGGCATCTCACTCCCTGACCTCGAAATATATTACAAAGCTGTAATAACCAAAATAGCATGGTATTGGCACAAAAATAGGCAGGTAAACCAATGGAATAGATTTGAGAATCAGAAATAAACCCCCAAACATATAGCCAACTGATTTTCAACAAAGAGCATAAGACAGCTTAGTGGGGAAAAGAAAATCTCTTCAGCACTGGATATTCACCTACAGAAAAATGAAACTGGATCCCTGTCTCTCACCATTAACAAAAATCAACTCAAAATGGATCAAGGATCTAGCAAAAAACCTCAAACTATAAAACTGCTGGTGGAAAACACAGGGGAAACTCTTGGAGACATCAGAGTAGGCAAAGACTTCTTAGATAAGAACCCCCCTCCCCAAGCACTGGTGATAATTCTAAAAATAAACAAGTGGGATTACCAAAGGCTAAAGGGCTTTTGCATAGCAAAAGCAACAATAATTAGGGTGAGGATACAACCCTCAGAATGGGAGAATATATTTGCAAATTATGCCTCAAATAAGACACCGATAACCAGAATATAGAGGAAACTCAAGCAGCTTACCATATTCTCCCCCCCACCCCCCGCCAAAAAAAAGCATCTAAGTTAAAGATGGGAAAATGAGCTGAACAGACAACTCTCCAAGGAAGACAAATGAATGGCCAAAAAGTGTATGGAAATATGTTGAAAATCTCTTGTTACATGGGAAATGCAAATCAAAATCTCAATGACATACTACTTAATTGCAGTCAGATGGCTAAGATTTAAAAAAAAAAATAATAAAGAATGACAAATGCTGGAGAGGCTGCCATGAACAGGAAAACCTCCTATACTGTTGGTGGGAATGTAACTTAGTACAACTCCTGTGGAGGACAATATGGAGTTTCCTCAGAAACCTGCGAATAGAACTACCTTACAAACCAATAATTCCACTCTTTGGTTTCTACCCAAAAACTAGGAAAAACACTTGCACATCCATGTTTATTGCAGCCTTATTCACAACTAACTAGGACATGGAATCAACCCAAATGTCCAAGAAAGAACAAGGGTATTGAAAAAATGTGGCCCCTGTGTACTACAGAATACTACTCAGTCATTAAAAAAAGAGACTGCGATATTTGATATGAAGTGGACAATTATGGAAGATTTAATGCTAAGTGAAGCAAGCCAGACTATGGAAGACAGACATATGTTCCCACTTAATATATACCAAATGTTTGCACTCTGTAGCAGAAACTGAAAGATTGGAAGGTATAAGAGCAGGCAGGGCAACTAGAGATACTAGAGACAGCATAGGAGGGGGGTCAGCAAAAGAGGGTAGGAGGAAGGGGATCAGAGAAACAAATAAAACATTTAATAGATAAGAACATGAAAAGTTATCTGTTGATAATATACATGGTAATACCTTTGACTTGACTAATATGCGCTGTGTTTATGCTGGGAAAAACCATGTTGTGCACTGTAAAGATGTGGAGCAACTAAATGTAAATTAAGAAAAAATAGGAATTAAAAGGAAAATGAGTTTGTCTTCTGTGTAAGAAGCCCTGGGTGTCTTAAAATACAAACAAACATACGGAAATAATGAGAAGAGGCTGGAACAAATTCTCCATGCATTCATCAACAAATATTTGGTGAGTGTCTGCTGTGGGTGAGGCAGTGTGCTAAGATTAGGAATATAGAATGAAGGAGACAGACCTAGTTCTTGACTTCCTGACACTTACTGCCCTCCTTGGCACTTCAAACAATGTTTAAAATGTAAGCATTAGAGGGAGCTGAGTGAGAAATGTATGGAAACTCTCCAAACTATTTTTGCAACTGTTATGTAAGTCTAAAATTAGTAAAAAATGTAAAATAGAATGACATTCATGACAAGTTCAGGAACATTTGATGAATGAAGAGGATCTAGGGGCCATGGAGAAAAAGGGAATAATTAAATTCAGGCAGAGGGATTAGAAGGTGGAATGGGTTTATGCTGGAGACAGCACTAGTGCATGGGTGAGAATTAATGACATTCAGGTGGCTGGAACATTGGGCGTGAGAGGGGAAGGGCAGCCTGCCCACATGGCCATTTCCATCATGGTCCTTGTTCTGGTGACAAGGTTTTTGAAAAACCAGAGCTGCTAATTCTTAACATGTAATTTTGGTTGGAGTCTCGTTCCCTTACACGTTACTGAGTTATTAATGTAAAGCAGCTGCCCAAAGTTTACATTATCCCTTACCCACTTCCCTCCTTTTATAGCCAAGCAGCTAGATCCTGCCAAGAGAATGTGAAGCTATAGGAACTTGGAGCCACAAGGTAGCAGAGGTCTGTTTCTAAATTTCCACATGGAAGATACTCTTCTATGAACAAGAAACATTTGTATGAAGCCATTAACTTTTTGCTTTTATTTATTTTAATAGCTAGGGCTGCCTTAATTGAGAAAGAGATTAACCAAAACTCTCTAGGGTTTGTTTTTGAAGATTTTAAAATTTCCAGACTATTAAACAAGCCTATACAATTCATGGTCCCTATTCCTTCAGACATGTTTTATCTTTTGTTTCAATTTAGCAGTTATGTTTTGAGTATCAACCATAAACAAAAAGGGCAACAAAGAAAGGAACTCTGCATGTGGAATGGGTTGAGCAGCTTTAGGGTCCTTTCACTTACAGCTGGCTGAGTGATACTAAGTAGCAGGTTTAACTTGAACCTCAGTTCCTCTTGTTACACTGTGAATAATAAGTAGATCCAGGACTGTTCATAGCCTTCCAAACATTTCCATTTACATGATTGATTTATTTCTGAAAAGAAACCCTTTACAGTTGTTTATTTGATATTAGTATTATCACCCTACTATTCCTTTCTGGTGCCACCAAAAATATGGAAGCTCAAATTGCTGATGTAAAGTAATTTTGCCTGTCATAGGACTGATAAACATTGTATCCAGCATCCTTATATAGAGGGTTTGACCCAAAATATCAGGCTCATTCATTCCTCATCCCATCTTTTGCAGGATGTAAGACTAACACAGGAAAAAAGAAAAATTATTACATGAAAATTGACATCATTCATTTCTCTTTCTTTCTTTCTTTCTTTCTTTCTTTCTTTCTTTCTTTCTTTCTCTCTTTCTCTCTCTCTTTCTTTCTTTCTTTCTTTCTTTCTCTCTCTTTCTCCTTCCTTTCTTTCTTTCTTTCTTTCTTTCTTTCTTTCTTTCTTTCTTTCTTTCTTTCTCTCTCTCTCTCTCTCTCTCTCTCTCTCTTTCCTTCTTTCTCTTTTCTTTCTTTCTTTCTTTCTTTCTTTCTTTCTTTCTTTCTTTCTTTCTTTCTTTCTTTCTTTTTGTGTTTGACCTTAATATTGCTTTCACTTCATATTGACCATATGCTACATTGTATAAGAAATGTGATTGCAAGAGAGATAAAAAAGAGGGTGTTTGGTTCCTGGGGTTTGCTATATTACTTGCTACTTATTACATGATTGATGATTTCATAATAAAAAGTTAGAAAAATATATGAAAGATGTTATCAACTGATTGTCTATGTCCTCCCTAACCAGCTCCTTTGTTGAAGCCCTAACTTGCAATGAGATGATATTTGGAGGTAGGGCCTTTAGAAGGTAGTTAGGTTTAAATGAGGTGAGAGGGCAGGGCATGATGAGATTAGTGTCCTTATAAGAAGAGAAACAGAGTCGAACAAATCTCTGCTCACCCCACACCCCTTTTCTTTGCTTGTGTGGATACGTGAGAAGCAGCCATTTATAATCTAGGAAGAGGTCCCCTGTAGAAGCTGAACATGCTAGCACCTCGATCTCAAACTTCCAGCTACCTTAATTATGAGAAATACATTTCTTGCATTTAAACCAGTCAATAATATTTTGATATGGCAGCTCGAGATGACTAAGGTAATGGACAATAAACTTTTACATTTGCCATAGGTTAGTTTCCTTTGTTTCTGAGTTAAATGTGGAAGAATAACTTGATCATTTCCTCATTCTCCACTTTTTGCACATAATTTTGGTCTGCCTCCTACCTCCACTAGACCTTTAAAGTTGCAACAAGGTCAACATAAAACATTCATGTAGTATCCTAAATCTTACATCATTTGCTACTCACTTGGGATTTGGTATTGATCAAAGTCAAGACACACATTCAGTCTCTCTATGAATGATCTCAGTCTTGTCCACTATTTCCACTATTCATAGCTCTTGTTCCACAAATAAATAATGATTCTCAAATTTGTACTCTTATTTCTAGATCTTGATTCTGAACTCTGGAATAGCTACTGGATATCTTCATCTTTGTATCCCTCAGGAAACTAAAACTCAACATATCTGTGATGTGTCTAAAATATCTCTACATGTCCTTTAATAGTTTTTCCTTCAATCATTGGAGCTTAAATATTTACCCTTTGAGCATGGGCTAGACTCAGAAACTTTGCTTCTAACGAAGAGAACATGTCAGTATGGATGGACTACGACTTCTGGTATCAGGACATAACAGTTATGGCTACTCGTTCCTTGCTTTCTTTTGCCAAGGGCAAGCAAACTACCATGTCAGGACACTCAACCCAACGGAGAGGCTGTTGTCTTACTCCTTACCCAAATTGTGGACATATTGGTCTTTGAGGACTTCTATCTAAAATGAAATATAGGTTAATTTCCTTGATTAAAATTCTTTAATGTCCACCTCCATTTTAATCACTTATAATGTTACCCATTTGTTCTATGAACAAATGGCATGAAAAAACTTGGGATATTGCGGTATTTTATTTCGAGGTATAAATTCAGCATGAAGAATCACCTTTAAAAATATATGATCTCAGAATATATTTTTAATATCTAAATAAATAAAAAAGTAGTCATCATTGTTGTTCCTTTTTTTTCAGTGTTCTTATCTGGCAATATAAAGAATAATTTCAGTTTAAGGAAGCTATTGGTTCATAAAATCCAATATGATTAAATTTTGTACCAGATTTTTTGGCATTCCTAAAAATAGTCATTATCTAGTAGAAAACAGAAACAATCTGGTTCCCTCAACAGAAATAGCTACTCTATGCTTCTGTGTCTTTGAATGCTTTATTTCCTTTACCTGGAATGATTTTCTTCTGGACTGTTATTGTTTAATAACAGTCCAGAAGAAAAAATATTTAATTCTCAAGATTTATCCCCACTGACTTATACTGTACAAAATGGTTTCTGGTCTCCCCAAGGGGAACTGATTATGGTGTATAGTTTTGCTTTATATTTTAGGTCATTGGGAAAAATATGCAAAATATATCATGACTTTCCTAATGACCCTATATTTCTATTACTACAACTATCGTACTTTTCTCTTTTGATATTTGTTTTAATGGCTACCTTTTATGCTAGAATGGTAACTTGTTGAATGGCAAAACCATGTCTATGTGCATTATTACAGCATTGTGGAGGATGGCCCAGCCTTGTGGCACAGGCAGCAGGGTGCTTCTGTGCCATCCTGGATCCTTTTGGGGTGGTTTTGGATTTGGATCCTGGCTTAATCTGGATTCCAGGCATGCTCATGGACATGTTTGTTATCTTGGCTGACTGAAAGGCTGGGAGGGTAGGCTAATTACGGCAGGGCAAGACTCTATCAAGGATATCTCTCTCTTCACAGCCATCCTAAGAAAGAAATGAATGAACAATGACTCCAAAAAACATTGTGGGGAAGACAAACTTAAATAAGGCATTTCATTATATTCAGGGAAATATAACCTCTTAAAGAATATATAATATGTGTTCAAATAGCTGTAAGACAAATGAATATCACATTGGTGAAATAAGTTGCTAATATAATTTAAATAAAGGGAATGTCTAGTTAAGATGACTGGGAAAGGGTTCATGTGAAAAGTAACTTAATCAGTGGGATATTGAAAGATACCTGGAATTTTTGAGTTAAGGGAAAATGTTCTACGTGGGAAGAATGATCAAAGCTGTCTTAAAGTTAAAATAATGCTGGGACTTCTAGAATGGTTGATACGTAATGCTGGTGCTGTGGAATAGTAGGAAACAAGTTTGGAAATGGTTGAGGCACTGGATTCCCACATGACAGACTGCAGTTCGAGTCCTGAACTTGGCAACTTGCTTTCTCACTTTCCTCCTCTGTTTGTCTCTCTCTGGTGAACTCATGTGCCCTAGAACAAACTTAAATATAATAATAAAAAAATTAAATAGGTAATCCTTTCTAAAAAAGGAAGAAAGAAATACAAATGGGGCCAAATGTAGAACGTCTTTAATGCTAGGCTGAGAAATTCAGATCAGAATAGGGAGCTATAGAAACTTCCGTGCTAACTTTCTTAGAGCTAAAAGTTGAAAAGATGAATCTGAAGGCAGTACCTTGGGTTGTGAAGGGTAAATCTGGGTGTGATGAGACAACTGAGGGACATATTACAATATCCTGGGCAAGAAGCCGGTAAGGTCTGAGATGTATTGAAAGAAGAGGGGCAGGGAATAGGGGTTGGAGACAGGGCCTAAGGGAGAAACAAACAAACGGAACATTTAATAGATACAAAAATGAAAAGTTATCTATTGATAACAATGCACATGGTAATGTCTTTGACTTGACTAGCATGCACTGTATTTGTGCTGGGAAAATCCATGTTGTACACTGTAAAGAGATGCAGTGATTAAAATTAAATAAAAAAAATAGAATGTCAAAAAATAAATAAATAAAAATAAAAAGTAGAGGCAAAGATGCTGGAGCTAGTACTTAAAGGACACTGCCAGTTAATGGGACGTGGAACATGAAGAATAAAAGGAGAGCGTCAACTTATATTTGAAGGTTTTGAAATATGCTACCTGGAGAAATTGAGAGAAGTTATGAGATATCAGAAGGGTAAAGGACTCTCTGAATCTGACCTTATAAATATATTGCTTAATTCTGGGGAAAAAATGGTTTGAGAGAACAGTGAGATGACCAAGATGGGGTAACATGATCGGTGCAGAAATAATTCCCTTAAAATAAATTAATTTAATCATATATTTGTTCTATTTTAAAGTGTCTATGACATCTATCTCCCTTCTCCCTAATCACTTCAGTTAGAATGATTAATATTATTATTATTTACGACATGGAAAAAACTTGTGAATAAGGCCACCTTAGCTTAGGTGGTCCATAGTGGACCTTCCAAACACCACAGATGCATGAGGAAGCCCAGTTAAATATGGTCCAGACCACCAACCACCCATCAGAATTGCAAATTTCATAAATGGTCATTGTTTAAGGTGTTATGATAGATAACTTATAAAATCTTATTCTTGCTCATATTATTGGGCCATCAGCAAAGTCATGACACATTTTTGCATAGAAAAACAGAAAAAAAAAACGTCATGAGTTTTCCAACAACCCAATATCAGATTTGCCTAGTTTTATCCAACAGTGCCCTATGTGTCTCAGTCATCTTTATTAAAGTGCCCATTTCGATACTTTTCTTTCAGTAAATATTTGCTGAATTTAATCTTTTTTTTTTGGAGAGGTTTTTGCGATAGGGCACGTGCGCTCGCCAGACAGAGAGAGACAGAGAGACAGAAAGCGAGAAATCACCCCCCAGGGGGGATGGTCACGCCACAATCCCTTCTCCTCCATTCTCCTCTCGGGATCTTGGGCACTCACGCACACGCACCCAGCGTGAGTTTTAAGCCACCGGGCCCGGGACGCGAACTGCGGTAGACTACATGGGAGTCCAGTGACATAGCCATTACGCTAACTGCTGGTCCTGAATTTAATCTTAATGAGTTCAGATAATGTTGGCATGTCTTCCCAAATTTGAATTAAATCAACGAGAAACAGTTGAAACCTCTTGGTAGGTAGATAGATGAGAATTGCCCAGTCCTTGTCTAAATGTGACTGATGGCTGATAGATGCCAAAAGGCACTTGCTGTTAGCTATTTTTTAAGAGATCTTTATTTATTAGAATTTGAGCTAATATGTTTTTCCATTTACAAATCATATTTCAACCCCTAGTTCAATTTTGCACAGATTTACCTTTGGCTCTCATGCAAAGTAAAAGTTTTCTGAGAGGCACAGCACTATATTTAATAGCTATTGCAAGGCAGAGGCAACCACAGCATTACTGAAATAAAATTAATTGGCCAGAAGGGACTGAGTCTGGAAGCATTTTGGATTAAAACGGTTCTCTGGAACAATATATTTCAAATAAAACTGCTTTACATAAAAGTTTTGTTGTAATTCAATCCTATAGAGACTCTTCTTTTCTCACAAAACATCTAGAGTGTTTTTCCAATAATAAACAATGAGTTGGGATTCTGTTTTATCCCTTTCACATTAACTTCCCATATTTCCCATGATGAAATAAAAAATAGCTTACCTGTTTCATTCAGTGTGCTGGGAATGACTTTATATAAGTTTATTATAAGAGTTTATAGGTGTATATGTGCATATATTTTAATATATGAATCTATAATTATTAGGGCATTTAAGAGATTAGAGAGAGCCCTTAAATAGAAAAGAAAGCAAAATCTTAGAGGTAGAAACACTTGTTAAGATCTACTCGCGTTCTATTACAGTGTTATTGTGTCAGAAAATGCACTAGAGAAGTTAAATCTTTACTTTCTAAATCATTAGAAACCTGAAATTAAAAGAAGACATTTTCAAGATTACGTATGTACCTATAAGGCTGAAGCTTTTCCAGCATGTTTATATTATTTTGACATATTTTGTCTGTAAGAATTATAGTAAAGACTGTAAGTGCAGGAAATGAGAGACAAATTCCTTAAATGACTGTACTACAGTGTGCAAGATTACCGCTTCTTTTTAAGCTAGGCATTAAAGAATGTCTTTAAGTCTTACTAGATATACTTTGAGATATGTTTGTGTTATTAGCTTCTATTTTCTCCTAATCCTTCTAAAGATGGCTGATACGGAACTTTAATTTTACTTTTTGTTCTCTTCAAAAACAGGTTTGATGTGTGATCCTGATAGAATGAAGTCATGAGAGAAGATAAACTCGAGCCCAGCAACAGTGGTGCAGGCTGGTGCACGCTGCTTTGTTGTGCTGAAGGCTGCCAGGGTGATCTTGGGTTCAGATCCCGAATGGATATGAAATACACCAGGTGTGTGCATGTCCTTGACGAGACCCTATAGGATGCCTGTCTGTCTTTCTTGCACACTCTCTCTCATAAAAGAAAGAAAATAAATAAACTTTTAAAGAATATAAGTCAATGTTTAGGAAAGGAGAAAAATATTACACAGAAAAGGATGTTGAAACCTAGATTTTTAAATCACACACACACACACACACACTTTTTTGGGGGGGAAAAGCTGTTAAAATTATTCAATTTTTCTCCTTTGCTTCAGTCATTGGAGATAGTCTCTCTTAAAAACCCAGAAGATGGGACCAGCAGTTAGCGTAATGGCTATGTCGCTGGACTCCCACGTAGTCGACCGCGGTTCGAGTCCCGGACCCGGCGGCTTAAACTCACGCCAGGCGCGTGTGCGTGCGTGCCCAAGATCCCGAGAGGAGAATGGAGGAGAAGGGATTGCGGCGTGGCCATCCCCCCTGGGGGGTGATTTCCTGCTTTCTATCTCTCTGTCTCTCTCTGTCTGTCTGGCGAGCGCACGCGCCCTATAGCAAAAACCTCTCCAAAAAAAGAAAAAAAAAAAAAAAAAACCCAGAAGATGTCAAAAGGAAACATTTAATGAAAATGACTAGGGCTGAGATTTCATTTTTGACAGTGGGAGAAATTTGTCAGGATGAAAATTACTTATAAAAGAAAGACCTGGATGGGAATCAAGGAAATGTAGTTAAAATAAATGTGAAAATACAATATTAGATTTATTTTCTCTTAAAAATTACCTTTTCTTTGGGAATGAAATGTACTCCTTTAAAAACAGATGTCAGATTAATTGCATGGTTTACTGAATTATAGACATAAACACATATTTTTAACCTCATTGTGGTATAAAATGTTATGCATAGCCTCACATGTTTTTTTTTTGTTGTTGTTGTTGTTTTGTTTTGTTTTTGAGTGGTTCTTAGTTCAAGAACTATGACAATATGCCACTATCTGTCATAGTGGTGGGAACCAAACTGTCATCAACCCGAAGAATCAGAGGGTCAATCTTCATATCCACCAGCAAACTGAGCCTTTCAAAACTGACATCCTAAGGCCATAGACCCAATCCAGATCCCCATATCCTGGATATGAGCTATGGCAAAGTAGCGCTGGAAAAGCAAGACTGATATCATGGAAGATTGTTTGATAATAATTTTCCAAATGCTATTTTCTATGGCCCAAAGAGCTATTTCTCAAAGAGGCATGTAAATTCAATCACCTTTTTTTTAAGTAAATTTAATATATAAAGTTTAATATTAGCTTCTCCTTCAATGTTATTTTCATACATATATTCAGATCTGGCACATACCTTTCAACATGTCCATAAAATGAAACACGTTCTTTAAGACAAGGTTCCTATACTTTCTGCTCAAAGGTTTTGCTTAGTTAAAGTGAATGTGCTAAATCTATATGACCTTCATTAGATGATTTCTATGAAAAGTCAAAGCCATGGATTAGCACCAGTTTTGTTTGTTTTAAAACTGTATTTTTTCCTTCCCATTAGACATCTGGTTAAAATAAATGGATGGAAAAACTTTCCTACTGATAATTGGTCTGGTTGTAGCCAGATTTTTAGGGAGAGTTGCACATCATATAATTTAAGGGGTAGCAACTTCTGTTAAAGGGCATAGAAGCCCAAGAAGCAGGTATGTTCTTTGCTGAAGTCAACATGCTCGACAACTTTTTCTGGAAGAAACTTTGTATCTTGGTGGGGGGGGGGGGGGAGGAGAACAAAAAACAAAAAACAAACAAACAAAAAACCTCTCAATTCCTTTACTTTTACATTTCAGTGTATTTCTTGTAGTTAATAACAAAAACTTGGGACCAGCAGTTAGCGTAATGACTATGTCGCTGGATTCCCACGTAGTCAACCGCGGTTCATGTCCTGGACCTGGTGGCTTAAAACTCACGCTGGGCGCGTGTGCATGTATGCCCAAGATCCCGAGAGGAGAATGGAGGAGAAGGGATTGCGGCGTGGCCATCCCCCCTGGGGGGTGATTTCTCGCTTTCTGTCTCTCTGTCTCTCTCTGTCTGTCTGGCGAGCGCATGCGCCGTATAGTAAAAACCTCTCAAAAAAAAAACAAAAAAACAAAAAAACAAACTTAACACAGAAATAGCTGCTTGGTCAGTAAGTTCATTGTCTTTACGTGAAAAACTTTCATAGGAAATGGTTTGGTTCAGCTCTGAGCAGTGTGCTCTTGAGCTCTGAGGAAGTTTGCCTTCTGAGCTACTTGATCATCCTTCTGGATAGGGACATTCTGGGGTGGTTCCACCTCTTTTTAAACTTCTTTCTTTGGTTTCTTCTTATAGACTAGCTTCTCTTGTATAGCGACATGGGCTTTCTTATACATCTCCTCCATTATGTCTGGGGTTCCATTGTTCTTTATGTTTTGGCGAATTATTTCTTGTAATATCTTCATCTTCCATCAGGTAACACACGTAATCTGCTACATTCTGACCCATGATGGGCTTCTACTAAAATTCTGTGCTTTCAGAGTCTTAACCAGGGAATTGTTTGTTGCTGTGAGAGACAGACAAGACTCCTTTCAGGACCCTCAAAATTATTAGTTCTGGCAAAATTTGCATCTGAATAGCAGAAGAAGGCACCAGGTTGAGCAGTGTTGCTTCCCACACTGTATTCAGCCCTAGTTACTTGCACTTGGCCTTCATAGATCTTGTCTGTGACAAACCTATTGAGAAGTTCACACACCAGCTAAAGGACAGTACAATGTGCTTCAGTATAATTTGCAGGCCATCACACCGTATTTTAGCAGCTAGTGTGCATAAACTGTGCAGACTATCATATTCTATTCTGGTAATATATGGGCTTAAGCAATCCGACAAACGATGTCTCTGTTAGTCAACTATCATCCTGTGCAAACATGTCCTGAGCGTGTTACATTTATTTTACATGGATCACCAAGTGTTTCCAAGCATAGTAATTAATTTTATCCTCTCATGTTTTTCTAAATATCACATGGTATTTCTTAAAGTTGGCCTTATTCTTGACAACTTCAACCATCCCACTCTGAAAAACAGAGATCTACGTCTGCAGCTCGACACAGACCTGTAAGCCCAGAAGCACTACAGAGGGGAAAAAAAAAATATCTTACTTTTCCTTTAATGTTAGAAAGAAAAGGTTGGTGTGAGAAGATCATAATCAGAATTTAAAGCACAGTTTTAAATTTTATGAACACAGACATTATTAATAGATTTGTGGAAATTATATTAGGACTTGGATTGAACTTTAGAAATTTCCTTCTACATATTTTGAAAAAAGTTGAAACCAATAGAAAAATTGAAAGAATACTAGAAATAACCATATAATATTTACTTCGATTCAATTATCAATATTTTTCCATATCTTGGGAACCAGCAGTTAGCGTAATGGCTATGTCGCTGGACTCCCACGTAGTCGACCACGGTTCGCGTCCCAGACCCGGTGGCTTAAAACTCACGCCAGGTGTGTGTGCGTGCGTGCCCAAGATCCCCAGAGGAGAATGGAGGAGAAGGGATTGCGGCGTGACCATCCCCCCTGGGGGGTGATTTCTCGCTTTCTGTCTCTATGTCTCTGTCTGTCTGGTGAGCACACGCGCCCTATAGCGAAAACCTCTCCCCCCAAAAAAAATATATATATATATTTTTCCATATCTATTTCTACATGTCCTTTTTTCAAAGAAAGTTTTTGAAAGTAAATTCATGGTGAAAACACTTGATCCTTAAGTATTTTAGTGATAATTATGACATGGTCACAACTACATTACCACACTCAAGAAACTTAATAGTGATATGATAATAATATCAAATATAAAATCTGTATTATATTTGACACATTTTGTTTTTCATGATTATTTGTTTTCATGAGATTGTTTAAATAATCCAGGCTTGAGGTATTATAACCTAACTCACAATCTGAATTTGTCCAATTGTTTCTCAAGGTTAGATTCAAATTAGACATTTTGTCAAGACTAATTCATAGATTAAGTTTTACACTTTCCATTAAATCAGAAGGCTAATGATGTCTTTTTTTGTTTCTCCCTCTAATTGGGGATGTTCAGTTTGATCATTTGGTTAAGATACTACCTACAAGATTTCCTATTTTAAAGGTGTTTTTTCTCTTGATAATGAATATGTACTTTGTACATTGATACTTTGAAATAATATGAAATCAATTATCAGCAAATTCTCAGTCACTAGTTTAAGTAGTATTGATAATTAAATCAATGATTATTACATTGATGCTTAACTATGGTAAATTTCCAATTCTTTTAATTCTGTCATTCCACAGTAATTAACTGGCATTATTCTGCAAAAATCACCTTGTATTCACCCTCCTTTTTAGTATAGCCATGGAGTCTTATATTATCATAATTTTTTATATTCTTTTTTCTTTTCTGCATTTTTTTGTTTTTATTCCTAGTTCATTTATACATTCAATTGTGTTACTTAACTTACAATGTGAATATTCCAACATGTGTACATTTCTCACCAGTCCAGTTCACCATACTAGAAAGTTATCTTCAATAGATAATAATCCACTTCTTTGTCCCATAAATGCTTTGCTTTTCCATTTTTTATCCTTAATGTCCTTCCTCAGACTCTACTCTTTCACTTGCCCTCTTCCCACACTGTATCTGGTATTTATAACCATTTACTTAGTTTCTATATTTGTTAGTCATTCAGTTTCGGCCATAGAGTGCAGACAATATATATTAAGTGGAGACATACAATGTCTCTCCTTCATAGCCTGCCTGGCTTGCTCCACTCAGCAGTAAACCTTCCATATTCATCCACTTTCTGTCAAGAGCCAGGGTCTTGTTGTTTTTTATGGCTGAGTAGTATTCCATAGAGTATATGTGCCACAGTTTTTCAATCCATTCAACTGTTCATGGGCATTTGGGTTGGTTCTATGTCTTACCAATTGTGAATAATGCCTCAATAAACGGATGTGCAAGTACTTTTCCAATTAAGAATTCTTCTGTCCTTTGGGTACATACCAAGAAGTTTGATTGCTGGATCATATGGTAGTTCTATTTTTAGATCTTTGAGGAATCTCCAAATTGTTCTCCAGAGTGGCTAGACTAATTTACATTCTCACCAGCAGTGTAGGAGAGTTCCCCTTTCACCACATTCCACCAGCACTTACCATCTTCTGTTTTTTGTTTGTTTGTTTGTTTTTAATCTCAGTCATTTTGACTCTGGTTAGGTTATATCTTATTGTGGTTTTGATCTGCATCTCCCTTACAATGAGTGATGAAGAGCATTTTTTTTCATATGCCTTTTGGCTGTTCGTACTTCTTCCTTAGAGAGTGGTTTTTTCAACTCATTCTCCCATCTTTTAATAGGGTTAATCATCTTTACATTAGTCTAAAATTAGCCATTGGAATATCTTTCAGTTCTTGTGTCTTTTAGATATGTCTCCCCCAGTACTTAACCTCTTCAGCAATAAATGTTTGCCTTTGTCACCCAGATCCCCACTTTAGAACTAAAGAATTTAGTCCCCAGTTATTCCTAAGGTTGAGGGATGACAACTCTTGGCTGTCTACCCAGTCTGGGGATTGACCTTGATTAAAGGTTGTTGCCTTGTTCGGATCACATCCCTTTTTTTTTTTTTTTTTTTTTTTTTTTTTTTGGAGAGGTTTTTTTTTTTTGCTATAGGGCGCGTGCGCTCGCCAGACAGACAGAGAGAGACAGAGAGACAGAAAGCAGGAAACCACCCCCCAGGGGGGATGGCCACGCCGCAATCCCTTCTCCTCCATTCTCCTCTCGGGATCTTGGGCACGCACGCACACGCGCCCGGCGTGAGTTTAAGCCACCGGGTCCGGGACTCAAACCGCGGTTGACTACGTGGGAGTCCAGCGACATAGCCATTACACTAACTGCTGGTCCCCACATCCCTTTTTTTAAGCAGGGTTGTATATGGAGAAGGTAGGAGCATGAATACAATGTCTAACTGATAGAGGCATAAAAACCTTGCTCTCTCTCTCTCTAATTCAAACAGCCCTAATGTACTCAAAGCTCCCTCTAAGATCTAAGCTGAAGATTTCTTGTGGCTCCACCACAGCCAATTTTCCTTTTACTCTTTTTCCCCCTTCTTCCACAATCGTTGACCCCAAGAATATTTTTAAATAACTCTCAATTTGCTAATTTTCATCTGAGTCTACTTCCTACACAACAATGGCAGACAGTTGGCCAGAGAATAGTCGAGAAAGCAGATCCTAAAGTGGGATGTGGGAGCTAGATCACACAATGAACCATGAGATGAAATTTCTTGGTACCAGATGGACAAGGAGATGGAGTTTCCTGGTACAAGATGGAAATTCTAAAGCTTTGCTATAGGTAAGCTGGGATACTACTTTGGTGAAAGAAAATGCAATCGTGTGTTCAAGTAAGCATATGAGATAAGTGAGGGAAACACAATTATGAGGGTATTGGATAGTGCTTGTTAGGGCCTAACTGATGCTCTAGGAAGAGAGAATGAAGGACTGAAGAAGATTAATCATCAGTAAAAGGCTAAATGTGAAAACCAGAGACTGCTTGGAAACACAAAAGATTCTCATTTCCTGAGGTCTGAGTGCAGAAAAGGTTGAGGAACCGGCTCAGAAACTAAGGGTAGCAGAGAAAATGTAAGTTTCCATACTAGTTAGGCTTGCCATGATAAGACTAGAGCACCAAATGGCAATAAATGGGGCCTAAAGTTATGGGATGGGGACATTTATTTGCTGCACTTAAAAACCTTAAATCTTCAGATTTCCTGGACCTTTTGAGTTGGCATATGTACTCATTAGCTCTTTAATGGTAAGTACTTCAGCCTTACTTCAAGTTGGTGCAGAGGTATTATCCCACAAAACAACATACACTCTCCTGAATATCAGTCTCCACTGCTTCTCCTGACCACTAGGCAAACAGCTAGGTTTATTATTGCATTAGTGAAGGACTGAGCTACAAAACCTAGCTTACATGTGCTGGCTTTACATGAAAATACATGGACCTAGATATTGGGACTGGATTCTCAGAGCAGTAGATCAAGAGGGATAGGAAATAAAGCTGGATAAAGGAGAGCTAATGGGCATACTTTTCATAGTTACACAATATTTAACATGTTTGCAAGAATACCAATACAGAGTGCTGACATGTTACTTGAATGTTTTTGAAAACTTGGAAAAGTAATGGTCCACAAAAGTTTAGTAAAGACTTTTTTTTTTTAACAGATGATAATCAATTTATTAATCATTGACTTAGGCATCTGCAATGGAGACTTCAAATTCAATTCCTGGTTTGATCCTATGGAAGTAATCTGTTTAACAATCTCAGAAGGACTGTGCAAATCAATGAGTCGCTTGTGGATTCTCATCTGGAAATGATCCCAAGTCTTAGAACCTTCACCACAAGGTGTTTTTCTTGTAGTGATTCTCAACGTCTTGGTAGACATCCGAACTGGTCCTTTCACCTTGAGATTCTTTTCCTTTGCACCTGTGATTAAGGCAGCACACACATTCTCCAGGGACTTTCCATTGCAGCTGGTTAAAGTAATTCTAATTTGGTGAATGGCCACCTCTGGCTCCACGGGTGTTTTTCCAGTATCTTTAAAAGCCATGGCTGCAGCACCGCTTCCTGACTGACTTGTTCCTCTGTGAGAGCGAACAGTGGTGAGTCAGAAGCAGAGCAGACTGCTGGAGCTCCGCTTCACCCATGTCCGCTTCTTCCACAGAGGACTTTGGTAAAGTTTTGTTAAGTGATTTATACAGTGTTTACTTTGAAAAATAACGAGTCTGTACTGAATCTACGCTTGGGATGTAGCTGTGTGGAAAGAAGACATAGTTTGGAGGTGATGTCTATTGGAAGATGATGAATAAAAACTACAGCAATTTTATGAGATACATGAATGTGCTCTGGGGGTACTCACAATTATTAAACAGAGGAACACAATTTCAACTGGACTTTTCTTATAGTCATATTAGATGAGGATTCAAACACTTTAATTTGGTAAAAAATTATCCAATACACAGCCTCTCACCAGGAGGGACAGAGACAGAGAACAAGTGAAATATGCCAGATTGTAAGACAAATTGAAGTTGTGATCTTTATTTAAAATTGAGTTTGGTGAGGCAAATCACATCTTCATATCATGTGCATATCCCTAGCATAGAATATATACCCTAAACTCCCCAGAGTCTAGGGATCAAAAACTGGACTTGAGAACATCTCAGGTCCCTTCCAGTTCTACAACTGTTTGAAGCTGAAACAATATTCTGCATATTACACACGTCAGTGGTGTGCATGACTGCCTTAATTATATCCAAGTTATTGGCACTTGACTTGCAATTCATTGTAATTCTACTGTACCATAAAAATTTTGTAGGAGAAATTTTAGTTTATCAGTTTAAGATAAAGCATAAAAGGGTTTAGAGGCTCAAACTTTTTTATTTTTCCATAAAATGGATTTTTATCTAAAACATATAACTAGAGAGTTCACATGTTACCTTTAAACGGGTTTAAAGATTATGTTATAGAAACTATTAAAATAAAGAGAAAATACCAGAATAAAACATTTTAAATCTTTTTATTTCTAATTATTTATCTCAAGTTATTTATCTCAAATTATTATTTGTTAATAATTAATTATCTCAAATTATTCTTAAAAAAATCTATTTTCTCTAGAAGTAGTTAGTGTGCAATATGTTTTTCCTCATATTTCATATCTTGAAATACTAGCCCCTGAGGTGGTGATTTTAGGAGGTGAAACCTTTGGGCAGGTAGTTAGGTCATGAGAATGGAGCTTCCCGATGGGCTTAGCACTCCTGTAACAGGGACCCAGAAAACTTTCTAGCCCATCTTTTCCCGTGGCAAGCTACAATGAGCTGCCGTCTACAGTTAGAAGAGAATCCTCACCAGATCCAACTACATGGTGCTGGTATACTGTTGTTGGACTTTCAGTCTGTCAGACTGTGACAAGTAAATTCCTGTTGTTTACAATTCAACCAGTCAATGGTATTTTGTTATCACAGTGTAATCTAAGACAGTATGCCTTATTACTCTTAAATTAAAAGCCAACGTTGACATGAAAAAATTGACTTTGATATAAATTTAATAGATGAGAAAGTAAATCAGCTTTTGATGAGAGAGAACACATAACATACTATTGATTTGAACCTTAGAGCAATGTAAAACGAAAAAAATTAACTGAAATTTCTATAATTTTCATGAGAGAATGACTTAGGGTAGGAAAGTAAAGATGTTGCAAAACATAAAATAATTTATTGGTATTGAGTTTTCCAAGTATTTGTGAGAAAGACATGTTTGGACAATTAAATTCAAACATCTCTTATTTGCTACCAATGCAGACATGTACTCCAGTCTATAGAAGAACCACAAAGGAAATTGAAAACCTTTTACTTAAAGAAAAAATGTACACAAAGCTTACAAGTACCTTTTTTTGGAAATAATATAAATTGATTATTTCTTAATGTTTGTCTTTCTCTGGAAGGCATTTGAGCCTCACTGAAAAATAAGAAAAAGTCAAGTAGACAATGTATCTGTCTCATTACCTGGCTGGATTAAACTGAGCATAATACTGTAAGATTGTTGGCTCCAAACCAGAATTTCTGAAGATTAAGGTTGACGGTTGTTTTATATCCAGCCAAAATTTATTATGTCTAGAAACAATATGTATGTCTTCTTTAATTATGGAAATTTTGCATGATACTGGATGAGGTACTTTATAGAAGGAATTAAATTTATTTGTTAATCATTACCCTGATGTGACAAAGTAATTTAGAAGAAAAGGGCTCATCTACTGACTGAAAAGAGATAAAAAGAAAGTTGACACCCTCTGTAAATGCATAGAAACCTAAAAAGCAAATTTTCAGAGCTATGAGTAAGAGCACTAATAGCAGCCCTCTCTTCCATTTATTTGAGAGCTCACACTTAGATTTTCTACTAGATAACAGCTCCACGTAGAGACAAGACATCCTCCTCCATATTCTTGAAGATGTCTCCACACACACCTCTCTCCTGCGTTCCAAGTCAATGTTGATGACAGTTGAAACCGGCATCTTCTGGCAGGAAAGGTGGAATAAAAAAATATAAAGCTTGAAATGAGGAAAGAAATTGAGGATAAAGGGAAACAAAGAGAAGAAGGGATACAAAAAAGCTGACTTCAGCAGAGAATTTTATGATAATGAGTAAAAAGTAAGATTGCAGGAATAGATGGGATTGGTGACTGAGATGTATGGAGTCTGTCCGATTAAGCAATAATCCAAGCTCTCTAAATCACAAAGCAAGAGAGTATCATCATCAAGGTGGAATGCAGAGAACCTGTCATCTCAGTAATGTGCAGAAAAGCTGCACGGAGTGGTACCTCCAAGGAGAAATACCTGAGCGTGTAGGGTCTGCTTTGGAAACATCATCTCACAAGACAGAACCTTAATCCGACACTTGCTGTGGTTTAGATGTGCTCCCCAAATTAATCCCCAGTGCAAACGTGTTTGGTCATGAGGGCTCCTCACTCACTACTGGATTTGTGCTGTTGTTGCAGGAGTGGATGTGTTACTGTGAGAATAAGTTAGTGAAGGGTGTGGATTCCTTAAATGAGTCCAGGTCCCCCTTTCCTTTCTTGTGCATGTGCTCTTGCCCTTTTGCTATGGGATGACATAGCACAAAGGTCCTCACCAGTTGTCACCCTTTGATCTTGGACTTCCTAGCCTTCAGAGCTGTGAGCCAACAAAATTTCTGTCCAGTATAAATTACCCAGTCCCAGGTATTCTGTTACTGCACACAAAATGGACTAAAACAACATTCATTTTGACACTGTCTCATTACTTCATTTCTTCATTCCTTTTTCCTGACTTTATTCCATCTTCCATGTTCCCTTTCTTTCTGCTATACTATTGTATTTCCTGCTACTGTTATTCTGTTATTATATATTAAGCAAAATCCACTGTTGCAACATTTCTTGAATGACTCTTTACTGCTAAGTTGCTGTCATTCTAAACTTGCTACGTTGGTTTTCTGAAATAATAGTCTGGAAGTGTGTGTGTGTGTGTTTTAATTAAGAATATATATTATTCTAAAATGTCAAGAGGGTACCTGGGATATAGACATTTCATCAGTTTTCAGAAATCATTAGGGTGCAACTCAACTTTCAAAGTTTGTTTGGGTACTGCATGTGGTCCTCCTCCATAAACATGTTTGTCAACTTTTCTGCTTCATATATTAGGTTGAAGAATGTTGAAGAATGTCAGCATCTGCCTTTAATAAGTGCAAGTTAATACTAATATCAGAGATGCCTAAACATAAAGATGATAACAATAATAATAAAATAAAAGGCAGAAAGAAAGATAAGTCTAATTCTTGTTATAGAAAGCTCACTCTGATACATGTACAAGTAATTTCAAAGAGTTCATTAGAAAATAGAATTAAAATATGATTTTATTTTGATTCAAAAAATGTTGAAATTCATTCATAGTTTTTTCATAATATGCATTTTCCATGAACTTTTTTTAAGACCCCTGGTATAAGTGAATTCTGTCATTATGAAAGATTCTTTAATGATTCTTTTTCAGGTTCATTTAAGTGCTAAGTGTCAAGTGATTGTTTTCTGACTATAAACCAAAGAGACAATGAGTCCAAAATGTTGAAGGCCAGTTGAAATACAATGTAAGAAATGAAGACAAAATAATCTATATTTCAATGAAAATAAACTAAAAATACAGAAATGATTTACTAAAATTTTATTTATTCTCAACTTTTTAGCACTTGTTTTTAGTCATTTCAGGAACAAACATTATATTCTTCCAATTTATCTACTAAGAAGGCCTGCTTCACTTCTTTGCATTTGTACATGAAGATGATTTTCATGGTAGAGTGACAAGGAATGTGTGTGTGTGTGTGATTAAGAGAAAGTAATTTACTGTTCTCTGTTTATTTATACCCTAGGTAGTAGATGAGTTCTCTCCATTTTTATTATTTTTTTAGAGAGAGATTTTTGCTATACAGTGTGTGTGTTTGCAGAGAGACAAAGAGACAAAGAGAAAGTGAGAAATCCCTTCCCCCCGGGGGAATGGCCATGCCACAATCCCTTCTCCTCCAGCCTCCTCTTGATATTCTGGGCATACACACACACACACACACACCTGACATGAGTTTCAAACCACTGGGTCCAGGACTCAAACCACAGTCAACCATGTGGAAGTCCAGCGACGTAGTTAACTAAAATTTAAAGGTAAGTTACTATTGTCTGTTGGCACTTTACCAGAGAGCTCCAACTGCCATCATTTTGACCTACTGTTCCCAGGTAACTCTGGAGACCTTCAGTTTTGTTTCTAAGTGGTTCTCCACTGTGGAACTGTATGTGAGTCTTTGATTTCAGATGTGATAATAGAAAAGTTACACTTAGCAAGGGCATTACTGGATTAGTGGTCATTATGCTCTGCAAGATCTCAAACCTTTATCAAAAAAAATTGCAAGGTTGTAGGCCAGTAGGTGGCATGGTGGTTAGGGTGCTGGATTCCCACATGGCTGACCACGGTTTGAGACCCTGACCTGACAGACTCACTTTCTCAATTTCTTTCTCTCTTGTTCTCTCTTACTGTCTTTCTCTGGCGAGCACATATGTCTCCCAGCAAATTAAAATAATAATAATAATAATAACAACAAATAAAATTAAATAATTCTTGAGAAATTGTAAGGTTGTTCAAGATTATTGACTTTATGCTATTGACATTATTTCATTCATATTCTTTTCTTCTTCGTACCCTCCAGTTTTGTTTTAGCACTATCACACCTGCTTTAATATTGAAAAATCCTTTTCTTGTCTGTGCATATTCCATTTTCTATACCAATTCTTGTTCTTCATCTCTGTCAGAACTCATATAAAATTAATTTTTTACAAGGAGCTATCTATGGTTAGTCTGGCTTGATATTTTTCACAACTTTATTGCCACATTATTCAGAAATGAATTTTGAGGTACATTAAGTTACATTAAATTCACTTACATGGTATTCTCTCATGTGTACTTTAGTTATTGTTTTAGTGTAGGTATCTTTGTGTATAAATAGTTTTATCAGGAGTCCCTGAGATCAGGACTGTACTATGGATTTATATGTCTCCCCGTGTTTCCATAAAGTTCTTTTCTCAATAAAGAAACATTGCTGGCTGACTGCCCAGACTAGAATATAGCAGCTTCTTTATAGGAATGTCTTTTAATGGGATAAAGGTGTTTTGGAGAACCTGGGAATTTTCTGAGCATTCTCCTAGGTATCGCCTTCATTTCTGCACTTGCCTTCTTTCTATTTTTTTTTTTTTGTATGAATTAAAGATCTGAACATTTACTTTAATTCAGAAAAAGACAAAACAAAAATATAAACTACCCCCAAGGAAAAACAACTTGCCTTCTTTCTAAATGCCATGCTAAAGACTCGCTTGCTTGTGTCATCTCTCTGCCATTGAGGACATCCTGGAAATTCCTAACTTTTCTTGTTTTGTTTTTCCTGCCTCTGCTTCAATAGCAGAGCTCCATTGCTAATGATTCCCACACTATGACAGTGGGAATGTTAATATCACCCAAATTAAAAGGCCTGTGTTGCTTTGTGTCTAATCCTCATTGATCCCTGCTGGGTCCTACAACCAGGCTGTGAAAAGTCCCCCAAATTGTGCAGCTGTCTAATGGTTCTTGCGTAATCACTGCAGCACTCATAAATGGCAGATCACAGATAATCAGAAACTCAAATATCAAAATGGACATTGAATTTCATGAAAATCCGAAAGGCCTGAACCTTCCTAACTTTTTTTTTTTAAACTTCATCAGTGAAGAGACAGCACACTGTGACCTTGGCCACTCTAAAATGCAAATGAGTGAGAATGTGGAAGCCTTGAGGAGAACTTTTCAAAACTGGCTAATGGGAATGCTAGGAGAGACTTTGAGAATGAACTGAATACTTCTTGATCATCAATTACAGACATTGTTTAGGCAGTCACATATCATTGTCTCAGTATATATTCAATCCAATCTCCCTATACCTGAACTTGCCTTTCCCCTTCCTCTCTGGGCCTCATTCTTCCTTGAGGTAGTAACTAAAGCAATGAGTCGAGAAGAAAAAGTTCAGGAACCTTAGAAGATTTTGTTCCCCTACCTGTGGACCCTCAAAAACAATTGATAATGACATTGTTGTAACTTAAAGCAGCCCTCAGAATAAAGTTAATGAACTTAAAGCCATATGTATATCATGAGGACACAGTAATAACACATTATATTTAAGATTTTTGCTAAATGTGTAAATTATAACTGCTCTTTTATGGAAAAAACTAGGTACTCTTTTTTTTTAGTTCTTTTTTCTTTTTAAATTTGCTATAGTTTACATGTACTTGCTGGAGACAGAGAGAGAGAGAGAGGGAGAAAAAGAGAGAGAGAGAAAATAAGAAAGTACTTTACAGGAGAGGTGACCATGCCATGGTCCCTTCTCCTCCACTCTTGCCTCAAGATTTTACGCATGCATGCACATGCACCCAGAGTGTTTTTCAAGCCACTCGGTCCAGGAATCAAACCACACCATCGGCTATGTAGAATTCAGTTGCCTTCACCACCCACCATACTACCTGAATGACCCCAAAAGTAGGGAATTACGTGAGCTCATGCATATGTTAATTTGCTTTGCTGAAATAAACATTTTGCTAATATTTATTTTTCATAACATCATCCTGTGACATTACATGTACATGAAAATATTTATTTAAAATTGATAAAGGTGATTGACAGTTTTTTAGAGGAAATATAATAGATAAAACTTTTGGGGATTATATAATTTTATGTATTCACATGTATGATTTATTTTAAAAAACTCTCTTTATTACAAACTAAACCATAAATTCTCAAAAATGTTAACAAAAATAAGACTCTGAGAAGCATTGTGTGCTCCTTCAATAGAGAGTCATGTTCAACAATGTATAGGCAACTATTTTTTCATAGCATCCATCCTAAAATTGAGGCATTTAAAAAGAAGCATCTCCAGCTAGCTTGAGGCAAGCTCATCTAGGCTGGACTTGGCTGAGTTTGTTTCCAGACCATATGTCTGTTGGTTGAATGGGTGGCTCAGATCCACATGTCTTTATTTTCCTTGGGGCAGCAAGCTAGTAAGGGGGTGATCTTCTCAGGCCACTGGTAGAATGCGAAAGAGCTAGCAACCATCGTGCATGAACTTTTTAAGACTTTGTATCACTTTTGCTAACAATTCTGTAGGTCAATGTAGTCACATGACCTATCCTGAAATCAATGGGGCAGTGAAATATACTATATTCATAGGACAAAGGAGTGAGGAAGTGATTTTCTAAAGAATTATCCAAGGTATTTCATCTAGGCTCGCCTCCGTTTTACAGATAATATGGATACTCTAAACAAAGTATTTCCTGGATTTGGTAATTTACCTAAATGTTCTTGATAGGTTCCTGCCCTTTTCCCATTCAGTTCTCTCTGCCTGAATTGATCTTCCTGCTCTTAACTAAATCCTATTTCTATTTCAAAATTTCTACAACATCATCTCCTCTAGGAAGATTGGACTAAGAGTCTCTTCTCATTTTATTGTAGCTCATAGTATTAGTTAGAATTTCTCTAATTACATATTGGTCTCTCAGAGTTGACAATAAGCTTCTCTAGGGTGAGGTTCAGGACTCGATTCTAGATATATAAGAAGTTTTTGTTAAACTCGAATAAAGGCATATGTTCTATGTTTGTTCTTCCCTTATCTAGTTGTCACCTAGATCCATTTTCCAAGTGGTTTGAGAGGAAAATAAACAACAATGATATTCCAACAATGATAAAAACTGAATCTCTTGTCTGAACAGAGCATTAGAAATTACAAGGTACATCCATATTCACATAATTTGAAATAAGAAACTTTTTTCTCTCTCTGTCTCTAGTGCCCATATTTTTTGTCACTTCTTTCATGACCATCTACTAAGTTTGTCCTTGACCTCTTTGTGCTTACTGATCTCCTTTCCTAGTCATTGGTTTTTGTATTGACAAGTGATGTTGGAGAATCTGCAAAGCTGTGAGTACTATACATTTTTAATTTCAGTTGGACTCTGAAAGAAAGTCTTTTGGCAATCTATCTTGTCAATAATAACTTCCTTTTATCTCCATCGCTACTACAATTTTTGATAGTAATTTCAGTCTCTAATTCATGTTCCAACTCGTTTTATTTCTCCAAATCAGTAGAACTTGTTTAAAGAAAAAATTGCAGGAATTATTTATTTTGTTTTTATCAAAAGAACGTATGCAGTTGCCTGTGTAGACCATGTTATTCTTTGCCCTGATCTTTGTCCTGGAATCCTGACACCTCTTCTCCCTCTCAAAAACTCTTTATCCACAATTAGTTCATCCTCTTTTCTCTATAAATACATACTTTTCAAACATTCATATCACTAAACTATAATGACAGGTTTACATGTTGTCCATTAGAAAATGGGCAGCAGGGTTTGATAATTTTAGGACATGCAGTACTCGTCACATAGTCTTCTGATTGGTACAGAAACCTGGTCTCAGTCAGGATGTGGTCTGGAGTGAGAGGGAGTGATAATACCTCCCTTCCAGAGGATGAGACAGACAGAAAAATCAGAGATGGAGAGACACATTCATTTAATCTTCAAAGGCAGAAGTTTTGGTGACAAAAATGAGATCGAGAGATTGATAGCTGCGAAGGATAGGCACAAAGTGTAGGGTAAGGTCCCCTGGATTATCAGGGTATTGGTGAATATTTGATGGTCTTTGCCCAGTTGTGAAGCACTGACTGTTTGCAGTGTAAGTACCCTCACTTACCCATTATGAGACTCAGTTAGAATGTATAAATGAATAGAGCACTTAATAAATATTTGACTGAATGAATGAATTGCATATGATGGTTATTATTGTATTCTTTTGAAATGAAATGTATTAGTATTCTATGTAAAAACTCAAAGCAGGGACATTTAAGTGCCCACACTCAACTCAAGTCTTCTTTCTTCAAGCTTGTTCTTTTTATATTATTTGGAACAAGATTTTGAATTTTCTTCAGAGGAAAATCTAGTCAATTCGATGAAACTCTCTATTATCTTCCTCATCTATTTTATGCTCTTTTCAAAAACATCTTATGATCTTAAATAGACTTGGATAGGCATATCTCAAGATTGGTGAGATGTGTTTATAAAAAATTCCAGTGCCGGGACCAGCAATTAGTATAATGGCTGTGTCACTGGACTCCCATGTAGTCGACTGCGGTTCACGTCCTGGACTCAGTGGCTTAAAACTCATGCCAGGCACTTGTGCGTGCATGCCCAAGATCCCAAGAGGAGAATGGAGAAGAAGAGATTGCAGCATGGCCATCCCCCCTGGGGGGTGATTTCTCGCTTTCTGTTGGTTATGTTGCTGGACTCCCACATAGTTGACTGTGGTTCAAGTCCTGGACCTGGTGGCTTAAAACTCATGCTGGGTGCATGTGCATGTGTGCCCAAGATCCCAAGAGGAGAATGGAGGAGAAGGGATTGCGGTGTGATCATCCCCCTGGGAGGTGATTTCTTGCTCTCTATTTCTCTGTCTTGCTCTCTCTGTCTCTCTGGTGAGGGCATATACCCTGCAGCAAAATTCTTTCCGAAAAAAAGAAAAAAAAAAAAAAGAAAATAGGTGCAAAAGGGAGAACCTGAATGCAATTCAATTTACATTTTTGATGAGTTTGTAAATACATGTGATCATAAGCCATCATTGTTAGGAACCCAGGAAGAAAAAAGAAAAGAAAAAAAACTGGAGTGAAGACATTGGTTTTTCTTCCTGAAGTGATCACCTGCTGATTTCACCATTCTGAAAAAATGAGTGAAAAACCAATTTTGAGTTAATATGTTGGGGACAGCAGTAGAGAACAATGTTCATTTCTGTCACTAAAGTTGATTGGAAGTGGGATTAGTGCTCTGGGCAGAAAAATCACCTGAATGACCTAAAAATTTATTATTAACCAAACCCCCAATAAGGCCTGGTGTAATGTATTAGGAAGTACATTTCAAATAGATTCATTTATCTATCCATCTGCCTCAATCTAATTTACAATTTGCAATTATAAGCATTTCATTAATCAGCTAACAAGGCATATTTATAAGGCACATTAATTCACAGGTTTCAGCAGTAAAGTATTTTAAAGGCAACCTTGATATTTTAGCAAGGAAAAGATAATGCTGTTTATTTCAGTGCGTACTTTTATATTATTGTGTTGGATTGGAAATTAGCTTTAAGGTATATATCAACCAGCATGTTAATAATGCTTTTAGTTTATTATTAATTGTTTAAAGAGGTGAATTGTTGATTGAGTCTGGATGATATATGATAGACGTAACATGAATACCTACACTTTAAAAATACTCAAACAATGGAATTATTAAAGAATATTTTTTTTATTTTAGCATGTTGGTTTCTTGTCTTTATTATCTCTCTGAAATATGATGATAATATCTTAACTATTTCTAAGATTCAAGTGTTAAAAACACATAAAAAAGAGAAATCATTTAGTTTGTAATGTCTTAGAAGTATTTACAATCCTTTTTTCAAGCCAAATGATGTATAGTGATTGAATGATTTAAAAAAATGAGAATAAAAGAAAATAATAATCTGAAATAAAAAGCTATTTGATGATAATAGTGTGGATAGTAATGTCTTTGTCTTGACTTACATGCATGGTAATTGTGCTGGAAAAAGAAATGCTATATGCTGTAAAGATCTATGTGATTAAATGTAATTTAAAAATATAATAATAAAAAAAACCCAGAAAAACAGGAGGAAAGAAAAAGAAAGATCTCTATCAAAACAAAACAAAACAAAACAAAACAAAAAAAACAAAAACCCACAAAACAAAAAAAACAGAAAAAAAAGAAAAAACAAACAAACAAACATAAAAACAGTTCATGGGGCCAGCAGGTGGAGTGGTGGTTAAGAGTATTGGATTCCCACATGGTCAACCATGGTTTGAGTCCCAGACCTGGTGGCTTGCTTTCTCACTTTCTCTCTCTCTGTCCCTCTCACTCTCTCTCTGTCCCTCTCTGATCAAATTTAATAAATAAATAAATAAATAAATAAATAAATAAATAAGTAAAGTAAAAAAAAAGCAGTTCATAGCAGTCTGTACAATTCAAGATCTATTTAAAGTTTAAAGGTCTGAATAAATGTGGAACCTGAGATTCTGGTTAGGTACCATACCCACCATGGGTATGGCCTGAAAGACATACTTTAATTTACCATAAACAACTGTGATGCTGCAAAAGCATTCTTGCAATGTGACCCCATCTTTTCTTTTTCTCAGTTCATGATATAAAGAAAAAGGTATAGCCAAAAAATAAAAGCATTTATGATCAACTATTCTGTAATATTTTAAATGACAAATAAGGAGTTTGGAAACCTGCACCTGTGTATTTTCATTCTAAACTGTGTGACAGTGAATAATTATCTCAAGAAATATTTACTTTAGTTACATCTAAGTTTTCTTTCCTTGGTCTGAAAGTCTTCTGATAGCAGGAATAATTTTATGTCTCTGAGATAGTATTATGAGACTTTAAAATGTGGAAGAATTGACTTAAAGTACAAGTTTATTGTGGTGCAAAAACTTTTTTAACTCATAAATAGTTTTTTCCTAATAGCAATTTTTCTTTTTCCTATTTTTTTTTTTTGAGAAGCTCTCCTATATAAAATTTCTCTTCAAGTTCTTGTCTCTTAAATTGAGCCAAAAACCTGATCTTAGTCTTTTAGATGGTTTCTGCTTTTACTTTGTAATAAAAAAATCTTTCTTTGCTATTCTAAGGCAAAATAGAGTTCTCAGTAACTTTTACCTAACCCAACATTGACCATCTCATTAAGTGTGAAATATATCAGAAGCATAATCGATGTTTGTTGAAACTCCCATGTCGTAACAGCTAATCCAAAACCTAGTGGTTCAATAGCAAATCTTACCTGGTACTAATAACCCTACTCCTATTTTAAAGAGGGCCAGAAAAATGTAAATCTGACTATATTTTTCATTCAGCAGTGTTGCATATGATTATCATCTAGTGCCTGGAGCTTTAGCAAAAAGTATTGATTAGCTTTCAAAGAATGCTACGGGTAGTAAAATGTTGAATTTTGCTGCAGGTAAAATGTGTCCTGTCAAATAATCATCAGCAGTTAATTTACCTGTGTATTTGAAGATTCAAGGAGAGAATTCACATGGGGCAAGTCATAAACCAAAGTAGACATTAATACTGATTTGAGAATTCTCACTAGCTTTGAGCACTAGTGGAAATGCCTTGGCTTTGGGTATTTAGTAACATTACTATTACCATATACATTCTCTCAATTAAAAGCTACCCTAAAGAATCATTGTTTCATACTGCTGAATTTCTCACCTCAGAGGAAAAATAGACTTTAAATTCATACTGAACAGATTAGTTGATACTGAACATACTAAAATCTAATAGTAGTAAGTGAAAAATATTTTGACCTTATCTCAGAGGCCACAGACCTAGGTGGGAGGTCCCTGGGAAGAGACTCTCACTTGACTCTGGGTTCTAGCAGTGAATGACCTTGGGAATCAAGCATGTCTCTGCTTGTCTGGATTTTTGATACTGCAAAGTGAGGATTATTAGATTATCTCCAAAGCCATTTTAGTTCTAGGGGAAAAAAAAAAAAAAAAAAAAAAAACAAAACCAACTTTCAAAACCCATAAACTTAAATTTTGAAGAAATCAGACTCTTCATCATTTTTTAAAAAATTATTTGGTATGTTTTGGGAATTGCAAAGTAATTAGTCATTAAAGTGATTACTATTTTTAAGCACTGGTTGACTTGATTATGAAAACTTATCTACTTGTGACTTTTTTTCTAATCTAAGCAAACAGAAACAGAATCCACATACTATATTATGGACTGAATATGTAAATATAATAAAAAAAAGTATCTAGTACTCATAGTTAAGACTATTTGTCTCTCAAGTATGGCTGAACCTTAAAGCTCTGCTTGCATGATCCAGAAGTGTGGAGCATGATGTATTCAGAGGCAATTAATTCACATATTACAACCAAGCTGGAACTATAATTTTTTTAGAAAAGCTTTTGAGTAAAGGTCTGAATTGCTACCATTTCACTTCTAAAAATCAGAGTATATTCTTAGTATTATAAGCAATTTCATTAAATAGGGCTTAATACCTACAATAAACTATATTGCAAATGGCTAAGCAGAGATACAGATTTAGGGCAGCTTATGACCTTGTCACTATCAGGTACAAAAGAAGAGGGCGATTTCTTTGTGTATAGTTGCATTTAAATTTTATGACTTAATAGTTGAAATGAGAATTATTACTCACTTTTAGAAGCACTTTGAAGACTAATTTAATGACATACACTTTGGCTATTTAAAAGAGACCTAAGAAAATAATAAAAAGGGAGTTTTATTTGGAAAAATCCCTTGCTTCTTCTTTGAAGCTCATATCAAAATCTAGTAATGTGGTTTGTACTGAATGAATAGATTTGTGAGGGTGGCTGTGGGAAAAGGAGGAGTCTGGTATTTACCCAGAGGCCTTTCCATTTTCTGAAATTGAAAGTCCTCTCAGTCATCATAAATTAAATTTAATCTAAATCATGTGGTATCAAATATCTAGCAACAATAACTAAACTGGAAAGGGGGAAAAAGACAAAATGAGAGTAAGAAAAAAGTGGCAAACAGCTGAAAATCCCTTCTAAAACAAATAAACAAACAAACAAAAAAACCCTGAAATTAAGAAACTCTTGAGGCTAGGTTTTAGTAATTTAAGTTGTTACTCATGTACCAGCCAAGCTCCAAGTTATAAAGGACACAGAGAGAGCACCCTGCCTCAGAGGTATGCAATGAGATTGGTTTCCTTTGTTTTGCTGTCGATTTTCTGAGAGACCTGGAGCAAATTTCAAAGAAATTTAAATGGATGATGATTGGTAAAGTCGGCAGGATGAGCAGGAAAGAACAGGGAAATTGAAATAAAAGAAAATCTGCATAGTACAGAGAAAATGTAAAGGGAGGGAGAGAAAAATGGAGAGATGTGGATGATTGGGGAAAAAGGAAATATGATTAAAAACACTTTTGGGTTCTTGACATCTGTACATTCCAGAAAATTAAGAAAAGCAAAGCAACAGTGGGAGTCTATAAGTTGTTTTTTTTTTTCTTTTTCCTAGAGAGAATTACTAATCTTGCAAATCAGGAAATTAAGCTTACTTGAAGTCATCATTATTATTTTGTTGGCGATGTGGGACCTTAACTATAACTTGTTTATGGTCTAGAAATACTATATCCAATCTCACAGGTCTTTTACTTCCTTTTAGTCAAAACCACATTATTAGAACATTGTAAAACTCCATTAGGGATTGAAATGAAATAATTTGTCATTTCAATGGGAGTTTTGGTACTGTTGGCATGTTACTAAATACCCAACATCAATATCAGAATTTAACTCCAAAATAAGAATTATACTTTGTTTTAAAGCAAGGCAATAATACTTAACATTCATATTCTACTGGTTCAGAATAGATAAAATATGAGTAAAGAGGACTCAAGTTTACTGTTGCAAAACAAATCCTTTATCAACATTGCTAAGTCAATGGGGCAAAGAATTTGGCAAGAAATAATTTAAATACTAAGACAACTTTCTTCAAAAGCAGAAAATCACTTCAAAAGTACGTACTCCACTAAGAACAACAATTATGCTAGTTAGAAGTCATTTAAATATATTTTTCGAAAAGATTTAGAAGGTCTTACTAGGTCTTTTGTTAGTCTGGTTGATTTAGTGTATATGACAATAAGGAATACTTTGTCTATCCTTTAAATGGTCAGATATTGTTAGTTGCTTGAGAAATTCTATTTTCCTCTTCTTGCTAGCTAGCAAGTCCAGAATTTTGTTTGATACAGCAATATCTCAAGGAATATATTGTCTTTTCCAATTTCCTTTGTAGCTATCTTTGACCATGTGACATTTGTAGTTTCAAAGAGTGGAAAGATTAAGTATAACCAATAAAGTTTAAGTCAATGTTTTCTAGAGTTTCTAGGAAGGCTTCATCATTCTTGATGAAAGGGTAGAGCAGCTGGTACTGTTTTTCTTAATTATTTTCTTTTCTAGTACTGACACAGCATAACATGGTGTTTGTAGCTATGAGGTGATAAGCATGAAGATGAAAGTCAGCATTGTTAAGTGGTGAATGAACGAAAGGAAAGAACCAGGGTTCTTGATGATGTATTAGAACAAGTATACTAATGCTAGAAAATGCTTATCTTTAAACTTCTTGTTATTTGATAAAAACAAATTTTCTTTGTTAAAATCACTTTTAGGCATTTTACTGCTTGTAGTCAAATTAACTCCCCCCCCACCCCCAGAGATTTTTGCTATATGGCATGTGCACTAGCCAGAAAGACAGAGAGACAGAAAGTGAGAAATCATCCCCCCAGGGGGATGGCCATACTGCAATTCCTTCTCCTCCATTCTCCTCTCAGGATCTTGGGCGTGCATGCACACATGGCGCATGAGTTTAAGCCACCAGGTCCGGGACTCGAACCATGGTTGACTACATGGGAATCCAGCGACATAGCCATTACACTAAGTGTTGGTCCCAGACCTTGTTGTTTTTTATGTCTGAGTAGTATTCCATAGTGTATATGTGCCACACTTTTTCAATTCATTAATCTGTTCATGGACATTTGAGTTGGTTCCATTTCTTAGCAATCATGAATAATGCTGCACTAAACATAGATGTGCAAGCACTTTTCTAACTGAGCATTCTCCTGTCCTTTGGCCAGATACCTAGGAGTGGAATTGCTGGATTATATGGTAGTTCTATTTGTAGATCTTTGAGGAACCTCCATATTGCTCTCCACATTGGGTGGACCAATTTACATTCCCATCAGCAGTGTAGGAGAGTCCCCCTTCCACAACAACCCCACTAGTACTAATACTAAGTTTTTTTTTTTTTTGTAATTTTAATCATTCAGACTGGGGTTAGGTAGTATCTCACTTTTTTTTTTTTTTTTTTTTTTTTTTTGAGAGGTTTTTGCTATAGGGTGCATGCACTCGCCAGGCAGACAGAGAGAGACAGAGAGACAGAAAGTGAGAAATTACCCCCCGGGGGAATGGCCACGCTGCAATCCCCTCTCCTCCATTCTCCTCTCGGGATCTTGGGCACGCATGCACACGCACCTGGCATGAGTTTTAAGCTACCGGGTCCGGGACTCGAACTGTGGTTGACTACATGGGAGTCCAGAGACATAGCCATTACACTAACTGCTGGTCCCTCACTGTGATTTTGATCTGCATCTCCCTTATGCCTAATCATCCACACTGGTCTCTGTATGCCTTAATTTATTCAAATATTTGTAAATACCAAAAAGTTCTTTCCTACTGCATATACAGATATGTAGTAGTACTTATTTTTTGTAACTTTGCCTTTTGATCATGTAGGTAGTGTAGAAAAGTATGTTTCCACAGTTTGAGGCATTTTATGAAAAATGAGGTAGTGAAGAATACATCGTGCCTTAACAAGTAGATGGAAGTGGGAACAAGGTATGTAGATACAAGTTAAGTATATAAACTACAAATATTTGTATGATATTGGTAATAAGCAAGGGTAGAAGTCACTAGAGTAGACTAGGGATGCAAACTGATGGCTTGTTGGCTACATCTGGCTTGCAGATGCTTTGACTTTGTTCCATAAAGTATATTTTTAAAAAGTTGGGTTAGTGGCTAACATTGATAAATTGTAGATTTCACATACAAAATCTAATCTGACATTTTTGAAAAGTAGGAAGGCTTGGCAAATCAAGGGCTACCTATTTTATGACAAATTTTGGCTGGAGCCAACAGTGAATGCCTAATGAGAGAAAACATGGATTTTCTGGTCACACTGCTCCATGTTCAGCCTGGCTCTTAGAAGTCTTTGAATTTAGAAACACTAGGGGCCAGTCTAGATGAAAATTTCTTCATAATCATTTTTTCTCCTTCAACTCCTCTTCCTTCCTCTTTTTCTTCTTTGTCATATTATTATTTGAAAGTATAAGCATTTTTTAAAAGATATTTTTGCTATAGGGTATGTGTACTTGCCAGAGAGACAGAGAGACACCAAAATCAAGAAATCACTCCCCAAGAGGGCTGGCCACACCACAAAGCCTTCTCCATTCTCTTCTCAGGATTTTGGGCACACACACAAGCACTTGTGCCCTGTATGAGTTTTAAGCTGCTGGGTCCAGGACTCGACCCGCAGTCAACTATGTGGGAACCCAGCAATGTATGGTCCCGAGAGCATAGGCTTTCACTAAGAATAGCTAGATAGAGCAAAGCAGGAGTCAATTTCTGCTCTATACATGCTTTATGTCTTATGGACTTACATTAGAAATTCTCAGTAACTCTTTGATAATTGACCACAATATTTGATGGTCAAGAAATTTTAGATTAAAATATTATAATAAAGGGTATGGTAAATTTAAAGATATCTTAAAATGTCATATTTTCAATGAACAACACAGCATTAACAAGTTCCAACCTCCATCAAGTTTCCGTATGCATTAATTGAACTAAGAAGATGGTTCAATGAAAACAATCTTCACTTAAATAGAAAAATCCAATGTTTTATATTCAACCTGCCAGAAGAACAGATCTTCTATTATGCTAGTCATAAATGATTGTGGGAGTAAGGCAGAAAAACTATTAAAATTTTTAATTTTTAGTCAATATAGCAGTGGTGAGCTTTGTAGCAAATGTTTTATTTAGTCCTTCTGAGATTAAGATCACATTCCTGTGTAGATAAAACTATTAAAATGAACTATAGAGTTTATATATTGGTTTATAGTATGCAAGAAAAGAAATAACACAGTATACAAGACCAAAGAATACCCCATAAGGTCTTAGAAATTAAAAACCAATCTCATAGGAGTAATAGTTTTTAAAATTCACATATGGATAATGATTTGGAATAGTTGAAAACTTCCTCATGTCTTATAGTTCTCTTGGCTCCTTCTAAAGTTTTGTGCCTTCATAGTGGATGAAGAGAGAGCTGAGGGTGAAAGGGATTTTCTTTACATTTAAATAATCTATTTTAAATGCATACAATATGTTTTCCATTTCCCATTTCATAAAATTTGCTTTTTCAGCTTTCTAAATTTTTTAAGGAGAAATATAAAGGGACTGTTTCTAGGACCATAGGTTTTGACTTGTTGGTTATCTAGATATCTGTTGAGTACCATTTGATTTTCATTCTCATCAGATATAGCATGAAAATTTAATGAAAGCAGAAATACAAGAGTTGAGAGGGCAGGAGACAAGAGAATATGTAAGAGTTCTGTTCAGGTAGTGGATTGAGGGTGGGGGAGATTGTTTTCTTAAGACACGTGGCTCAGATATGAGCATTTGTTTCACTTTTATGTTGCTAAGAAAAGTTTAAATCTAAGGGCCAGATCTTCAGGAGTTTGCTCATTTATCCAAGCACTAAGTGCATTTTTTGTTTTAAAGGTTTTGCTCTGGGGCATCTGCTCTTAGAAAGAGATCAGAGACATAGACAGAGACAAAGAGAGGGAAAGTAAGAAATAACTCCCTAGGAGAGATAGCCCATACTGCAATCCCTTCTCTCCCTTTCTCCTCTTAGGATTTTGGACATGCACACACATATGCCTGGCATGATTTTCAATCTGATGGGTCCGAGACTTTAACCGTGGTGTGGGAGTTCAGTACATTAACCACCATGCCACCTGTTGGCCCACACTTTGTCAAATTAAATTACTTCACCAAATTAATCTTAGTAGGTCCATACTTCTCAAGCACAGGTTATTGTGATAAGGCAGAACTCAGACAATGGAGCATAATAGGCATTTTTGACAAAATGCATAGAATTATTTAAGGAGTTGTTTATAATATTACAAGGAGTTGTTTATAATAGTAACTTCAAATAATCTGTACAGAGCTATAAATCTTAGGAAAAAATGCCATCATAAATAAGATTTTAAGAAATGCACTGTCTAGGCATGGATTGATGACTTTATCTATGCTATCTCAGTGTTTTAAGATTAATATCTTCGCCACAAAATTCATTTCAAAAGCTAAATTATGATAGCTTTAAATCACCCTCAGCTTTTGATGCTTAGAATCCTTCAGTTTCTTAAAATCAAATGTCTTTGCCTACATATGCGCAACCCTAGGCAACCTCAATCCTTCTTAAAGCAAAAGAATAACTGGAAATGATGTAAAAATTAATCTTTGAGCCCACACCACTGTAGCCAGACAGCTCCAACGTTTGGATATTCTGGCAACAAATTGATTAATCATTTAGCTTTACGAGAAAGAGATTTTAACTTTTTTTTCAGTAAGCCCTAGCTATGTCTATCTACCTTCCTGCCCTGTGATAAGATTTCAAATTTCAGCAATGATTATTTTTAAAAAGATCAGAACATAAAATCACCAAATAAGATTATAGATTGAGTCTATCATTCTAGTCTCTGACTGTTGTAAAGTGCAAGTTGGAATAGAGACAGAGGTGGATGGGCAGCAAAAGGCAGAAAGAGATGAACTGAAAGGCAGTTGGTAATCAGAGATAGCACCAGGGTTTGCCATTCCTCAGATAAATATTTTTGGTAGGTACCTCTCTATATAAGCAACATGTTTACAAGTATGTTACAAAATTGTCAGATCACAAACATAAACAACTTACTCTGTCTAATGAGCACATGTAAAGATTTGTTACAGGGCTCAGGTACCATCTCTTTAGGTTCAAGTCTGGGAGCCTCTCTTCATTTTCTTTGTTGTCAAAGGCCTCATTCCTGGGTAATTTCATTTCTTCCACCACGAGGAAAAGATAGTAACGCTGTTATATTACTCATGGTGTCATGGCTCTTTGAAACTCCTTTGTATCAAAATGCATATTTACATTACTTATGTAATGCTTGTTATATTATTCCTCATGGTATATCGTCTATCATGCTGCCCATAAATAGAAGCCTTTATTTCCTTTCTTAAAATCTATATTATGCTTTATTGCTAACGACCACAGTGCTAGTCCTACCCATAGTAGGCAAGAAACTGGGAGTGGTCATTCATCTGGTCATGTTGTATTTGCTATTTAGAATTTAGTAGTGTAATCATGGGTTGACATATCTTCACATCCCAGCTTTCCATATACTGTCATCAGCAAGGGGGGTCCTGAGGTCTCTGGGTGGGGTAATAAGAAAATTTCTATTTATACAAAGAACAGCTATCCCTTGTTAGCCATGTCTTAAGATCAACCCAGGAATGTATGACATCAAAGACCCATTACTGTAGAGGAGAATATGGCCTAAAAGTTCTTGGTGGACATAGAGATGGGCATTCAGGGAGGATTAATTGATATGTGGCCTGAAGCTCAGGAGGACTGGACTGACTAACTGAGTGCCAGAACTAGCAGTGCGCAGGGAAACAATGCCTGCTGTTCCTGGTGCTACAGACTGCAGACTGTAATATAGTCAGAAATGAGATGTTAATAAGCCATCACATTGTCCCACAACATGACTCAAGTCCAGGGGTTGGCTTAAACATTTGGAGTCAATAGCCCTAAACTCCTCCTAGACCTAATGTTGTGAGTAAGGGTCACTCAAACTCAGGGTGTCAGCACTATTCTGGCTGGCCAATTTCATGCAACCATAAAAACAAAACCTAAAAACCCTACCACTCTGATCAGTGACAGTGGTCTGCTCCCCAAACTGTGCTCCTAGAATAGGTCTTGGATGGGGGATCAGGAACAACCGTATAGGTGCAAGTCTCAGAGCTCTTGTGACATCTGGTCAACTCCACTCACTGAATAGAGGATTGGAAAGTACTCCTGGAATTGGTGCCCAGGTCAGGCTCACATGCCTCACACAAAAAGCATGGGAGAAGGTCAGAGTTAATCCCTTTAAATTGTGCTTAAGTTTCTTTTTTCTTATATTCATAACAGCAATGTTCTGTATTTAAGGTCAGTGTAATTAAGTTTTTAAGTTCTGTAGGATGGATTGATATCTGTCTTCTTTACATCATTGCCAATGACCACAGCTATAGTAACCCAGTGAAGATTCATTACCACTGTCTAAGTATGATGAGGGACAAAATTTCACCCAGAAGCTGACACCTACCTCTCTCCACTGGCACTCAGAAAAAGTAGTAGAAACATAGTTGGACGTGATGAGAAAAGCAAATACAAGAGACTATGTCCGCCAGCAGTCTTCTCACATTTAAGCTTCCTTAGAGTTAGCTCCTTTCTCCTTGTTCTTTTATCCCTGTCAGTACTGTTCCCATTACCTTAGTGTTACGTTTAGTTCCAAAGTTGTAGGAAGAACAGTTATGTTGAAATTGTAAATACATTTACCTTCTGAATCTTCACTAGAGGCAATTGGCAGTGGTGCACAGGAAGGTCTAAGGTACATTAACAATTGAAATCCTTAAGCCATGACCCAGAGGGTTTTTTGCTTTTTAAAATGTGTTTTAAAATTTAAATTTAATTATTTCATGCTGAAGCACGAGCATATATATGTAAGGATGGAAGAGAGAGAGAAGCACAGTCCACAATGTCTGGTCACACATCAATCCCCTTCCTCCAGTCCTTCAGCTTATCAGATCTTGAGCACCCTTGCATATGCCTGGCAAGTTTCAGGATGACAGGGCTAGGATTCGATCTGTGGTCACCTATGGGATTCAGCTCCTCTTGAATAGGACATTACATTATGGAGCCAGCCCCAACCCCAAATTTCTGATTGACTAGATCTGAAGTAGGGACCAAAAATCTTCATTTTGAATAATCCTCTCTGATGATTTTCTTGGCAATGGTCTGAGAAATAGCTAATAGTATATGAAATCACTATTGCATAAGTCTCAAGGGGCTGCTCCAAATTAATACACTCATATTACCTGTGACTTCCTGAAGATAATATCCAATATCCTGACATAACCCTTCAGTACTGGAGAATAATCAGACCAGGTAATAGGAGAAATGATTGGCCAGTGGGAGAATTATTCTTTTTTTCTTTTTTCTTTTTGGAGAGAGATTTTTGCTATAGGACAATGTGATTCACTGGAAAGACAGAGAGAGACAGATGCAGTGAGAAGGAAAATGAGAAATCACCCCCTAAAGGGGATAATCACACTGCAATCCCTTCTCCTCCATTCTCCTCCTGGGATCTTGGGCCTGCTTGCACATGCTCCTGGTGTGAGTTTCAAGCCATCAGGTCTTGGACTCGAACTGCAGTCTACCATGTGGGAGTCCAGCGATGTAACCAGTTGTGCTATCCGCTAGCCCTGGAACATTGTCTTTTAAATCATAAACTTTACGTAAAAGATATTCTTCCTGTTCTATGTGGGGTATACAGAAACTTGATAGATATCTTAAATTGGTTTGTGTATCTAAAATCTAGACCTCAAGGACCAAATGGTGGCACAGTGGTACCACAATTTTCTGCTGACTCACATGAGAAGGTTCTAGATATCATGAAGCTTCCCTGGCTACAACATGAACATATGATCTAGTGATGTACGATTAGTTGAAGTTGGGGGTGGATCATGGCGGCAAGACCCTATTGGGGTGCCATTTATCTGTTCGTGGCTTTGTATTTATTTTTCTGTCTTTCTCATTCATAGAAGAAATAAACAATAAACTTTAGAAGTATAAAATAAAATGTGGGCATTAGGGATGAATTAAACAGTATCTTAATTATGCCAAGTGTTATTTCTCAAAATATGGCGTGTACAATCTGTTTCATAAAAAATCCTTCGTTGGTTATAGAACAGCTGAGCAGTGCAAGCGAGAAAGTTTAAAAATGTAGATACCAGGATCCTGTCCCAGACCTTTTGAATCAGAAGCTCTGTGAGTGCAGCCTTGGAATATCCATTTTTGCCAAGTTTTCTACGTGATTCTTATGCATTTGGGAAACCACAGTAAAATGAAAATAAAAATTTTAGAGAATGTTAAAAGTAAAGGAATATAGTAAATGTTTGAGCATTAGTCCTGCAATTTTGTGATAATAATAAACTAAATTTAAAAAAATATTTCTTTCTGCAATTTGAAGTGTACCTACTTCATTTGTGTTCTGTATGATTCCTTCCTTCCTTCCTTCCTTCCTTCCTTCCTTCCTTCCTTCCTTCCTTCCTTTCTTTCTCTTTCTTTCTTCCTTCCTTCCTTCCTTCCTTCCTTCCTTCCTTCCTTCCTTCCTTCCTTCCTTCCTTCCTTCCTTCCTTCCTTCCTTCCTTTCTTTCTTTCTTTCTTTCTTTCTTTCTTTCTTTCTTTCTTTCTTTCTTTCTTTCTTTCTTTCTTTCTCTCTCCTTCCTGCCTTCCTGCCTTCCTCCCTCCCTCCCTCCCTCCCTCCCTCCCTCCCTCCTTCCTTCCTTCCTTCCTTCCTTCCTTCCTTCCTTCCTTCCTTCCTTTCTTTTTTCCTTTTTTCCTTTTCTTTTTTTTTTTTTAAAGATTTTGCCATAGGGTGTGTGTGCTCACCAGAGAGAGATGGAGAGAGACAGAAGCAAAGTGAAAGCCATCAGCAAAGGGAGGATGACCCTATGGCAATCCCCTCTCCTCCATTCTTTTCTTGAGACTTTGGGCACCTAAAAAGCACAGATCTTTCCTGGATAAAACTTTCCATACCAAACAAGTCCTAATAATATACCTTATGGGTGACTTTTAATTCCCTTATGACCCCTTTTAATTCCTCATCCACTGTTTTTATTTATTTTTATTTTATTATTATTTATATTTTTCTTCTCCTTTTTGTTTTAACATTCAGTCACTATATTTGAGAATTTACCCAACATGAAAGCAATCTCCACAATGTGTCCAGGTTCTGGTAAGTGGGAGACAACTGTCTCTCTGCCTCAGTGGTCTCCTTAATATTATTTAAAGTATACATAGAACAGTAAAGCCAGGATGAAGAAGACTCAACTGGGTCACCTTTGTTTCTGGTACATATGCCAGTGCCAGTCAAATGCATTTTACAACATCAATGGATAAATACAATAGTATAAAATAAATTTTAGTGAGATGGTGTTTGGAAAAATGCTTGTGCTTCTCCAAAATTTGTATGTTGAAATACTAACCACCAAATAATAGTATTTAGAATTGGGGTCTTTGGGAGGTGAATAGAGTTTGAAGTTGGAGCCCTTATAAATGCTGTTTGTCTCTTTATGAAAGAAGCCCCAGCAAGCTCTCTCACCCTGCTACAGAACAGCAAGTGTTCTCGTCACACACCGAATCTACCAGTGCCTTGATCTTGGACTCCCCAGACTGCAGAACTATGAGGAATGCATGTTTATTGCTTAAGTCACCCAATATTTCTGTTATAACAGACTGAGTAGACTAAAGGCATTTAATGTTGCTTTGTCTATTTTCTTAAAAAAGAAAAAAATCCACACATCAAAACAAACTTGCTGTTCTTCATGCCCTCTTTTCTCTAGACTGAGTATTTTATGTTCTTACTCTGCATAATAGTCTTCCATCCCACTGAATCTACTGTTGTGATAGTTAGACTGCCTTTCTGCTCCCAGTAATCAAGGACTTTTTTCATTTTGTTCATTGATTTGTAGCACTCTGGCTGTCATGATGCTTAATCAACAGAAATCTTTTTAAAATACCTACAGTAATCTTGTACATGACTAATGATTAAAGTCTGTTCAGTGTTAACAGTAAAAATTGTCCAGTGATGGGTGCTTAGGAGCTTTCAAAATCTAATAAATGGCGAGGGGACAGCAGGTGGTATAGTAGTTAAGGTGCTGGACTCCCACATGGCTGACTGTTGTTCGAATCCTGGACCTGGCGGTTTGAGACTCACACCAGACACGTGTGGGTGCATGCCCAGAGTTCTAAGAGGTGAATGTAGAAGGGATTGCTTTGTGACCTCCCTGAGGGTGATTTCTTGTTTTTCTCTCTCTCTAGTGAGCACACATGCCCTATAGCCAAAAAAATAAATAAATAAAATAAAATAAAAACTCTCAAAAAATCTAATAAATGGCAAAAACTATGATTTTCCTAATGCTTTTATTGCTGTCATGCTGCTGTGCACAGTTGCACATGGTGCACTGCTCGAGTCTGAGCCCACCTGTCAGTCAGGAGTCAGAGGAAAGATTTCAGAAAATAGGGACTGTGTGCACAGAATTCAATTATTGCTTGGGGAAATAAAAGTAATTTATATTCATATGTTATACAATCTAATTACCTATAAAGTAATAGTGTCTTGAAAATATTCAAAGTAGGCATAAAATAGAAAGCTTGGGGAAGTCTCAAGGAATTACTTGACGGAAAAGAAAAAAAAAGAGGGCCTGAACTAAAACTTTATAAGAAATATGGGTATTTAGGTACTCTTTTAATATTACTCTCATGTATCCTATTCTTCCTATTCTCCTTTTTTATATTCTATTCCTTCTAATATATTCTTTACTTTTCAATTAGTGCCATGATCCGCCAGTAGGTTTTTTACCTACGATATGAAACACACTATTCAAAAGACTCTACAGAGAAGTCATAGGACTTAACATGAGAAACTTCTTTGGAAAGAGAGAGGGACAGGCCTTCAAAGGTAGTCTAAGGATATTAAGAAAAAACAGTCTAAGTAATTACAGATGATCCTCAACTTATTATGCAGTTATGGCCCAATAATGTCATTACAAGTTGAAAATATTTTAAGTAGGAATGAATTTAATGCACCTAATCTCCCAAAGATCATAGCTTGCCTCGCCTACTTAAATATGCTCAAAATACTTATATTATCATCCAACACAGTTGTGTTGAATATCTTATGTCATTTTTTTGAATACTGGGAAAAGATAAAAATTTAGAACTTTAAGTATGGTTCTACTAAATGTGTGTCACTTTCATGTCATTGTAAGGTGAAACCATCATAAGTTGGGAACTATCTGTATTAGGCAATTGTTAGGCAATAACTTAGGAGTCAGTGTAGGGTTTTGAGTTGGGGTAGCATTATCACTGGTAAAGTTTAGAAAGAAAAACGTGGCCTCATTGTGTAAGACAATATGGGAGAGCTTGTTAGCATGCTATAGGAATAGTCCCTAAGAAATCTCCATCAGATTAGATATTAAAGAGTAGGAAAATTGTTACAATAGAATTTACAAAAGGCCATTTTTAAAAAGAAATAATAAAGTTAAAAAAAAAACATTTTGAATGGAAAGAGAAAGAGAGTGGAAGGACTTAGAAAGCATCCAAAGGTTTTGGATGATTAAAACATTTGGATGTCATCATGGGCCAGATTGTGTTTCCAAAATTTAAATGTGTACAAAATTTATGTGTGGAGGTCCTGATTACTAGTACCTAAAAATGCAAGAGGTGGTACCCTTAAAGAAGTAGTGAAATTAAGCTAATGATTTTAGAGTGAGTCTTTTTTTTTTTTTTTTTTTTTCTTTTTTTTGGAGAGGTTTTTGCTATAGGGCGCGTGCGCTCGCCAGACAGACAGAGAGAGACAGAGAGATAGAAAGCAGGAAATCACCCCCCAGGGGGGATGGCCACGCCGCAATCCCTTCTCCTCCATTCTCCTCTCGGGATCTTGGGCACGCACGCACACGCGCCCGGCGTGAGTTTAAGCCGCCGGGTCTGGGTAGAGTGAGTCTTAATCTGATCTCACTGGTGTTCTTTTGAAAAGAGGAGACTAGGACTGGTAGAAGGAGGGCGACCGGAGGTGCACACGTGCAAGCATGGAAGGACAACTCTGTTAGAATGCGCTGACAAGGTGGCCATCGGCAAGCCCGGGAGTGAGGTAACCTCAGGAAAAATCAACTGTGCCAGAGCCCTGATCTTAGACCTCCAGCCTCCAAACTATGAGGAAATGGATTTCTGGTGTTTAAGTCACCCAGTCTGGTATATTGTTACGACAGCTTAACAATCAAAAACCTTGGTTAACAGAGATAGAGACATCAAGAAAAGAGTCAAGGTTGGGTTTGGTAGGAGGTAAAATAGGATATGTTATCCTGGGATTTTGGATATATTGAGCCTGAAATTTTTATTTTTTAAATTTTTTCTTCTTCTTTTTCTTTTTCAAACATTTGATTGCTATATTTAGCTTGTAAAGGGAATTTACCCAACATGAAATACACTACAGAACTGTTCAGTTGAGAATACTATACACGTTATCAACAACAGGTAATAAACCACTTCTCTGTCTCACAATGTCTTGCCTCTATTTTTTCCCCCTGATTTCCTTCCCTGTCCTCTTTTTTCTCTTCTCCCACCCTACCTCCACACTGTTTCCAGTGTCCGTAACTATTTTCACTGCTTTTAAGCCCTCCAATATTTCAATCCCTTCCATAGAGTGTGGATAATCGGTATATATCAAGTCGAGAAATACAAAATCTTTTTTTCATAGCCTGGCTTGAATCACTCAGCAATAAATCTTCCATATTCAACCACATTTTACCAAATGCCAGAGTTTTGTTGTTTTCTGTGACGGAATAGTATTCCGTAGGGTATATGTACTACACTTTTTAAATTTATTCATCTGTTCGTGGATATTTGGGTTGGTTCTATGTCTTAGCAATTGTGAATAACAGAATGACAAATATTGGCATGCAAGCGCTTTTCTGATAGCCCTCTCCTGTCCTTTGGGTATACCCAGGAGAAGAATTGCTGGATCAAATGGTAGTTCTATTTGTAGGTCTTTAAGGAAATTCCGTATTGTTTTCCACAGTAGCTGGACCAATCTACATTCCTACCAACGGTGTAGGAGAGTTCCTTGTTCACCACAACCCTACCAACACTTATCACTTGTATTTTTAAACTTCACCATTCTGACAGGGGTTAGGTGGTATCTCATTGTGGTTTTAATCTGCATCTCTCTTATGATGAGGGATGTTGAGAATTTCCTCATAAGCTTTTTGGCTATTTGTATGTCTTCCTTAGAGAGATTTTTGTTCAGTTCATTTTCTCATCTTTTAATTGGGTTAATCATTTTAAAATTAAATTTAGCATATTCATTTTTATTTTTTATATTACATTTAATCACATATATCTTTACATTTCTTTTTCTAGCATGATTACCATGCATATCAGTCAACACGAAGACATTACTGTTCACATCACCATAATCAAATAGCTTTTCTTTTTCTCAGATTATTATTTTTTTATTATCATTATTTTTTTAAACATTCAATCACTATACATCATTTGGCTTGTGAAGAGAATTTGCCTGACATAAAATAAGTCTCAGACCAGTCCAGTAGAGAATACTATACATGTCATCATCAACAGATAATAAACCATTTCCATGTCCCACAAATGTCATGCCTCACTATTTGTTCTCTTGCTATCCTTCTCTACACTCTTCCCTTCTCCCCCTCAACCATTCCACACTGTCTTCACCATCCATAACTATTGTCACTGCATTTATGCCCTCCAATATTTCAATCTCTACAATAGAGTGTGGATAGTTGATATATATTAAGTAGAGATATACAATATCTTTCTTTCATAGCCTGGCTTGATTCTCTCAGCAATAAATCTTTCATATTTGACTACTTTCTATCAAATGCCAGGGTCTTGTTGTTTTCTATGGCTGAACAGCATTCCACAGAATATATGTGTCATAGTGTTTCAATCCATTCATCTGTTAGTAGACATTTGGATCTGTTCTATGTCTTAGCGATCATGAATAATGCTGCAATAAACATTGATGTGCAAGCGCTTTTCTGACTAAGCATCCTTTTCCTTTGGGTAGATACCCAGGGAGTGAGGTTGCTGGATAAAATGGTAATTCTATTTGTAGGTCTTTGAGGAACCTCCATATTGTTTTCCACAGTGGCTGGACTAATCTACAGTCCCACCAACAGTGTAGGAGAGTTCCTCATTAATCACAACCCCTCCAACTCTTATCACTTGTTATATTTTTAATCTTCATCATTCTGACAGGGGTTAGGTGATATCTCATTGTGGTTTTAATCTGCATCTTCTTTATGATGAGGAATGTTGAGCATTTCTTCATATGCTTTTTGGTTATTCATATTCTCCTTAGAGATATTTTTGTTCAGCTCATTTTTCCATTTTTTAATTGGGTTAATCTTTTTTTTTTTTTGTAAGCCTCTTGATTTCCCTGTGTATTCTGGTTATTAGTCCCTTATTGGAAGCATTATTTACAAAAATATTTTCCACTTTGAGGGTTGTCAATTCACAGTAATTACTACGTTATTTGATGTGCAGAAGCTTCTTAATCTGATGCAGTCCCACTTGTTTTTTTTTTAGGGATTATTGCCTGTGATCTGGGAATCTAATTTAAGAAGTTTTTGCCTACTTCAAACTGTCCCCCACAGTTTCCCCAATGTTTTCCACCGATAGTTTTAGTTTGAGGTCTTAGGTTCAGATCTTTGATCCATTTTGAGTTGATTTTTGTTAATGGTGAAAGATGAGGATTCAATTTCATCTTTCTGCAGGTGGATATCTATTTTTCCAGCACCATTTGTTGAAGAGGTTTTCCTTTCCCAATGATTGAGTGGTATCCTTCATTAAAAACCAGTTGGCTGTAAGCTTTGGAGGTTATTTCTGGGGTCTCTATTCTATTCCATTGGTCCACTCATCTGATTTTGTGCCAATACCATGCTGTTTGTATTATCACAGCGTTATAGCATATTTTGGGGTCAGGGAATTAGAAGCCACCCTCTCCACTCTTCTTGCACAGGATTGCTTTGGCAATATGAGGTCTTTTATGATTCCAGACAAATCCTATGATCGTGTTTTCTAGATCTGTGAAGAATCTCTCTGGTATTTTTATTGAAATTGCATTAAATATGTAGACTTAAGATCTTTTTTGAAATTTAATATGTAAATGTGTAGATTTAATATCTTTTTTGAGATTTTCATAGGTTTCTTTGTAAAGGTCTTTGACTTACTTAGTTAGGCTTACCCCTTGGTTTCATATATATTTTGTAGCTATGCTAAAAGGGATTCCTTTTTTCAGATCTACTTCATTCAACTTGTTATTCATATATAGACACGTTATAGATTTTTGGATGTTGATTTTGTATACTTCCTCTTTATTGCATTCATTTATTACTTCAGGAAGTTTTTCAGAAAAACTTTGGTCTTCTAAGTATACCATTATGTCATCTGCAAATAAAGATATTTTCAACTCTTCTTTGCCTATTTGAATGCTTTTTATATTATTTCTTTTGTGATTGCATTGGCTAAAACTTCCAGCCCTATATTAAAAAGAAGTGAAAAAAGTTGGCAGTCTTGTGTATACCAGTTTTGAATAGAAAAGTTTTTAGCTTTTCCCCATTCAGTATAATGTTAGCCATAGTGTTTTCATATATGGCTTTTATTATGTTGAGAAATGACCCTTCTATACCATGGTTGCTGAGAGTCTTAAAAATAAAGGGATGTTGTATTTTATCAAGTGATCATATGGTTTTTATCTTTATTTCTGTTAATATTGTGTATTATATTTATGGTCTTGCATTTGTTGAACCATTCTTGCATTCCCTGGAATAAAGCCTACTTGGTCATGATGAATAATCTTTGCTATATTTTGTTGGATACAATCTGCAATATCTTGTTGAGAATTTTTGAATTTATATTCATCAGAGATATTGGTCTGTAGTTCTTTTTTTTTTTTTGTCATGACTTTATCTGTTTTTGGAATGAGGATGATGAAGGCTTCATAAAATGAAATTGGGAGGACTCCTTCCTTTTGGATCTTTAGAAATAATTTGAGTAGAATGAGGGTTAACTGTTCCTTCAAAGTTTTGTCGAATTCAGAAGTGAAGTCATCATGACCTGGGCTTTTCTTTGTTGGGAGGTTATTTATTACTGACTCAATTTCATGGCGTATTATGGTTCTATTCAGACTTTCTTGGTAGATTATGTATATCCAGGAATTTTTCTATCTTCTCCATGTTCTCTTGTTTGTTGTCATATAGTGGTTGATAGTATTCTCTAATATTGTTTTGTATTTCTATTGCTTCTATTGTAATATTGCCTGTTTCATCACATGTTTGATTCATATGGTTTCTTTCTTTCTTCTTCTTTTTCAGTCTAGATAATGGTATGTCAATCTTGTTAATCTTTTCAAAGAACCAGATTTTGCTTTTATTCATTTACTGTATAATTTGTTTATTTTTCTAATTTGTTTATTTTCTAATTCACTTATTTCTGATTGAATATTTATTATTTCTTTTCTACTGGCATTTTTTTGGATTGTTTTGGTTATTTTTTGAGTTCACTAAGGCATGATGTTAGGTTGTCTATTTGCTACATTTCCATCTTTTTCTCATGTGCACTAATTGCTATGAATTTCTCTCTTATGACTTCTTTTTGCTTTGTCCCATATAGATTATTGAAACTCATGCACTCATTATGATTTATTTCCATAAATCTTTTGATTTCATGCCTAATTTCTTTGGTAGTTGAGAAGTCACTGAGAAACATGTTGGTTAGTTTCTATGTGTTTGTGTATTTTGGAGGATTTTTCCTGAAATTAATAATTTATTTATTTACTTTTACATTTATCCACAAACATTTATTTTACATATAAAAAAATTTTGCTCATACTCCATGGTTCTTGACAGTTTATAAACAACTTTCCAGAATTCAAAATACTGAATTTTAAAGATAATGTTCAAAATATTTCTTATAATTTTGTATAATTTTGTTTGTGACTCTATAACAACAGAAACAGTATGGTTTTAAATATTTTTGAGAAAATATTTACATGTCAACTACTCAAATTGTTGAAAAACAAATGCCCAGGACACTAGTCACACATAAACCTTCTCAATTCAGCCCTGCCTACCAAGCATTCTGTGATACACCATCCTAGCAAAGATCAGTCTCTTTTTCTTCCTTCAAAGTCTTTCTCAAGATAATCCTCTGGTGTGGTTGCTCTTTTGCAATCTCTACTGATTACAATGCTGGGCTGGAAAAGTCCAGGTTATTTTATTTTATAAATTTTTTCATATATCTTCTCTAATCCTCTCTGCCAGGCAGTACTATTTATGGTGCCAGGCCATCTTTCTAAGAGCTTCTGATTGCTTACTTGAGATCCACCTTAGTTCTATAGTTTTCTGATTGATCTTCAGAAATTACATTCCAGTCAAAGCCCTGTCCAATAATGAGTATTTCCAATTTCTGATTCAATGCAACAAGTATTATTGAACTTATGCAAATAACCCTTTTAATGTTTCGACTACATCTTCTCATTCCTTCCTTGCCTGCTTTGTTTCAGTTGAGAGGTCTGACATTAGCCTAAAGGATAACTTGGTAAGTTACTTGATGTTTTTCCCTTGCCATTTTTAGAATATTGTTTTTGTTTTTTTTTTTTTTTTTTTGAGAGGTTTTCGCTATAGGGCGTGTGCGGTCGCCAGACAGACAGAGAGAGACATAGAGACAGAAAGCGAGAAATCACCCCCCAGGGGGGATGGCCACACCACAATCCCTTCTCCTCCATTCTCCTCTCGGGATCTTGGGCACGCATGCACACGCGCCCGGCGTGAGTTTTAAGCCACCGGGTCCGGGACGCGAACCGCGGTCGACTACGTGGGAGTCCAGCGACATAGCCATTACACTAACTGCTGGTTCCCTAGAATATTGTTTTTGTCTTTAATTTTTACCAATCTGGCTATGATGTCCCAGGGGAAAGATCATTTTGTGTTGATTCTACTGAAGGTCCTTTTTATTTCTTGGGTCTTAATTTCTCTGTGTTTCCCTGTATTTGGAAAATTTTCAGATAGTATTTCATGAAAGAGGTTTTCAATGTCTTTAGCAGACACTTCACTTTCTGAAATACCCATCATATGGATATTTGGACATTTTATGGTGTCTAGAAATTCCTGTATGTTGTCCTCATTTTTTTTTATTGTTTTTTGTCTATGTTGGAGATTTTGTCTTTGATGTCAGAAATTCTTTATTCTTTATGTCCAATCTGCTCTAAATGCTTTTTTTTTTTTTTTTTTTTTTTGAGAGGTTTTTCACTATAGGGCGCGTGCGCTCGCCAGACAGAGAGAGACATAGAGACAGATAGTGAGAAATCACCCCCCAGGGGGGATGGTCACACCACAATCCCTTCTCCTCCATTCTCCTCTCAGGATCTTGGGCACGCACGCACACGTGCCCGGCGTGAGTTTTAAGCCACCGGGTCCGGGACGCGAACCGCGGTCGACTACGTGGGAGTCCAGCGACATAGTCATTACGCTAACTGCTGGTTCCCTTCTAAATGCTTTTTAAGGAGATTTTAATTTCCTGTATTGTATTCTCCATTTCCAGAAGTTCTGTTTGATTCTTTTTAGGATGTCTATTTTTTTATTAAATTCCCCTTTCATGTCCTGAAATGATTTTCTAATTTCCTAAAACTGATTGTCTGTTTTTTCTTGCATTTCATTGAGTTTTGTCACTACAAATATTTAAAATTCTTTTTCTGACATTTCTGTGTATTTTTCTGTGTTTTTCACTATTGATAAGGGCCTACTACACTCACCTGGGAAAGAGCGACCACCTAGTTTTCTAATATTTCTTTGGGATCTGTGCTGGTTTCCTTTCATCTGATGCAGTATTCATTTTTTTTCCCTCTTTATTGGAGTAGAATCTTTAGTGCTCAGGGAGGAAATTTCTTCCTTAGTTCTCAGATTTGTTTCTATTGGAATGTGCTGTCTCCCAGGTAAGAGGAATTATAGGTAACTTCAGTGTTTTCTTCCTCTATCAAATGTTCAGTTCATGATGACGTGGTAGCTAGCTAAGGAGATATAACTAGGTAAAGAGGAACAAGTTCTGCACTGTGCAAAGTGGTATACCAGAAGTTCCAAACTTGTTTCCAGATCATAAGTGCAGATTCATCATAAAGCCTGTCCAGACTGTGCTCAGGACTCCTGGCAGGACTTGTTTCCAGGTTGTAAGGGCAGACTCACCATAAAGCCTGTCCAGACTGTGCTCAGGACTCCTGGCAGGAGAGCAAGGAGAGGCCAGGTCTCTGGATTGGTGGGCAATACGGGATTCAAAGCTGTTCCCAGGTCCCAAGTGCAGACTCATCCTAAAGCCTGCCTAGACTGGGCTCAAGACTCCTGATGGGTGGGCAGGGTGGGACCAGGCCGCTGGAACCCCATGCAGCTCTTAAAGACAGTTTTGATTATTTCATTAGAGGTGCACCTTGCTATAGGTTCTTAGTGTGTAGAAACCAGGCATGCAATTAAATATTCTAAAATGCAGAGGTCAGCTCCCACAGAAAGGAATTCTATGACACCTCCATTTTTTAAAAAAAATTTAGCCAAAGGGTGTGTGTGCTTGCTAGAGAGGGTCTGAGAGATGGTAAGTGAAAAAGCTCCTCCGCGGGTGATTGTCATACTGCAATCCCTCCTTCTCCATTTTTCCCTTGTTTTGTTGGTATTTTGGGTATGCATGCACATGTACCTGGTGTGGTTTTTAAGCTGTCAGATCTGGGACTCAAACCATGTAGTTGACTATATGGAATCCAGCCACTGTAACCATCATACTGCAGGCTGACTTGCTTCAAAATATTAATAGTGCTGACATTGAGAGGCATGGTTCAAGACCCAAATCAGAGAACCATCAAAATGGTTTATCTTTTCTGAACCATTGCAAATGACATGTTGTTTAATGATTTAATAACATGGGCATATAAAATTGCAATATTGTATGTAAACATCGTATGGTTTGTTCCTTATTTTGAACAAAAGAATAGACAGGCTTTCTAAGAAATTGTAAGATCTTGAACTTTATTGTGGCAATTGCTGTGATCCCAGAGTCACATTTTTTTTTTTCTCAGCAACAACAGAAACTCAAATTAGGTGAGGGTAAAAATGTAACTCTCTTGAAGCCAGGGATGTCCATGTGAAACAGATCTAGCAAATAAAATGTAAGTAGTATTTTCTGATATTGTTTCTGTGAAATTTCATTAAGAGACAGACTAAGTTGGTATTTGCCTCTGCCTTTTATATGTCCATCTTCCTGCCTGAAAGATGGGTGTAATAGCCTGGCAGAGGCAACGATTTTGTGACTATGAGGTAACAATCATATATTAAAGATATTTGAGTGAAAATAAGATGGAACCAAGATTTCTGAACATACTCAGTCCTGCCATAACAGTCCAGCTATGACCTCCTTTCAAAGAGAAAAGTAACCTAGTTTGTTTGTCACTGGTTTTCAATTGACTGTAATCTTTACTCTGCAATTATTTTCATAATGAAAATGCATAGTGTTAATAGAGTTACATAATCATCATTTTAAAGACATTGTAAAGTATTTAAACTTTACCTATGGTTAGAAAAAAAGACTGATCTTAACAGAAGACACTCTATGTTTTGCAGGAAAGAAACTTTCTTTGGAAGAAAAATAGGGTAAATTAACTGCCTGGGGAACAAAAGTGAGATTTTTCAGGGCATTGGTTGGCAAGACACATGGATTTTAAAATCTTGTTAAACTATTCTACATGAGAAATTAACTTGGAGTTATGGAAAATGATGAGCATGAGTAGGGGAAGTGAGCTCTCAGTTCACAGTGGAAGATAAAGCTGGAAAATGGCAGAAAATAATTAATTCCAGGTATATGTAATATTTAATTTTAAGATTTTTGTGTTACAGTGATATAGAAATCAGTCCTGGATACAGAACCTTCAGTGAAGTCTACTGTATGCTTTGTATATGCAATTTTAAATTTTTATTATTTTTGTTTTAGTGAAATTCAAGTATGAAAGGAAGGCACATTTCATATCTGAGTAGGTAAGGAAAAGAGAAGGGGAATAATTGTTGGACAAGAGTTGAAAATCTCATTAATAATCTAGCAGAAATGAAAATGAAGGGTGTTATATGAATTCAAAGGGAGAAAAAGAGAAGGGAGTGGGGTTTGGAGCAAAAAAAATGATATGGCAGGAAGAACAGACTACTTGGGGAAGGAAAATGCTAGAAGAATGCTGGATGAAGAGAACTGGAGAGAAAATGGGGACAACTTAACTATAAAATATCACAATGATTCTTTGATGATTAAATCAGAATTATGCTACGAGAGTCTTTTTTTTTTATGCATTGTCATTTACTATAGTCACCTTATTGTACAATAGGCCTTTAAGACTCATTCTTCTGTAACAGAAACTTTATACCCTTTGACCAAAATTTCCTAGCACTATGCCCCCTCCTGTACATATAAGCTTTTAGTCTTTCTTCGGTTAATTTTTAATAAAGGAAATGGAACGATAGGGTTAGAGAATCTGAAAAAGTAAACTCCCTTCCTCTGATTATTTAAAAAAAATACATTTAGTGTTTTTAACTTCTACTGAAAGCAGTCAAAGGAAGAAAAAAAAGAAAGTACTGTCTAGTCTGAGGTAAGCAACCATGAGAGTTTTATTTCAGGCCTAAGAAGAAGATCGTTTAAAATGTGAAACATGAGTTAGAACATAAAGTAAATTAAAAACGAATGCTATGAATCAATAACAAAATTTCCTCAAGGCACTCATTTCCTTAAGGTTGCTCAGAAAATACATCTTTTCAAATAATGGTTATAGAATTTTTGTTCTGCCATTAAGAAAGGTTATAATTTTGAACATTTATATGTATATGAGGAGCAGCCAGCCACCGCCATCTGGAAACTTGAGGAATACTGGAATTTGATTCTAGGGCTTCTCGCTCTCTCTCTCTTTCTCTCTTTGTGTGTGTGTGTGTGTGTCTATAGCAAAACATTAACACTTGTTGACATAATATCCAAGCTTGAATAAATATATACAAAGGAGGAGAATTTTTATGTGCTAAAATTTTTAAAGATTACTTTGTAAAATGACAGTAAATGTCACATTTACATAAAAATAAATAGATAAACTCACTTTAGAAAATTAGTTAGCATATCTACAAACCAAGTTTCTAAAACTTGTCCATCAGTTGAAAGATGATATGCTATTTCATAAAGATGAAGTAAGTTTCTCACTAAAAAAGTTATGAATTTTCACCCTGTGTGTCATTGAAGTCTATACACACGCTTTAAGAAAATTTGACAAAGGAAATGGAAATTTGGAAAAGAAATTAGATAGAGTATGTGTACATGGAACAACAAAATTCAAACAAACAATTAAATATACACAGAAAGACCACCTTCAGAGAATATTAAGCCAAACAATTGCAGAAAAATGCTCAAGACTTACAAAATTTTTAAACAAAAATCTAATTGAATTTAATAGTTAAATTTGTAAACACAAAACACTTAAGCAGATTCTCGTCCTTTATACATTTAAATGAAAAGGTATATCTGTTTTCTACAATTTGGAATGGTTCATCTTTGAAGATGTAAAGCTAATTATAGATTTTTCTTCATGATACTGCAAAAAAAGTTCCTGTTTTTTTTTTTTTTGGTTTGGGTAATAAAAGAATCCAGCTAAAAAGTCAGGTATTTCTTCCACCTATATAATTTTTTCCACTAATGTTTTTATTTATGTTGCTTACTTCAATGAATATATCAGCCAAGGGAACAAGTTGCTACTACAGACATCCATGGAAATACTATTTCCATGAGTAGTGGATGGAGTCCAGCTCACCTAGTGAATGAGCCTTTAGAGTTTAAAGGTGTCTAGAATATTTCAATATAATTGGCACTTGACCATTTGATCAAATAAATTCTCAGTGCTGAGAGAACATCTGAACTCTAGTTCCTGAGGCAGAAGGGAGTTCACTCCAGTTCTTTTTAGATATTAACTGCCTATATACAGTCTGAGGACTAATAATAAATAAATGATTACATCTCTTATCATTTATTTAAAGATAGGCTGTTAAATAATTTAATATAATTGATCTGTTGAATACAGTCTTCTTCAAATAGTATTATTTGTAACAACAGCTTTATCGATTAAAGCAATTGCATGCATAAATGGTTGCAAAAAGAAAGAGGAAATTAGAAATATGGAACCCCTAGAAATAAATAAACAAAAATGTAGATATAAAGGTATGCCAGGATATTTCACACCTCTCAGATATTAAGGGTTTAGTAATTTGATATTATGGGCAAAGTGTAGGTGGTTAAGTGTACTGTAACCCATTCTTTCTATCTAAGTGTAATACTTGGTACAAGGTAGGCGAAACATTAAGTGACTTAACTTCTGTTTCTCTTGGTTCACTCATTCACTGCACACCTGAGGACCTAGGAAAATTTATTTTGCTTATTATTTTGCAATGCGTGAGAAATAGCAAAGAAAAGCTGAATCACACTCCTGAACTCAAGCAGTTTTCAAAAATGTATTAATAGTAGGACAAATCTATATTGAAAAGATCAAGTGGAGGACTTGTAACCACCTGGTGATTTGGATCTTTAGAGGTACACTGGCTAAAACATTTGGAAAAAAAATTAAAAGTAGTTCTCTCCCATCCAACTGTTTCGCGAATGATCCAAATGGGGATGACATCAATGAAGGAAGATGCAGAGAAAAATTTCAAAATTAATAAAAAGTTTCCACTTAAAAAAAAAATAAGGGGAAAATGAGCACAGTGGTGCAGTGGTAAAATGCAGGGCCCTTTGATGCTGATCCATGTGGGAAGGTTCTGGGTTTGCACCTGGTAGCCTGCCTGAGTGTGCCAGGCATGCACATTCCCATGATTCGAGGCTGCCTGAAGCTGGGTGTGGATCACGGTGTCAAGGTCCTTGTTAGGGTGTTATCTCTTTGTCTCTCACTCATGCTAGAAATCCATAATTAACTTAAAAGATTATTAAGCATTTTCTCCTTGTTAGTGTCTCCATTTAAAACAAACAAAACAAAACAGCAATGACTAGTAAGATATAGTGGGCACAGAAATTTAAAGAAAGATTTTAGCTGTCATCTATTACTTCTTATGTGTTAACATTGAGCTTACCATTAATGCCACTTTGGTGTCTATTTCTTTATCTGCAATACAAGACATCATGATTACACATTATAAAAGAAAAATATTTAGTAGTAGGTTTATATGTTTTTATTTAATTTTAAAGTATAAGCAAAAGAAAAAAGAATACCAATAAAGCATTCTGAAACTGATGGCCTATTGTCGCTTTTCAATGAAAAAAACTGATTTGAAGGAAGTACACTATGTGTCTTTGATCCCCAAGAGTTTTACTCTTTAGTTTTGGTTTTAGTCCCCTCCTACAAATAAGTATGGTAGAATATCTGATCTCACTCCTATTATTTTGCTGCTTTTGATACTCAAATGCTACTAATCTCTAGGTCTGTTCCCTGAAACTTTGAAATGTTGCCAGACTATCCAATTGTCAATTGTAAAGACTGCCTGAGTTGGAGCTTTGATTTTGACATGTGTAGCTATTTATACATTTCATATTGAAATTACGGTCATAGCCTCTATGCTATGTGCTGCTTAATTCCCACTGTTATCCTGCAGTTGTTGACAATTCCTTCCTTAACCATTCTCTGGTTACATCCAAGCTGTTATTATTAAACTTTAGTCTTTTGATGTCTTGGAATTTTGTCCTGTCCATTCATGTTAGTTGAAACATGGTATTAGGTGATTAACATGACTGTTACAATCTAAAGCAATAATGCTCTCTTAGAAAATCCTCATTTTAAACCTCTAATACTGTGGGTATTCTTTATGAATTTTCCATACTCACAAAAAGAAGGCCATATATGAGATAATGTGTTAAAACAAAAGCAGTAGGCAAACTAACTCAGTGCAGAAAAACTGCATTAAAAAATGTAAGTTTAAATAGATTTTCCACCTTTAAGATTATTTATTTTTTTTCCAAGTTAGTTCAACCACCCATTCATCTTTCCATTAATCAATAAATTTGTTTGGTAAGAATTGGTCTAGAAATTCTCAGGGAGAAAATAATAAATAGTATAGATTTTCTTACTACCTTCACTGAGCTTGGAGTTTAACTACCAGTATGGATAGGAAATCAGAAAAACTTCATTGTGTGTGTGTGTGTGTGTGTGTGTGTGTGTGTGTGTGTGTGTATGTGTGACAGAGAGAGAGCATGCACGAGAGAGAGAGAGAGAGAGAGAGAGAGAGAGAGAGAGAGAGAGAGAGAGGTTTTGAAAGCAGAAAGAAAGGACTGTGGTAATATATGAAAGAGATAACTATCTGTAGTTTGTAGATTCAGAGAATGTTTCCTAAAGGGCTCTTTCAGTTGAATCCTGAGGTTGGATTAAGTGACAGTGAAAGTGAAGAAGAGAAATGGCATAGGTAGCAGTGTAGATGTTGGAGGAACTGAAAGTAGTTTAGCATAATATGAAGTAGAAGAAAGGAGAAAATTAAAACTGTATACTGGAGTGTTAAGCAAGGTAATAATTATGAAAGTTGATTATAGGCAAAATAAGATCATTGTAAATGCAAGGCAATACCAAAGGGGAATCAATAAAGTGCTTCGAATTGTAGAGTGATCAGAGAGAGTGGAGAACTGGAAGAAGGAATGATGCATGGGGATATGGAGACAAATGTGAAGCTGTAGTAAGAACTGGGTGAGAGACGATGACTTGAATTGGGAATGGATAGAAGTTGAGGAAGCTGAGGCACTTGAGAACTCTTCAGGAAGCACACACAAATGAATTAGGAATAACATAATATTGAAAGTGAGCATGAACTTGATTGTGATGGACAACGGTGATGTCATGCACTGATATACAGAGTATATGTAGGATCTTCAAAAAGTTTATGGAAAATATATATTGTGAAAAGATATGTGCAGATATAAAATTTTTTCTTGCAACAAAATAAACTTGTACCTTAATTTTATTTTGCTATAAACTTTTTGAAGTCCTCTTATAGAGGACAATAAGGAGTTAGGGAAAACAAGATAATAGGATGTTCTGGAATATGTTGAATTTAATATGTGTTTATGGCCATCAAATGGAAATAGCAGTGTAAGTAGGAAAATATTTTTCCATGTTCAGGAAAGAGATCTGGACAGGAGATTGAAACTTGGTAAACATCAGCCTATTGTAGTTACTAAAGTCATAGGAGTTCAGAGGCAGTAAAGAAGAATGAAGCAATTTTCTGAACTGAACTTTTAAACAATAAAATTTAAAAGCAGGTGCTATGATTTGAGAATAGTTTGTTCCCTAAATACCCAGATTAGTTTCCAGTGTAATGGCTTTGGGGAGTGGTGAGCCCTTTAAGAGGAGAGCATAAAGAGAGGGCGCCTTATATTTAGCCAGGAACATGGCAGGGACAAACAAAGGAAATGAAAAATTTTAGTTCCTCTCAGTTGCTCTCTCTTCTTCTCTACATATGGCAGCTGAATTGATAGTTTCTCTTCAGTCATGTAGTGACTCACAACCAGAGGCCAGCCAGATGCCATGCCCATGCCTTTGGACTTTTCAGCCACCAGAACCATAAGCCAAACAAACCACTACTCTTTATAATTCACCCAAACTCAGGTATGTCTGTTTAACAATACAATAATGGACTAATACATCATACAATAATCTAGGAATCACAGACATGTACACAAAGGCCAAGAAGAAGCAAGAGAGTAGAAAGGCCAGAAGAATGGAGTGTGGTGAATGCAAAGAAAGAAAGTGTTTGAAAAAGGAAGAAATTAATAATGTGTCAAATACATCCAAAAATAAAGTTAAGATAATGGGTGAGTGTGCATTGATTTTGACAACAGGTAGGCCATTATTGACCTTAGAAGAATAGCTGCAGAATAAGCCAGATTATTGCAGATCGAAGAGTAAACAGAAAATAAGGAGATAAAGATAGCGATTACAGAAAAAATTTTCAAGATTAGCTGTGAATGGAAAGAAAGAATTAGTGTAGTTGCTGGACCAGATTACAAGAAGAGAAAAGTATTTTATATTTTGACAAAAATGGTTTCCATAGAGAATTATAGTATTATAGTTTTCATAAAAGGTGCGTAAGGTTTAGGACCACCAGGTGGCGTGGTGGTTAAGGCGCTGGATACTCCTACATGGCTGACGAGTCCTTGACCTGGTGGCTTGCTTTCTCACTCTCTTTCTCTTTCTGTATGTCTCTCTCTGGTCAATTTAAAATAAATGAATAAATAAAAACATTTTTATAAAGTGAGTAAGGGTGACAAGTTCCTCTAGGCTAGGCTAGCTTTTCTTGCTCTACATTTTGTTGGGCTTAACTAAGATCCATAGTCAGGTTATCAGTTATATTAGTTCCAAAAATTGATCTTACATATATTGAAGTACAAGTTTGAAAACTTGAAGTGTAAACATAACCATAATTTAAAGTTTTTAGTAGACGTTTTAAAGAGTTTTAGATTGGGACCAGCAGTTAGTGTAATGGCTATGTCGCTGTACTCCCACGTAGTCGACAGCGGTTCGAGTCCCAGACCCGGTGGCTTAAACTCACGCCGGGCACGTGTGCGTGCGTGCCCAAGATCCCGAGAGGAGAATGGAGGAGAAGGGATTGCGGCGTGGCCATCCCCCCTGGGGGGTGATTTCTCGCTTTCTGTCTCTCTGTCTGTCTGTCTGTCTGGCGAGCGCATGCACCCTATAGCAAAAACCTCTCTAAAAAAAGAAAGAGAAAAAAAAAGAGTTTTAGGTTTATGGTAAGAAAGAGCAAGATATTCTAATATATTCTCCCTTTATTTCATTAACCCCAAAGAGTTTCTCTTACTGTTAACATCTTTCATTGGTACGATCCACTTTTTACAGATAATGAACTAATATTGCTATATTAATATCATTAATAGAAAAGTTGGGTCAACATGGTAATGCAGGTGGTTGGATCCCACATGGTTGACTACCCAGTTTGAGTCTCAGATCCAATGGATTGAAAAACACACTGGGGGACCAATGGAATAGAATTAAAAACTCCAGAAATGAGCCTGAAAGCATACAGACAACTGATTTTTGACAAAGGATACCAGTTAATCCATTGGGAAAAGGAAAACCTCTACTAAATGGTGCTGGAAAAACTGGGTATCCACCTGCAGATAGGTGAAACTGAATCCCCATCTTTCACCATTAACAAAAATCAACTTAAAATGGAGCATAGATCTGAACCTAAGACCTTAAACTATAAAATTACTGGTGAAAAACACTGGGGAAACTGGGAAACATTGGGGTAGACTTATTAAATTCTTAACTGGACTGGTCTGAGAGGTATTTCATGTTGAGTAAATTCTCTTTACAAGCCAAATGATATGTAGTGATGAAATGTTTAAAGAAATTATAAGAATAATACAAATAAAATAAAACAAATGGGCAAACAAAATTCATTGGGCTCCTGTGTGCCCAGAATCCCAAAAGGTGAGAGAAATAGAAGAGAAGGGATTGCTGCATGACCATTTCCCATGGGGAGTGCTTTCTCATTTTCTTTCTCTATTTCTTTGGTGAGTACACATGCCCTATGGCAAATTAAAAATATAATAATAACTAAAGTTTATTTCCTTGCTTTCACCTAATGCCCAGTTTCTGTTTTAAGTTCATGTTTCCTTAGTTCTCTATTAACTTTGATAATTTCTCAGATCTTTCTTGTTTTTGAAGATCTTAGCAGTTTTGGGGAGTGCTGGCCAGATATATTGTAGAAATCCCCTCTACTGAATTTTATTTTTTTCTCATTATTACATTGGGGTTATGGGTTTGGGGGATAAATATCATAGAGGTAAAATGTCATTTTTATTACATATCTAGCATACATACAATCTACATGATTTATGACTACTGATGCTGATCACCTGACTGGAGTAGTATTTGCCAAATTTCTCCATTGTTATCCCTCATTCCTATTTCCATCTTATATTCTTTGGAAGGAAATTACTATGTGCAGCCCAAACTTAAGGATTAAGGAGCTGTGCTTCTCCTGCTTTGGGGTGGAACATGGGAATAACTTATTTGGAAATCTTCTGCAAGGAGATTTGTATCTCCTCTCCCATTAATTAAATAATTAAAATATTTTTAGAGATTTTATATCACATGAACTTATGGATACTTATTTTAATCTTTTGGTTGCAATCCAATACTATTTGTTGTTGTTGCTGTTAATCCAGTTAGCCCAGATTTGGCCACTCTTCCATGTTGGTCCCTGTGTATCTTAGATATCCAATCATTGTGGGGTTTTAATACTGTGCTTCACCTTTTCATCACTCCTCTTGCTCTGAGCTCTGGAAACCATCTTTTCTCTGTTTCTATAGTTTTTCCTTTATCAAAACGTTATATAATTTGAATCTCCACTATATAACATTTTCAGGTTACCTTCTTTCTCTTGCAATATGCATTTAAGCATATACATGTAAATACATTTACATTTAAGTATATCATGTCTTTTTGTGGCTTGATAAATTATGTTTTTATCACTAAAAATATTGCATTGTTTTGATTTACTACAATTTGTTTATCTATTCACTTGTTGAAGAATATCTTAATTGCATCCACTTTGAGTAATTATAAGTAAAGCTACTATAATCATTTGAGTGCAGGTATTATTTTATACATAAATTTTCAACTCAATTAGGTAAACAACATAGTTATGAAGTCATATGGTAAGATTGTGGCTCCATAAGAAAGTGACAAATTGTCTTCCAAAGTGTTTGTACCATCTTGTATCCTCATGGGCAGTGAATGAGAGTTCCTTTTGCTGTGCTTCATTGGCATTTGTTGTTGGCAGCTTTTTAAATTTCAGGCATTCCAATAGGTATGTAATGGTATCTCATTGTTTTATTTTGAAACTCCTTTATTAAAATTATGTTGAGCATCTTTTCATCAGTGGGTTTGTTATTCATACATCTTCTTTCATGAAGTGTATATTCAGGTCACTTGACGACGAATTACTGAGTTTGTTTTCTTACAGTTGAGTTTTTTTTTTTTTTTTTCCACTTCTTTTTATTTTTTTATATAAATTCAATCATATTATTTACCTTACAAAGTGAACATTCAATATGTGAACATTTCTCCCTAGTCCAGTTGATCAGAATATTTTCCACCAATAACACCACACCTCCCCATCTCGTCAATGCTCTGTCTCCGTATCCCTCCTCCAAATGTCCTTTCTTATGTCCCTCTTCTCCACACACTCCACTTCTGGCACTAACCCCCATCTCTTGTGTTTGTACAACCTTAGGTCAATCAGTTTCAGTTATACAATACAGACACTCGGTATATATTAAGTGGGGACATACAGTGTCTCTCCTTTATAACCTGGCTTGCTTCACTCAGCAGTAAATCTTACATATTCTCCCACTTTTTGTCAAAAGCCAGTTTTTTTTATGGCTGAATAGTATTTCATACAGTTGAGTTTTAAGAATACTTTGTATACAAGGGAACTTCAAGAAGTTTATGAATAACAGAATTAATATATTAATTTATTTTCCTTTCCTTTCCTTTCCTTTCCTTTCCTTTCCTTTCCTTTCCTTTCCTTTCCTCTTTCATTTATTCCCCCCCTCTCCCCTCCCTACTCCTTCCCTTCCCTTCCCTTCCCTTTCCTTCCCTTCCCTTCCCTTCCCTCTTTTCCTTCTCTTTCTCTCTTTTTAGTTTGTATACTTCTTTCTTTCATAGCCACTATTCATGGCTTAGAAGTAAAGTTTCTGTTCATTATAGGAAAAAGTAGCATTCCAGTTTTGCTTATTCTCCATTTCCAAACAAACAAAAATAATCTCTATCTCTCTCTATATATAACCATTTATTTGTCATTTTTAGAGTTCAGGCTGTAGCAGTCGTTCCTATGTGACAATATCTTGCTCTCTACTAATTTATCTGTTCATGGAAACAGACTGATTCCATATCTTGAGTAGTGTGGATACTGCTGCAGTGCACAATGGAGTGCAGCTATCTCCATGACATACCGATTTTCTTTGAATATGTGCCTAGTACAGTGAGGTTGTTCCGTCCTGTATCACTTCTATTTTTAGTTTTTGAGAAACCTGCATACTTTTTTCTGTAAAGACTATTATTTTACATGTCTACTAACAATGTTAAAGAGTTCTCTTTGTTTCCACATCCTCACCAGTGTTTGTTATTTATCTTTTTAAGAATAGACATTCAAATCGGGTGATATAAGAAGTCATTGTGATTTTGGTTTGCATGTTTCTAATAATTAGCAATGCTTAACATTTTTTCCCTTGTATGTCTTTTTTTGAATAATATCTATTTAGATCATATGCCCATTTTTAATGTTTATAGATATTTCTTCAATGAGAGAAAATGAGAACCCCAAGAGAGCTCCCACACAACAGTCTACCACAGTCTCATCCAATCTGGGGAATTTAATCTATTTATATTCAGTTATTAACAGATTAATATCTACTTTTGTTATTATGCTAATTGTTTTCTGGTTATTTTGTATATCTTTCACTTTTTTAAAAAAATATTTCTATAGGATGTGCTTGCCAGAGACAGACAGAAAAAGAGGGATAGAGAGCAAGGGAAAGTGAGAAATCATCCCCTGGGTGTATGGTCACTCCACAATCCCTTCTCCATTCTCCCCTCAAAATTTTGGTCACAGGGGCCACCAGTTAGCATAATGGCTATGTTGCGGGACTCCCACATAGTCGACTGCGGTTTGAGTCTCAGACCCGGTGGTTTAAACTCATGCTGGGCGCGTGTGCATGCTTGCCCAAGATCCTGAGAGGAGAATGGAGGAGAAGGGATTGCGGCGTAGCCATTCCCCCTGGGGAGTGATTTCTCGCTTTCTGTTTCTCTGTCTCTCTCTGTTTGTCTGGCGAGCGCATGTGCCCTGTAGCAAAAACCTCTAAAAAAAAAAAAAAAAAACAGAAAAAAATTTTGGGCACAAACATTCACACCTGGGATGTTTTCTATCCGCTGGGTCCAGAACACGAACCACTCAGTTGGCCATCTGGGATGTAGCTGCCTAACCTCCGAGCCACCGACTGGCCCTTCTTTGTTTCTTTCTCACTCTTACTGTTTTTTTTTTTGTCACTTGGTGGTTTTATTCCTTTTTCTTTTTCATTTGTATATCTGTTTTATCAATAACTTTTCTATTTTGACGTGTTTCAGTAATGGTAGTTATCATCCTTTCATTTTTAGATGTAGGACTCTCTTAAGTATTTCTTGTAAGGTTAGTCTAGTGGAGATGAAGTCTGTCGGCTTTTGTTCATGAGAAAGTCTTTATTATGCCTTCATTTCTAGAGATTAATCTTGCTGAGCATGGTAGTCTTGTTAGGAATTTTTCTTTGCAACACTTAAAATATATTATCTTTTTCTCTTCTGAACTGTCATAGCTGAGAAATCTGATGTTAGTTTAATGGAGATCCCCTTCATGACTTGGCTTTTAATTCTTGTTTTTTGAATTATCGTTGACTTTTGACAGTTTGACTATGATATTCCTGAGAGAGGGACTATTTGTGTTGAGTTTGTTTGTAGACTTTTGAACTCTCTGTATCTGAATATCTGTACATCTTCCAAGACGTAGAAAGTTTTCTGCTACTATTTTTTTTAAACAGATTTTATATGCCCTTCCCTATTTTTCTGTCCTCTGGCATTTCCATAATACAAAATATTCATTCACTTTAAAGAGAGTTCCATAGGCTTTGTTTATTCTCTATTTCTTTTTCACATATGATTATGTTTTTACAAATGACCTGTCTTTAAGCTTAGAGAAATTCTTCTTCTGTTTGATCTACTCTGATATTGATAGTTTTTATTATATTTTCAAAAATTTTATTTATTGAGTTTTTAAGTTTCAAAATTCATGTTTGCTTCTTTGCATGATTTCTAGCTATCTGATGATTCTCAAATTCTGGTCTTAAACTTTTTTTTTCCACTTAGTGGTCTATCTGTATTTTTTACATCTTTCTGCGTTTCTTTAAGATTATTAATTTTAAATTTATTTTCCGGCCATCATAGATTTCTTTATCTGTGGGGTCTGTTATTGGAGAGTTATTATGTTCTCTTGGGTGCGTTGTGTTGCCTATTTTTTCATGTTTCTTTTGTCCCTATGTTGATATTTGTGCACCTGGTGGAATAGTAGCCTATAATGTGGCTTTTATGGTTAAATATTTCATCCTAGAGATGGACCCTGGATGATGTTTGGATTGGGTGCATTGGCTTTGGTTCTGGGTTCATTTGGTAGTATAGTCTCCCTGCAGATTCTTAAACCACATTCCACTTGGGCAATATCTGCATATGCTTCCTTGGTCTAGGAAGCAGGGTTTTGTGAGACTGGTATGACAACCGGGATTCAGCTTCCTAAGGCTGGACAGGTTTGCAGATGGGCAAAGTTGATCCTGTGGCTCTGGGCACAGTTTGTGGCTGAAGACAAATGCTATAGGTATTTTCAATAAACTGTGCAGGGCTGTTCCTTATATGGTCGTGGCTGTGTATGGGGCCTGTTTCTGCAGGTTCTGGGTCAGTAGGGCTGTTCCCAGTGGTAGAGTGTCCCTTAGGTATGGGCTGCCTGCTTGTCTCAGTGGGCCCTCTTGAGCTCGCTTATGATACATGGGATTGAACTAAACTAAATAGATTATGTTTTCTTGCAGAATTTTACAAGTTTCTTAGTATGGTACGTTATTATAACTCTCCCAAAGGGAGATGTGCTATTCATCAATCAACATTATTAACCAAAGAATTATTTTTTAAAAACTACTTTCAAGTTGTTGGACTTTTTGGAATATGATATGAGAAATGCTGAAATATATTTCATTTTGTATCATTTTCTCACATTTTAATGCTATACCTACTCTAAAACATAAATGTAAAAGCATCAAGATAAAAATAATGTTTATTTTTTGATATTTAACCTGCTGCTATTTTATCAGTATTGCCTACCTGAAATCAACTTTAGAAGTTAGTTTTAAAAAGTTCTGTAACTAAAGAATACATGATATCTATTGATCTAGGCCAATGGCCTCATTTTTAAAAATTAGAAAGCACAGGTCCAGACACTCCATGAAGTAATTTATTATAGATTTTCTAACACACTGGAGATCAGAATCCCAGTCCATTGTTCTTTTATAGTTTCCAAACTACAGTGAATATATCCTAGAAAGTTCAACTATAATTAAAATAGGCCTTAATACAGGTTCTGCTTAGTAACTACAGAATATAGCATCTTCTAGACTATTATAGAAAAGTATTTGCCTATTTATTTTATGCATATTCTCTCTCATGCACTTGTGGCATTTTATTAAAATTTTAGTCTTATTCAAATTCTTCATTAGACTAGCAAATGTTTATGCTATAATGTTTTATTATAGTCTACATTTTCTTTTTCTTTTTCAGTTAAACTTTTTAACTAATCAATGCTAAGTAACATTTTTGCTGCATATTCCTATTGTTCTCTATTTCATATGATTCTATTATCTCATTTTTGCCTTAAAATTCTCGTGTTTTGATCACTAGGGCTTTGAAGTGGGTCACAACAGCTCCTTAATTCCAGCGCCATTATTTCCCCAATGTATGACCATGGGTAGATCACGAAACTTCTGTAAGCCTAAATGTCTTCAACAGAAGTACAGCATAATGTCTGCTTGCTTAATTGGTTACCAAGTCCCCGACTGTTCTGTTTAGACCTATAGCTACGTCTTCTTTTTGCTCTTGGACCTGGAGCCTGCTGCCCTTCTTTTTTCCCTGTTCTTTCCTTCCTTCCTTTTAGTTGTAGCATATTGAACATCAAGTTGCATTTGGGGATATTACCTGTTAGACACAGGTTCTCTAACTAACAAGTTATCTTATGACTTGGAAGATAAGCACTGTTTTTGCCTTAAGGCCAAACACTTCATGAAAGTAGATGGACAAGAGACCTGAAGATCCAGGGGTAGCTTATCGATGTTCATCATATATTTTCCCACTATGGCCTCCAGGATGCTGTGCCAAACAGGTAGCCAAAGATACCTACGAGGGTGGCTGTAATCAAATCTTTAGTTAAGAAAAAGCGAAGCAGACCTTTAATTTCAGCAACAAATAAATGAGTAAGCTTGTATTTACAAATTTTCCTGGGGCCAGCAGTTGCCATAGTGGTTATGTTGCTAGACTGCCACATGGTCAACTATGGTGCGAGTCCCAGACTCAGTGGCTTGAAACTCACACCGGGTGAGTGTGTGTCCATTTCCAAGATCTCAGGAAGAGCATAGAGGAGAAAGGATTGCTGTGTGGTCATTCTTCCTGGGGGGTGATTTTTCACTTTCCCTCTCACTGTCTCTGTCTCTTTCTCCCCCTGGTGAATGCCCACTCCCTAAGGCAAAATCCTCTTAATTTATTTTTAAGAGAGGTTTAGTAAGGTAATTTTTTTTTTTTTTTGTTTGTTTTTTTTTTTGTTTTTGGAGAGGTTTTTGCTATAGGGCGCGTGCGCTCGCCAGACAGACAGAGAGAGACAGAGAGACAGAAAGCGAGAAATCACCCCCCAGGGGGGGGTAGCCACGCCGCAATCCCTTCTCCTCCATTCTCCTCTCGGGATCTTGGGCACGCACGCACACGCGCCCAGTGTGAGTTTAAGCCACCGGGTCCGGGACGCGAACCGCGGTCGACTACGTGGGAATCCAGCGACATAGCCATTACGCTAACTGTTGGTCCCAAGGTAATTTGTTTTTAAGGTGGTTTAGTAAGTCTCAAATGATACCGTTCAAATTTCTATTTGTTACTGTGCTAAATCAACTAAATGATATAATTAAATGGAGTGAATTGGTAAAATTGAGAATAGTGTGACTATAATATTGTGGAAGTATTTTGTCATTTTTTTAAAGAGGTTTTTGCCAGGACGCATATGCTTGCTGGAGAGAGTGAGACAGATAGTGAAAGAGAAAGTGAGAAATCACTCCCTCAGGGGACAATGGCCATGCTGCAATCCCTTCTCCTCCATTTTACTCCCAGGGATCTTGGACACACATGCACCCAGCCTGAATTTCAAGCCACCAGGTCCAGGACTCAAACTACGGTCGACCAAGTGGGACTCCAGTGATTAACCTCTATGTCATCTGCTGCCCCCCACCCCACTATTTTGACATTTTATTTATTTATTTATTTATTTGGAGAAAGCAGCTGGTACAGTTTTATTTACCTTATTTCTAAATATAGAGAGGAAAAAGCAAGATTATCCATAATATTAACACCAATAGTATAAAAACAATTGAGTAGGGATGGACAAAATTTTGTTTTATGTACATGTTACACAGAGAAGAAACATACTTGCTGTGTCATTTAATAGCTCATACAAATAAATCTGATGTTGAGATATATCTTAACAGAAATAGAATATGTACATTCTTTCTTTGGATTAGAGAGGAAGTGGTGAAAACAATGTAGCAAGATAAAAACATTAAGGATATATAAAGTAGATTGAAAAAGGTACAGATGAGTGACACTCATGTATTGGTTGAGTATCTCTATTAAAAAGAGTCATATTGTTTCAGAAAGCAGTCTGTAACCTAGGATGCTCTGATTTGTATAAAAGAAAATAAAAGCATTTAAAGATAATGAAACTATAAATCATAGAAATAGAGTGCAACTTTTTTACTAGCATCCATGCATATAGCAAAGTGTTTTGCATTCATAAAACAGACAATATAGGATATAACACTTAGGAACTATGTAGTAAGTAGCATAGGATTCACATGAAAATTAAGTGTTCCATATCTTGATGTAGTTGATACTTTTACTGATGTAAAAAGACACATGCATATTTTAAACATTGTGCATTTAAGATTTGTATTTTATATACCTAAAACTCATAGATTAATCATCCAGTTTAAAAGAATACATGTAGCAAAAACTATTGGACTAATTTCAATACTTACAATCTTTGATAAATAAGTAAATGGAAAGTTACAAGATAGGTAAAGGGTAGTTTTGGCATTTTAAATCCCAAATTTCTGTGCTCACTGAGCAGCAGAAGTTACTGGTGTTATATTTTCCTTCATTCTTTGAGTAGTTGCCACTGTCAAAATGATGTCATGCCAAGTAAATCATGTAACTGACAAAACCAACAAGCAACCTGTAGCCTCTTCCACACTTACTACATGTTGAAATGGCAATCTGTTCTTGTGTCAAACCTTCCAGCAAAAAGGGAGAAAAAAATCTATCTTCTAGTCAAAAATAACTAAGAAAATCATCCTTTCAATTAAGGATTTCATATAGTGTTAAGTCTTTACTTATTTAGGAAAAAAAGGAAAATAGATGAAAAATGAGAAAAAGTAAGTGAAAGTCAGAGAAAATATTAAGGAGGAAGACTGGTCCTTCAGAGAGAGGTTGACACTTTAAATTTGGAGCAGAAGTCTGGCTATCATTTTACATACTCTGAGAAACTTAAAAATGTAAGATAGTGTAGTATAGCAGGTGATGTGGAGGTTAAGACACTAGATCCCACATGACTGGCTGTGTGGTTGGAGTCTAAGACAAAGTTGATTGAAAATCACACCAGGTGTGCATGTGTATGTCCAAAATCCTGAGAAGAGAATGAAGGAAAAGGGGTTGAAATGTGGTCAACCTCTCTGGCGGTGATTTCTCTCTCTCTCTTTCTCTCTGATGAACACTTATGCCCTGTAGCGAAAACTTAAAAAAAAAAAAAAAAAGTAGCATTACAAGTGTCTTGATGCTTTATAATTTGGACAGGAACCGACAGTATAGAAGGATGTATGTCTGTGAAGTGTCCAGGACTCTTAGGTGCCTAAGGACGAGCAGCGAAGAGAGCAGTGAAAATTCGGTGGAGTCTATTCATACTGGAATCTCTGTTCGTTTGTATGTCCAATTGCTCTGTAGTTTGCCATCTATTGTTTCAGTGTTTCTTTCTATCATTATGATTTTGTGCTTCTGATAAAAGCAGCAGATTTTTAGAAAGAAAAAAATTAACTGATTTTTTTAAAAATAATTTTTCCTTAAAAGCAAAACTCTGCTATGTTCACGGAACATGGTAATTGATCTTTATGATATAGATAAAAAAGGGTTAGGATTGACATTACTAACCTTCCCTCTATTGTGTACAATGTATATTTAATGTAATAATTCACAGTCATCCAGAATGTAGAACATTTTCAACTTATTGGAGTAATGAATTCAAAAGTGTATTGTGCATTTTGAACTTTCTCCTTTTATTAACTCAGTTTCCTTCAAATATCAGAGTGTTATGCAAATCTAACAATTTTTTAAAAATATTGTTTTCTTCATTTTTGATAGAGCACATTCATGTACATGAAAGAGGGATGAGTACCCTATAGGTCTAGTCATGCTGCAATTTTCTTCCTTTGGTCCTCCAGACTTCGGGATCTTGGGCATTTGAAAATACATGTTTTAGGAGTAGAGAGCCAGGGATTCAAATCATTGTCACCATGTGGGATCCAGCTTCTCTTATAAAGCACTTTACTGCATTGAATTGATTCTAAGCCTACTATTTTAAGACTTGGCTTTCACTCTGTCTACATTTTTCAAGTATTTAATTTTAGCCATGTTTCATGTTTTCTAAAAACATTCACATTTTTAGATAAAGATACGTACACTTTTTGTTCGTAACTGGAACTAAATCCACTGTTTTATCATTGTGAATTTCTTCCTAAGAGCATACATACCTGGGCTTCTTTTCCTTTTTATTTTTTTCTTCCTCAGTTGTAGATTCCAGAGCTGCCAGTGTCAAGGACTTAAGAAGTCTCTTCAAAAAATTTATGAAATTTGTGTATTATGAAAATCTATGCATGATTTTCAAAACTGTTTTATATAAAAATAAATTCATACTTTGATTCCATTAATTTTCCTCCAAATGGTGTGTGTGTGCTTGCCAGAAAAGGACAGAGAGAGAGGGAGAGAAAACGAGAAAGCAACCTCCATGGGATATGGTCCTGCCACAATTCCTTTTCTTCCACTTCTCCCTATTTTCAGGATTTGGAGTGAGCAGCATGAACATGTACCTGGTGTGTTTCTCCAGCTGTATGTCCAGGGCTTGAACCATGTGGTTGACCATGTGGGATCCAGCTGCCTTAACCATCAGGCTGCAAGCTGGTCCAATATCCATTTTTCTATGGCTATTTTGAAGAACTCTCATAGATTTTGGTATGTAGGTATGACTATATGTTTTGGTTGTTGTTTAAAATACCTTTCTTAATTAGGTTACAATCTTCTAGGATTGTACCATATGATTCATGTATAATTAATGGTTTTTCCATATTGATTGTCTTATTTTATTTTTTCTAGGTGGAAGCTAATTTACCACCTTTCTAATGTCTCATTGAACGTAGTAACTCTTTTCTTCCTGAGACTTGTCATTTCTTTTTCTGTATGAGAAAGCCTTATATTAACTAAAAATTAGGAGATTTTTAGTCTCTCTTCTTCTTTATCACCTAAAGCTATATTTTTAAAGACTTTATCATCACTGGTGGCTAGAAAATAATCTAAGACCTACTATTATGATTCATTCCTTTCATTTAAGGCTATTTATGAGATAGAAGCTAATACAATTTTAAGTTTATAAAACTTGTAATATAAAAATATGACACTAGTAACAAAACTCTCATGAGTCAGCTTTAGCCCATGAGTCATAAAGTTAGGATGTACCAAAAAAAAAAAAGTTTAATCGTGAGAACTTCCTTCTAGCTCCCTTTGGACAACCTAGTTACTAAAGACTAACAAAACAAATTTGATCACAGATCACTTCCTGATGTTACTGTCCAAATTAACTTTACTAAAAAGTGAGGCTTTGAAGTTTTTGCTGTTGGTGTGAAATTCTCATTCTACATGTGAATACTTGGTAGATAATTACAGTATCTACAAGAAGAGACATAAGTATGATTCCATCTAAATCTGTCACTTTAAATTATAATTACTGTAATTCTATATTGTTTTCATTGCATTACATCATTTGGTTTAAAGCAAACAAAATACTTCATCAGAAAAAAAATAGTCTAAATTTTGAGTTAGTCAGTGGAAGCTAAAACAAGTTTCCTCTACCTCAACAACAAGAATATCTTGCAGCTGCAAATAATTTAGGAATAAAGCTAAAATAACAAAGGCAAATGTCGCATTGTCTCATGCAATTGAAATAAAGGTAGAAAGCCCTGCTACAAATGGTGTAGTAAAAAAGAGATATCATGGCAATTTGTATACATTTCATAGCATGCCTTCAGTATGCTAGATACTTTGGAACTTACGGCATGTAGCATCAAAAAAGAGGTTAAAAACTGCAAAAATTTGACTTTTTTGAACTACTTTGCAATGCTTTTAATTTTCAAAAAAGAAACAATATTTTTCCAGGGAATTTCTGACTCTCTAGGATCGTATTTGGTATGGATTCTCAAATATGTCATCACTGTCCCTTATAAAGAAGTATCCCTTTTAAAGCAAAAGGTAAACTGCAGGTACTTAATCATATTTTTCTTTGAATATGGATTTTGGTGTAGATGTGAGGAAGGCTAGGCATGGCTGTGTTCTTTTGGATTCTCCCACACTCAAGGAATTTTTCCTTAGGCCACTTCAGATGGATCCATGCTGGGCTTTTGGGGGTTGAGCTTTTAGCTAAGAAGAGGGGGTTGAAAAACAATCCTTTTATTTATTTTTATTTATTTATTTTTTAATCACCAAATGAAAATGCAGACAGGTATTTTTGAGGAACAAAATGCAATTAGCCAAGGTGGAATTGGACCAACTAAGCAGAATTAACAGGCTAAATGTGCCCTCCATTCTAGGAGTATTCCAAAGAAGGGCTAATTTTTTTACTGTCATGAAGAAATGTGAAGCAACTGCAAAAGTCTAAAATGAGTAAATGGACAACATGAATGGAGAAAAACAGTTCATTTCTCTCACAAATTAAAGATGACAACCAAAGCTAGCCATCACTCCTCAGTCTAAAAATCCATATGACTAATTTTCCTAAGCATGTGCTGGAATGTTCCCGCTGAGAACAGGACAGTTAATATATGTAGCTGGCACTCTTACCCAACAGGAACTATTGTTCTATTTGGAGTGTGGAAGCCAACTCCCTTCAAGACTTAAAGAAAAGCTAATTTAGGACACATCTAAAAGCTACCAAAATGAGAAAGGTGGAAAACATCTCAAGTTACTGTGAAGTGTGCCAGCTGACTAAATTTAAAACAAAACAAAATCCATCCACTCCATTGCATGTCCCCCCAAAGTAAAAAGAAACATTTGTCATTAAATTTGCCCTGTGCTCATTCTGGCTTGCTTCAGACACATTTCCACGTTTACATTTGAAATTTTATGACTCCCAGGAAAAGAAAGGTCCTTTTCTAGATGTCATTCTTATGTTTTTCTGTCAAGCCCTTTAATAAGAAATCAGGGAAATTAGTCATTTAAAGAATGGAAAAAAAAAAAAGATACAAATGATAGCTTGACCCTAGGATAAAAGGCGAGTCAAATATAGTAAATTTATGTAAAGATGGGAAATATTTCTTTAGTTAGTAGAAAGAAGTCTGAGAACAGTGACTTTTGAGATATGACATCTGGAACTCAGTAGAATGAACTACTTGATGGAACAAAGTCAATTGAGGTTAAAAAAAAAAATCTTCCTATCCAGAAGTTCTATTTTTTTACCAAATAAAACGTAACTTTATTTGCTATTTCATTTTAGGGCAAAAGATAATGTAAACGTTGGAGTTTAAATTGTGTTTATATGCTTTTATTAATATATCAAAGGTGATTTCAACTTTAATACCAGATTATTTCAGATTTTAGCTCATCATGGGAGCAAATGCCTTGTGGTGCCGGGGACCAGCCTCAGCGTGGATGGGTTATCTCGACGGAGGCGGCGCAGGTGAACAGAAGACAGAGGCCTCGGTGCCTTTTCATGCACGTCCTGTGCCGGACACTCCTCAAAGATCGCTCTCTGAGGAGTGACAACTGCTAGGGATCATCGTGCCTTTTTATTGAAAATGTGTTACATGCAAGTAAATGGGAGAGGGGCTACGGTGTTTCAAGTGTTTCAATTATCAGCTCATAAAGTTTTTAACAAAAGGGAACATAGATTCTATTCAGGGTTGGATTAAGGGTGGGTCTCGTGCATTTCTGCAATTGTAGGTGGGTCTCCATAGAATGCAGTTTTGGGAAGGTGGTTCCGGTAAGTAGCAGCGCAGCAGCCATTTTGTGATTACTAGGAATGGCTCTGAGAAAAGAAAATCTCAAGAATAGATATTAGTTCCTATGGATCTTAATAAAGAATGATACTTACATAGTTTTATAGGGATCTAAAACTTGATTTGAGGAGTCCTAAAATATTTATCTATTTCGCTTGGTGAGGGCGGGGGGGTGGTCCTGGGCCAGTTTTGGCCTAATCCTATTTTACATAAAGAAAGGATTAAGTTTATCTTAAATGTATTTTGAAGGGCCTTCCAAAGACCATTTCCGCCTAGATAGAACTTCAGCCCACCCTCTACTGTGACCATGGAGATAAAGCATTGTAATTAATAGTAGGTGATTATAGCAAAGGGGAGTGGTCGGGGGAGTTCCTGGAAAGTTTTATCATATACTCAGGATGTATAAGAGAGCTATGCAATTCTTTTATAGTAGTAAATTGGGGAGTCAGAGGAGGGTCGCTTCCCAGCAAGGCTACCAGTTTTCTGGAGCAAATAGCAAGCAGTTGCTGACATGCTAATTGACCCAAGCTTTGTTCCAAGGTCAGGGGGGTGCACAACAGTGGCCTTGCCAGCATGTTGATCTGACCGGAAGCGGAGCTCAAAGGTCGGGGGGGGGGGGGGTGGCGGCTCAGACAGATCCTGGGGCCTCGCCGGGTCGGACTCCTCCATTGTGGCATGTTTTTTATCCTTTAATCGAACTACTTATGTGTGAAACTTGAAAAAAATCTTCATGGTATTTTTTGCAAGGACCTTTCACACATACTATGTAGACTGACACAGGGAATACTAGGCTGGATGTTGAAACAACTGAATTTGAATTTCCACTTGAATAATGGTGAACACATTACATACATTTCTGGGAAATGGTGATATTCTTATCTCAGATTTATAGAAAAACTTGAATGACATAGTCAATGTGAGAACACAGTAAAATCTATAAGAAGTTGTACACAGTAGGGTAATATTTTTCATGATGCATACTCTTTCCTTCGTGTTATGAATTCCTTTTCAAATATTTATTTCTGTCTCATCTCTGAGTGGTGCTTAGATTTTACTGCAAGTTTATTAAGGAAGAATTAAATGATTGCATGGTTGAGTTTTTCCTTTATTTCTGTCAATAATTTCTGAACTTAATTTTACAGAATTCGATCCAAGTCAGGTGACTGACTCCCTGAAACCAGCCTTCGTCTCACTTTACCATAATATACAGTAGTCGTGAACAGGAATAGAGGGAAGGAATCCCAATATGATGTTAAAATGATTGTAGTCACTTAACATTACCTATGAGAAGATGGGTCACCCACAATGGCATAGAAGTAAGGCAATGCTCTGTATTGCTGAAGTCACATGAGAAATCTGTTTGTGTCCTGAGGTCTCCCTGTACACACCAGGTATGCATGTGCTGTGGTTAGCTGAGGCTGGAGGTGGATCGTGGCATGTGATGTGAAGGCCCTGTTGAGGGTACTCTTGCATTTCTCTTTGTCTTCATCTCTCTCCCTCAGGGGAAAAATAAATAAACTGAAAAAAAACTGAGCATTATGGGGACTAACACATGGTGTAATGGTTATGTTGCTGGATTCCCACATAGTTGACCATGGTTCAAGTCCCAGACCCAGCAGCTTAAAACATACACTGGGGGGACCAGCTGTTAGAGTACTGGCTATGTCGCTGGACTCCCATGTAGTCTACTGCAGTTCGAGTCCCGGACCCGGTGGCTTAAAACTCACGCCAGGCACATGTGTGTGCGTGCCCAAGATCCTGAGAGGAGAATGGAGGAGAAGGGATTGCAGTATGGCCATCCCCCCACGGAGTGAATTCTCACTTTCTGTCTTTGTTTCTCTTGTCTCTCTGGTGAGCACATGTGCCCTATAGCAAAAATCTCTCTAAAAACAAAAATAATTGAACATTATGACTAGCTGTGAGAAGATGAGAAAAGGTGGAGAAACATTAGAGGGAAGAACATATATAAAAGTGGCAGTAGCCTCATTAAGAAAACAAGCAATGACACGAGTCCGTGCAATCAGAATCAAAGCATACCTTGAAATACTATAGTAATACCCAGGTCATAATACAGGAATCTTGTAAATTACATCTCTAATGAAAGATTGTTGTATTGATTTTTAATTGTCATTAAAACCAAAGCTGTTGGCTCTAGAATAGTGTTTTCCCAAGTTTTTGGGGTAGAGGTTTTTGCCTTAGGGTGTGTGTACTCGCTGGAGAGAGAGACAGTGAGAGGCAAAGTGAAAAATCATTCTCCAGGGGGATGGGCATGCCACAACCCTTTCTCCTCCATTTTCCTCCCCAGATCTTAGGCACACATGCACATGCTCCCAGTGTGAGTTTCAAACCACCAGGTCTGGGACTTGAACTGTGGTTTACCATGTGGGAGTCTAACAATGTAACTGTTATGCCATCTGGTGGCCCCTAGTGTTTCCCAAATTTAATGTGCATGTAAATTGCCTACAGACCTTTTCAAAATGCATTGTCTGATAAACAGTTTTGGAATACTGGCCAGGCTAGTGAAATAATTTGGTGTTCTCAAAGGTTCCAAAGATCCCAGTCACTGCCAAAGAAAAGACAAGTCTGCTTAGCTAGGCTGAATGTCACACAATTTTTTTTTCCCATCACGATTAACACTCCAAGAATAATAACTGTAGGAGCAATTGTGGCTATGGAAATTTTATCTAAGAAAATATTTCATTTTGTATAGCTTTATTGTGAAATTTATATACAACTAAGAAAATTTTAATGTTTATAATTTTTGACTTTTAACATGTGTACAACCATGAAACCATCTGGCAAAAGTAATAATTAACATTTTCATCAATTTCAAAAATTTCTTTTTATGCCTTTTTGTAATCTAATTCTCATCTTCCCCCATTTCCATGTGCCCATGAATCTGTTCTCTATCATTGTAGATTATTTTGCTTTTCCCCAAATTTTACATAAGTAGAATTGTACAATATATACTCTTATTATCTAGCTTTTTCCACTCAGCATAAATGTTCTGAGATTTGTTCATATGCTCATTGTATTTTAAAATTGGGTGTTTGTCTTACCATTGAGTTTTTAATTGCTGAATAGTATTCTATTGAATGGACATGCCATAATGTGTTTACTCATTTAACCGTTGATAGATGTTTGTATCTATAGGGAGCACCTTAAAATAGATACAGTCTTTGCACTGAGGCTGCAGAGCAAATGAAAGCTCTAAGACATAATCTACTGATGGGCTTTATAGATAGAAGAAAACTGAGTGTTAGCTGGAGAAAGCCAGGAGAGACTTGTTTAGATGCTCCACAGCTGCAATCAATAAAGAAAGCACGCAGGTTTACTGTCCCTATAAAAGAATGAACATAGAATGGCTCACAGCCACAGTGGTTTCCATCAAAGATACCCAGTCTGCTCAACCCCCACTTTTCTCCCTCTATCCTTTCCCAATCCATTCATTTGCTTCCCCTGTCTCTCCGCCTCCAGGCTGCGGCAGTATCATGTTCAGTTTTGGGGTGTGATATGTAAAACTATTAAAAGCATTCATGAACATATCTTTTATGGATATATTCTTGTATTTTTCTAAGTGAGTTCCTTAAGGTTGAATGACTAGTTGTATGTTTAACTTTTTAAATAAATTATCAAGTGATCAGATCTTCAAAAGTGATTGTACAATTATACGTTCTCACAAGTAAGGTTTAGGAATTCCAGTAGTCTTGCCTCCATTCTGATAGGTTTATAGTAGTATCCTATTGCGATTTAAATTTTTTAGAAATTTATTTTCTTTCATGAGGGGACAGAGAGAAAGAGAGAAAGAAGATTTCTTAAATAGGGTCTTATCATGTTGCATTTCCCTTCCCACAACCACATACTGAGTTTCTCAGCCAGCCAGGACCACAGGCATCTGCAGCGGGCCCAGCATGTTCACATGAACATGAAATCCAAACCCAGGAGTCTCGTGTGGCTCCATCATCACACAGCCCTGTCCCACCACAGCTTTATCTCATTGTGACTTTAATTTGCATTTCCCTCATGACAAACGTTGTTTGGCAGCTTTCTAGGCCATTTACATATCTTCATTTGTGAAGTGTCCATTTGACTCTTTTGCCTATTTATGAAATTGGGCTATTATTGAATCATATACATTTTTGTGTATTCTAGGCCAAGGATTGGCAAACTTTTTATGTAAAGGGCCAAATATGAAATATTTTTGGCCTTATGAGCCATATGATTTCTACTACAACTACTCAACTGCTTTGTTTTCTGTTTTGTCTTTTTTTTTAGAAAGATTTTTTGCTAAAGGGCATGTATGCTCCCCAGAGAAAGACAGAGAGACAGAGAGATTATCACCGCCCCAGCCCCCACCCCCTTAGCAATGCCGATGCCTCAATCCCTTCTCCTCCATTCTCCTCTTCGGAGTTTGGGCACATGTGCACATGCCTGGCATGAGTTTTAAGCCTCTGGGTCTGGGACTCAAACAGTTCTCAATGACATGGGAGTCTAGCAATATAACCAGAATGCCATCTGCTGACCCTGCAGTTTGCTTTCTTAAGACATAAGTTCATTTCTTACCTTGGTAGTTCCTTCCTAGGCACATTTTGACACTTATCATTAACTAAGTAATCATTAATGTGCGACTTTTCTCCAAGCACGATCATGGGTAGATATGTAGGTAAGCTTTAAGAGAACCAGATGACCTTAACGTTTTTGTTTGAAAAACTTCCAGAAACTGTATTGACTGGCCCTGAGACTGCCTGAACCTGCTTAGTGTATTTGAAATACTTGATTCTCTTGCCTCCTTTCCCCACATACCTACTTTCTTGTTTGCTTGTAAAAATTCTTAAGTCCCAGCTATTCAAAGAGGCAGTTATAGGAGATCTTGAGTTCTGCCATCCTTCTAGACATACCATACGTCTTTCCAATAATAAATCTTTCTCCATGTAAACACTACTAATTATCTAGACTTTGGCTTTTGAGTGATGAGTGATTATACCCGGATTTTGGTAACAAAGTTGTGTTTTATTTTTACTTATTCACACATTTTCTTCTTTTTGATTTAGTTTTTCACCCATTGACTATTTACAAGTGTGTTGTTTCAAAATATTTGTCAATTTTTTATATATTTTTGTTTATTGATCTTTAATTGTGGTTAGACAACATACTTTGTGTATTTTAAAATCTTTTACATTCATTGAAACTTATTTTGGTAAAAAGTACTAAGCGTAGTCTAAAAGAATGTATATTTTGCTTTATTTTTATCTTTAGAAATTTGATTTTAATCTTTTTTTCTCTTTTTTCTTTCTTTCTCCCATGGCTCTCCTTATCATGCATGCTTTCATCTACTTTTCTGGACATATGGAGCATATTCATAATGACTGCCTTAACAATCTTGTCTACTAATTCTGACATGTGTGTCATTTCTGCATCTGTTTGTACTGATTAATCTTTCTCTTGCCTTTTTGCATGCTTGGTGTTTTTATGATTGGATGGCACATTGTGAATTTTGTGTGGTATGCTAGAATGTTTAAATTTATTTTCATTTTTTTTGGACTTTATTCTGGGATGTAGTAAGTTACTTGAAAAAAAGTTGATCCTTTCTAGGTGAGACTGAAGCAATGCCTTTCTGAGACTTTACTCAAAGCCCCATGTGTTAGGCAAGTTTTTATTCTACATATACTGATCATGTTCACTGTATACCTCATGATGAAGGCTCCAAGGGGAGCATTGATTCTTTTATTTTGTTTGTTTCTTGTTGTTTAAGGCTGCCGGGTTAATCTTAGCTCTGTTACTCAATCACATGGAGGCAGAAATAAAAAACAGATCTCTTCTTAAATAGATGCTTATCCTAGACATAGTGAAAGGTCTGCTTCAGATGATTTCTGATCGAAAAACTGCCAGATGATCATTCATTTTGTCTTTAGTTTTTGCTACAGGGAGTGTGTGACTGCCGGAGAGAGAAAGAAACCACCACCACCACCACCTCCCCCCAGGAGTGATGGGATGGCCATGCTGCAATCCCTTCTCCTCCATTGACCTCTCAGGATTTGGGGCATGCAGGTATATGCGCCTGCCACATTTCTCAAGCAGCACAATAGACCATGTGAGATCCCACTGCCGTAACCACTGTGCAACCAACTGGACTCATCATACAATTTTAACCTTTTACTACTTTAAGTCTTTTAAAGACTTGGTATCTATACCTTTGCAAATGAACATCACTGTAGAAAAACACATGAGTAAGGTCACCATTCCCACTTAAAATCCATAATTTTCAACACCTTATATATTAAAATGAAGGACTAATATTAACGCCATTAAAGAAAATGAAAGCAGAAAATGATTTGAAGTTTTACATGATTGATCTTCATAATTGGACATAGCAAACCTTTTGAAGTAAATTCACTGCCCAACTTCATTCCAAACTAGCTAAAAGGACCTCAGCTCAGATAGGTTTTGCTGTTTGTGGAGCCCAGCTCAGCTGTATGGAGTGATAAAACAGACAGAGCTCACTTTGGGACATGGGATACTGTGGACATCAGAATAATTAGAAAAAGAGGTAAGGTCTGAACTGAACTGGCAGTCAACATTAGAGCTATTGCCTAACTGCCAGATGTTTGTTAGAAATATAAGGTCAAAGTTTATATATTAGGCCAAGGCAAAGGTCCATGAAGCTGGTAAGTAATGGGAAAAAAATAGAAAGTGGGCTGTGTTAACACAAACAAAAAACAATAGGTGTTTTTTAAAAGAATGGGGACCAGCAGTTGGCTAATGACTATGTCACTGGACTCCCATGTAGTCAACCGCGGTTTGAGTCCTGGACCAGGTGGCTTAATCTCACACTGGATGTGTGTGCGTGCGTGCCCAAGATCCTGGGAGGAAAATGGAGAAGGGATTGTGATGCAGTCATCCCCCCTGGGGGCTGATTTTTCACTTTCTGTCTCTCTGTCTCTCTCTGTCTTTCTGATGAGTGCACACGCCCTGTAGCAAAAACCTCTCCCCCAAAAAGGATTATTTAATTAAATAATTTATTATTATTATTATTATTATTCAAATTTGCTATAGGGCATATGTGCTCATCAGAAAGACACATGGAGAGTGGGGGACAGTGAGAAAGCAAACCAGTAGGTCCAGGACTTAAACTGTAGGTCAGTCATGTGGGAGTCCAGTGCCTCAACCACCATGCCACCTGGTGGCCCCCTGAAACAATAAGTTTTTATTAAATCCTGTTTATTCTTTTTTTAAATTTATATTGAGCTTTTACCAAGAGTGATAAATAGCATTTATGTTAATATACTCATTGCATTTTATTTCAAGTAGGATTGAGTCACCATTAGCTTACACAAAACAAATGTGCTCAATGTATTGTTTATTCTTTTCTTAAGTCTGACATTCTTCAGCTTGGGCAAACAATTAAGATGTGATAGATTCTTCTAAAAAATGTACAAATTTTTGACATCTATTTAAAATGAAACAAAACAAATGCTTTTTTTGAGAGCAGAAATAAACTATATTCAGACTGAAGCAACATAAACAAGACTTCAAATTTGCTTGCTTTTGTTTTAGATTACAATGTCTTATACATACTTAATGTAACTAAACATGACTTTTCATTACAGCTATAGTCAAAGATGAGAATCCATAACAGTTATTTTGTAAATTCAAGGGACAGTGTTACTGTCTTACAAAATGTACACGAAATAATGGAATTTTAGCATTTTTGTCGCATTTTTCTGTTCTAATGTGTTATTATACTTGATAAAATCTTTGATCATTGGTGGCTCAACTCAGACAATATTGCAAAGTTCCCTTGAGACAAAGGTTTATTAGAAAACCCAAGGAATTTTCATGGGTCAAGTAACATTAGGGCAGGCCCTGAATGAAGCTGCAGTGGGAGGTCGCCTCTGTTCACTTAGAAAGATATGAGCTACGATTTGCTGTTTCCCGTCATCCAAGGAATTTTAATTTATTTACAATATGATCTCATCGGTCACTGTAATATCTGGCTGATAATGCTGTTAGAACACAGCTGACTAGTCACATAATTTCTACTAAATAAATGTGTTGCAGCTGCAAAAAGTTTAGTGACTCCTTGCTCCCACTCAGTGACTGAGTCAGCATAGGGTCAGGAAGAGAAATAGAAAATTCAATAACTTATATGTCTTCAATTTCTTTGCAGACACAGAAAAATATTCCATGAGATGAACAACGCACGGCGCACTGGTCTCCGTGCTTCCCACTAGATTGCATTAGCTTGCCTCCATTGGTTTTTGCCCCAAGTTAATTTTACTTATTAGGTCTGTGGAAAACATAGCCATGTCCTTGGGGCCTTTGGACATGCACACTGAAACAAATCAATTATTCGAAATGCCACAGAATAAATACTATTAGAATAAGCTCCTTGGGAGAAGAAAGGTGTCATATAATTCAAAGCAATTTATAAATATCTGCTTTCAGACACAGTATGAGACCTGATCCTAACTTCTTTGAAGGGGATTTAAACAGAGTTGCTGATATTATGATTACATTTTCTCTTGTTTCATGCCTAGAGTAATGTTAAAGTAGCAGAGTTCAAGTATTTTCTCTAATATTGGCAGAACAGTGTAAAAATAATGTAATTACTTATAAAGGGACATAATACAGAAAATTACTTTGACTCAGATAACTCTAACTTGTAAAGTAGAGATTTATTCCCACTGGGATAGTGGAATTTTTGTTGAGATTTCACTGTTGATCTTGTTCTTTGAGTACTGAAAAAACAGTTACAATAAAATAACATTCAAAAGCTTTCAAAGTAAATGCACTTTAGTTATTATGTGCGTATGATCAAAGTTCTAATGTGTTGCTACAAAACATGATGAGAAATGCTGGAGAATGAAATTCTTACAGTCAACATAATAAGAATGGCAAAGAAGACCTTTATGGATAATGCACATTAAATAAATGGTGTACAAATAGTGATTAAAATAAATGTATGTAAGTATTTAGGATAATGTCACGACATAATTCCTGAATTAAAGTACACATTGACACAAATACATGGAGAAAAGAAAATAATTTAAACTCTATTTACACTTAAAAATAAAATAGTTTCATCTCAAGATGCCTCTAAAATAGTAATTACATTACTAACTTATCTTGATGAAATATTAGGCTTTAGATGTTAACATTAGACATTAACATTGTACTATGTGCTAAACACATCAAGATAGCACACAGTGTCTACCCTATAGAAAATTAGCCTTTGCAATTCAGTGAGAGAAGTGGATAGAACATAACTCCAATAAGGTTAAGAGAGAAATATGCGAAGAGTCTATGGAGCCTCAGAAGTTATCTAAACTACATTCATCTAGAAATGATAAGGCTTTGAAGAGGCCTTCTATGGAATGTATCTTGAAAAATATACAAAAGTTCCAGTTAAAAATGTTCCTGGCTTGGTGTATTAAAAATAAGCTATATTTTAAATGTTTTCTTTTCTTTAAATCTTTTTTTCTTCCATGAGAGAGAGCGAGAGAGAGAGGAGAGAGAGAGAGCACTCCCAGCAGGGTCTTGGTGCCACGATCCACCCCAGCTTCTGACAGCCCAGGTTCATGGGCACATGAGTGCCTGATATACTCAGGAAGGTTTCTCAGTGTGAACTGAGAACCCTTGCATGTGGGTCAGCCTTGCAGAGCATGCTGTGCTATAGTTTCATCTTCTGTATTCTTAATTTTAAAAATTGTTATCATTATTATTAGATAAATGAAACAAGGATAATCTCATCCTAAAGAGATTAAATCACATGAGTAAAGTACAACATATAGGAGATTGCATAGTATATTTGAGGTATGCTGAGTGTTAAGTAGGAAATGTGGAGTATGAAAAGGGGAGACACAAAGTTTGAGGCTAGAGAGAAACATCAACACAGATTCTGAAGTCTGGGCTTAGATTTTATGTCCAAAATAAGTAAGAAAGACTAGCATTAAAAGAGTAATATTTTATTTATTTATTTTTTTAAATTAATTTAAAAATAGCATTCATGTGATTAAGAATAACTATATCATTTAAAAGGACAAAAAAACAAAATTAAGTGTCTTCCTCTTTTTTTCTTTCATACCTGTCAGTGCAACTCCTTATGTGAAGACAGTTTTAGTTGACTCTCTTTGTAGGTTCTGGAAGGTTAGAATCTCTAGAGATTCCTGCTGCATAACACTTGAAAACCTCTCCATTCCACATCTCATTCCACACACATCTAGTTAGAGTATAGGCCCACAAGATGGAGTAACTGAGTTTTCATTAGAAATCATTCACTGGAAACTGCTTGTTCACCACTTGCTTATGCAAGAAACTGCTTACACATAGGACACTGCTTTCAGAAGTGAATAACTGAGTTAAAATCTGTAGCACCAAGGTCAGAATCTCTGTGACTCATAGACACCAAGCAAAGAATGCAGATCCTTAAGGTTGGTTAGCTCCACAGAAAACTTTGGCAATAAAGTACCTCAATTATCAGTTTTAAAAGGGAACAAAGAATGCTGACTTAATAGACAATTTTTACCTATTATTATTTAAGCTCACTTTCTTTTCAGAAAGTCAGTCCTTTCTTAAACTGCTAGATAAAAACTGCCAAGAACCCCAAGCTAGCAACCCATTTGGGGCCCCTTCCTGTTCTTTCTGCCCTCTCTTAATAAACCCTTCATTGTTATCCCCTCTCTGTTGTCCACATCTCTAACTCTTCATAAGCTTGAGATAAGCACCTGGTCATTTTATGGGCCTGAATTCAGCTCAGGCCTTGAGCCCACACACCCCAACCAGACCCTGTAGAGGTTATTCCTCTCTCTCTCTTGCTTTCTGTCTCTATCACTCTCACATGTATGTGCATATATTGTATCATGAAAAAGTTATATATTGGGTTGTTGGAAAGGTCTTGGCATATTTTTTTCTGTGCAAAAATGAGTCATGACTTTTCTGACAACCCAATAAATTTACCTTCAGGCTATGTGTAAAAGGTGCATATGAAAACAATAAATTTTACATTTATACTTAAGTCACATCATCAAGATTTCCTTATCATGTATAAGGAAATATTCAAAATACAAAATACCTTAAATCTGAAGCATTCCTAGTCCCAAGCATTTCAAACAAGGGATACTCAACTTTGTTTAGAATGTGGTAACTTATTTTGCAGCAGCCATGAAACTGTTAAATTGTACCTGTTTTAGTCATGGTTCCCAAAAAAAACAGAACTAACAGGATTAAGACATGTATTATATAAATAATATATATATATATATATATATGTATATATATATGTATATATTTATATTATATAAAGTGTGTATATAGTATATATATAGTATAATACATATATATGGTGTATATAGTATAGTATATATAAATGTGTATATATATTATACTTTAACATATATAAACTATATATTCTTATGGTATATATATGAATATGCACTATACTTATAGTATATATAATGTATAAGAAATATATATACACATACACACTTAATATATACAAATGGTGTGTGTGTGTGTGTGTGTGTGTGTATTAGGTTGTCTGTAAAGTCATGATGTATTTATCAGTTTTTCTATGCAAAAATGTATCATGACTTTCCCAACAACCCTAATAGTATATGTAGTATGGTATATATAATACATATAATTTAAATAAATTGTGTTTATATATATACATATATACACCTTATAACACAACATCTATTTATATTATATTATCATAGTCATAGTAAAAGGAAATTACATTGTTCTCTTTATATTAAATGCACATGATATATATATATATTCAGAGGAATTGGCTCATATAATTATGGAGACTGGGAAGTCCAAAATTGACAAGGTGGGCCAGCAGACTGGAGACCCAGGAAGAGCCGATATTGTAGTTCAAATCTGTAGGCTACCTGCTGGTAGAATTCCTTCTTACATGAGGGAGGTCAGTCTTTTGTTCTATTTATGTCTTCAGCTGGTTGGTTGAAGCCTGCCCACATAAGGGCGGACAATCTATATTATTTGAAGTCCACTGATTTAAATGCTAATCTCATTCAAACAAACGTTAACAGAAACATCCAGGATAATGTTGGATGACTTATTTGGACATCTTGGCTAAGTCAACACATAAAGTGAACCATCCACACTCCTGATGGATTTGAATGAAGGTATAGGGGGAATAGAAAGTGTTGGGTTACACAGAAATTATTGCATGTAAATGGAGAGGGGAATGGTAATTTCAGAAATTGTGGAGTTGTTTGGCTATTGTAACCTGTTTTGAATGCATTCAAAAAGAAAACTGACTACTTTGTTTTAGCTAATGATCAATACAAGTCATACTATCAAAACCAGAAAAGCTCTCTGGCAGCTTTGAAGGAGATTCTAATCTGTATTTGCAGGGAATTCTGTTTTGAAAATCAGGCTGAGTACCTACTTGTAAGTGTAGTAGAGCAATAATGAATGCATAGCCTTGACAGACTAGAAAATATAAATACAACCTCTAGCACTTCACATATGGCTATTGATTTGGTGGCCATAATCTTCTTAATGCCAATCAATAGAGGGGATTTAATGCCACTTATTTTCACATGGACAGGACAACTGTACACATTCACTTGCCCCAGCTCTGTGTTAACTCTTTTGCTTTTGATCAGTCTTGATTCTGTTGACTTTGGGTAGAACACATTGTAGCTTTAACCAAAAGGGTATGGAGTGGATAGATAAATGTTTTCTTCTTTAATTTCTTCAAAATACATTTTCTAATTTTATTCAGAAAATATATTAGAATTAAATTTTAGTCGCCTGTGTGATGATGAGTCAACTCATCAACCTGTTTTTATATTTGCTTCATTGTCTTCCCTGCCTCACTGACTATTCATTCCTTACTCCTGGGCTCACGTATCAAATAAACTACCTGCATTCAAATAGTCTCAAACTGTTTTTGGAGAGCTTAGCATAAATATATTACTACAGGGCTAAATAATAAATACCTCAAACTTGAGTTATGATATTCTCCATACTTGAAAGATAATTATTTTAGTATTTTCCTCCCCTCTTCCTTTTACACTCTCCTCTTTTTTTTTTTTTTTTTTTTTTTTTTGGAGAGGTTTTTGCTATAGGGCACGTGCGCTCGCCAGATAGACAGACAGAGACAGAGGGACAGAAAGCAGGAAATCACCCCCCGGGGGGATGGCCGCACCGCAATTCCTTCTCCTCCATTCTCCTCCCGGGATCTTGGGCACGCATGCACACGCGCCCAGCGTGAGTTTAAGCCACGAGGTCCGGGGACGCGAACCGCAGTCGACTACGTGGGAGTCCAGCGACATAGCCATTACGCTAACTGCTGGTCCCTTACTCTCTCCTCTTGATCATTATATTGTCATTATAAATTATCATCATAAATGAAAACATGGTACTCTAAAAACCGTCCTTCTCTTCAGCGTCCTCATTTCTGCCTCTGGAACTCCTACTGGATAGATGTTAACTTTTTAAATTTAATCCCCATATATCCTGTAATTCTTACCTCATATATTTCTTATTATCTTTTAAGAGAAAATTATCTTAAAAGAGAATTCGTTTATTCTGTGTTTTAGATCCCTACTTAGGTCTTTAGCTATGTCACTTTTTTATTCAGTAATTTCAGTTTTTAATCTGGATATTATTTTTAACAGCAAAATGATGCAAATTTACTTTACAATTTATTTATGTTATTCTTTATTTTTCTTTTTTTTTTTAGAGAAATTTTTGCTGTAGGGAGTGTATGCTTGCCAGAGAGACAAAGACAGAGAGACAGCAAATGAGAAATCAGCCTCCAGGTGGTATGGACATGCTACAGTCTCTTCTCTCCCATCCTCCTCTCAGGAACGCAGGGGCACATACACACATGCCCAGCATGAGCTTTAAGCTGCCGGGTCTAGAACTCGAACTGTGGTTGACTACATGGGAGTCCAGTGAGGTAACCGCTATGCCGTCTGCTGGTCCCTGTACTTTTCTTTTTGTATGAGATCTACTCCCCACTCTCAAACTGCCTAGCATGTAAGGCTCTGTCAGATGTGGCAAACATACACACACACACACACACACACACACACACACACACTAAAAAACCCAGAACACCCAGTTGTATCCAAACTGCAGAGAAACAACAAATGAGCTCTTACATAAGCATATATCATGCAATATTTGGGATCTATTTATATTAAATAAACCTCTTCATTATTCATCTGGCTGGGTGTCCTGTATTTTATCTGGAAACCCTGTTAGTACAATACTTTAGACTCAAAATTTTCATTTAGTGGTTTAATGGAAATTATATTTTAATTTCTATCAACTCTTTGTTTTCTTTACTTTTTTTTTTTTTTTTTTTTTTTTTTTTTTTTTAAGGTTTTTGCCATAAGGCACGTATACTTGCCAGAGAAAGACACAAAGAGACAATGAGAAGGAAGGTGAGAAATCATCTCTTGTGGGGGATGGCCCCACTGGAATTCCTCTTTCTCCTATCTCCTCCTGGGATTTGGGACACACATGCACATGCACACGTGCCTGGCGTGGTTTTCAAGTCATCAGATCTGGTACTTGAATTGCAGTTGGCCATTTCGGATCCAGCACTTTAACTACCACACCACCTGCTGGCCGGCCCCAACCCTTTTGCTTCCTTATTCTTTCTTGCTCTAGCAGTCTCTTTTTATATATTGAACATCCTCTTGATAAATTTCACAAATCATTGAATTTTAAATAAAACAATCTTCTCTTCTTAAATTTATTTTTAATTTAATATCAGCTTGCTTTTGTTCAACTTTTATCTCTTCCTACCTGTTGAATCTCTTTAAATGTTCAGTGATTTTTATTTGTCCATTTAATAATCATGTCTGAAGAATTATCTTGACTAGTATATGTAGCTGCATTACTTTTTTGGGCCACTGGGTGGATCTATTTTCCCTACATTCTCTTTCTATACAGTGTATTAACAAGAACCTGACACCTCTCTCTTGAATTCCAAATATAATTCTATTTGATTAATAAATAAGCACATCATTTACTAAGATATTTGATGATAGGCAAGATTCTAATTTTAAATGGAAGAAGATGCATTAGTTTTGGACTTACGTATTTTGAGTAAACGGTGTGTTTTACTATTAATGTAATTAATCAACTGGAAATTCATTTTGACTTTGGCTAAGGTGTTGCAGCTAGAGGAACATGATTTCAGGTACCACTAAAAAATAATAATTCATGTAACTTTCTTTGTGTGTTGTTCAGAAACAGGAAATTATAATAAGTGGGTTGTAGCAGTAAGGAAAGAACAAAATAATTCTATTTAGAGCTCATGTCCTGAATTCATCAACCAACACATCTTTTTTTTTTTTGCTGTGTCTTTTGGGTATAAACCAAAATTCTAAAATAATCTCATTATTTGTAGAGGTATATATTGTAAAACAGTGATTTCCTTGTGTCTCATCAATCATAGAAAAAAATCATTGTAATAGGAAAAATGTCTTTTTTTTTTTTTCCAGAATGATAATTATGGACATTCACTTCTATTACTTTCAATAAAAACCCTGTCTAGCCAGCAGGTGGTGTGGTCCTTAAGGTGCTGGTCCCACATGGCCAGCTCTGCAGTCTGAGTCCAGAAATTGACAGCTTGAAAACCATGCTGGGCCTGTGTGCATGTGTACCCCGAATAGCAAGAGGAAAATGGAGGCATGGGGATTGTGGCCTGGCCTGGCCATCTCCTCTCAGTGGAGGGGCAGAGGGATGTGATTTCTCACTCTCCCTCTCTGCTCATCTCTCTTCTGCTAATGCACATGCCCTATTGCAAACAAGCCAACAAAAAACAAAAACCCTGGCATTAGTGGAGGACCACGGTGGAGACTTTTCAGATTGTAAATATTGTACTATACTGGTACAGTAAACTGCTGAAATAAAGAAGGCCCAGAGGCATAAGGCCAAGTGTGCACTTATTTGGTGATTAACTTTCATACTTATAATGAAGTAAAAATACTTGATAAAAGCTGATTATTGTTTGTATAGTAACCAAAAATATTTAGCCTTTGGTGTACTTTCACGTGATTTCAGTTTTCTGAATAAGGGAGTAGAAACGGTGAGGGGGAAGTCATAGTGCCTTGATCACAGCGTCTTCTAGAAGTACTTTTTAAGTTTGTGGGGAACCCAATAGTCAGCATGAGGAGCTTGCAGTGCATGGCTCATCTAGGTACAGCTTTTACCTGTCAGCTTTTACGCAGGCCAGCTGTATATTTTAATAATCAGTCTGGGAATTTAATGGGGAAAATTTGACCCATGTAACACCCATTATGTTCTTTTTCATGTACAATTAAAGAAATATTTTATTGGGGACCAGCAGTTAGCGTAATGGCTATGTCGCTGGACTCCCACGTATTCGACTGCGGTTTGCGTCCTGGACCCGGTGGCTTAAAACTCTCAAAAAAAAAAAATGTATTTACACATAGTCACTGAACATCTTTATGGTGTACAACATAGTTTTCATAGAATGAAAATTGTATGTAATAGAGATAGTATGGAGAGGGTTTGGTATTAGGGAGGTGGTCAGAAGGGGATCAGAGGAAAAAAACACAAGATTTAATAGACACAAAAATGAAGTTATCTGTTGATGATAATGTATATGGTAATGTCTCTAAGTAAATTTTATTTTATTATATTATCACAAAACTTCTGTACGTGTGTTTTTGTTCACTCTACACTAGAGGGGATAATTGCTGATTTAATAAAAGTCTTATGAGTTTTGTCGGTTCTATAGTATAGATAATCTGTACTTATATCTTCTCCAGCATATTATAAACTGGTACCAATCTGTGTACCAATGTCAAAGTAGGCCTTGGAGATGAAATTTTTCCCTCAAAAGAGGCAGTAAGATAGTTTTCTGGCCTTCATACAGCTTTCATTTTTTTCTTATTTCTCAGAACTATTTGAAGTTATCTGACATGTAGCTTTATTGACAAAGAAGAGAAAAATATGCAGATTTTCTTCATTTTATTTCTTATTTCTAACTTTATTTATTCATTTTAAGTTGACCAGAGAGGGACAGAGTGAGAGAGAGCAAGAGAAACTGAGAAAACAAGCTGACAGGTTTGAGACTCAAACCGCTGTCAGTCATGTGAGAATCCAGTGCCCTTAACCACTGTGCCACCTGCCAGTCCCATAGATTTTCTTAAATTAAATTTTTAAATTATATTTTTGTTGAAAAATTATTTTTTACATGAAAATATGCTAGTTATCATATATATTACCTCAAGGGTCATTTAAGCAAAACCCCCTCCAGGTCTGTTTATTAACACTTCCTAAACAAACTATTCATACTTCTCCAGCTTCTCTAAGGGTAGGTGTAGCCATAGTGGCACAGTGATAGAGCAATGGTCTGCAGCTTTGGAAGCCAACTGAAAGACCAGAATTTGGTTTCAGGTAGATCTGTACATGCTGATGTGAGACTCTTTTAAGGGTGCTAGTCTCTCTCTTTTCTTTTCTCTCATGCAAATAAATATATGGAAAAAAAAAAAAAAAAAAACCTCAAGGAAAAATGAGTCAACATCAATCAGAAACCAAAACAAAAAAAAAGTCATTTTTGTAATAAGTGTTTAAATAAATGAAAAAATCCCCGACTAATTGTCCTATTAAGCTTTTCTGCCCTTTTCCTGGAAGTTATCGAGCAGGATGCTATTACGTCTCTCAGCGTATGCACATTATGTCAGCGTGACTGATGGCAAACAACTTGCTTTGGCACACTCAGTGTTTACTATCTGTTTTCCCTGCAGTCTCTGGCAGTTTGTTATCTTGAACTCCATTTATAAGCTTTGAAATGTAGAACTGCCAAAAGCATGGCTGGTATTATTCATATATATATATTTTAGTTTCAAGAAATGAAAAAGAGGCTAATGTGTGGGGCGTATTAATGAGAACGGGCCCTTACAAACTTCACAGAAGTCAAGAAAAAAAGAGCCAATGCAGGATGGAGGTGTAAAGGTAATATTTTAATAAAACACATTAGTTGAAGAATCAATCATTTAACTATTTAATATTTTTGAATGGATTGTAGCAATGTGTGCCTACCGAAAATGAATTCATTCAGGCCAGCTGGTAGCATGGTGGTTCACACGACTGGATCCCAAATGGCTGACTGTGCAGTTGGAGCTCCTAGCCAGTGACTTGAAAAACACACCGGGGGCATGTGTATGCGCGCCTGCCCAGGATCCCAAAAGAGGAACGAAAGAGAAGGGATTGCAGTGTGACCATTCACCATGGGAGGTGCTTTCTTGCTTTTACTCTTTCTCTCTTTCTCTGTCTCTCTCTGACAAGTGTACATGCCCTCAGGCAAAATTAAAAGAAATAAAAAAGGAATGCAGCTCAGACAATTATTACATATTCAAGCAAGATAGTTACCATTCTGGAAATATTTTACTTTTTCATTGTTTAGTACCAGATGGGGTAGAAAACTGAAATACATCTCGTTAGACCAGCAGATTTCTAGGAAATTCCCTTTTATCTTCCATAATGGTCAATTCATTCTAAAACACAAACACATATTATAGAAGTTTTTAAAAAACATAATAGCTAGGGACCAGCAGTTAGCGTAATGGCCATGTTGCTGGCCTCCCACGTAGTGGACCGCGGTTTGAGTCCCGGACCCGGTGGTTTAAACTCACGCCGGTATGTGTGCGTGCGTGCCCAAGATCCCGAGAGGAGAATGGAGGAGAAGGGATTGCGGCGTGGCCATCCCCTCTGGGGGGTGATTTCTCGCTTTCTATCTCTCTGTCTCTGTCTATCTGGCGAGTGCACTCGCCCTATAGCAAAAAGCAAAACAAAACAAAACAAAAAAGACCAAAAACAGAATAGCTACATTATTTATATCATGTTATGCAACTTAATGACACTGAAGTAAATGCTAAGATATTTACCTTATCTTTTGTCCTTATCTTTTTTTATTCTTTTGTTAAGATTTTTGCCATAGGGAGGATGCACTTGCCAATGAGACAGTAAGAGGGAAAGTGAGAACTCACCCTCAAGAGAGGGAGCCATGTTGTAATCCTCTCTCCTCCACTCTCCTCCTCAGATTTTGAGTACACACATACATGCCTCCAGCCTGAGTTCCAAGCTACAGTATCTGGGACTCCACGTGGGATTCCAGTGTCTTAACCACTGCATCATCTGCTGGCCTCCATCCTTACCATCTTTTTTTTTTTTTTTTTTGAGAGGTTTTCGCTATAGGGCGCGTGCGCTCGCCAGACAGACAGAGAGAGACAGAGAGACAGAAAGCGAGAAATCACCCCCCAGGGGCGATGGTCACGCTGCAATCCCTTCTCCTCCATTCTCCTCTTGGGATCTTAGGCACGCACGCACACGCGCCCGGCGTGAGTTTTAAGCCACCGGGTCTGGGATGTGAAGTGCGGTCGACTACGTGGGAGTCCAGCGACATAGCCATTGCGCTAACTGCTGGTTCCCATCCTTACCATCTTTATACTACAATAGAACAAACAGGTCTTGTGTTATTTGTTACAATTTGAAGGTAAAGAATATGCTATATATATCCATACTGGTGGTACTTTTATCTCATCATTGCAATTCAGGATGGGCAATATTAGAAATATCAGAGTTAATACCTGTAGAATACAGAGCGCTCTAAAAGTGGCTACATGCTTGATGCGAAGTTTATTATTTATGTTGAGAAACAAATTGAACCAGAAAGCAGAGTTTACTGGTCAAAATACACTCTCTAAAGGCAAATTACATAAAAACCCTAAGGTAATCAGAAAGTTGGTGGCACAGACAGAATCAGAGTGAAGGAAGTGTTTAGGTGATTTTAATGTCTTGAGTTACAGACCTGTGGAATTCTCATAGATTCTTATCATCTTTAGAATCAGAGTGGTCAGGAGAACCAGACAATTCCTTCATGTTCTTCTTTTTTTTTCCTCAGATTTTCTTCCTTTGTTAGTATCATGAAACATTTTCTGTCCTAAATAGAGCAAAGCAGGGATGTGTCAGTGAAAATGTTTCATATTCAGCATGGTCAAAGCTGTACACATGCGGAGTAAGCTGCCATTGGCCAGATTACACTGCACTGCAAACAAGATCCAGATCCAGACTCCAGGACTTTCATGTCAAGTACATTCTTTACCTGTGAGAGAGCGATAGACCAACTGATATTTTCTTTTTTGTTGATGCTTTACTTTCTTTTTCTTCTTTTTTTCCAATTGCTTGCTGGAGAGAAAGACAGAGAGGGAGAGAAAGCAAGCACTCCCCCAACAGCGTGTGGTCATGCCGCACTCCCGTTTTTATCCATTTCTCCATACTGCTGGATTTTTGAGCACACATGCACATGTGCCTGGTGCTGTATTTTTAATGCCATGAGGGCTAAGATTCCAAATGTGCTGGACCACATGGGATCCGGTTCCCTTAACAATAGGCCACAGAGCTGACGTAATACTTTGCTTTCCGTAATTATACAAATGGTCAGCGTCCTTCTGATTAAAAGCTATTTCTCTAGCTATGACAAAACCCTCCACTGAGTTTTTGTGAAGTCTTAGTCTAAGAACTATTTGGCCAGCCTCTTTAATATGGTTTGTCATATCCTTGCACTGATCCTTGTAGGCCTAAGCAATTTCATATCCTTTACGTATACTGCTGGAAAGGCATTTCACTAATGTGTGCATTTTAATACACAGTCTTATAAGTCATTGTGCATTCTTTCATTAGTATGCACTTCTCTTTCTTTCTTTGTTTTCTTTTTTAAAGTTTTGTGCCATAGGGCATGTGTGCTCTCTAGAGAGAAACACAGAAATACAGGGAGGGAAAGTGAGAAATCACTCCTCAGTGGGGATAGCCATGCCATAATCCTTTCTTCTCCATTTTCCTCTCGGGACTTTGGGCATGTATGCACGCATACCCAATGTGATTTTCAAGCTACCAAGTCTGAGACTTGAACTGCAGTCAACCATGTGGGAATCCAGCACCTTAACTACTATTCCACGTGTTGGCCCCCAGGATGCTCTTTCCAAAATAAAGAATATTTTTTTAAATTTAAACTTTTCTTCAAGTTTTAGATTTGATTATTCTCTACTGATACAATTCCCATTATCAGTTATTTTGCATTGTTTGTACCAAGCAAAACATGTACGTACATCTAACATGTCTCTTATATTAAAACTCTCTTATGAAGGCCAAATGCGATCTCAGAATCCTTTTCAGTGTAGTTTATCAGAGTTGTCATTTGAGATGACATCAATTTGCAACCTTGGCCTGAAGGACATAGTCTTACTTTTTTAAAAAAATTTATTTTGTTTCAATTTCTTTTATATGTTCAATAACATATGCCACTTAGCTTGCAAAGTGAATATTCCAACATGTATACATTACTCACCAGTCCAGTTGGGGATACTATCCACATCATCCTCAACAGACAATAACCCATCTCTTGGTCCTACAAATGCCCCACCCCTCCATTTCTCTCCCCAGTGTCCCAAGGATAAAGTCTTACTTTTTAACCACACACAGTTCAAGTTCCGCTCTTATTTTCACTTATACAACCAAGTATGATGTAAATTATTGTTTGTTTGTTTTTTTTTTTTTTTTTTGGAGGGGAGGGGGTCAGAAATGGATTTTGTTGTTGTTGTTCAGGAATATATTTATTTATTTATTTGTTTATTTTTTTAAAGGACTATATGACCATCTCGATAGATGTAGAAAATTTATCATATAGGGACCAACAGTTAGCATATCGGCTATGTTGCTGGACTCCCATGTAGTCAACCGTGGTTCGAGTCCCGGACCCGGTGGCTTAAACTCACGCCAGATGCGTGTGCATGCGTGCCCAAGATCCTGAGAGGAGAATGGAGGAGAAGGGATTGTGGTGTGGCCATACCCCCTGGGGGGTGATTTCTCACTTTCTGTCTCTCTGTCTTTCTGGCAAGCGCATGCGCCCTATAGCAAAAACCTCTCCAAAAAAAAAAAAAATTATTATATGGTCATTTTTTTTTTTCAAATTATGTTAGTATAATGAATTCACTGATTGATATTTTAAAAATATAAAACTAACCTTGCATTTCTAGAAAAGACAGCTTAGTCATAGTCTATTATTATCTTAATGCATTAATGTTGGATTTAATTTGCTAAAAGTTTTAGAATATTTGGATCCATATTTCCGAATGATCTCATCTGTTGTTTTCTTTTCTCGTAATAACTTTGTTTTATCTGATTTTGGTATCAAAGTAATACTAGTCTCATGGGATGAGTTCAGGAATATTTAACCTTCTTTAGTTTTCTAGAGGAATTAATGTGGAACTGGCATTTTTCTCTCCATAAATGTTAAGTGGCATTTATCACCAAAGACATCTGGATGCAAATTTTGTGAATTGTTAAATACAATTTAATTTACTAATTTATAGGGCCATCCAAATAATCTACTTCCTCTTGATTAAATGTTGGTAATTTGTGTCTTTTAAAGAACTTATTCATTTCACTACAGTTACTGAGTTTATGGGCCTCAAACTTATTAATAAAATTATTTTTATTAACTTTAAAATATGTGTAGATATGTTATAATGATACTTCTGTCATTCAGTATTTTTATAATACAAGTATTAAAATAATGAGACAAGCAGATGGTGAAATGGCTACATCATTGGACTCCCATGTAGTCAACCACAGTTCAAGTCCCAGACCTGGTGGCTTAAACTCACGCTGGGCGCGTGTATGTGCATGTCCAAGACCTCAAGAGAAGAATGGAGAAGAAGGGATTGTGGCATGGTCATCCCCCACCCCCTGGGGGTGATTTCTCACTTTCTGTCACTCTGTTTCTCTCTATCTTTCTGGTGAGTGCACATGCCCTATAGCAAAAAAACCTCTTCAAAATAAAATTATTAAAATAAGTAAAAATTCTTAAAAATAAGAATTAGGATTTTTTTCCCCACTGGAAGAGATGTTAAAACAGAAGTTTCGAAATTGTGAGAGGAGGTAAAAAAAGTCAGACCCCTTTGCAAATGGCTCTGGCTAAGTCCCAGGGCTATGCATATACTTTCCTTCCATTTCTTACAAGTTTGGGCAGAATAACATTAGAAAGAAATTGTGCCTTGCTTTCTTGGTGTAGTCTGGTATCACACATATCCACAGAGAAGGTTTTTGAATAGAAGAATGGCAGTAGTGAGTGACCTCTCACAAACTGAGTAACTCAGTGTGGTACAGGAGGAAGCACAGCAAAGTTCCCTAGTGCCCAGTGGGAGAGATGAGAAAAGGGTGGCAAGAGAGCTGGAACACTTGACGTGACTTCATAATTAGTATGACAGAACAGTGTGCCTAGCAACGACCTGGAGATTAAAGAGTAGATAAATACCACGGGTAAGTGACAGTTGCCAAAGATCAGTGAGAAATATGCCTTGGTAGAGGTCAATGGAAGACCAGAAGATTGTTCTGGACCAGGCTGGCCTTCTCAATTCTAGAATGATAAGTAAGCTGCTTTAAATTCAGCTCACCTATAGGTGGGGAGAGACTGGAGATCTTCAATTGGATTGAGGATTTAGTCAAAAAATCTGAAAAACATAGTAGAATTGTGACTGAGTATATTGTGAATTTTGGAGATTGAGAATTCAGAAGATGGTGACGTTTGATTTTAAGGTTAAAAGGGCTAGATTTCTGTTTACATAACGGAAATTAGTGATGTGAAATTCACATTCAGAAGACATAGGAGCTAAACAACAAATGATCATAATCATATCTTTATCTTCATTTTCTTCCTTCTTATATTTATCATAGTTGACCAATTCTTTTTTCGTAAAATCATTCTTCTTTAGCAGGGGCCATCAGACTTTTTCTGTAAAGTGCCAAGATGATAATGTTTTAGACTTTGGTTGCCATTTCACTACTGTTGCAATTATTCGACTTTTCTGTTGTATCACAAAATCCACTCTTAGTTTGGAGGTTTACAATAGATGGTGAAATGAAAGGTTTGATGGAGCAGTCAGGAAGAGGATCAGATTGACTCACAAGCCATAGTTTTGCTGACCACCTATTTTTGAGGATTCTGTCATACACCCATTTAAAAATACATATTTCTTTGTTCATCTTTTGCCAGTCTCTTTGCAGGGTATTTTTTCTCAACCACATTTCTCATTGTGACCAGTTCTCTTCCTTCTTGTTAAAAATAATCTCCTGAGCTGATACCATCCGTTCCTATAGCCTTCTTTAATTTTTTTCCATTAACTATTACTACACTTCTAAAATTTTGGTACAAAGACTTAACCACACTCCTAAGTTTATAGCTATTTATTATCATTAATTTTTTTACGAACCTGCTTTTTAAATGTATTGTTAATTTCTTTCTTTTCTATCATCTCTGGTCTTAAATCCATTCCCATCTGCCCGTAAGCATTCATTCTTACAAGCTTCATATATAATGTTATTAAAATGCTTCTACCTTAAAAATCTATAGTCTAAGTTGTTTATAATTTTTTGGTAGGGGTCTGCAGTTGGTGTGGAGGTTAAGACAGTTGGATCCCACATGACTGACCATGTAGGTCAAGTCCTGGATCCAGTGGTTTGGAAACACAAGTATGTATGCGTGTGTGTGGGCTCAAAATCTCAAGAGGAGAACGGAAGAGAAGAGATTGTGATATAGCCATTCCCCCTGGGGTATGATTTCTCATTTTCCCTCTCTGTCTCTCTCCAGTGTATGCATGTAGCCTATAGCAAACAAACAAACAAAATTATAAATGGCACTATGCTGTAATCTCATTATGTTTTTACCATGTTCATTTAAGTATATTTTTAAGATTGCTCCACGTTGCCGCTTTTGTTGCTTCTATTTGCTAACTAACTCAACTGTGCATCTACCATATTTTAAAAATTGATTCCCTTAGGAATAAGCAACGAGTTAACCTCTGAAGTGCACAAAACTTAGATAATAATCTCCATATGTGTCCCCTTACAGACTGGTGCAACAATTTAATTAGATAATAACATAAGAATGAGATATTTACGTAAGAATGTACCATAGGTCAGATACACAATTAAGAATTAAGGTTTCTTCTTTCTTTTTTCTTTTCTTTTTTTTCCTTTTTTTTTTTTTTTGAGAGGTTTTTGCTATAGGGTTCTTGTGCTCGCCAGGAAGACAAAGAGACAGAAAACGAGAAATTACTCCCCAGGGGGGATGACCATGCCACAATCCTTTCTCTTCCATTCTCCTCTTGGGTTCTTGGACACACATGCACACGGGCCAGGCGTGAGTTTAAGTCACTGGGTCTGGGGCTCAAACCGCGGTCGGACTACATGGGAGTCCAGCGACATAGACATTACACCACACCAACTGTTCGTCCCTCTCTTCTTTTTTTTTTCTTTCTTGAGAGACAGAGTCTTGCTATGCTGTTCAGACCAGCCTCAAACTCAACTCACAATTTTCCTGCATCAGGCTTCCTGAGCTGGGACTACATTTTTGAAAATTAGCTTTTGACCGTGAGTAACTAGTTTTACATTCATACAAGTTGTACATGAGATCTCATCTCTTTACACCCTGGATGATACTTGGTATTACTCTAGTTTCTAATTTTTGCCATTTTGATCAACATGAAATGACACATCATTGCTCTTTTTTTTAAAGAATTAATTTATTTAACTTTATTTATTTATTTTAATTTGACCAGAGAGAAATAGAATAACTGAGAGAGATAGAAAGAAAGGGGAAGTGAGAAAGCAAGCTGCCAGGTCCAGGACTTGAATGTAGTTGGTCATGTGGGAGTCTAGAACCCTTAAGCACCCTGACACCTACTGGCCATTTATTCACTACTCTTTTAACTTTAATTTTTCTAAATATTAATCATTGCGAGCCTCTTGAAATATACTGGCATCTCTTTTTATAAGTTATCTGTTTATAGCCCTTGCCTATCATTTCTGTTGGGTTTTTGATCATTTTTGTTGATTGGTTTGTTTTTTCTAGAGCTACTTGTATATTTCAGCTATAAACTACTGTCACTCATAGACAACACAAATCTTTGCTAGTCTATAATCTTTGTATTTAATATAATCTTTAAAAATTTTTAAATTATTTATTTAATTTGGTTAATTCATTCATTTTATTTTAATTTGACCATAGAGAAAGAGAGAAAGTGAGAAAGCAAGCCATCACGTCCAGGATTTGAACAATGGTTGGCCATGTGGGGGTGTCCAGCGCCTTAACCACCATGCCACCTGCTGGTCCCCTGTATTTAATATAATCTAAGATGTTTTTGTTTTAAATAAAAAAATAGAAGTTTCAAAGCAATCAAGGCATGTTTTTGTTTATTATTTGTGCTTTTCAAAGGCGTAGGTCACAATGATGATTTATATTTTCTCTAATTGGATCTATAATTTTACCTTTCACATGTAGCTAACACAGTAATTTTGTTTTATCTTGTACATGATATAAAGTGTGGGTTTGGTTTCATTTTCTCCTTAGTTTAGAGTATGCCAGCTCTCCCAAATGCAGGTGCACTAATAATTGTTTGATTCTCTTTGTTCTGTAGTTTACTTTTATTGTGTATCAATTTCTGATATACACATAATATTATTTTTGACTTCTGCATTCTGTTTCAGTGTTCTTACCTGGTCTCCAGCATCATATTGTTTTCATGACTTGGGATTTTGTTATTATTAATATATGTTAAAAGCTGTCACTACTCTGTATTTTTCTGTCAAAAGATTCATAGTTATTAAATTTCATTTAAATATAAATTTTTCTCTTTGTATAATTCGACTGAAATCCTGAATGGAATTTTATTTACTTTGAAAATTGACTTTCTTTAATTTTATTAATCTCACCTGTAAAGAAGTATTTTTCTCTTCATTTAGTCATGCCATTTTTTATATTCTTTATATTATTTGAGACTTGTTTATTACTATTTTATATAATCTTCAATCTTATGCAAATTTCTTTCCAGATTTGTTGCCATGTGAATGGAGTCCTAATTCTTCTTCTATTTACATTTTCTCTCTTGATTAGGGGCATGCAGCTTACCTTTATTTGTATGAGGCACCCAGTCTATAGAATGTTTTATTCTGTTCTAACAGCTTTCTTGTGATTCTGTTGGATTTTCTGGATAGGTAATCAATAGATAATACTTTCTTCTGGAAATACTGACAGTTTTACATTTTTATTTTCAACGTTTAAGGTGCGTAGCATTTATATTATTTTTGAAATAAGGTTATCTAGGTACTAGGTCTACTACTTACCAGTTTAATCAATTAGAGCCTAATTAGGAGAGAGAAACCACAGATTTTTTTTTTTCATATGGAAGATAATATAAAGAATATCCAAGGGAGGAAATATATGGAAGACCACTCCCTCCCTAGGACTGACTTTCAGGCCTCAGTGGAGAGGGTGTGGTCGTGGCTCACCAGTTAGCAGAGGTGTTCATGAAAGGGATCCTTGCTAGAATTGAACATGCTCTTCAAAGCTTTAAAAATGACTTCCAGTTTCTCCCTGGGAGTCATCCTTTAAGGTAGGAATTCCTTTCTTCATAAAAACAATTTCAAGTAGATCCCATTCTTTTGAATCAGAAAAATCTGCTCATTTAGCACTTACGAGCTCTCTGACCTTAGCCAAGTTACTTAACTCCCTGAACCTTGCTTTCTATTATACAGAAGTTAAAGGTTTTATTTACCTCATACTGATGATGTAAGGATAAAAAGAGAAAAAAAATAGAACACTTAGTTTTATGTGTGGCACATAAATAGTGCTGGTAAATTATAAGTATTACTATTTTTTCATGCCAATATTTAAAAGATTTAAAAGGATGACTGTCACATTGTTCATGAAATGTGTGCTTGTTAGAGTGAATTAATTGGAGTTCTTCAATGAGAGAGCTTCAGATTTAACAGCTGGCTCTATGTGAGAGTGTGTGTGTGTGTGTGTGGTGTGTGTGTTGGGATTGATATACTTACACAGAATATCTACTTGATACCTTTCAAATCCTAAAAGTTCACTGGTTTGTTGGCAGTATAATAGCCATTGATCAGACATGAGCATGCTACTTTTCTAGTGTTAAAGAGGATAATAGATCTACTATGGTTTGAATATGTCCTTCAAAAAAATTCATGTACCCGAAACTTAACTGATATTGTAATTGCATTAAGAAGGTAGAACCTTAATCCAACTATGGTATTAAGAGGTGGGACTTTTGAGAGGTGATTAGGATTAGGGGAGGTCATCAGGGTAGGGACCAGAAGATTAGGTTCTGGTGGCTTTATAATAAAGAGAGGGAGAGGGACCAGAGAGGACACAGTTCTTGCTCTTTTGCCATGTGGTATCCTGAACTGTCTAGGGACTCTACAGTGTTCCCACAAGCAAAAAGACCCTCATGCATGTAATCTCTTGACCTTGGGCCTCCAAAATTGTGAGCTAAATCAACCTCTCGTCTTTTCAAATTACCCAGTGTAGGACTGGCAAGTGGCATAGTGGCTATAGCTCTGGACTCTCACATGGCTGACTGTGGTTTGAGTCCCAGAGAATGGCAGCTTGAAAATCATGCCAGGCAAGCATGTGTGTGTGTGTGTCTGTGTGTGTGTGTTTGTGTGTGTGTGTGTGTGTGTGTGTGTGTGTGTGCCCAAAATCCCAGGGGGAAAGTGGAGAAGGAATCGTGGTCCTTCTCTCTAGGGTGTGATTTCTCACTTTCCCTCTAACTCTCTTTCTCTCTCCTTGGTGAGAGCATGTGCCCTGTGACAAAAACCTTAAAAAAATTTACCAATTGTGATATTTAATTATTATCAACAGAAAAGAAGAATAAAATGAGATCTCACTAAATAGCCAGAAAAGAAAAATATCCTGAAACAAATACAGAAACGATTTAAAGAGTTCATCTCCAGATAGTGAAAAGTTGGGAAAGAAATAGTTATTTTAAATCCATGAGAAATAAACTAGCGTGAAAGAACAGAAAATCCATCAAGCTTCAACTTGTTTTCAGCAAAGTTCTAATTAAGTCATAACATTGAATTCTGACAGGTATAAAACAAAATCTAATTGTAATAACTTTATCAACCTCCCACTTTTGTTTTGGGGTAGTTTTAATATGGGTTTTCCCAGTGTAATGTGTTTTAGGATCTTTCTCTTTTTGATGATGTGGTGGGAAGCAATACATTTATTTTAAATCTTATGTCTGAAACAAAGTCAAGAAAGGTTATGTCTTCGACAAAGTGATTATTTCAGGCTGAACTTGTGCATTAGTGCTGAGGCCTTAGGTGAACAGAGGACTTTCAACACTAGAGCACAAAGAAAGCCCAGAATGAAGTGTTGAGATTTTCAGTGCTAAGGGAACAGAACTAAATATTGAAGAATAAAAATATAGGTACAGGCATTTCTGCTCTCAAGGTACAGGCAGTCACACACACATGCACAATTACAGGATTGACTACTTAATATCCTCTTAACCACTGAAGGTGATTCTGTTTATGCTAGGAAAAAGAAGCCAAGTAAAAGGTCATTATGTTGTGTCTGCAGCTCTCACTCCTAATATGTGAGTCTCATTTATAAGCAGAGGGAAAAAATCAATAATCCTTTTAAGTTGCCTTGGATTCCAAGTGGAAAATGCTTTAACCCACTCCACTGTAGTGACTTTGAGTCACAGTGAGATATTATGCAATGCTGTTTTACCAAGGATCTCGGCTCATTTCAATAGCTTTGAAATGCATTGGTCAGTCTGTTTTAAACTGAGAAAAAAGAATGTCGTAACTTCTTTCTGAAAGTTTATTTTATTCATTAATTCTTCTTTATTATCTTATTGACAGTGAATTTTGCCTTTATGTAAGTTACCTAGAGTAGTTTAAAAAACACAAATTTAGCAATCCAGGAAAACTTTCAAGTTTTTAACTTAATTATGCTTAATATTTACTAAGCACAAATCATATATTGACATATGCACTAAGAGGACAAACTGACAGAAAAAAAGAGTGACCAAGTTCCTGTTTTCAGAAGTTTTAGTAAACTAGGGAAAATGAGTTAAGAATAGAAATGTCTATAATTTGAAGTTCTATGTGAAAGGCTTATGAGAAGAAGGAAGACCAGCAAAAAAAAAAAAAAAAAAAAAAAAAAAAAAAAGGAAGAAAATGGGTAAATTAGTAAAGTTTCCCATTCTCCCATAAGTGTATGTATGAGTGCTCAGAGACCTGAGGGAGGTCTCAGGACATGAACTGAGGACCTGGGCCATGTAATTCTAGTTCAGTTACCTCTATACCATCACCTGACCCTGACATCAGAAGCTTTGAATACAATAAATATATCATATACTGTTGAATTAAAAATGTAACCAGTTTCCTGGAACAAGTCCTAAATTTATATATCAATAGCCTAAGATCAAATTCTATTTCTGTCATAAAATGTGTGGGCTTAATGAGACTAAATGTAAATTAGTCCAGCCACTGTGGAGAACAATTTGGAGATTCCTCAAAAATCTACAAATAGAACTACCATATGATCCAGCAATCCCACTCCTTGGTATCTACCCAAAGGACAGAAGAATTCTTCATTGGAAAAGTGCTTGCACATCGATGTTTATTGCGGCACTATTCACAATTGCTAAGACATGGAACCAATCTAAATGCTCCCGAACAGATGAATGGATTGAAAAACTGTGGCACATATACTCTATGGAATACTATTCAGCCATAAAAAACAACAAAACCCTGGCTTTGGAAAGAAAGTGGAAGAATATGAAAGATTTACTGCTGAATGAAGCAAGCCAGACTATGAAGGAGAGACATTGTATGTCCCCACTTAATATATACCGAGTGTCTGCACTCTATGACTGAAACTGATTGACTAAAGGATATACAAACACAATAAATGGGCGTAAATACTAGATATAGTGTGTGTGTGGAAATGTAGGGCCTAAAGAAGGACATTTAGAAGAAAAATTCGGAGACAAAACATTAATGGGACAAAGAAATGTGGTATTATCCATTGAAGATATTTTATAGTTTAATCAACTGGACTAAGGAGAAATGTTCACATATTGAAATTCTCACTTTGTAAGTTAAAAATGTCATTGTATAAAAAAAGTGAAATAAAAAATAAGAATAAATAAATTAAAAAGTGCCAATTATGTACCGAAAATTCTGCTGGATTCTATAAGTTCCATGTCTAATATGGCAACTTCTCCTTCTTCTTGTTTTCTTGCCACAGCACGTGCGTGCTTGCTGGAGAGAGACCCAGAGAGGTAAAGTGAGAAATCACCCCTCTAGGAGTGGGGGGTGGCCATGCTGCGATCCCTTTTCTTCCATTCCCCTTTCAGAATTTTGAGAACATATGCACAAGTGCCTGGTGTGATTTTTCAAGTCACTGGGTCCAGGCTGGAACTATGGTCAGCTAAGTATGAGTGCAGTGCTTTAATTATCATGTCACCTGCTAGCTTCCTTATGGCAATTTTTAAGATAAGGCTCAATAACTTTGTTCTACAGAATCAAAGCAAAAGCATAGAAACTGAAGGTAACTTGCTAAATACCAGAGAATTTATAAGTAGCAGAATTAGGATTTAAGTCAAACATTTCTGAACAAAGCCCATGTTCATTCAACCCTAGGTTTGGATCGATTCTTGCCTTGCCTTAGCTCCACAACTTTTTTATATTATGTAACATCTCAGTTTCTTCATGAATATAATGAGGATAATAATGTCAAACTTGATGGGCTCTTATAAACATTAAGTTAAAATGACTGAATCATTGTTTTCCATAAGCTTAATTTTTTAGAAAAAGGAAGAAATTAAGGAGATTGTAAATAAAAATCTATAAACCTTTTTTAAATAATAAAAATTTCCTGGGCCAGCCCTGTGGCATGCTGGTTTAGGGAGCCAGATCCCACATGGTTAACCATGCAAATTGAGTCCCAAAAGGGGTGGCTTGAAGAACATGCCAGGCATGTGTGTATGTGCGCCAAATCCTGACAGGATGGAAGAAGGGAGAAGAGATCACACATGCCCATGCCCATGGAGGACAGTTTTCACCTGTTTCATTCTTAGTCTCTCTATCTTGTTCTGGTGAGTTCATGTGTCCTTTGGCAAATTAAAATAATAATAAAAGTTCCGTATTTCCAAAGTAAATATTGCTATTAACAAATAATGAAAAGAACATTTATTTTAGTCCTTGTTGCCTCTCCATAACCTATCCGTAGTTTACATATTTTATTTTCCCAGATTCATTTTAGTTCCTCTACTTTAGGCTATATGCTGCATATCAAAGAAAATTGTTATAATATTCCTAGGGACAGTCATATGCATACCCTGAGCTTGTGTGGTGTAAGTACAAAGTAGTTCATTAATATTATACATTAAATAGAACTTATTTTACTCTCCATGGGAAAAGATTAGGTGACATTGGATTGTTTTTCCTTCTCATTCGTGTCTTTCACATACTTTGAAAAATAGCATAGATCAGAGAGGTAAGGTTGTGTGTTTCCAGGTGGTTCGGGTAGAAAATTAGATGTATGTAATGGAGCAATGCATTAAACGTATACCCACACAGACACATGTTTTATTTTATTTTATGTTTTGTCATAGGGCAAGAGTGCTTGCCAGAGAAAGACAGTCAGATGGAGAGTGAGAAATCACCCACCCAGGAGGGATAGCCATGCAGCATTTCTTTCTCCTCTATTTTCCTCCTGGGATTTTGGGCATGCATGCACGTGTACCTGGTGTTATTTTCAAGTTGTCAGGTCAGGGACTTGAATCATAGTCGTTAATTAGGTAGTCCAATATCATAATGGCTATGCCACCTGCTGGCCCCCACACAGGTGCATTTTAAAAATGTGGTGTTCATAATAATAAAAAAATAAGATATACAATAAAACATAATTTATAAGTTAAAATATATAACCATTTTGAAAGAAAATGCATACAAACAAAATTACATTAAACCCATTAAAATGTTTGCCTGCGGTAGTAAGGGGATGTGTATAGGCTTTGGAAATATAATGTAATGAATAAATAAAACAAATGTGGGGTTATGTTGGTCAAAATTGATAATGTACCATGAAATAAGTACTGTGAGTATTAGTTGACCCTCTGCGAAAGTGATAGAAGGATGGACTTCAGATAATATCCCAAAGAGGAGAGAATCCAAATCTGAATCAGAAATGCCCTAGATCAACAGATGGAAAGTATTTAGGAAGGTGGAGTTTGATGACACAGGGCTAAATGAGAAACAAAAGCAAGGAGGGTTGCACATATAAAACTATTTCTTAGTGATCTTCATAGGACCTTGCTTTTATTAGAATTCCCTAATGTGCTTCCCCAGGTTGACTTCTTCTCTGATGCTGCAGGGTTAGGGGAACAAGAAAAGTGGCATTGGAAATCAAGACTTTTTGGATTTAATTTTCAAATTTCATCATATATCAGTTGTAGAGATCAAAGCATCACACTCAATATTGTTAAATGTGAGCAACTTTGTCTATACAATAGCCACTTCACTGTGTCAATGTGAGAAATAAATGAGTAAAAAATTTTATATCTGGAATAGGTTAGGTTCACAATAGGCATCCTTTTTAAAAAATTCTTCTTCTTTTATTATTTATACATTCAGTCACTATACATGATTTAGATTGTAAAGAGATTTTACCCAGCATTATACACATTTCAGTCCATTGAGGATACTATACATATCCTCATCAACAGATAATAAGCTATATCTGTGTCCTTCAAATATCTTACCTCTCTGTTTTTTGCCCAAATTTCCTTTCTTGCACTCTTCCCCTTCCATACTGTCGTTCCACTTTGTCTCTAGTGTCTATAACAATTTTTAATGCTTTTATGTCCTCCAGTCTTTCAGTCTCTACCAGAGAGTGCAGACAGTCTGTATATGTTAAGTGGAGACATACAAAGTAGGCATCCTATTAATTTTAGTTCTTGTGTACTAATTGTTCCCTTATGTGTTGCTTCTCGTGAATTCATCCAACAAATATTGGATGAGATACAGCTAAAAGTTATGCACTGGATATATAAAAATGAAGACATAACCTATGCTTTCAAAATGATGCAGCCTATGGAGACAACAGAGTGAAACCAAAACTAATACTATAGACTGAACAATGTAGTGGAGGGACAGAGAAGAGGTGACTCAGAATAAGACAACAGTTCTTAAAGAAGGAGATATTTGAATACTTGGATTCACTAGAAACAGGATGCAAAGTTCTAGAAGAATCCCTCTGTGTGAAGAAAATTGCCAAACTCCTCCTCATGGCTATTCTAAGGATTAGAACTGGTAAATTAATGTTTTAATTGCTTCCTCACTGTAAGATTCTATTGTCTAATAAATGAATTTAGAATTCCTAAAGTACCTAGCTATGTGATAAAACTGCCTACAAGGCTCACAAATCTGACCCACTTCCAAAGCACTTTTCTTTTATGTCTTACTTATTTCACTCTGCTAGGAAACCAATAGGCCAATGTGGAGTTAATCTTGTTTTCCAAGAGGTCAGGATGACTTCTTTTTAAGGCCTTGAAATCCCTGGGAACTATTTTTCTAAACTCTGACTTAATCCATATATATCTGAGTTCTCAATGTTTATATTTCATGGTTCTTTTTGTGAAGTGAATTTTATTTTACACACTCATATTTTGCATATGTTTATGTGTGTGTATATCAGAGGTGTATCATCTTTAAAAAGAGTAAATAAGAAAGATTATGTTTGGACAGATTGCTGTATCTAATATGTGATAGTGATGTTGAAAATGATTTTCTTTTCTAGCTTCAGCTGAAAAGGCAAGACTTTACTGAGACAACATTTAGTGTTTGTTTTAAAAATAAACCATTTTTTTTTATTCATCCCATATCCTTTTCAAGGTTGTTCTATGCCAAAGGAAATATGATTAAGGCAGCACAGGAAGAGTTCTGGTCAGCAGGGAGACACAATAGATGTGTCTTCCATGGGATTCAAAAGGGAAAATGGGAAAATCTATGTGGACACATTTTGAGGAGGGAGGACAAGGTGCAACTCTAAAACTCTTGTTGAATGATAACTCATACTTTTAAAAAATATCCCCCATCCTCATATTGATAACAGTAACTTAAATTTAGCTCTAGAGCTTCTGTAAAAAAGAAGAAATCTAAGTTCTAAAATTTTTATAAAGCCTAGTGGCAATACTAAAGCTAGTATTGACAAAACACTTAAATAGATATATTCCCTGTGCATTCAGTTTTGTGGCTCAAATAATTTAAGAGGTAGTGTACTCTGGGAATTTTTCCCACCTCGTTGTAAGTATTGACAGTATTTGAAATAAAATATGTTTATGATGAAACATGTGAAAATGAATTTCTGTTGAAACACCTTCCCCAACCTCTGATTTCATCAGGGTTTATAACTCACTTCAATACTGATAGAAATGCTGCATTTGCAGATATATGGGCACACAGTAGACCAGGTTAGGAAAGAAGAGTGGGTGCTGTGAATGGGTATCTATCTTCAAAAGTAGTAGAATACCAGAAAGACAGAATAAATAAATTTCTCCAAAATATAATTATGGCCATTAAAGTCACAAAGATCCACCTTTTCCACCTTCTCTTTGGAAGCCTATCAACTAATAGTTTTATATTTCCCCATGTGTCCAATGTGAATAGAAACTGCACAAATCTGAATTGCATTCTACAAGTATTTGTTTTAACAGCTCAGTTGATGTAAGCCAGTCAACGTAAATAACTGGATGAAATACAATAAGAAAAGAGGTTAATAAAAACATATTCACTGGAGATTTAAAAAAGGACACTGTATTAAACATTTGCAATTTGAAATCACAAATGTTGGAGCCAAAGCAAAGGCTGACAGGATTATTTGCAGTCAATCAACAAGACCAATATTAGAACAGATTATGTTTAAAAGTTTCTGTTGCAATTTAAAGATACTACCGTATCTTGGGACCAGCAGTTAGCATAATGGCTATGTCGCTGGACTCCCACATAGTCGACCGCGGTTCGCGTCCTGGACCCGGTGGCTTAAAACTCACGCCGGGCGCGTGTGCGTGCGTGCCCAAGATCCCGAGAGGAGAATGGAGGAGAAGGGATTGCGGCGTGTCCATCCCCTCTGGGGGGTGATTTCTCGCTTTCTATCTCTCTGTCTCTATCTGTCTGGCGAGCGCATGCGCCCTATAGCAAAAGCCTCTCAAAAAAAAAAAAAAAAAAAAAAAGATATTACCGTATCTTGATCAGATTTTTAAGAAAAGATGGAGGACCAGCAGATGACATCATCGTAATGTTGCTGGATTCCCAGAGCAGATGGCATAATAGCTATGTTGCTAGATTCCCATGTAGTTTACTGTGGTTTGAGACCCAGATCCAGTGGCTTAAAACTCATGCCAGGTGCATCTGCATGTGCGTCCAAAATCCTGACAGGAGAGTGAAGGAGAAGGGATTGTGGCATGGCCCATCTCCCTGGGGGGTGATTTCTTACTTTCTGTCTCTGGTGAGTGCATACATTGTGTAGCAAAATCTCTCTAAGAAAAAAGAAAAGACAGATGTTATTTGAAAATTTTTTGTGCTTTATGAGAAAGTAAATATTAGTGATGTCAGCTAAATAAAGTAAAAAAGAATTAAGAATATTTGTGTGTCTGTGTGTTCACATGTGTGAATTTCTTTCAGACAAACTATAAATTTCACGCCTTCCCTGGAATGTTGGTTGGCCTAGCCAGTTTGGCCAAGTTTGAAAAAAATGTTTGGCAACGTGTTTTATTTTGTCTCTGTACGTGCCAAAGTTCAATTTTTGTCTTGCTGATTGACCACAAATATCTTGTCAACCTTTGCTTTGGCTCCAGCATTTGGGATATCAAATTGCAAATGCCTAATACGGTGTCCTTTATTTCATCTCCAATGAATATGTTTTCAATAATCACTTGATAGCATATACTATCACACATCCAGTTTCAGAAACAAACAGCTATATTCAGATACTGAATTTATTTTTGATTTATGTCTAAATATGCTTATAGACAAAGAGATCATTCTAGATGTAAGTTGGAGTGGAACATTTCATTAATGTTTATGATATTGAAAATCATCAGTAAGTTGAAATGTATAGATATTACTTCAAAGATAAAACGCTTCAATAATTATTATAAAATGGTATATTTATAGACTAATTAAAAACTTTAAGTAAGGAAATAGCATTTATAGCATCGAGCTACTCTAAAATTATTTTCAATTTTTAAAAATTGTAATTAAGTCATAAATTTAGACATGAGCTTTCAAGAAAAGGTCTTGATAATTTTTCACATCTTGTGAAAATGAATTATAAACAAAATGTTATGGTTTAAATGTATCACTTAAAATGTGTTGAAAATTGATTGCTAGCTATTGTGCTGATATTAAATTTATGTAAATTTAATCTGATTATGGTATAAGATGTGGGACCTATGAGAAGTAATTAGGATGAAGCTCCTAGGACTGAATACTGGAGCTTTATAAGGAAAGAGAGTGAGATTCAGCATACTCTTGCTCTCTCTCCCTGTTGTGCACTGTACCACCTCAGGACTCTGCTGCAGAGTCTCACTTGCAGAAAGACTCTCAACAGTTGTAGCTCCTTGATCTCGGATCTCCAGAATCAAAAGGCAAATAAACCTCTATTCTTTGTAAATTGCCCAGTCTGTGGTATCCAGTTATAGCAACCAAAACATAGACTAAAACAGTATCTACTCAGAATATATTTAAAACTTCAAAAAGGTAGACTTTACTCAAATTCTTACAGTTCTGAGTTTATGAGGAGTTAAAATTTAAACAAGAATTTGTAAAAATTATTTCTATAAACTTCAGAGCATGTTTAGGAGTGAAGATAAAGAATTTTTTAGTTTTTCCCAAGGTGTAGATTTTAGCTACAAAGTTCCACTAGAAAGCACAAAACAAAAGGTCATTATTAAAATAATTAATGTTTATACTTTAATCATATGAAGAAGTGACCAGTTTTTTTGTTGGTCTACTTGTTTATTTTCTATTTTGGTTTTTAATGCAACAGCAGGATGAAATAATCATAGATTCTATTTCTGCCTTTACTCATTGCTTAGAGTGTCCTGAGTTTTATACAACTGATGTCACAGTGAGTTTGACTGAAAATATATTTTTAGAATAGAAAGTTTTATATTAAGTGCTATGATGATGTAACCACCATGGGACTTTTAGAAATATTTAAACACATCAGTGGTTTGATAATAGAAAAATGATGACATACCATAATATACCTTGATGACTGTACTTAAGCCAAAAACAAGCTTCATGATATGCAAGAGATGTGCAAGTTATATATCAAGTATTTTTATATATGCAGTTTACATATTAAAAGAAAAAGGCCACTTGAATGAAGAAAAAACTTAAACGATACCTTGTAGATAACATTATCATACAACAAGGTATAACCAACGGATGTTCATAGAATACAATGGCTGTTACTTGCTTATGAAGTAACTGAACTATATATTACTTTACATGTTACTTGCAGTAAGGATCCACATATCAGTCTTTCCAAAGTTGATGATAAAATTGGTGCATAGACAGGGAAAGCAAACTACAGAAAGAAATTGTGAGATGGTTTTGTTATCTTAAAATCCAATTACACTGTTTAATTGCTACATGTATAGATCCAAGATTTAAGGGAAAAATTTTCTCAAGAGATTGCACAGGGCTGCGTAGTCACAAAAAGAAAGATACAGAAAAAGAGGAAAGTGAGAAATCACCCTCCAGAGGGAATGGCCACAGTGCAATCCCTTCTCCATTTTCTGCTTGGGGTTTTGGGCTCGTACACACAATGCTGGAATGATTTTCACGCTTCCGGTCTGGAAACTGCACATTCTGCCATGTGGGATCCAGTCTTCTTAATCTCTGTCCCACCTGCTGGCACAATCTTTCATTACTTTTAATTGCCTAATTTTCCAGATTTGCCTGTAGAGTTTTGGTCAGCTTTTTTATCTTCCCAACTAGTATTGCTGCCTCAGTCATTTGAGATGTTAAATTACTTCTATAGCTTTATTTTTTTAAATTATTTATTTATTTATGTATTTATTTTATAGTAAATGCCCTGGAAAGTGCTTTTACACTTAAAGTGATCTGAGGTCAAGAAATGGGTGTTTTTACAGATTTTACAATTTATGCATATAATGGCTAAATGATGAAAAGCATTTTCATGTGATGGCATGCATCATATGAGAAGTTTGTCTAAATTTTTCATTTCCTTTTCTTAGCTCAAAAAGAAATATGTAAAAAGTAGAAAATAAAAGTTGTCTGCAAGCTTTTATGGCATTGTTTTATAATCCCTTAAACCTTTTGGAAAAGTAGAAAGAGCAGTGAGAAAGTAAAATAAATTGTTTTTTTAAAACACAGAAGTAGTGATTTTTTGATAATTTAATTTAGAAAAATAATTTGGAAATAATGATAATCTTTCAAACAAGTCATAAGGACAGCCTAAAGAACTCCTATAAAAATGGCACCTGGATGCCACAGTATTTACCATTTTACACTTTCTTTTTAAAAAATATTTTATTTTTAGAATTTATTTTATATGTTCAATCACAGTATATCATTACAGCTTGTAAAATGCATTTTACCAGCACAAATATTCTGTATATTAATCCATTTAAAGATATTATCATACACATTATCATCAAAGATAATTTTCTACTTTTATGTCTCTTACATGTTTTATTTTGCTCCTTGATTCCCTTCCTCTCACCTTCCCCCTTTCTCACCCTCCTCCCACACTGTATTATCTGTAATTGTTCTCTATGTTTCCATATCTTCTAATCTTTCAGTTTCTGCCATACAGTGCAGACATTCAGTATATATTAAGTGGAGACATGCAATTTCTCTCTTTCATAGTCTGGCTTACTACATGAATCTTCCATATTCATCCACTTTCTATCAGATGCCAGGGTCTTGTTGATTTTTATGGCTGAGTAGTATTCCATAGTGTATATGTGCCACACTTTTTCAATCCATTCATCTGTTAGTGAACATTTCAGTTGGTTCCATGTCTTACCAATTGTGACTAATGCCACAATAAACATGAATAAATTTGAGCCGCTTATAAGTTGCAGACATGATGACTCAAATTCTCCAAGTTTTCAGTAAAAAATAAGAGAATTTTCCTTGTAACCCCCAATAAAATAAATTAAATATTAATACAGTACTATCATATCTAATCCTTAGACTTTCAAACTCTAATCCTTAGACTTCAAACATGATCAATTTTCATGATCATGCCATTTACAGAGTAAAAGAATTTTTTTCCCTTTTCTTTATTTTCTGGTCTATGAACCAATTCAGGATTGGACATTACATTTAGAAGGTATGCATCTTTAGATTCTTTTTAAAATCTTCTATGGCCTTGACTTTAAAAAAAGATACAGGTTTTCTATTTTTTTTTTTCTATAGAGCATGTGTGTGAGAGAGAGAGACAGAGACAGAGAGAGAACCTCCCATCGGGGATGGCCAATCACAATCTCTTCTTCTGCAGTCTCCAGATCTCAGAATGCTGGGCATGCATGCACATGTGCCTTACATGACTTTCTAGCCACTGGGTCCAGGACTTGAACCACACAACCAACCATGTGGGATTTGGCACCTGAACCTCTATGTCTTCTGCTGGCTCCTACTATGTTTTCTTATCATTTGTTTCCAGTTATGCGTTTTAAAACAGGAATATCACAAAAGCAATGCAATGTTCTCAGTTCATCCTTTAAGGAGACATAAAATTCACCCCATGATGGATCATATTAACTTTTGCCACTATTTAAATATCATCTGCCAGATTTCTTCATTTCAAATAAAATGAATAAGTATCATGAGCTTATTCATAAGTATTAAGCATATATTGTTTTAAATATATAAACATACAGTAAACATATAAATGCATAATTAAATATAAACAATAAATATTAATGTATATTTATTGACTAATAAGTTTATGACACTTATTAGTTTATAAGTTAAAGTATGGTGGGGAGATTTCTTGGGACTAAACAGTTTGGTCCTTTTTAAACACTAATCTGCTAATTTTAGCTTCCATTCATGATTTTTTTCTTGACTCAATTATTATTAAGATGATTGCTAAAAGCTGATTTTCTATCCACCATTCCTTCTACATTTATTAGTTGGTATTCCACTATAAGAGAGTGATTTCTCTTCCACTTCTATTTTATTCAAGAGATTACAATATCTTATTATCATTTTACTTATTTTGATGCTAAAATTTTCTCAGGTTTAGTGAGCGTAGTTCCTTCAGGTTAACATCACTTCTTTTGAAATGTCCTTAATCTTTTGTGTTCTACTATAACAGAACCCTATTGGTTAATCTCTTATTTTTTGAGCCTATGCCCTGGAATCCATCACTCCCCTAAAAATCTGGTTTCTTTAACTGAGAATAAATCTAGAAACAAAAATCTGGGTACGGGGTGTAGGTTCATAACTATCAGTGTGCCATTGCTTTTAGGACCTTGTAGAAGACTGCTAGAAAATGTATACATGTATATACAAACCCACATATGCATATATCTATGTATCTATATTTAACATTGATATCACCAATTTGCTCCAACTTTTCTCCCCTTTAGTATTTACTTGTATCTTCTTTATCCAATAGCGAGAAGCAAATTCCTATTACTCTACATCCATCTACTTACTTGCTCAACTTTTGTGCCTTTAATCCTGTCATTCTATGGGCTGTCTCATTGCCATCAGCCTTGTAACACATGCTGGTTCTGCTGACCTAGTTCCTTCCCAGATCAAAAACAATGACTCATGCCACTGAGCAACTGAGTTCTCACAGGAAAGATGGGAAGGAGCAAGCTAGAGCATCATGAAGAGGCATTTCTCTCCCAGACACTTAATAGAAATTAACTTGGCATGAATGAAGTAAGAAAAAGAAAACTGGGAATCCTGAAATAGCAGATACTATCTTCTGTTTCCCAGGAAATGCCTTTGTAGAAGAGAGCTGGCTTCATGGTGATTCTAGTAAAGAGAACCAAAGAAAAGTCTGTCAAAAGTTACTGGGCCGGGGAACCAGCAGTTAGCGTAATGGCTATGTCGCTGGACTCCCACGTAGTCGACCGCGGTTTGCGTCCCGGACCCGGTGGCTTAAAACTCACACCGGGCGCGTGTGCATGTGTGCCCAAGATCCTGAGAGGAAAATGGAGGAGAAGGGATTGCTGCGTGACCATCCCCCCTGGGGGGTGATTTCTCGCTTTCTGTCTCTATGTCTCTGTCTGTCTGGCGAGCGCACGCGCCCTATAGCGAAAATCTCTCAAAAAAAAAAAAAAAAGTTACTGGGCCACAGTTAAGGCATGGAAGCTAAAAAGTGTTGACAGATGTGAAGCAGCCATGTGGTCAAAAATAGGAGAGCTCTGTGGGGAGAACTGATTGATGTCCAGAGAGTGTCTCCTGTCTAAGTGTCTTGGCATTGAGTCAAGATGCTGCAACCTTGGAATGGCCTTGGGGATGGGGAAGAGTGACTGAGGTAAAAGCAGCTTGGAATCAGAAATGGAATTGAGTTATAGCAAATCAACTGAAATTTCTTGAGCACTCAAGTATATGAACTGAAATTCATAGCCACCACATATAGAAATGTGGTAAGATAATCACACGACTAAGGAAATGAAATATTAATATATAACTTCCAATGCTTTTCTTTCTTAATATCTTATTTTAATTTAAATTTTTTTAATATTCAATCATTATATATCTTTACAACATATAAAATGAATTGGGTAATCTTGAATACAGTGTATGTTGCCCAGTCAAAGATAGTAAGAAGACACATTGCCATGTAGATGACCACATTTGATTGTAAACTACAGAGTAAATGAAATCATTATTTACTTGCCATAGCCTAGTTCAAGTAGAAGACATTTTGTAACTAAAATTCTTTAAAAAAATGTGATAAATAAATTCCAAAAAAATTCCTCATTTTAGGATAGCTGTTCAGTTTTATTCTAGATTTAAATAATTACACTATATAAAAGAGTTTTAATGACGTTTTTTGGCAATGATCACTGCATTCACAAGTCTCTCTCAAAATCATAATCCTGGATTAGGTTCCCAGGTAGAAAGCACCATCTTTTTTCTACCACCTTGATAAAGGCCCTGTAGTATGCACATCTCTTCTGCCTCTGTCAACATTAGGAGCAGCGCTGGACTGTGGGACCTGTTTTTGTCAAATAAGCATCTCATTTGCTTTGCTTGTCACAGCAGGTTATCTTGGCTTTATTTTTGCTGATTCTGCCTTTTCCTTCTCATTCTGCATAATGCAAAAGCAATACATCTCAGGCTTTTCAGCAGTTATAGAATTTGAATCACAAAGCAATTTAAAAAAAGTGTGTTTGTATCCTATTGCTTTGACCTAACATTGCAGATTAACTCCCTCCTGTTCTAAGTAGTCACCTTGTTTCCCATAACATCCCTTCTTTTACTCATGTAATCCCTTCGCCATTCATAAAAAATTGCTTGTCAGGGTTCTAACAATTCTTTATGGCTTTCCTTAAATGTATATTCTGAAAGGACAATCCAGATATTCTGTGTAAACTTTTTCAGTTCTATTATTGCAACTTATACTGCTAATGCAGTGCTAAAATAATTTCTTATCTGGATCTTAATTACTTCGGGAAAACACAGTTATGGAATGGCAAATCCCAAAGGCTTAGAAAGAAGTAGATAGGTTTCATGATATAAGATTTTGGAAAGAAGTAATGACTTTTGTATACTTTCACAGATGGCTTTGATGAAGGGGAAATGTTCAGGAAGATCTTGAAGAAAAAAAAATGCACAAATGTAAGAGTATAGAACAGGGGGTAACAAATATTTTCTGCAAAAGGCTAGATAGTAAGTTTTTTTTGACTGTGCAGGTCATATGTCTCTTTTGCAACTACTAAACTCTACCATAACAGTTTGAAAACAGCTATAGATAACTCAGGTGTATCTTAGACATATTGCGGGTTTGGTTCTAGACAATCACAATAAAGCAAATATTGTAAGAAAATGACTCACACAGTATTTTTTGGTTTCCCAGTGCATGTAGAAGTTATGTTTTGGGACAACAAGTGTTGTAGTGGTTAAGGTGCTGGACTCCCACATGGTCAACTGTGGTTCGAGTCCCGGATCTGGTGGCTTGAAAATCACACCAGATGTAAGTATGTGTGTGCCCAAAATCACAGGAAAAAAAATGGAGGAAAAGAGATTGGGGTTTGTCCATCCCTCCAGGGTGGTGATTTCTCACTTACCCTCTCACTGTCTCTTTCTTTGGTGAATGTGTGCACCCTATGGCAAAACAACAAGAAAACCAAACCCCCTTAAAAAAAAAAAAAAAAGCAACACTTCATTCATTAAAGTATGATCATGAAATTACAACAATTCAGTCATATTTTCAGGCTCCACTTTTAAATCTAGTTTTCTTGCTATTTCCATCACATCTTCAGCTCCTCCTTTCACTGAAATCCTGAAAGCCTTAAAATTATCCTTTGGATTTGAAATCAACCTCTTTTAAATTTGTTAGTGTTAAGAATTTGAACTCCTGTGAGTTATAAGTGTTCTTAATGGTATCTAGAACGCTGACTTTTTCATAGAAGATTTTTAAATTATAATACTTTGTCCAGACTCACCAGAAGAATCACTATCTATAGCAGCTATGCTCTTATAAAATTGATTTCTTTAATAATAATACTGGAAAAGTAATATTACTCCTTAATCCATGGACTACAGAATAGATGTTGTGTTGGGAGGCATGAAAGCAATATTATGTCCTTGTGTATTGCCACCAGAGCTCTAGGATGACCCAGTATATGGTCAACGAGCAGGGATATTTTGAATTTTTTTTTTTTTTTTTTGAGCAGTGTCTAACGGTGGGCTTAAAGTATTCAGTAAGCCATGCTGTGAACAGATGTGCTATCTCTAAATATTTATTGTTTCATTCATACAGCACAGGCAGAGTGGATTTAGCAAAATTGTTAAAGAATTTAGCATTTTTGGGACCAGCAGTTAGCGTAATGGCTATGTTGCTGGACTCCCACTTAGTCGACCGCGGTTCGAGTCCTGGACCCGGTGGCTTAAACTCATGCCGGGTGTGTGTGAGTGCATGCCCAAGATCCCAAGAGGAGAATGGAGGAGAAGGGATTGTGGAGGGGCCATCCCCCTGGGGGGTGATTTCTCGCTTTCTGTCTCTCTCTCTCTCTCTGTCTGTCTGGCAAGCACACGTGCCCTATAGCAAAAGACTCTCCAAAAAAAAAAAAAAAGAATCTAGGATTTTTGGAATGGTAAATGAACACTGACTTCAAATCATTTATCATGGGACTAGCAGTTAGGGTAATGGCTATGTCGCTGGACTCCCACGTGGTCGACCATGGTTCGAGTCCCAGGCCCGGTGGCTTAAACTCACGCCAGGCACGTGTGCATGCTTGCCCAAGAATCCGAGAAGAGAATGGAGGAGAAGGTATTGCGGCGTGGCCATCCTCTCTGGGGGGTGATTTCTCACTTTCTATCTCTCTGTCTCTCTCTCTGTCTGGCAAGCGCACGTGCCCTAAAGCAAAAACCTCTAAAAAAAAAAAAATCATTGGTCCTAGCAAAAGAATCTGTCTTTGAAGCTCAGTAGCCAGACACTGACTTTTCCTCTCTACCTATGAAAGTGCTATATGGCACCTTGTTTCTATAGAAATTGTTAGTCCACATTGAGAATCTACTGTTAATGTAGCCACCTTCATCAGTGATCTTAGCTAGAGGTTGTGGATAACTCGCTGCAGCTTCTACAGCATTTCCTGCTGCTTCCTCTTGTACTTTCGTGTAATGGAAGTGACTCATTTCCTTAAACCTCGTAAATCAACCTCTGCTAGCTTCAAACTTTTCTTGCTTTCTTAATCCATTAGTTTATCTAAGTATGCTCTGGGATCTCATGAATTTTGTGCTTACCTCTGACATAATAGTTATGGTGAATTGTATTCTTGGTCTATTTCTTTCTCACTAGGCAATAAGCTCCTTGAATACATGGACAATGTTTTATGATCCCAATGTCAAGTGTGTGACTTGGTAAATAGGAATTAATAAACCAATTGCTAAAACAAATGAAGAATGGGGCCAGCCAGATAGCATGGTGGTTAAGGTGGCTGGATCCTACATGGCCGACTATGTACTTCACGTCCTGGACTGAACTACAGTGTGGCTTGAAAAACACACTGGGTACATATGCATGAGTGCCCAAAATCCCCAAAAAAGAATGGAGGAGAAGGAATTGCAGCTTGATCATCCCTCTCAGGGGAATCCTCTCATTCTCTGTCTGTTTCTGGCGAGCACGCATACACTATAACAAACTTAAAACAAAAAAATGAACATTACCATAGGGAAGATCAAGTTATTGTAACTTGGTGTTAATAATCACTAAATTAATCCATTAAACCAATTAATATTCTTGTTATTTTTCTATTTTACTGACCAAATTCCTTTCCTCTGGTAGTTTGTCTTCTGACAGGAAATATTCTGCTGAGGACTTAAGCTTCTCTTACCTATAGCACTTCTATTGTGCTGGATAATAATATTTTTCTCCCTCAATCTACTCCTCACTTTCTTGCACCCTATTCTCTATGTCAAGGGACTGACCTAAATCAAATGCATTGGTGAGTTTTCTTGTTCGTTAGCTTCTTGTTCTGTTTAGCCAATAGGATGCTCATGCAGTAGATAAGGACAGGTGATGGGTATTTATTATCCAGCTACTTCCCTGTTCCTATAGTTTCCTATGATGTTTAATTGAAAATTACAAAGTTTGTATGATCTATAACACTCTTTTTGTATTTTGATAACAGGCCTATCCTCCCTGCCCCTTAATCCTATCCAGAAGTGTTATCAGCTTACTATTACTAAGGCTGGGGTATTCAGCATCCCCTTGTGGATCTTTAGTCAGTCTTTCTCAAAATACCCTGGTTTGGACCAGCAGTTAGCATAATTGGTATGTCACTGGACTCCCATGTAGCCGACCACGGTTCGAGTCCTGGACCCGGTGGCTTAAACTCACGCTGGGTGTGTGTGTGTGTGTGCCCAAGATCCCGAGAGGAGAATGGAGGAGAAGGGATTGCAGCATGGCCATCCCCCCTGGGGGGGTGATTTCTCACTTTCTGTCATTCTCTGTCTGTCTGGCGAGCACACACGCCCTATAGCAAAAACCTCTCAAAAAAACAAAAAACAAAACAAAACAAAACCCTGTTTTAAGCATGCCTTCTGTAGTCATATCGAAGTGTTAGTTTGCCATGTCTTGTCTTGACTAATATGGTAGTTGGTTCAGAAAATGACCCCAGAAAAGAAATCCTCAAAATAGAATTCCGTAACAGAATCACTCAAATATGCAAAGAATACAGGGATGATAACTCTTTGCTAAATGGAATGATACATGGGTAACCCATGTAAAAGAGTGACATGATAATTAATGAAATCAAATCATGAGATGAATCACAGATGGAGGGTGATCAATTGACTATGGCACTTAGTAGCTATGGTAACAATAGTGTTTATAACATTGTTGAGTTTCCCAGACTTGGTTTATAGGCTTAGATGTGAATGTAGAGAAAAATAAAGTATGAGCTATGAACAGACAATTATAAATACCTATTGAAAACTAGAAGGCCTTTTAGCAGTTTTGAAGGAATCCATTTCATGAATTCAGTAGGGATATAAGATTGAAGGCCAGCAAGATTTGAATGTAGACATTAAATACTTAAACTTGCTTAAGTATCTCACACTAAGATAGGACCACAGTGGGGGAAAGAATAGGACTTTTATGTAGAGAATGGAGATATTTTCACAAAAGAAACAAAAATGTACTTAGCTTGTTTTGTCTCAGGTGGTATCATACCTGCTCAGTTACATGATATGGCTTGGGCATTTCAAATTTTGATGTGCATGTGAATCATCTGAGACTTCTATTAAGATGTCGCTCCCAATTCAGTAGATAAGACATAATCTGACTATGATCTTAAACCTGAACATTGAAAATATCATGATAATAAAAAATGGTGAACAGGAAATAACAAGTGTCATGAAAGTCCTAGCAAGATATATGCATGCCAGAGAATGGGAGATAAATATTGCAGAATTTAGTGGCATGCCACGTCAGTGATATTTCTAGGGATTCATGGTAAGATCTTCCTTTCAAATATGAGAGAAGTTATTTCTCTCAATGCATTGAGAGTGACACATAGCTTGGTGGGTCTCTTTGGATTTTGGAATCAATATATACTGTATGTGATCATGCTCCTCCAGCCCAGTTACATGTCCGGACTTGTAAAGATGCCAGCATCTATTTGAGTCTTGAATAAGAAGGAACTCTGCAACAAGACCAGTTTTGGTTCAAATTATTTTGCCATTTAGCTCTAATAACCTTGCACAATCAATGATTTTTGAAGTATTTATAACATATATGGTTTTGTACAAAACTCCAACCCAAATAAACCAAGTCACACATCGGGTATCTACCCTTCAGAAATAGTGTAATGCTGTTCTATGGTTTCATCAACTATTTCCATTTGAAAAGTTTTTTCTAGCTTGCTACTGGACACTGGTAGCAAGTGAATGCCTGACCTTGTAAATCCCTGTGGCTGAAAATCTTACTGTCTAAGATAAACTGTATGGTACCTAACCCACCCAACCATAAAATTGGATATGCACAGCACCATTACTTTCTAAAACGAAGGTGGTATATATCAGAATAAGCTCAGGCTGCTGTGAGAGATACAAGAAAAGAACACCAATGAATGACTCAGTTTAACCTGATTTGTTCCTTCGTGATTATGGAGAAGGAAAAAGAATGAACCTGGCGTGCTGTTAGATCTAATTACTACACCAACACCAGCTAGAAGTGGGCAGCAGCTCTCAAGAGCATCCCTGAAAGATAGTGATTGTAGTGGATGCCATGGTTTATTGCCGACTCTGTCTTCTAGAACTGAAGTAGTCATTTCTCTGGCATCTGAGAGTCCTGGCAATCGATAGTTCTCAGCTGGGTTTCTGTCAAGGACTTGCTCTTAGCTGAAGGCAGTGTTCAGCTGGAGACATCTGAGTTCATGCCTCCTTTCTGGGGCAGCCCAACCCAGTAATTGGTCAATTGAGATGTATAAAGGCCTCTCCCTGCACCACGGTGTAGAATATCCAACATCTTGGCTCTGTAATTAGCCATACTCTCAGCTGAGTTCTTGACTACCTTCCTCGGCCCAGTTCTCCCTCTGCCCACTTCTGCTCTTTACTTCACAGCTGTTGATCCTGAGCATGTCCCAAGAAACTTTCTGCACAAAATCTCAGAGCCAATTTCCAAGAGTCCTGACTCTGACAGGTGCCGAGAGCAGTCAGAGTAGTGATGCTGGCTGAGTGTAAGAAAACATAGGATAAATTGTGAAGTAAACCTATGTTTACTAACTTAGGTCTTTTAACCACCTGTAGAAGCATACATTTGAAGCTATTTTTATGTTAATTATCTATCTCTCTCAAACTTTTTGAAGACAATTATAAGTAAATAATATTACAGGTTTTAGGGAGAAACTATGCCAAATTAATATCATCACAATAATATGGTACCGGATGATATTTGTATAGCCCTGTGTAGGGGAATAAAACCTTTCTAAGTAGATGAAGGATTAGAGTAGAATTGTAGAAAGAAAGGACACACTGTGCCTGCTAATTTCTGTTTTCCTACTAGATCTTCTCTCCATCCTTCTCAGCCCTAATGTATGTCCTAAGAGGCTGATCTATATGGATAATATTAATGTACTCTCTTGTCTTCTGGATTGTGATTGGTTTCAGTCAATAAGGGATCCACAGAAAATATGAAGGAAGAAAGAGAAAGCCAGATTATTATTCCCCTGGCTCTATTTGTATGGGGTTCTTTGGGGCTGACTGCTTCTATCAAGACTTCTACCTCTTGATGTAACCCTATGGGTATGATTATGTTAAGAGCTCTGCCAATACTTACCTTGGGGTACAGGGTGAGTAGCCTTTACTCACACTACTTGGGATTGGAAGAGTTTCATATTTTGTATTTTTTCATATTTTGGAACATTCAAGTATATGTAATGAGGTATCTTGGCTATGAGACCCAACTCTAAACACCAAATTAATTTATGCCATATACATTCCTTATACATATAATCTGAAAGTAATTTTAGACAATGTTTTTGTATTGTGGCAGTCCAGCATTTTGACTGCAACCCATCACACACTGTCTGGTATGGAATCTTTCTTTTGTGTACCCAAAATGTTTTGGATTTTAGATTTGTGGGTTAGGAATACTTAACCTATACTGTGTTCTTATCATATTCCTATACCCTTGTTTTGATAAGTAGTTTTTCATTAAACTCTAATTCTTTTCTTTTCTTCTTCTTTTAAAATTTTGCTATAGTGTGGAGCTCTGGCTAGAGAAAGGGAAAAGAAAGAGAGGGAAAGTATAAGAGCGCCCCCCTCCCCCTGGGGGGGATGTCCATACCATGATCCCTTCTCTGCCATTCTCCTCTTAGCATTTTGGACACAAGCATACTACACACACATACACACACACACACACACACACACACAAAGAGTGTTTCAAGCTGCTGGGCCTGGGGTTCGAATAGTGAAGTTGGCCATGTGAGATCCAGCCATCTTACTCACCATGCCACTGGCTAGCCCCTAAACTCTCCTTATATTACCCTAGTTTAAATGCAATAGAATCAATATAAGAATCATTTGGGCTTAACAGGCAAGATTCATCTTCTAGTTTTACTCAAATGACAACACAAATGTCTTCTTCAATTTTACAATATGACTTGATCCTCAATTCAGATAAAAAATTTTTCTTTCTTTTTCGTGAGAGTTTTTTTCCTATAGGGCACGTGTGCTCTCCAGAAAGACAGAGAGAGACAGAGAGACAGAAAGCAAGAAATCACCCCCCAGGGGGGCTGGCCATGCCACAATTCCTTCTCCTCCATTCTCCTCTCGTGATCTTGGGCACACATGCACATGCGCCTGGCGTGAGTGTAAGTCACTGGATCCGGGACTTGAACCACAATAGACTACATGAGAGTCCAGCGACACAGCCATTACTCTAACTACTGGTCCCCTTTTTTTCTTTTTTAACTAAGAGAACAATATAAGACCTGCCACTGATATTTTTAGAGCCCTAAGGGCATTAAATGGTGACCTACATCTACATATATAGTTATCAAAAGGGGTACACTATGCTGACAGATTGTAAATAAAATATATTTTATTCTTATGTCGACAAATATACTTTCATAAAACTGTGACTTTTTATGACTGCAAGATGGCAAAATATCAAAGATGACTGAACTTTATTATTGTATTATATATGCCTGTTCTATTGATGGGCAGTGGTGTTTGGGTAAGAGTAAAATTAAGAAATTCTTAATTCTTATTCTTTTAGAGGTTTTTCCTTAGGGTTCATGTGCTCTCTGGATAGAGAGAGAGAGACAGAGACATGAGAGAGAAAATGAGAAATCATTCCCCCCAGGGGGATTACCATGCCACAATACCTTCTCTTCTGTTCTCCTCCTGGGCTCTTGGGCATGTATGCACATGCACCTGGCATAAGTTTCAAGCCACCAGGTCCAGGACCTGAACTGCAGTTAACCATATTGGAGTCCAACAAGGTAACCACTACACCACCTGCTGGCCCTGGTATATTTTTTTTCTTAATCATTTATTTATTTATATTTTTACACTTAAATTTTTTAAAATTTACATTTCATCACATATTATCTTTACAGTGTACAACATTGCTTTTACAGCACGAATATGAATACCAGTCAAGACAGAGACATTACCATACACATTATCATCAGCAAATAGTTTTTTTGTCAATTCTTATTCTTTATTGTATTTTTAAGAAATGTAGTAATTATATTTTATAATCGGATCTTCAAATAATGTTTTATTAATAATAATGCCATAATAGTAAACTTTTCTGATTATTATTATTTATTTTAATCTAAATTGAGCTTTATTCTGTTGAGAGGGTGACTAATATAAAGTTCAACAGATTTTGAAGCTGAGATTTAAAAATAAGCTATAATTTTTTTAAAGATTTATTTTTATTTAACTTTATTTCTTTTTATTATTTGTTTTAATTTGACCAGAGAAAGAAAGAGAAAGAGAAAGTGAGAAAGTAAGTTGCCAGGTCCAAGACTCAAACCATAGTCAGTCGTATGGAAGTCCAGCATCTTTACCCAGCATACCACCTGCGGGCCCCTAAATTTAGTCTAATATAATATAACATTATTACAGTCACAATTGATAAGTTATTATTACAGAAAATACTAACAATTTTAATTTAGTTATATAAATTTTTATTATTTATCTAATGTTTTTCACCATTTCTTAAAGCAATATCTAGATTCATAGAATGTTTATTACATTTTTCTTCAAAAATTTTAATTCTGTAATATTATAAACAGCATAGAAAGTAGAAAAATTGAGTCATCTCTGATTTATAATGGGCAGAAATTGTCTTTATTTACATGTTTGGGGGATGGGACCAGCATGGAGTAATGGTTGTGTTTCTGAACTCCCACATGGTTGACCGTGGTTCAAGTCCCCCCACCTGCAGCTTGAAACTCACACAGGGCACATGTACATGAATACCCAAAATCCTGAGAGGAGAATAGAGAGGTAATTGCGGTATGATCATCTCTTCTGGGGGGGTTGTTTCTTGCTGTCTCTCTGTCTTTCTCTGTTTCTCTGGAGAGTTCATGTGCCCTACAGCAAAAACCTCTCTTTCAAAAATATTAACTTTCAACGATTTATATCAAATAGTTTTGAAGTATTCAACTCGAAAGTTACTTGTATTTCCCAAAACTAAAATTTACTATGATCTGAAGCTTGTTTTGTATATATTTTCAAGTTCAATTTTTATTTTGGATATTTTAACATTATTAGCATTCTCACCATTACTAACATTCTTAAGAATGTTAGTAAAATTTATATCTTTCTTCAAGATATTACATCTTTAGACAGATTCAAAAACTATCGTATATAGTCTTTCAAAATACTTCAAATTCTTCCAAAGTATTTCATCACTTCTTTGGGCCCAGTTAAGGTTTCTTGATAAGAAATTCAAACTATGCGCTGCACATGACATGAGGAATGGTTCAGATTATCAGCTAAAATTCTAGTTTGTAAAGCTTCTTTTTAATCAATCACTTTAATGACATTATCTTAATAATGTCTGCCATAATCTTTCTATCTAAAGATTAAAAATGCTAGCTTTTTAAAAGTATTTAATCCAAAACCATGAACTTTAAAAAAATAACAAGTATTATAAAACTGTAAAGTATTCATGAATTTTAACTTCCTTGCTTTCTACCTTTGATAATTCATTCATGCTTGATAAATGTCATTTTCAACTTGGATTGCTGTCCCCATGAATAATCTAGTTGAGGGGACCAGCAGTTAGCATAATGGCTATGTCGCTGGACTCCCACGTAGTCGACCGCGGTTTGCGTCCTGGACCCGGTGGCTTAAAACTCATGCCGGGCGCGTGTGCGTGCGTGCCCAAAATCCCGAGAGGAGAATGGAGGAGAAGGGATTGTGGCGTGGCCATCCCCTCTGGGGGGTGATTTCTCGCTTTCTGTCTCTCTGTCTCGCTCTGTCTGTCTGGCGAGCGCACGTGCCCTATAGCGAAAACCTCTCCAAAAAAATATCTAGTTGAGTTGCTACAAATATTTATTTTTTAATTTTGTGTAAAATTCTCTTGCTTTATTATCCATTAAGTTAATAATCAGATTTTGATTTCTCCATGTAAAGTAGTGATAGTATTTTATAATTTGAAAGTACATACTACATGTTTAGTTATTTTAACATTAATTTTGAAATAGTTTTACTAAACCAGGAAATTTTTATTATTTTCTCTGATCACTGCTTGCTTGTACCTTGAAAAGTATTGTTATGGGGCCAGAAGGTGGCATGGTGGTTAAGGGTGCTAGATTCTCACATGACCAACTGTGGTTTGAGTCCCGGGTGAAAATCATGCCTAGTTCATGTTCATGCCTGCTCAAAATCCCTAGAGAAGAATAGAGGAGAAGTGACTGTGGCATGGTTATCAACCTGTGGAGTGATTTCTAATTTTCCTTTTCTCTCTCTCTCTCTCCCAAGCACATGCACCCTTTGCCAAAACACAAAACAGCAACTATGTCTGTATCTATATAGTATATATATATATGTGTGTGTGTGTGTGTGTGTGTATATAAAGCAAATATATGTATGTAAAACATTATTACAATTGGTTAATTATTTTATCATGTAATGTATTCTTTAAGAACACAATATTTTGTATTACTTATTTATATCTTATTTATATTTATTTAATGCTATTGATTATTTGCTGTTATTCAGTTCTTTTTATTGAAGTTTTAGTAATGGAGTGTGTGTGTGTTTCTCCTTAAGGGAGGCTTGATAGACTTTTTTTAATTTTAAAAAATAATTATTTGTTTAATTTTATTTATGCACTCATTTACTTTTATTTGACCAGAGAGACTCACAGAGAGAGACAGAGAGGAAAAGTGAGAAAGCAAGCCATCAGGTCCAGGACTTGCACCGTGGTTGGCCATGTGGGAGCATCTAACACCTTAACCACCACACCACCTTCTGGCCCCAGTAGTTTTTTAACTGAAAACCAAAGTGTTTTCAGTAACGATTTTGGACAGAGTTGATTTTGAAGATTGATTGTGAAACATTTAACAAATTGCAACATAATATTCAGTTTAGGCATTTCCATGCTTTATCTGAAATAATTTTGGTGCATAATGAGATATTAAATTTCTACAATGCTCATCTAGTAGATATTCTTAAGCTTTAATGGTAGTCAGATTATGTTTTACTAGAATCAGTTTAATTCTGTAAGAAGACCATAACCATAGTTTAGAATTGTAAGCTAATAAACATAGCAAAATGAAAAATTTATTGTTTCTGTGAATTTAATTTATCTTTTAAATAGCAGACTTAGGTTGTATTTGTTGCAAAATTGCTACAAATTTTTTTCCCTTTATCTCATTGTTTTGATTAGTAATTGACTATTAAACAAATTACAGAAATTTATTTAACCTATTTTTATTGTTTACCTGATGAGAATAATTATTTTTCTCATTATGTTGATGAGGAATTTAGTTTTCTAGAATAAAAACTTGATAATGTTTTGTTTCTAAGTTTTATATGAATCAGGGTCTATAGAAGTCTGCTCCTTTTTATTATTTTGAAGATTTTCCATTTATTTTAACTTTTCAGATTTTTATCTTTTTTGAACTTTGTTTTTGTATTTTATATTTGTATCAAGATATTATTTCCAATATCAAAGACATTAAATGTAATTACACAATTTATAACATTTTAACATATTTTAAAGAAAATCTTAAACACAGGTAAGAATAAAAATTATTTTTATACATGCTAAAATGAATCTTTTCTTCTATATTAAAAAAATCTATTAAAGAGACAGCAGGTGGCATAGTGGTTAAGGTACTGGACTCCCACATGGCTGAAAATACTTTGAATCCCTGACCTGGCAGCTTGAGAATCACTCCAGGCATGCCTGTGTGCATACTCAAAACTCTGGGAGGAGAAGGGATTGCAGTGTGGCTACTCCCCACCACACCCCGGCGGAGAGGAGTGACTTCTCACTTTCCTTCTCACTTTCTCTCTTTGGTGAGTGCACACCCTATGGCAAAAATATTAGGGGAAAAACAAACTACTATAATCTAAATAGAAAGGTACAATGAACAAGTATAGATATTTTAAAAATAAAATATTTAAATAAAGCTAAAATTTTGTTTTTATGTTTTGAAAATTTTAATTAAATTATATAAGAAAATTATTTAATTTAATTTTTTATTTAAACACCCATGAAAGTGTTTTATAACTAGCCATAGACATTCTAGCATTAAATATTATAGCATTAAACATTCTTATAGCCATAAATGTGAAAAAGTATATTACTATTCATATTAATTCTATAGCTATTTATGTATAAGTTTTAGAACAGTGTAAGTTGTGAATATGATCAAATGTTCCCTATAACTATTATCATTGTTGCAAATACAGCATTAATTCATAAGTGCCTCACACAAATTGAAATAGGAAAAAAAATGCAAACTTTCTATCTTTTAAAATTTTTAAATTCTTTTAAAATTAATTTTAAAAATTTAAATTTAGCTACTGTATATCTTTACAGGGTACAACGTGGCTTTTCCCAGCATGAATATAGTGCATACTAGTCAAGACAAAGATATCCCCATAGATATTATCTCAGTAGATGACTTCTCATTTTTGTGTTTTAAATGTGTTGATTTTTCCCTGATTCCCTCCCACCTCCTATTACCCACCTAGTATTGCCCACACCATACTGTCTTTATATCTTATTAAAGATACTGCCAACATCATACGTACTCAGGCCAGACAACTTTGGCCACTACTGCGTTCATTGTTCTTGAAATTTTTCAATATCTTGATGCTTTTTCTTTGATTTCTCTTGTTTCTGTTATCTTGCTTTCTTCTCATCTTGTATATAGCATTTGCTTATCAATTATTTATTCAATATTGACTTTCTACTTAAATAGAATTTATATTATACAAAAACATGATGAAATTTTATAACATTGACAAACCTGGATAACAGTCATCCAAAGTGTAACTTTTAAAGAGGATTCTTCAAGTCAGTTGGAAAACTTAACCTTTTTTTGTTTTTAATATTACCACTTTTGCTCCTTTTTTTTTTTTTTTTTTTTCTTTTTTTGGAGAGGTTTTTGCTATAGGGCGCGTGCGCTCGCCAGACAGACAGAGAGAGACAGAGAGATAGAAAGCGAGAAATCACCCCCAGGGGGGATGGCCACGCCGCAATCCCTTCTCCTCCATTCTCCTCTCAGGATCTTGGGCACGCACGCACACGCGCCCGGCGTGAGTTTAAGCCACTGGGTCCGGGACTCGAACTGCGGTCGACTAGTGGGAGTCCAGCGACATAGCCATTACGCTAACTGCTGGTCCCCACTTTTGCTCCTTTTATTCTTTAACATAGAAGGTTGTGCTATGTCCCCAAATAATTAAGTCCTTTTTTTACAGCAAAGTGAAAGAGCAAATCTATATGATAAACACCACAATTCAGATCCTCTAAAAAAGGTATTGGTAAGTTTCTTTGTGTGTGTAAGCATCAAACAGAAAATATTTCAGGCTTTGTGGGCTGTAAGATCTGTCATAACTGCTGCACTTCTGCTATTGTGGCACAAGCACAGCCATATATAATATCTAAATGCATACTCCACTCGTACTCTATGGACATAACATTTGAAATTTTATATAATGTTTATAAGTCACAGAATACTATGTTTTCAAACATTGGGAAATTTAGTAACTAGTTTTGGCTTGCAGTCTGTGCAAAAATAAAGAAATGGCCAGGTCTGGCTTAAGGTCATGCTTTTTAAAAGCATTTCTAAAATTATAGAATAATTATTATTTCCAGAAGTATGACAAAATATTGAATATCACTGATCTTACATTCTCAGGACATAACATATTTACTGATTCAGATAAAAAGCATGGATTTTCATAGCAGGTGCTGGGTTAAGCTATTTGGAAGATGCAAAAATGAAGATGCAGTACATGCCCTTTTACATTTCACACTGTTAGATGGGAAGGACAATGAAGCAAAAACTATAAAAGAAAATTGAGTGTGACAAATTTTCCTGTTGTAGAAATTTTTAGAAAATCTACATAGTTCTAGGGGAGTGGTTGACTCTAGTAGAAATGTGAAGGGATGTTACTTAACACAGGTTTTCAAGAGTCAGTAGAACCATGGGAAATAGTGACAAGCTATCAGAGAGGATGCTTTTGTTTCCTGATGGAGGAAGAAACAATCCAGACTGTGGAGGATGAAGATACTAAATGGCCTTGATTAAGGATAAGAATTTGTGTCAGGCATATGTGTTTGGAGGGAAGGAGTTTTGAAACATGAAGAAATGCCTTTTAAACCTGAATAGATTATTTAAATTTTATTTTCTGCAATGGAATTCACTAAAGAGTGTTAAGAAGATAAAGATGTCAAAGATTCCATTTAGAGTAGACTTCTTTATAACAGTGATTTAGCTAAGAATCAATTTTTCTTTAGAAGAATTTTTAGAAATTTTGAAAATGGAGCTTTAGATGCTTCTGTAAACATTGCCCTTTAAAAATCCATACAAAATCATTTTTTTAAAGAAAAACAAAGATGGTTAACTGACCTAGAGTTAAAATTTTCAATTCTTTATGATTTTAAAGATTTATTAGAAGACTAAAGACTTTTTAAAAGAATTATTTCATTTAACTTTATTTATTATTATTATTATTATCATTATTGTTATTATTATTTTTGATCTGACCAGACAGGAAAGAGACAGAGAAAGAGAGAAAGGGAAAGTGAGAAAGCTAGCCAACAGGTCTGGGACTTGAACTATGTCAGCCATGTGGGAGTCTAGCACCTTTAACCACCGTAACACCTGCTTATTACCCGTTTTATACTTAAAAGAGAAAATTTTCCTTTAAAATACATTTTGACAATGGCTGAACATAAAGAAGGAACTCAGTTGTTCACAGCAGGACTATAATCTTCCAAGAGCCTACAGTTAAGAAATAAACACAAAAGGTACAAAAATAGCAACAATGCCAGTCATTTCCTGCAAAGGCTCTGTTTGCAAGGACTGATTTATTTGATAATGTTGATATTAACCTGATTACTTGATATTACCAAATAAAACCCCCCTTTTTTTTGAGAGTTTTTTTGCTATAGGGCGTGTGTGCTCGCCAGAAAGACAGAGAGAGACAGAGATAGAAAGAGAGAAATCAATCCCCTGGGGGGATAGCCATGCTGCAATCCCTTCTCCTCTATTCTTCTCTCGGGATCTTGGGCACGCATGCACACGTGCCTGGCATAAGTTTGAGCCATCGGGTCCGGGACTTGAACCACAGTTGACTACATGGGAGTCCAGTGACATAGCCATTACACCAACTGCTGGTCTCCCAAATAAAATCCTAAAGTTAAACTCTTGCCACCTCTATTTATTTTCTCATTAAATACTTGAGGGTATTATGTTAAATAACTTCCAGAAAGTAAATCGGCTGTTATTGGTACAAGGTTTACATGGTAAATCTACAAAGAGCCAATAGTTTTATTAACATGTCCATAGCCATAGTTTGACAAGGAGAGTGTTAATGATGTATCCATACAATCACCTTTGTCTCATTTATTTTTATTTTTAAAGATGAATTTATATTGTACATAAAGAAATATGGGAGGGATTATAATTGCTTTAATTTATAAGCATAAGTTAAATAAAGTAAAAATCAGAATAAGTAACTAGATTGAGAATTCTCTCTAAATTGTTAGGAAATCAAAGACTTGATCAGAATTGAAAAAACAAAAACAAAACCAAAAAACATATTGCCAAAGTCATCCTGAGCAAGAAGAGTGGAGTAGGAGGCATCTCACTCCCTGACTCCAAAATATATTACAAAAATATATTACAAAGCTGTAATTATCAAAACAGCATAGTATTAGCACAGAAACAGACATGCAGACCATGGAACAGAATAGAGTCCTCAGAAATAAACCCCTAAACATACAGCCAACTGATTTTTGACAAAGAATACTCGTAAATCCAGTGGGAAAAGGGAAGCCTCTTTAGTAAATGGTGCTAGAAAAACTTGGTATCCACCTGCAGAAAGTTGAATCTGAACCCCTACCTCTTACCATAGACAAAAATCAACTCAAAGTGGATCAAAGTTCTAAATCTAAAACCTCAAACTATAAAACTACTGTGGAAAACACTGGGGAAATGCTGGGAGACATTGGTAAATGTGAAGACTTCTTGGATAAGACCCCAAAACATAGTCAATAATCCCAAAAATAGACAAGTGGGATTACATCAGATTAAGAAGTTTCTGAACAGCAAAAGACACAGTAATTAGTGTGAATCCTTGGAATAGGAGAATATTTTTGTAAATTATGTTTCTGATAAGGAACTGATGACCAGAATACAAAGGGAACTCAAGCTGCTTACCCGAAAAACTATTATCAATCCAATTAAAAGATGAATAAATGAGCTGAAAAAACAACTTTCTAAGGAAGACATATGAACAGTCAAAGGCATATGAAAAATGCTCGACATACCTCATCATAAGGGAGATACAGATCAAAACCACAATGAGATATCACCTAACCCCAGTCAGAAAGACTAAGATTAAAAAAAGAAAAATGACAAGTGCTGGTGGGGATGTGGTGACAGGGGAACTTTCCTACACTGCTGGTGGGAATTGGTCCAGCCACCATGGAGAACAATATGGAGGTTCCTCAAAGACCAACAAATAGAACTACCATATGATCCAGCAATCCTACTCCTGGGTATCTACCCAAAGTACAAGAAAATGCTCATTCAGAAAAGTGCTTGCACATCTGTGTTTATTGTGGCTTTTTTTTTTTTTTCACAATTGCTAAGTCATGGGATAAACTCAAATGTCCACAAACTAAAGAATAGATTGAAAAAGTGTGACACATATACTATATGGAATACTGCTTAGCCATAAAAATCACCGAGATCCTGTAATTTGACAGGAACTGGACAGATATGGAAGATTTACTGCTGAGTGAAGCAAGCCAGGCTATGATGGAGAGATATTGTATGTCTCCACTTAATATATACTGGCTGTCTATACTCTATGGCTGAAACTGAAAGATTAGAGGCTATAAAAACTTGGAAATGGTTATAGATACTGGATACTGTGAGGGTGGGGGAAAAGGAGAGTCTGAGGAAAGAGATTAAGGAGAAAAATAGAGATGCAAGACATTTATGGGACACAGAAATGGATTATTATCTGTTGATGATAATTGTGTATTATCCCCTATTGGACTGGTGAGAAATGTATTCATGTTGGAAAATTCACTTTACAAGTTAAGTGATGTTCAGTGATTAAATGTATAAAAGAAATTAAAATTAAAAAAGAAAAATATCCAAAAATTTTCTTAATGAGGTTTTTAAATATTTAGATTGAGGATATTTCTTTTTGAAAAAAGTTCAACTTTAAACTCACATCCATTATTCATTTTTTAAAGTTAATTAATTCATATTTTCAGAGAGAGAAAGATACCCATAATTGGAAGCAAACACTGTAATCTATCCTTAGCCAGCCAGGATTGTGGGCACCTGTGCAAGCATGACTCGTACAAGGAAACCCCCAGGACCTGAGTTCAGGACTTTCTCATGTGACCTCGGCATTGTACAGCTTTGCATTACACTGCACTACTACATCTGGCCCTATTCATGGACATTTTTAACTTTACCACACTAAAATTCATCTCCAAGTGTTCTTCTAATGTCTTAGACATAAGTTTTTGAAAATGTATTAGCTTATTGTCATTCATATATTCAGTTTATGTGGATCAAATTTATTATAAACGAGTGCCATGTATTATACTCTATATGTAGTACTTTTGAAATTCTTCTATAATTAGCATGTCTATTACGTTTTATGTGGCTTTGAGCATAGTTAAATTTAAATGATTAAAGGCCTTGGAGGTTTATACAATGTATCATTACTTTATGAAATATGATTCCATATTGATCATAATACAATTTAGTCCCCAAAACCTTCATTTAAAAATAAGAGAGAAAATAAATAAGCATTCAACTCAAGACTTTAGAAAATTAATACTTTGAAAAGAGTAGTAAAGATAAAATTTTCAGAAAATATTGAAGAGTAGAATTACAAAGCAAAATAAATAGTGGTACATAGGTAAGTGCAAAAGTTGATGTTTTTTCTTAAACCATTCAGTTAAATATACACTTGAAATACAACAAAAGAAATCTCTTTATTCTTCCATGTCCCCTCATTTTGGAAAATGAAAACAAGCATGAAAACTGGGAAACGTTAAAATTATACATTGACAACTTTCTTAATTGGATATGTTATGAGTAAACGTGTACTATTAAAAAGAATCTGGGACGGTATAGAACACTAAATGTAACAGTAACCATGGAAAAAAAGTCTTCAAAATGTTCATGAAGATCCATATTTAGAAAACACTGCATAGATTTCAAACTTTTTTGCATCACAATAAACTCATACTGTAATACTATTTTTTCATAAGCTTTTGAATTTCCCCTGAATATGTGTACACACACACACACACACATGCATACAGAACTTTCTCCTTTTTTTCCCCAAAGTTAGCATAATCATAGTATCAAACCTGTCAAACATGGAGCTAAGCAAGGAAACTGAGCCTTAACAATCATACTTACAGATACTAGAACAACCCTAAACACTCTGGACTGCAACAAAAATTTACTTTCTCTGAAAGAATTCCCTAATTGCAACTATTTGTAAATTTGTATTTAAAAAGCATTATCTCAGTAATATAAAAATGCATATGTGGGGCAAGCAAGTGGTGTGGTGGTTACAGCATTGGACTTCCACACGGTTAAACTGCGGTTCAAGTTCCAGATTTGGTAGCTTGTTTTTGCTCTTTCCCTCTCTCTCTCTCTCTCATGATAAAAATAATAATGATAATCAATAAAATGAAAAAAATTATTTTTTAAAAAAGCATATGGAATATTGACACGTTTGTAGTCATGTGTGTGAAAAATCAAAATATTAACGTTGGATTTCTCTGTAAGGTGGGATTATAGGTGATTTCATTTTTAATGCCTGAAATTCATTGTACTTATTATTTCTATTAAAATTCTAAAATACGTACATAAATAAATAAGTCATACTCTAACAATGACATTTGTCTTATGGAAAATATAACCCAGAGTGTTACAGGATTTCTAGGGATATAGATTATTGTATATGAGTTAGATTTTGCTTTTCTTGTGTGTGTTTTGTCTCTCTGAGGAAGTCTCACTACTAGCTGGGTCTTTAGGCTACATGTATGCTTTAGGGTTTCTGCAATGGAAAGGAGGGCAAGTCTATGAATGGGGAATGGATTTACCAGTCACTCAAGGGCATGGATGCCAACACAGCAGGTCCTGATCACAGCACTTTCTGGCTGCTCATTGACAATTACAACCAGCAATCTGTTTCAGCCTCAGCTACCTGTTTGGGGAATGATTCACTAACAAGTCTCTAATCTCACCCTCCTTGGATCCTCACTATTTTCATTTATTATGTTATTTGTTCAGTTTGCAGAACATTTAAATTGTAACACATACTGCTATGGTTTATATGTGTGGTCCAAAAGTTCTTGGGGTGAGAATTTTCTGCCCTTGTAATGGTATTAATTGGGCTGAAACTTAATTCAGCTATGGTATTAAGAACTGGGGACTCTGGGAGGTGATTAAAAATAGATGGATTTAGATAGATTAGAATCGGAATGGGGTCCCCATTATTGAATACATCTGTATGTATAAGAAAAAGGAAAGAGACTAGACACAGACATGCAAACTCTTTTGTCATGTGCTGCCCTGTGCTGATGTGGGGCATTTCAGCTGGTCCCCATCAGCAAGAAAACCCTCAGTAGATGTGGTCCCTGGAACGTGTACCTCCCAAAACTTGACCTAAGCAAGCCTCTATTCATTATAAATTACCCAGGCTTTGGTATTTGGCTGTTAGCAATAGAAGAAATAGACTAAAACACATACATATAGTAAAAACCATAGAAGTCAAATTACCAAATGACATTGTGAAAAGAAAGTTTTCTCCTACCCTTGTAACTAAATTCATTATAAACCTTCTCAGAAGCAACAGTGCTTTCCAGGTTTATGTATAATTCTGAAGACATTCTCTGCTCTTATGAGCAATAATGTATATATCTTCCCAATAAAATTAATATTATCGTGTTATGAACACTATTTGACACCTTTAAAAAAATAGCATAGTGTATTAGCATTTTTCCCACGTTATGTCACATAAAATTGCCTGACTTTTTATAATGAATGCTTATTTATTTATTTTTTTTGGAGAGGTTTTTGCTATAGGGCGCGTGCGCTCGCCAGACAGAGAGCGACATAGAGACAGAAAGCGAGAAATCACCCCCCCGGGGGGATGGTCACGCCGCAATCCCTTCTCTTACATTCTCCTCTCGGGATCTTGGGCATGCACGCACACGCGCCCCGGTGTGAGTTTTAAGCCACCGGGTCCGGGACGCGAACCACGGTCAACTACGTGGGAGTCCAGCAACATAGCCATTACGCTAACTGCTGGTTCCCTGAATGCTTATTTTTTTAAATGGTTACAAAACAATATGTTTGCTGGTTCCTTATGATGAATCTCTAGAAAAAATGAATAGAGATTGTCAAAGTCATGTAATATAGGAAAATAAGTTACAAATCCATGATGAGAGAAATATATTGTTAATATAGTTACATAAATGCAGGGTGGAGTAATAGAGTCTTGCTGTTAAGTATTGTCAGTAGAAATATAGACAGATAAAACCTTCATAAAAATTTTGACCATGAATTATAATTTAAAATCATTTTAACTTTGACCAAACAATTCCATTTTTAAATGTAGTTAAGAAATGAAATTATGAATGCACTCAAAATATTTATACATGGTTACTCATCGTAGTATAATTTGTAAGACAAAAGATTAAAACCATTTCAGGCTTGATTTTCAGACTAAATGATAGAGCAAGGAACTGAGAAGCCAAAAAAGACAAACCAAGATTCTTGTTGGTCACTTCTACTCTGTGAAAGCAGAGGTGACTGGACAAAAAGTTGACAAAGCAAAAGAAACTATTTATATGAGATGGCAGGAGAATCTTATCTGTGATTTCCTATTTTCTTTTAAAAAAAAAGATCAGTTGGTTAGGCAAGCCCCATAGCCTAGTGGTTAAAGGATTTGGAGCCCACATGGTTTATTGCAGTTTGAATACCCACCCAAATGACTTGAGAAACACTTGAGGGTATGTACACGCATGCCCAAAATGTGTCGGAGAAATAGAAGAGTAGGAATTGTGGCATGACCACATCCCATGAAATGATACTTTCTCTCTCTCTCTCTCTCTCTCTCTCTCTCTCTCTCTCTCTCTCTCTCTCTCTCTCTCTCTCTCTCTCTCTTTGTCTCTTTCTCTCCAGGAAGCCCAAGCACCCTCTGGCAATTAGAAAAATTATCTTTTGGCTGCCAGATATTTATCAATCTAATGAGTTGCGGGTATGTGCATTTGACTTATTCCTAGCAAGAAAACTGGAAAGTCACCCTGTCGAATACTTTATAGTCATATTAGAAGAAATAATTAAGAAAAAAGGCAAATCACCAAACTGCCAATGACTCCCACCAAGAAGGCCCTTTCTAAACATGATGGCCTTTTATTCTAGGCACCTGAGTTCTACTGAGAGATTCACCCTGCTGCTGCTGCTGGTGGTCAGCAGACTGAGGCCACATGCGAGGTTCAGGTTTTTCCTTAGCCCACCATAACTGGTAGTGGTGGTGTGAGCTTCAGGTCCAGTCAGTCTGGAGACTGAGGAAGGAAGATTATGACAGTAAAACTCTAACCACAGTTTCTCCCTCTCCATATTCCCCCACCTTTTCCCCCCACACAATTGCTGTCTTGTTCTTCCTTCTCTTGTGACTGTGTGACATAGGGCAACTCTCTGAAGTTCTTACAGTAACAGTTTGTTTATTTCTAAATGAGGTTTAGAAGATTGCCAACTTTCACATCTGACATTCTTTGATTTTGCCCTCTATGAATGTAAAAAACAAATCATAAAATAAAAATTAAAACAAAATGAAAAGGTTACTAGTCCAAAGGGGATACTGATAGTAGTTAACATTCTTTTCTTTCTTTCTTTTTTTTTTTGAGAGGTTTTTGCAATAGGGCATGTGCGCTCACCAGAAAGACAGAGAGAGAGACAGACAGAAAGTGAGAAATCACCAACCAGGTGGATGACCACCCTGCAATCCCTTCTCCTCCATTCTCCTCTCGAGATCTTGGGCATGCACGTATACGTGTCTGACGTGAGTTTAAGTAACTGGGTCCAGGACTCGAACCGCGGTCGACTACATGGGAGTTCAGCAACATAGCCATTAAGCTAACTGCTGGTCCCAGTAGTTAACATTCTAATAGCAGGTGATGGTTACTATATCCATTATAAAAAAGAAAGTTATATGTACTGACATATATACTCTAATAATATTTAAAGTTATATGTTTCTATGTGTTGTATTTTTTTAATTCAAGATTGTGTACTCTGCATTCCCATGGACTCTAGATTGGAAAGGATACTGTAAAATATAATTACCCTAACCCACATATTTTTCACTTAAGTCATTAACCAAATGTGATCTCTTTCATTTGTAAATCTACTAGCATCCAAATGAATGACAAATTTATCCATGTGTCACAGTTTGATCAAAAATGTTTTTGAGGGAAAGCTGTAGAATGTAGGTTACACAGCAGATACGCACCAACTTCAGGACCCAGGGCCACTTCAGGAGATTCGCTTCTGTTATATATATATATATATATATATATATATATATATATATATGGAATTTTATATATATACATATATCCCCATTTCTTTTCCATGTTGGTTGTTGGTTGGTCAAACTTCAAATAGATGGCAAAGCTGAAAAACCAGCTCTCATTTAATTTTGTTATGTCCCTAGGCAATCTAATAGTACTTTCACAGTTTCAGGCTTTGTGCACTGAAATTTCAGACAGTTATTATGTCATAATAGATCACTATTATGAAATTTTCTGTGTTATAGGCAGGACACAGTGTACAGAACACTATATTAAAGAGAAATTTTCCTCACTGCTTGTGATAATCACAAAAGATCTTGAAATGGGAATTAAATTGCCAGCATATATCTAGAAAGAAGATCAGAAAGGATAAACATTTCTTCACTTTCCTCCCCCGCCATTGTTTCAGAATACATTCAACTTGAACAATCAGTAAACAATAAAAGATGGGGCTTAGAGCTACTGTCAGAAACACATCTATTTTTCATGAACATTCTCTGAGTTAATAACACAGTCTTTTGTGTTTTCCAATCTGCAGAATTTATTGTTTTTATTCTGGAAGGAAAGTTTGCAGGATCTCTATATTCTCTGCTGTCTGAGATCAAATACATTTGCTTGTGCAATAGAACACTGTATGTGTCATCCCACAGCGTTGTGCTGAATGGATATGCTCAGCCCTTGGCTGCATGTGACAACTGAAAGGAGACCCATAGCTACGAAGCAGTAAGGAGAGCATCCCAGCAATCACAGGTGTGCAGTACACAGGGCTGCAGTCACTTCTGGGTGTTTCTCAGTCCGTGACAATGAGTGCATTTAAATGTGAAGGACAATCATAGATCTAACCATCAATCATTACTATTCTTCAGTGCAAAAGCTTTGCTTTAGCTAACCCATTCTTCTGAAACTGGTAATTCTCACTTCCATTTTTTTTTGTTTATATAATTATTTTCTTACTTCCCGGAACTCTCTGACTCCTCTTCTTGGCTTCAAAGTCCTTAAAGTACTAATTCAAATAGTATCTCTAAATTGTCAGGATCAGGAATTTCTATTCTTTGAATAAAATACTGTATCTCATTCGCTTGTTATAAATTGCTATGATGAAATGTTCATTACATTCTTTTACCAATTTTACTCAGATTTTTGTGAAACTACACAAAAATCCTCCTGTGTACATGTAAGTGTACGTGTGTGTATTGTGGAGGGCACTGCATATGGAAGCCATCTTGAGCTATCCACCATCTTGGAAACCATTAGGCTTCACTTCCTCACTGAGCAAACCGTTTCTCAGAAATCATGTGGCCAACCATTATCCCCGGAAGTGGTTGGGTTTCTAGGAAATGGGAGAGATCCACCCACACCAATGATTGGTTCATGCTGTTCTATCTCATTTGCATTTCGGGCAACCAATTGGTGCTCACCAGCTGTATATAACTCGTCATTTTTCCTCAATAAGCGGAGGAAGAAGAAGAAGAAGACTTGATCAGCACCTCATAGTGTGTGTGCGTGTGTTTGTCCCATCTCTCATTCCCTCCCCCGGGGAACCTGTTCGCCTGTCCCCTGGGTTGGGTCACATGGTGCCTGAACAGGGACCTGGGTATGAGGGATCCAGTGAAGAACACCAAAATAAAGAGGAAAGCCATGTCGGAAAACAGAAGGGGATGGCAGAGAATTATCCCAAGCACCGAAATAAAGTGAAAGGCCGCGGCGGAAAACAGAAGAGGATGGCATAGAATCGTCCAGAAGGGAACAGCAAAGAATTGTCCTGGTAAGTAACAAAGGTTACTTAACAAATAATAAGGGTGATTATGGGACAAGAAATGAGTAAACATGAGTTATTTGTTCATGGGCTTACTGAAGCCCTCAAGATAGGCGGAGTTAAAATTAAGATTAAACTCTTTCTTTCTTTCTTTCTTTCTTTCTTTCTTTCTTTCTTTCTTTCTTTCTTTCTTTCCTCTCTTATTGGAACCTAATAGATAAGATCATTAGGTTCTGGCCAACTGACCCTAAAATCACGGCAGTTGTAGCAGAAGGAGAACAAATTATGCAAAAAAATAAAACTCAGACAGATAGTAAAGATGCCATGGAAACTAAAATAGACCCTGGCACCAAAAAAGAAAAAGATTTAATTTCTTTGGACAGTGAGGAAAAAGTGACAGAACTTAAAGCTCATTTGGATGACCAGTTAACTAATTGTGAAAAAGAAACTTTAGAAACAAAGGCTGTTGCATATAACAATTCAAAATGGCCGCCTGAGAAAGAAACTTCAGAAACGGAGGCCACTAAGTGCAACAATTCAAAAAGGCCACCTTTCAAAAAACGACCACCATCTTATGATTCGGTCGCATCTGTGCCATCTTTGGTGTGTAATCATTCTTGCCATGAAAAGGCTGCCCCACCATTTTTGGTGATGCCTGTTATTGATCCTAGGGCAGAAGTTCAGGCTAAGATCGAACAACTTAAAGAACATATTCAGTTAGAAGAAGAACATCAAGAATTGATATCGCGGGAACCAGCAGTTAGCGTAATGGCTGTGTCGCTGGACTCCCACATAGTCGACTGCGGTTCGCGTCCCTGACCTGGTGGCTTAAAACTCACACCGGGCGCGTGTGCGTGCGTGCCCAAGATCCCGAGAGGAGAATGGAGGAGAAGGGATTGCGGCGTGACCATCCCCCCTGGGGGGTGATTTCTCGCTTTCTGTCTCTATGTCTCTCTCTGTCTGTCTGGCAAGCACATGCGCCCTATAGTGATAAAACCTCTCAAAAAAAAAAAAAAAAAAAAAAAAAAAGAATTGATATCGTGATTAGAAAAACTGAAAATGGGTAAATCTAAAGGTATAGTTTCTTTGCAAAATTGCTGTCAGCCCACTCTTACTTCTGGTGTAAAACTTAAGCTGGCTCAAAAACTACAACCACTGATAGACCTTGAGAAACAGGAAGCCTTTCCAGTTACAGAAACCATAGAGCAACAAGGGCAAGCATGGTGCCACGTACGTGGCTTTGATTTTAACATTATAAAAGAAATTAAAACAGCAGTTGCTCAATATGGAGCTACAGCTCCATATACTTTAGTCATAGTTGACTCGGTGGCAGAAAATTGGCTTCCACTGTTACCTTTGTTCAGGACCAATTAGACTCCCTTGCAGAAGTGGGTTAGACCTCCTCCTGGCAGAACAGGGGTGGTCTCTGTCTTTCTTTACAGGAACGCTGCTGCTTTTATGCCAACAAGTCCAACATAGTTCGTGACAAACTCAACCAATTACAAGAAGATCTTCAATGTAGGAAATAGCTTGCCAGCAACCCCTTATGGACCACGTGGAATGGACTTCTCCCATTTTTACTCCCTTTACTTGGTCCTCTTTTGGGCCTTCTGATTGTTTGCTCTTTGGGGCCTATACTTTTTAATAAGCTCATGGCTTTCCTTAAACGCCAAATTGATGATTCCATAAAAATGCAACCTATCGCAAGTCCACTACCACAACCTGGAGATGGAGTATCACGGAGCCTAGACATTGCTCCTGCCTGAGGCGCTGAATCGATTAGCCAAAGACGGGTAAGAGAGTCTGAGCCTAACAGCTGTATAGTCCTCCCACCTAAGACAGGAAACCCATCATTGCAATGGGGTTCTCCAATGACAGGTAAGGATGGACGTGTGGCTCAAAAAACGACTCCAACCTAAGACAGGCACGATTCCCCCAGGTTTTTCTCCTCTCTTTGAAAAAAATAAAAAAGGGGGATATGTGGAGGGCACTGCATACGGAAGTCATCTTGAGCTATCCACCATCTTGAGCTATCCACCATGTTGGAAACCACTAGGCTTCACTTCCTCACTGAGCAAACCGTTTCTCAAAAATCATGTGACCAACCATTATCCCCGGAAGTGGTTGGGTTTCTAGGCAACGGGAGAGATCCACCCACACCAATCATTGGTTCATGCTGTTCTATCTCATTTGCATTTCAGGCAACCAATTGATGCCCACCAGCTGTATATAACTTGCCATTTTTCCTCAATAAACGGAGGAAGGATAATAATAAGAAGAAGACTTGATCAGCACCTCATAGTGTGTGTGCATGTGTTTGTCCCATCTCTCACTCCCTCCCCCAGGGAACCTGTTCGACTGTACCCCAGGTCAGGCCAGTGTATATGTATGTTCCTGAGAAGGATGTAAACTGTCAGAGGAAAGCATCAATAATTTCTACATAAATGTGAAGTTCATAATGTTGCTACCTAGTATCAAGGAGGAAAAGAGCAGGAATTTGTAATTCAAAATAAAACACTCAACTACTCACGGTGTGATTATAATATATGCCTCAAAATTTGAAAAAAGCTCCACACATCATCATTTATTCAATAGATACTTATCTAGCCCTTATTTTAGACTAAGCTTTGCCCTAGACAGTAGAGATATTGCTATTAACAAAACAGAAGTATGTATATAGCTTTTGTTTCAATATAATCTAACTAATAAAAATATCATTTTATTTGTCCCTATTGAAACATCCTTCTAATATTCCTATTTTTTATAGTTAAGTATGTTAAATACAACACATAAAAATTAGTCAGTAATAACAGGATTCTGTGCTTGGGCACTCTTCATATTCCAAAAGTATAAAATCTGGTCTTTACAATCAAGCAAAACCCAGGAGAACTACATAAACAAAAAGTTAAACAACCTTAACTCAAATATAACTTTGAAAAATAATGTAATTATGATGATGATGATTATTATTTAATGACATTTAGTAATAATTGAACCCTTTTTAAGTACCAAACATAATCTTAATTATTTACAGGCATAATATTATTGATTTCTCACAATAAACTTACAGATTTAATTACTGGTTTTATTCTCATTTTTTCAGATGAGAAAATCAGGCACAAAGAGAATAAATAAATTACTAAAGGAAGCCTGTTAGTGATAAAGTTGGGTGTTCATAAATTATATAAAAACTGTTGCTGGAACAAAGGCCAAACATATCCTCTGCAGACAGAGAAAGTAGGAAGAGTCGGAATATAAGATGACAGTGAATAATTTCCAATTAAGATAGCAAATAAACAACAGTATATAAGAATAAATTGAAAAGAAAGGCATAAGTCTTGGATGAAAAGCATATCTATTAAACAAATAAAACATGTGTGAACAAATAGAAAGACATTTCATGTTTTTGAATAAGAAGACCATTATAGAATTTTAATTGTCTCTAAATTAACATATAAATTCATGGTGATACCTATCAGAATCATAATAGATTTATTAGATTGGAATAAAATCTTAAAGATTACATGAAAAACTAAACATCTTAAATTAATCATGAGAATATCATGAAGAAAATATCACAAAGGAAAACTTGCCTTTCTTGACATATACACTTAAGACACTATAATCTAAATAACAAATATTGGATTAGAAATAGATATGTAGATGATGACAGCATAGAGAATCTAGAAATTGACCCACTATAAAAAGTCAATATATAATTCTTTAATAATTATACCAGTAGGGATGTCAGGCTGTCTGTGGTTGAAGGGCAAATGACTGGGACCCCTGGCTTATCCCCTACCCTACTCACCTTTGGACTCTCAGGTTTGTTTCTTGGGACTTTAAGATAAACTCGTGCCCTTCCCTGCCCCATCCAGACACCCATTCCAGTGAAGGGCCTTGCCTAACTGCAGGCTGCCTGCAGTAGGAGGGCTAATAATTGAAACCCTTAGCTCATTCCCTCCCCCACTCACCTTTGAACTCTCAGGACTTCAGTGTTTTGGATAGCACCCTGCACATGATCTCTTCTTTGTTACTGAGTTGAAGCTCAGCAGCTCAGTTTCAGGTGCACCTGTTCTCTAGGAACAGGGAGAACTCTGGGTCACCAGGACCAGCGACAACAGTACAGGGTGCTGGTGAGCAACAGGTAGACAAAGCAGAAGAGAGATTGGTAATTTCCCTTGTCCTGCACACTTTGAATGCTGGATATTCCTTGAATAATTTAGGAAGGAATGTATAGATCATCAGATGACTAGAAATCATCTCAGAGGCACAAGAAATATGAGCAATAAACAAAAAATCACTCCCCCAAGGGAAAAACATCAATTTTTCATCATCACAGACAAAACAAAGGAACTCATGGAAATATCAGATAAACAACTCAGAATATCTGTAGTGGTCAAACTAAATGAGATGCAAGAGAAAAACAGCTCCAGGAGGAGAGGAAGTCCTTTCACAATTTGAAAGAAGAAATAGACACCATAAAAAGGAATCAAACAGAATTGTTAGAGATGAAGAATGTGATAAAGGAAATTAAAACCTCCCTTGAAAGTATTAAAAGTAGATTATATCATGCAGGTGATAAAATTTCAAATGTAGAAGACAAAACCTCTGACCTAGAAAAATTATCAAAAACACTGAGAAAACAACCAAGAAAAATGAGGATAATATACAAGATATACTAGATACTATCAAGCATCCAAACATCCAGGTAATTGGTATCCCAGAAGAGGAAGAAAATAATAAGGGCATTGATAATTTATTCCATAAAATCCTGGAAGAAAACTTTCCAAACCTAGAGAGGTATTCAAATATCCAGACCCAAGAAATACATAAGACCCCAAACAGAATCAATCCAAGAAGATCCTCTACAAAGCATATCATACCAGATTGACCAAAACCACAGAAAAAGACAAGATACTAAAGTTGGCAAAAGGGAAATGTCAAGTTACGTACAAAGATTATCCCATCAGGCTAACATCAAACCTCTCATCAGAAACAATGCAGGCAAGGAAAGAATCAGGGAAATACAGTCAAAGTGTTAAATAAAAAACAATTTCAACCAAGAATACTATACCTGGCAAGATTATTTTTCATATGAGAAAAAAAGATAAAAACATTCTCGGATAAACAAAACCTGAAAGATGATGCCAGCAGGTGGTGTGAAAAAACTTCTCAAAGTAATAAATTAATATAGTAAAGTGTCAGAATACAAAATCAACATCAAAAGGCCTATAGCATTTGTATATATGAAAAACATGCTGAATGAAGTAGATCTGAAGAAAGGAATCTCTTTTACCGTAGCCACAAAATGTATAAGATACCTAGGGATAAGCCTAACTAAGGAAGTCAAAGATCTTTACAAAGGAAACTATGAAAATCTTAAAAAAAGATATTGAAAAGAGCATAAAAAGTAAAAGGACATCTCATGTTCCTGGATTGGAAGAATTAATATAATCAAAATGGCAATTCTACCCAAATTAATCCACATATTTAACACAATTCCAATCAAAATGAAAGAGACATTCTTCACAGATAGAGAATAGACAATCGTAGAATTTGTCTTGAATCATAAAAGATCTTGTATTGTCAAAGCAATCCTGCATAAGAAGAGTGGAGGGAGTGGCATATCACTCCCTGATCTCAAAATATACTGTAAAGCTGTGATAATCAAAACAGCTGTGATAAACAAAACCAACACAAACAATGGTATTGGTACAAAAACAGACAGGTGGATCAATGGAATAGAATAGAGACCCCAGAAATAAACCTGAAAGCATACAGACAACTGATTTTTGACAAAGGATACCAGTCAATCCATTGGGAAAAGGAAATGTTGCTGGAAAAACTGGGTATCCACCTGCAGAAAGATGAAACTGAATCCCCATCTTTCACTATTAACAAAAATCAACTTAAAATGGAGCATAGATCTGAACCTAAGACTTCAAATTATAAAACTACTGGTGGAAAACACTGGGGAAACTGAGAGACTTTGGGGCAGGCAAAGATTTCTTAAAGAAGACTCCCGAAGCATGGGCAATAATCCCTAAAATAGACAAGTGGTACTATATCAAAGTAAGAGTTTCTGCACAGCAAAAGACACAGTAATTAGTTTGAATTGACAACTCTCAGAATGGGAGAATATTGGACTGATAACCAGAACAGGGAACTCAAGTGGCTTACTAACCGCTCCCCCCCCCCCCAAAAAAAAGCCTAACCCAATTATAAAATGGGAAAATTAGCTGAACAAAAATCTCTCCAAGGAAGATATATAAACAGCTAAAAAGCCTATGAGGAATGCTCAACATCCCTCATCATAAAGGAGATGCAGAGTAAAACCACAATTAGATGCCACCTAACCCCTGTCAGAATGGCAAAGATTAAAAATACAAAAAGTGTCGGAGGGGTTGTGATGAAAGAGGAACTATCCTAAACTACTGGTGGGAATGTAAATTGGTCCAGCCACTGTGGAAAGCACTATGGAGGTTCCTCAAAGATCTGCTTAATATCTTGCTGCTACCCCAACACATTTTATTAAGGTTTACAGTCCCTTTGTGGTATAACTTCGAAGAAAAAAAGAAAATCTTGAGAGGTAGAATTTCATGCAGTACAATTGTTAATTTTTGTCTAGAAGGAAACATAGTTGGATACTTCTAAGAAATTATTAGGAAACTAGTGACAACTAAGTCCAGAGTAAAGGCTCAGGAACCCATATGAAGTAGGAAGATATTTTACCCATGTGAATATTCACTGAAATAAGCCAGTGGAGTAGATGACTCAGTGGAGATGACTCACTCTAGGAGTGTCTGTCACTTGGCTTCCTAACGACCATGAACAAAATAATCATGTTGACTAAGCATGGGCTCAGCAATGCGGACTTTCTTGTACTGAGGTCAGTGTGGCAGCAGTCATTCTGAGAACTTAAACATCTAGCAACAGAAGATAAAACCGAAACTCCAATATGGCATTAATCCTGGAAGCTCAGCCAGCCATTGAACCGCGGTCGACTACATGGGAGTCCAGCGACATAGCCATTATGCTAACTGCTGGCCCCCATGCCAGTATCCTGAGAGGAGAATGGAGAAGAAGGGATTGTGGCATGGCCATCCCACCTGTGGAATTATTGCTCTCTCTCTCTCTCTGTCTCCCTCTCTTTGGAGAGAGCATGTGCCTTATAGTAAAAAAATCTCTCTCTCAAAACCAAACAAACAAAAAGATGAGATGTTGAAACGAAAGAGGGACTTAGCTAGAAGAAAAATGAACGTGTGCAGAGACAAAGACAGACGAAGGGACTTATGTCTTCTTCAGAACTGTTTAAGATGTGATTCATTGTAATAAGGAAGTTGCGTGATTTTTACCAGAAGCATGATTCAAGTATTGTCTTTATGTGACTGATATGTATACTTTAGAGAGGTTACATATGTACATATGAATAAAAGTGGACAAGAGATCCACTGTTTTCTGTGTCAACTTAGATTAAGCTGGAAATATTTTTCTCCGAGTGCCTTTCCAATCTAGTTCTAGGTTAGGGTGGACCACAGGAGCAACTGCATGAGATTTGGAAGGTGGAAGTGAAGCAGCAGGCTCTACCTTCTTAAAGGCAGTGTATTACATCAGATACTGTGGTGGTTTTCTCATGTTTTTTTTTGAGAGGTTTTTTGCTATAGAGCATGTGCGCTCACCAGACAGACAGAGAAAGACAGAGAGACAGAAAGTGAGAAATCACCTCCCAGGGGGTATGGCCACACCGCAATCCCTTCTCCTCCATTCTCCTCTCGGGATCTTGGGCACACACACACACACGCTTCTGGTGTGAGTTTTAAGCCACCGGGTCCAGGACGCAAACTGTGGTCAACTACATGGGAGTCCAGTGACATAGCCATTACGCTAACTGCTGGTTCCTTCTCATGTTTTTGAGGATCTGCTAGTTCACGTTTTGGTATATGGCATCAGCCAGGCTGATAAGGCCTCCAGATACTACTAAATCTCCCACTTCAGTATTTCCAAGTTCTAGAACAGAAATATTAGCAACTCTGTGGCAAAAGCACTAGATTGTCCAGTAGGTCTCTCATGACAAGTTAAAGGCTGTGGAAATTTGATGTAAGTTCTAGTTTATACTCATGAGTTTCAGTTCTTCCTCAAGAGCTCCTGTCTATCCTCTCTCTATTCTACCCTACTTAGTGCAGTTTTGCTTCCAAGTTGCTAGCCCTGATGATCAACTTTATTGATTTTAGGAACACTATCCAACGTAGAGGCAACAGCCTTTATATGGACTTACTCACCAACTCCCACAATTGTACGAAATGTAATCCTCATAGTAAATTACTTATCTTATATATCCCCTTATGGGCTGTTTCTCTGATCAAACCAAAATTGAACCAACTCTCAAATTTATTTTAAACTAAATTACTAAAGTACTATTAAAGTAATAAATTACTTTGTAACATTAATTTAGCTCTCTGTAATATTTGTAGATTTTTATTCTCAAATATTTAGAAGAGTATTATTGTCTTTGTAACTTTTAATGGAAGACATTATTCATGTTCTGAAATAATTTCTTATATTTTCTATTGTTCCAAAAATGGGAGGAATAAATAACTATTATTTCTCATAAATTAACTAGACTCTACTCAATAATAACTAATGCAAACATGAATACATCATTGCTAGTAGAAGACCTAACTGAAACACTGTAGAGGATTTGTGTGTTTTAGTACAGTAGGGTAAAATAAAGAAGAGAACAACAGTAAAGAGAAAAGAACACAAAACAGCATGGCAAAGAAAAGGAAAAAAAGTCATATTTTCCCTAATCTGGACTTGATATCCTTTTTCAGTCTGTGGGGAAAATGTACATTAGGTTATATAATGGTTAAATAAGAAAGATAAAATGGTTAATATGCAAAAACCGATCCAGATTAAAACCATTTTCATTATTTTTATTTAAGTGTAATAAGTGCATATGGATTTCTTTTTTTAAAATTGTTTATTTAATTGTATTTATCCGTTCATTTATTTTTAATTTGACCAGAGAGAGAGACACACAAAAATAGAGAAAGGGAAAGTGAGAAAGCAAGCCACCAGGTCCAGGACTCAAACCATGGTCAGCCATGTCGGAGTGTCTAGCATCTTAACCACCACACCACCTGCTGGCCCCTATAAGTGCATATGGATTTCTTAGCAAAGTCAAAAGACCTACATGACTGATCTTTAAAGTCACCACAATTTCATCACATTGCTAGAATTTTCTGATTGCAATACAAACCATGGTGTTCTTCCCCTCATTTTTTCTGAAAGCATTCCTTTTTAAAAATTTTTAAAAAAATATTTTTGGATGCATGAGCTTTCTGGAGAGAGGAAAAGAGATGGTGAGAGGAAAAGTGAGAAATCACTCCCTGGTGAGGGTTGGCTGGCCATGCCACAATACCTTCTTCTCCATTCTCCAAGGACTTTGGGCACACATGCACATGCACCTGGTGTTATTTTCAAGCGCCTAGGTGTGGAATTCGAACCATGGAGTTGGCCATGTGGGAGTCTGGTGCCTTAACCACCACGCCACCTGCTGGTCCCATTCAGCAGTCCTATTTTTAAATCAGTATTTCTTTTTATCCAAACCAATAACCTTTTTTTGTCCTTTACAATTTCTGCTACCTCACGTAAAAAATACACAGACACACACACACACACACACACACACACACACACACACATTCTGAGCTATAATATCAAGGGGATTTTAAAGTTTAGGAAAAACAGAAGAGCTGTTTTAAAGTAGCAATTGTTTTTTTTCCCTTTACTTTTAGTACTTTTATATATGACTTTTAATATATTTGCCCCTAAAGTTGTATTTCAGTTTATGAGGTACTTTAGGGACAAACTCTTCAAAATAAAATCAAGCAGTTATCAAGCTGTGTATTCTCCATTGACTCAGCCCAAAAAAGATGGTAATTATTCCAGTCAAGACAAAGAACTTTGTAATACAGAATCACTCACAATGATTTTACTCATAGTAGATCTAGGTTAAATAGATCAATAAAGCACAAAAGCAGGGCAACTTCTTTTTTATCACCTATATAGAATCAATATGTTAGGAAAAAAAAAAGAAGAAAAAGAAAGCAACACCCTCTATTGATTTAGGCAGAAGAAATAACAAGAAAAGGATGGATGAGAAACATCAGTTAGAGAAATAAAGAAAATACAGCCATGAGCAGTAAGAATACTAAATTGTCTTCATTTATTCATATATGTAAAATGCTTCATTCATCCTAAGTACCATCATGGGTTGAGGCTACTAATCAAAATAAAATTCATGCAAATATATGTACATGATTTGCAGATGAGCCATGGCCTCCAGGTTTCTGGAAAGTTGCCAGTATTGTCCTTGATAAAGCAAACTTTAGGCCTTTCCAAAGCTCTAAAATGGTCTTTTATTGCCTTTTCTTTGTTAGAAATGCAGCGGTCACAGTGTGTAGAGAGAGAGGTAGAAAGAACGTTAACCCAGACACAATCTTTCTGAGATCTATGCACTGAGAATTCTGATCTGAGGAATATCTAATATTTTCAGACACAAAAAAGATCAATTCAGCACAAAATTAATATGAAAAAATGATATTCTTTACAGATAACATTTAAAATGATGTTTCTTTGAGAATGTGATTTTTAGAACCTCTAAGTATTAAAAACAATTTTATAATTTAAAATTTATCTTGGGAAATGTTTTTTGGAATAAATGTTAGAACCAGGTTACCTTCTTTTTGTTCAAATGAAGAACATATACTGCACAGTAATAATTGTATATTATTGGTTTTATATTCTTCTGTAGTATTTGGAGATTTTTAAAATGCTTATTTATTCTATGAGAAAGGCACACACACAGAGTAAGCTACAGCCCTCCTAACTGGGTCTTGATGTCCCTAGCCTCAGCTTCCCTAAATCATGAGCATCCACGTGCCCTGTGTTCTCAGGAAGGTCTCACAAAATGAACTTGGAAGCTTACCATGTGGATCAGGCTCACAGAGCACTGCACTTTACAGCTGCATCATCATTTGGTCCTATTAATTAGAGATCTTGGAGGTGAGAATGGCGTCCCTAGAGAAATAGTGCAGTCCATTTCTTAGGGAGAGTATACAGTAACGAACTAGGAGTTCAAAAGGAGTAATAAAATTTATATAAACTCAAATCATCACATTCATAAATATAGAATAAATTTTGTATTCAGCTATTCACTCATTCAACCAAGTACCATTATATACTATATCGAGGTAAGGTGCTAGACCATAGAGATTAATTAGACGTAATCCCTACCCTTAAAGTACTGAAAGTGCAGTAGAAAAGGTAGATAAACCATCAGATTATTGGGGCATAGAGTGATGGCATAACAGAGAAGCAAAGGATGTGTAATTCTTCAAAGAAAAACAAATCATTTTACATGATGGCTCTTAATTTAACATATCTCCAAAGATGGCTGTTACTGTGTCCTTCCCTCCTTGTACATCCTTCCTGCTTCATCCCTCAAGAGATGGTGTGTTTTTCCTCACTGTATTAGTCAGAGTTTTCTAAAGAGATAAAACCAATGGGGCTATAATGCAATAAGGAATTGTCTAATGCAATTATGGAGTCTGGCAAGTTCCAAGGTTTGCACAGTGAGTTGGCAAGTTGGGACCCAGAAGAGCCAGTTCTGTAGTTCCCTTCAAAGACTGGGAAGCTTGAGATCTCAGAAAAGCTCATGTTTTAGTTTGAGTTCAAATACAGGGAAAAAAAATAAAAGTTCCAGCTCAAAGGCCATCAGGCAGGAGGAATTCTCTCTTATTCAAGGGAAGATCAGTCTTTTTGTTTTAGTCAGGCCTTCAATGGAGTAGGGGAAAGAACGCTGTCAACAAGAATGGCAAGTGCAAAGGCCCTCAAGTGGAAGACTTTCATATTCAAAAAGTTGGAATGTTGGTGTTGCTGGAATAGAGTAACCAAACAGGGAAGTGGAAAGATGAGGTGAGAGGGGAAGGTCATTTATGCAGTGCCTTTCAGGTCATGGGAAGGAGGCTGATTACTCTAATGGCTACTAGAAATATGACAGCCATATTAATTTTCTATACCTTCTATGGCAAGAAACAAATTTAGTGGTTTAAAATAATACGTGTTTATTAGCTTACAGTTCTTCAGGTCAGAAGTCTGAAATAATTCTCACTGGGCTTAACCAAGATAACAACAGGGCTGTGTCTTTTTCTGGAGGCTCTTGGGAAGAATATTTTCTTGCCTTTCATAGATTTTTGAGATCATATACCTTCTTTGTCTTATGGCTGCTTCCTCCACCATTAAAACCAGCAGCATAACATGTTCAAATATATCCGACCCAAAATCTTTTTTCCACTTGTTATAACTTTGGGCCCACCCAAACAATGTAGGAAAATCTTCCTGTGTCAAGGTCAACTGATTAGCAACCTTAACTTTATTACAACTTTGATTTCCCCTTGCCATATAACCTAACATATTCACAGGCTCTGGGGATTAGGACATAAACATCTTTAGGTGGAGGGCTTTATTCTGTCCATAACAGGTGATAAGATTGGCATAGTGGACTCATCATGGAAGACATGGCACAGAGGTTGGATGATGTTGATTTTCAGAGACTTAGCAATGATACATTATTTATATTTATGTATAAAATATAGCTTCAATGGGAGACTAACATTTTAATAACGAAAATCCTTTCATGTAATAGAAATAATAAATTATCATCAATGATTCTGATTGCTGAATGAAGGTTTTTGTGAGGAAGTTATGCAAGGGAATCTAGCTGTTCACTGGGCTAACAGAAGAACCAAGGATAGTTAGGTTATATATAGGTTCACATTTTCATTTGTCCATGAGACATTCTTATTAGACAACTTTTAGTTCAGTTTTGTTTAAAACACCACCAGCAACAAAAACAAAACAGGGGCAAGCAGATGGTGTTTTGATTACCTTGCTGGACTCCCACATAGTTAACTGTGGTTCGAGTCCCAGATCTGGCAGCTTAAAATTCATGCTTAGCATGTGTGCATGCATGCCAAAAATTCCGAGAGAAGAATGGAGGAGAAGGGATTGCAGTATTGTCATCTTCCCTTAGGGGGTGATTTCTCATTTTCTATCTCTCGATTGAGTGGTCATACCCCATAACAAAAATATCTCTTAAAAATGAAAACAAAGCAAAGCAAAATACCAATATTATTTTACACTATCCTTTTAATTTAATGCTGGCTTACCATAATTCATTAAATATGATTTGTCCTTAAATGTGGTATTTCTTACATACTTAGTTTATACATTTCTATCTTGGTCAGAAGTAGGTAATATAGGGACCAGCAGATGGAGTATGGTTACATTGCTAGACTCCCACATCGTCAACAGAGGTTCCAGTCCTGGACCTGGCAACTTAAAACTCATACTGGGTGTGTGTGTGTGCATACCCCAATCCCGAGAGGAGAATGGAAGAGAAGGGATTGCAGTGTGACAATCCTCCCTGGGGGAGTGATTTCTTGCTTTCTGTCTCTGTCTCTCTGGCTAGCACATACATTCTATAGCAAAAAAAAATCTCTCTTTAAGAAAGAAAAAGGGGAACCAGCAGATGGTGTGGTAGTTAAGGCTCTGGACACTTCCACATGGGTGACCATGGTTCAAGTCCCTGACCTGGTGGCTTGCTTTCTCACTTTCCCCCTCTCTCTCTCTTTTTGTATCTCTCTCCTGTCTGCTAGGCAAAACATAAATTAAAAAACAAACAAACAAGCAAACAAACAAACAAAACAAACTGTAGGCTACATAGCCTTGCAAAAAAAAAAAAAAGAAAAGAAAAAAAGAAAAAAACATATAATACAATGAAAACTGAAGAAACTAATTTTGAGTGTTTTTGAAGGTTGGTCCAAACAGCTTTCCAGACAAAATTAGTAATAAGTATTATTATTCTACACAATTATTATCTTTTACTTCATGTAGTTATAATCTATCTTTAAATTACTCATAAAATGCATTTCTAAAATTATTAATGGTTAGTTAAAAGAAATTACAAGGCAAGAAGTGTTTCATTTCAGTTCATACATGTTTACTTTGCTAAAATAAGCTATAGATGAAAAAGAAGAACAAGGATTTATTTCATATGACCATTAGTATTCAGAACACTATAAATAATACCATCAAAACATACAATAAAAATAACAAACTCCCCTCATCAATATAATTTAATATCAAATATGTCACTTTTATCTCATCAGAGCTCAAGTTGGCAATCTGCACATAGGAAGTCATCTGCTCCTGGGCTAAAGGTGTTTTGAAAATTCTGATTCAGTTTCCTGGTATGGTCTGGCAGGTACCTACTTATGGTGACAATGTTAACCTCATTGAAGCTCTTACAAGCATTAAACTATTTTTTTCAGTGCCAAAGACCAACAGTAGCTCATAAGGTCATTCATTGAAACTATCCTTCTGATGTTTCCTCAAAAACATGTAATTTCATGGGCCTTTAGGTCAATTGAAAAAGGAAAGGTATGGACCACTAGATGATAATGTAACTGAATGGTCTTGGCTAATTTTGTAACAGTCACCAAAAAATATGATAATTGAGGGTACTAGAGGTTACTAGTGGGACGTAGTTCATAACATTTTAGAATAGATCAACTTAAAGTTTACCCATGAGTATTAGAACATAGCATAAATATTTAGGACACTGAAAAACCTTTAGAGCCTTCCAGCCATACAGTAACATGTATATTAAGTGTACCATCACCTGAGAAGGATATCAAAACCTAGAGACAAAATAGATTTTTTTCTGAGGGATATTTTTGCTATAGGGTGCATGTGTTCTCTTCCAGAGAGGAAGTGAGACAGAAAGCTAGAAATCACTCCCCCAAGGGGGGATGGCCATGCCTCAGTCCCTTCTCCCCCATTCTCTTCTTAGAATTTTGGACACACATGCACATGTGCCCGGTGTGACTTTCAAGCTCTGGGGTCTGGAACTCAAATCACAGTTGACCATGAGGGAGTCCAGCACTTTACCCACTATGTCACCTGCTGGTCCTGAGACAAAATATCTTAAAAAATTATTATTTTTTCTAATAACATGGTGCTAGGCTTTGCACATAAACATGAGAAAGCTTCATCATGAAAGCATGTAACTGGGGAAATATGCTGATACTAGTATGTTAATTGTACATAAGTGACATATGTACATAAGTGACATAGAGGAGGTTGAACTTTTCTTTTTGATTTGACAACTCTTTCCACAATGTTAGTTTGACAAAGAGAGTGGCTGTCTCTCACCCTAGTGTTGATCTAATGAGCCTACAGGGAATACCAAGCCTATCTAATTATTGGTTATAAAATATTAGGTTATAAATCTAATGTTTCTTAGTCGTTCCCCTTTAGGGTCTAGGTGAGCAAATATTACATAAGAGAATTGGGATATAAAAGACATCTGAACAGGGGCCAGCAGGTGGCATGCTGGTTGGGGAGCTGGACTTCCACATGACCAAGTGCTGTTTGAGTCCCAGATCTGGAATGCATACCGGGTACATGTGTGTGCATGCCCAAAATCCCAGAAGGAGAGTGGATGAGAAGGAATCGTAGCATGGTCATCCTCCTGGGGAGTGATTCCTCACTTTCCCTCTCCTGTTTCTCTGTCTTTCTCTGGCAAATGCAAGCACCCTGTGGCAAAAACCTTAAACAAACAAACAAAATAGACATCTGAACAATTTCAAATTCTACAATTTTGAATTTTGTGCATGAGTTTTGAAAGACAATATCAAATATTGATGAGAGGCATTGATCATTATGTTAAGATATGAAGATAAATCATACGTAATTGTTACAATCTTGATTACTATTGATTAGAGTGACAGTATATTAAAATAACATACCAAAAGGTAACATAACAAAACAGCTTTTATTCTTTCAGAAGTGAGATACTATAAATTATTTACAAATAATTTATAAACAGGATGACAATTTAGCAGAACCTCAGGTGAGATCATTCTGGTAAGTTAAGGAAATTTTGCTACTTGGACTGATTACAGAGAATTATTTATTATTTCTTTTTGAAAAAAGACTAAATACTTTAAGAGTAATTTTGTATTACCAATCTTCGCCTCTTTATCATACAAAAGCTTTATTTGTCTAATGATTTGAATAGGTTTGCATAAACTTATATAAACATGTGATTAGATTATAAATGAAAGCTTCCAACATCAAAATATAATTTATCAGCATATAATGCATATAATTTGTTGAATTTTTCACTATAATTAGAAAGATTACTTGTTCATTAACTTAATTTAATAGTAGCCCAAGGTTGTAAAGTCAATTAATGATCTTGGAAATTGGATTTAAATTGGACCTACAGAACAACACATTCAAAATTGATATCAAGTGTTTATCAGAGAAATAACCTTTTATAATTTTATCAAGATAAGGTAGGTGGAGTAACTAAGTTCACATGATTTGCAACACTGCCTTCAGTTCACAGTTCTTTTAAGAGGCATCAATATTTATAATTCAATTTAGTTAAACACATAATTAAATAATTGATGTAGCTAATAATAAAATGATCTTTCCCATAAACTTAGCACAGGAAATTTAGCAAAATCTAATGATTAGACTAGCAATAAAAAATTATACTCAGGTCTTGCATAATATATGTTTACTATGACAGATTGCGAAAATGGCCATTTTTCTATTCCTTTATGCATCCTACCTAGTCTTTGTAATGTGACTTTCCACTGTCATTTTTCAATAAGTCAAATCTTTTTTCCACCATATGAGACTGGGCTTGGCCCTGTAGCTTGCTATATATATATATATATATATATATATATATATATATATATATATATATATGACATAAACAGAGGCTAAAACATATGTGCATTGGAACTTGTTCTCCCTTCCTGATCAAGTCAGCTGCCTGATTCGTGCTATAAGAGGCCATCTGGAAACACCTAGCACAACTCAAGCTGGCTCAGAAAAAAAAGAGACTGGGCAAATGACAGAAACAAAAAAGTCATAAGTATTTATTGTTTAAAGTAAATTGTTGGAGCCAGTAGGTGGTGTAGTGGATAAGGCCTTGGTCCTACATGTGCAACTGGTTCGAGACCCAGACCTAGATAAGATGAGGTTATCTGATAGCTTTATTCAGTCTTCATTTTTCATTCATCAAAGATAGTTCCTGTGTAAATTACTGGACATTTATTGTAGCACTATGTAACTGATTTTGAAAAATTATTTAACGCAACAAAAACTAATTCTCACTAAAAGTGTTTCCAGAGTAGTTGTTCTCATAATAAAATACTAAAATATGTGGTATGGTCATGTGCTACTTAACAAAGGGGATATGGGGGCTAGCAGGTGGCATGGTAGTTAAGATGTCGGACATTCCCATATGACTGATCATGGTTCAAGTCCCACAACTAGTGGCTTGCTTTCCCACTTTCCTCTCTCTTGCTCCCTGTTTCTGTCTCTTTCATCAAATTGAAAAATAATAAATGAATGAATAAATAAAATTAAGTAAGCTCATGCTAGCCTAGGTGATACAGCCTACTATATGCCTAGAATTTATGCTACAGTCGCAACGCTCCTTATAAAACTACAGTTCCATCTACAGCCCACTGCAGAACAAAACGTTGTTTGGTGCATGACTATTTTGGTGTAAGTGTCAGACAGAGGATGAAGGATGAAAAAACAGCAAAGAAACTGTTGCTGAAGATAGGAAAATGGCTAACAAGGTTATGTAATAGGCATAACATTTGGCAAAATTTTAATCTGTGACAACTAGGAAGTGAGAAATTGTACCTGATGGGAACCAGCAGTTAGCGTAATGGCTATGTCGCTGGACTCCCACGTAGTCGACCGCGGTTCGGGTCTCGGACCCGGTGGCTTACAACTCACGCCGGGCGCATGTGCGTGCGTGCCCAAGATCCCGAGAGGAGAATGGAGGAGAAGGGATTGCGGCGTGACCACCCCCCCTGGGGGGTGATTTCTCGCTTTCTGTCTCTATGTCTCTCTCTGTCTGTCTGGCGAGCGCACGCGCCCTATAGCGAAAAACCTCTCCAAAAAAAAAAAAAAAAAAATTGTACCTGATGAATTTATGCATTTATCTAAGGAGATTTCATGAAAGAATGCTGAAAACATCAGTTGACTTTTTTTAGCTACATATGATAAGACATGGAAAGGATAAGCTAAAAGAATTTTAAAAATGAACTGTGCTTTTTGCAGGAATATTTTAGAAGACTAGAAGTCAACCAAATTTTCTGGGTTTAATACATATATATATGTAGCTGTTGTTGTTGAGTCTCTAAAGCTAGTAAAAATTCATAAAGTAGGGAATGGCCTTAGTATAAATATAAAAATAAATGATGTAGTCATAAGACTCTTTTTAAAAACCTGTGAAAATCTAAGCTAGATAGAGGAGTTTTCAGCAAGACAAACAGGTTCCTAAGGGCATTTTTTGTCTTAAAGCTATCAATCACATCCAAAGTAGAGAGAGATTTCTTTTGAAAAGAATGGGATACAAATTTTAGGAGTAGAGTATTTTAAGAATTATATAAAATAGATATGAATCAAATTCATGGGCAAGGCATGAAGTTTTAAACATCACCAAGAGGAAAAGAGAGGAAAAGGGATTGTGGCATGGCCATATTTTCCAGGGGGAAATATGGCCATGCCACAATCAATCTCTCTCTCTCTCTCTCTCTCTCTCTGGCAGGTGTACACACCCGATGGTGAGAAAACTTTAAAAAACAGGAAGAAGAGGACTATCAGGAGTCAATGTTAGGCATGTTGAGTTTTAGATGCTTGTGATATCCAAATAGAGACATCAAGTAGGGATGGAAATATGAGTCTGCATTTCAGAAGAAAGTTCAGGATGGGTATAAAAATTTGGGAGACTTAGTAATGCTAATTTAATAGATGAAATCACTCAGGGACAGAATTTAAGAAGAGATCGTAATGAATCTTTAGACTGAGTCCTAAGAAATAATTTGATTTAAACTCACAGAAAGCCAAATATTTGAATGTACCTATCCTTGTATTTATGACACTGGCTTACTAAAAGAAATTCTAAAGGAGTTGAGAAGTACCTACTAGGATTAGTCAATAAGATATATTTTATTCACAATAGTAATCTAAGATAAAATAATGTAAATAATTTTGTAAAAAAATAATAAGTGAATTATATGTTATATTGCAATTCAGAGTGTAATACTCTCATTGTAGAGAATATTTTTGGTATAGAAAACTGTTGATAACATTAACAAGAGAAGCAGATTATACAATGTCAAAGAATGATAAAATGCTTTTTAAAAATAAATATACATAACTAAAAAGACTAAATGTGCATGTCAAAATATTGAGTCATTGTTCCTTGACAGTGGGAATATAGATATTCCTGTCCTTTCTCTTTCTCTGCTTGCTTATAAAGATTTATTACATTGAGCATAATCGTGCTTGGAAAATTGTTATCTAAACCATTAACTGGCAAGTAATAACAATAACATTAATAATAACACACTGAACAGTTGCACCAAAGGAGACATGGGAGATTTCTGTGGTAATAGTGTTTTAATTGTTGAGAGCCTAATTTTCACTGGCTACTATGCTAAGCTAAATTCTTTATCTCATTTAAACCTTGTAAGACTTGTATAACATGGGGTCTGGACTGCACGGCAGTAACAAAATGCTCTGGGAAGTTGACCCATCTGACAGTTTTTGGTTGAAGTCCTGAGACCTCCCTGAACATGTGCGTATCTCATGCTCATGATTTGGGATTGGCTGAAACCATGTCAGGGAAATTCTTTTGGGGTGCCTGTCGCTATCATTCTCTTGCTCATGGAGGAAATAAATAAACAAACTTTCAAAAGAGAATCAGAGTCAGCCAGTAGCATGATGGTTAAAGTGACTGGATCCCGAATGACTGACTGTGGTTCAAGTCCCAGGCCCTGTGGCTTGGGAAATCGTACTGGGATGAGCTGCATTTGTGCCCAAAATTTGGCATTGGGCTCCTTATTTCTTTGAACAACTGAAAAATGTGAAGCTTAGCTTAGAGGTAACTTGACCAATGTCCCATAGCTATTAAGTGGGAGAGCTGTGACTTGTGAGCAAGCCAGTTTGGTTTCAGAGAGTATTCTCTCCTGCATCCAGGGCACAAGTGTACAGGAGGATAAGTAATCGTCTTCCCAAGGGTTACTCCAGACACCGAAGGAGGTAGAGATCTGCCATTTGTTTTTACATTTTCAATAAAATGAATTGCATGTACATTGGTGGCCAAATATGTATCCACATAGAAATGGTGACTACCATTCAACATATTAATATTTAATTATAAACTTTTTTTTCTACTTTCATTGTTATTTTTATGTGAAAGAAGGTATTTGTGGTACGGATTAACATGAAACCGTTTTCCAGGGCAAAGAACACAGACGTGACCTTAGAGATGATCTGACTGAACACCTCATTCTGCAGATGAGAATGTTCAGCCATAGTGAAAGATAATGGCACCGAAAATTGAAATGAGGTTTGTAACATTTTTGTGTGGGCTCTCTGGCTGTGTCTAAAGTGTGATTTGGGTGGTCATGAGACCTTTTTCCAAAATCACAGGCCTAACCATTCATAGCAATACAAGTCTGATATTCGCCTTTTTACTCCCATCTCATGAGTCTACAGTGAAATGTTCAGAGGTTATTTTGTATATGACATCACAATATGTTGACAGCAAAGTCGAGGCAGATGTGAGAATACAGCTAATAAAGAAATTCATGAAGATGTAAAAAATGGCCACTATTCTAATACTTTTAATTTTGGAAAAACCCACATACTTATTTTCCTCAAGAGACAGGTTGTACTACATTCCCCATGTTGGCTTTGTAATCTCAGTGCTCCTGCCTCAATTTTCAAAGTAGCCAATAATATAGGTGCGTCTCACCATAATCAGAAACACACTTTTTAATAAAAACATGTTGTGTATGTTAACATGTAATATCTTTATTATTATTGTTTTTAAACATTTTCTCAGATTTAATTAGTAATATAAATACTGATAACTTTACCCTACATAAATATAATTTGGGACCAAATAGGGACACAATTTTATAATCTAAGTTAGATTTCTTCTTATTTTTATTTATTTATTTTAGTTTTTGCTATAGGGCATTATGCTTGCCAGAGAGAGACAGAGAGACATAGAGGGAGACAGTGAGAAATCATCCCCACCTGCAACCCGAGGAATGACCATGCCACAACCCCTTCTTCTTTAGTCTCCTCTCAGGATTTTGGTCATGCATGCACACGTGCCCAGTGTGTTTTCCAAGCTGCCAGGTCTGGGACTCAAACCACACAGTCAGCTATATGGGTTCCGGCACCTTAACCTCCTGGCCACCTGTTAGTCCCTCATCTTTATTTTTTGAAATTAAAGAAGCATTTTTTTTTTCAGAAAGTTGGATACTGTTTCTTGGTATCATGGAACATAATTTTTAAAGAATATAAAAATGTCTTCTAGGTGATACCATGGCATATAACTTTTGAAGAATGTAGAGATGTCTTATAGGTCAAAAAGCTTGACAACAGCTATATTTAAAAATCTGCACTTGTCCAGCCTTGGTAGCACGCACTCTTACACACTGCTTACAGGCTGAAGCCACACAGGAGGCCCAGCGTGAGTTTCCTACTCACCTCACAAACCAAGTTCAGGCCTATGCCTACAGTCCCAGCTATCTGGGAAGCTGAGGCAGGAGAATCACAAGACCCTATCTAAAGAAAAAAAATACTTAAAATATATTTAACTTCTGTACTTATCAGAAAACTTAATTTAATAAATATTACACCTTAGTGTTTTAAATTTTTATATATTCTTTTGCTCTTAATGTTTTATATCTGTGACCAAGAAAGGATCCTCGTGTTGTAGTGAAATTCATCTTATATTTACCAACTCCATATTTCAATGCTTAATCATACTTTCACATAATTAAATGAGATTATACATAAATGCATTCTTTTACTTTCCTACTGGATATTTTGGCATAGAAAGCAATTTTATAATCTTTGTGAGATTACTTCTCATCTTTATTACTAATTTAAATCATATTTCTTGAAGTTAAAAAAGCATATTGTTTCAGGAAAATTAGATGCTTTTCCTTGGTATTATGGCACACTTAAAATATATGCTAATATTGCAGTGAGAATCATTATTGGGTTTCTGTATACAATACAGAAAGTAAAAACAATTAAAAAGACTTTAGAGTATCAATAATTTATGCGGGAAACGTCTATTCCTTCTAGACTACATCTTAAAAACTCCAAGTGCGGCAAGAGGGAGCCTACTGAATCCTTCCCAGGGGAGAAGTTCTTTCTTGCAGGGCACCAGGGAGTTTATTTCGAGCTGCCTGGGGCATCTAAAACAGCTATATATCTTTCTATTCTTCTTCTGTTTTCCCAGCAACTTATAAGTAGAAATGAAGCTTTCGTAAGAAACCACTTATCAAAAAAATAAATGAATAAATAAACTCCAAGGGAATACCTTCTGCATCCTTCTGATAAACCAGCACAGCACCTTGCATGATACCCTCCACAGAGAAAGAGCCCACAGACTGCCGTTTAGACATTCCATCCCCACCTACACTTCAGATAGTCCCATCTCTCCTGCTCTGCTTCTTAAATCTCCCACCCGCTTGAAACCTGGGGTTTTCTAAATGATTTCCAGGCCTGCTGCCATATCTGATTTTTAATAGGAATCTCTAAAGTGAACTATAATTTGAAAATACATAATCAAGGACACTGTGGGACACTCAGCTCTAGGCAATGTGTTCTGTCAGGCAGAAGAAAGCCCTGGCATACAGCAGACTCAGATCCTTGCACCAGCTGCGACCCCGACTTGTTCTATAATTTCAATCAAGTCACTTTAGCAGCCATTGTCTGTCTGTTTCACTGGTGGAATCTACAGAAGTCCTTGCCTGCCTGACTCCTTAACAATGATCATGTGAGGAATAATGAGATGAAGCCTGTACAGCTATGTCGTCCCCTTGGGGAAAGACTGAAAATAAGGTATTAGAGAAAATCTCTGGTTACGACTTTCAAGAACTCACATTCCCAAGTCTCATGTTGAATGCATGTTTTCTTGTAATTAGATCATTATTTCTTCCTCCTGTAATGAAAACAATGCTCCCCAAATATCTTCTTTTGATATTGAACAAAGATGGCAAATTTTTCTTTTGTTTCTTTCATGTATGATGTATTTTCTGAGTATAAGCATATTGCATTATAGCACAAGCTGGCAGCTTTACCCTCCAATACACCACCATCTGCTGACTGGACCTCAGTTTTACATGCCCAATTGCACATTGTTTAATTGCCCGTCTCTGCCAGTTGCACAAATATATTATATATTTATATTAGTAAGTTCCTGTGTGTGTTTGCATATATATAAACATGTTTTGACTCCAACTTTTATTTAGTTTTTGTGCTGCACTTTTTTTTTTTAAAAAATATGGTTCTATCTATGCATTTTTAACAAAAGATAACCCCCTTCAAGGTTTCTGTTTAAAATCATGCCCAGAGGCATAGACTGAGGGGCTTGCCTGCTATGATTTCACCTTAACTTCAAAAGAATGTATGCACACTTGTGCTAGGGGAACAGATGAGGTAGAGAAAGAGGAGTTAGGAAGAAAGTCCTTTGTGAATGTAAAGTATTTCCTGTGTATTTTTTAACATCTGAATATCCAAAGCCAATGCTTTTTATATCATTCTTCAATTAAAATTCTGGTCTTGACTATATAAATTTGATATTATTCAATCATCAAATAAACTAGAAACACTTCTCATAGATCAGTCTCTCAAAAATGGATAGATTGCTCTTTGTTTCCACATTAAGGCTAAATAAAGATTTTGAAAAAGTTGCAAAGTACTGAAAAATGGAATTTAGTATAAAATACCTTCCAAATAAGCCACCACAATGTCTTCTGTGGTGAGGGAATTTACTGGCTGTGTGGTACTCTCATGAGAGACTCCTTTGGAGTTGAGGTGATAATTACTTCAATAGAGTTCATAAACCCACAAGCTCTGTTCATCCAGGAAAAAAAAATCCTAACTAAACTTCATTGGAAAATAAAATCATTACACTTGGATATCACTGCTTTGCTACATGGAAAACAACTAGTCTGAAGACTGTCAGTTTTGAAATCTAAAGTAATGCATTACCCTGCAGGGCCCCATCCATGCCAGCTAAAACAGATGTAGCATATTTGTTTCTGGAGTGTGCTCTGCTGGGGAAAAAATTTTTTTTTCCTCTCTTTCTTATTTAAAGATTGAGGTTAAGAAAAATAAAATTTGATTTTATATTTAGATTTATGTTGTGTTTCAATACTGAGTAAATGCACATGAGTTTCTGTGAGTGTCTAAAAATAAGGTAAGAAAAGTACTAAGTCACTATCATGATCCATGCAATGGGCTTAGCACCTCCTGCTATTGCAAACTGGCATTGTTTTCATATAAGCAACATAAGGAAAATTGAATAAAGTTAAACAATTAGCTATATACAGTGAGCATTCAACTTAACACAAATGCCCTAGCCAGAAAATAAATCCTGTGCATCAAAGTAACTGTGAAATTTGCATTTGCTCATAGACTATGAAATGCAATCCATCACTTGATATTCCAAAACTTTTAGTTTTTAATATACTTAGAAGCTGAATATTAATGACATCTGTTAGGTAATTAATGTTTTCTGACAAAGACAGACAAACCTACAGAAGTCAAAGAAAAATAAACTAAATAAATGAAGTCTACCTCTAAAACCAAATCAGGACTAAATTATACATATTTAGATACATTTTTAAAAAATTCTATATTGAGGCCAGCAGGTGGCATGGTGGTTAAGGCTCTTGATTCCCACATGGCTGACCAGTTTGAGTGCTGGGACAGGCTGCTTGCTTTCTCACTTTCTGTCTCTTTCTTTTTGTCTCTGTTTTTCTTTAGTGAGTGCATGTGTCATATAGCAAATTAAATAATAATAATAAGTAAAATAAAACAAATAATTTAAAAAATTTTTATATTTACTTCATAGAAAGTATGAAAAACTACATAACTTTAAAATTAAATTTCTTTTATTAGAAAAATTTTCAGTAATTATTTTTACATGTAAAATCTTCTTCACTTATGTGATCCGCTAGTTCTTGCTACAATGAAGGGAAGATGACATTCTGGTGGAAACAATGCAAGAGTGTCAAAAAATAATGTGATTTATCACAAAGAAAATGAGAAACAGGGATATTCTATTTTAGAGGTCTAAAAGGAAAACGAGTCATACTCTGTCAGGATTTATATTAGGTTAGAGTGGTTCTAACGTTGGAAGTTTAGTATTCATGGAAACACCATGTAGTATTTTACTAGATAATTCATTATGATACAGTATCAAACTTTTTTTTTTTTTTAAGATCCCAAGATGAATATGTGTAACTCTACTTATTTTCTTGTTTTAAAAGGAAAACTTGAAATATCTATCTGGCCTTCACAGTCATTTTTCTAAAGCTCCTTTTTTTATCATAGTGTATATTTACTTCTGGTGAATTTGACAATTGCTGTGGAAAAAGAAGGAATTTAAATATGAGCTGCATTTCAAGGGAAAAAAGAGAAATGCCCATCAGTCAGTTTCTAAATTTTCCCACACCCTACTTTCATTTTTGTGTAGATATTTTTTTAAAGAATTATTTTACTTCATTTATTATCATCATTATTATTTATTTAATTTGACCAGAGAGAGACAGAGAGAGAGAGAGAAAGGGAAAGTAGGAAAGCAAGCCTCCAGATCCGGGACTTGAACCATCATCAGCCATGTGGGAGTACAGTGCCTTAACTACCATGCCACTGCCGGCCCTAGTGTAGATATTTTCGTAATACAAAAGTACATCCTAAGGTCATTCTTCTATAGTGCGTCAAGATCAGTAAGGAGTAAGTGCCTTGTGACGCCCAGAAAACACAACAGAAGGTAAACTTTATTATTGAAAGTTAGAAAGATCAAGTAGACAATTTAAAAAGGTTCACACAATTTGTCCAATAAAACATTAAATGATGGAACTTAATAGTTGTATTCAGTGATATCTTACAATTGCAAGGCTAATTTATGGAAAGCATTTGCACAAGTTCAAGTGTTTTAAATACGTAGTTCATAAAATATAATCCTTCAGAAGCTGTTGGTGCCTCTTCTGGTTATCCAGAACCTTTTCTTTTATAAAGTATCTTTATTTCTTCTGAGAGATAGAGACAGAGAGACAGAGAGAGAGAGAGAGAGATAATGAGAGAGAAATACAGGCACTCCCAACAGGGTCTTCCTTCCTCCATCCACCACCAGCCTCAACCAGCTAGGAACAAGGGCATGTCACAAATCTGGAGCATAAGGACACCTCAGGACACGAATCTTGGACCTTCCCAAGTGGCTCTGGCACTGAAGAGTGGTACATTACAGCAGTTTCACAGTGGCTGGCCTGCCCAGGAACTCCTTTTATTATACTTGCTCTGGTAGTGCTGCATGTCATGGGAAATGGTGGAATGATGGAATTAATCTGATTAACATATTCATTATCTTAGATATGTATTATTTATTTCTCCCATCTAACTGAAACATTATACCCTTTGATCACTGTCTCCCCTTTCCCCACCCTCAACATCTGGTAAACACCACTGTGCTCTCTGTATGTATTAGAAATCTAACACACACACACACACACACACACACACACACAGGCACACACATACATACACACAGAGTCCAACATGTGAATGGAAACATTCAGTCTTTGTCTTTTTGAATTTATAACATTCTTTTAAAATTAAACAAATTTTTAATTTTTATGATTTGTTATTTGCATTCAATCATCGTACATCTCTGTACCACATAATGAGTCTTTCGAGGTATGCATATAGTACATGATAACCAAGTCAAGGGTATTATCTGTAAGATCATTTTCAAACAAGTATTTTGCAGTCTTTATGTGATAAAATTGTTTTTGCTTAAGCAGTTCTTATCAACCTTCTACTATTCATTTATACAATTTCACTTATCCTTCTTATTATTATATCTTTGCATCTTTCAATTTCTACCATAGAGTACAGACATTTGGTATGCATTGAATGGGACTTTACAGTGTTCATCTTTCATTGTCTGCCTTACTTTGCTTAACATTCAGTCCTCTATATGCATCCATTTTAATGGCAGGGTCTCATTGCTCCTTATGGCTTAGTATCCTATAATGTACATGTGCCACTGTTTTTCAATCCATTCATTAGTTCTTGGTCCTTGAGGTTGATTTCATGTCCTAACAATTGTGAATAATGCTGTAATAAACAGATGAACAAGTGTCTTTTCAACAAAGTGTACTGTTTTTAGTTTGTTTGTTTGTTTTTAGAGGGATTTTTGATATTGCGCATGTGTCCTTGATGGAGAGACAGAGACAGAAAAAGAGAAAGTGAGAAATCACCGCCCAGAGAGGATGAGCATAGCACAATCCCTTCTCCTCCATTCTCCTCTCAGGAGAATACATATAACACATATACATAATAGTACATATTATTTTGTTGCTGATCTCAAAGCATCATTTTGCTTACTTGTTTAGTATTTTATCAGGAAAATAATCCATCCTTTAATATTTCAGAACTACAGAAGTTAAGTTGCATTATGATGGGTTAAAATGTCTGCCTTACATTGTCCCTGAGTTTTAGCAGGCCTATATATGCTTTAATAATCTTTCCTACTGACAAGGCAAACACAAATTCTCTACTCTAAAATATAACAGTACCTGTATGAGGCGTAAGTGGGGCAAAGGCAGTCATTTACCATGGTTCCAGCAGGAGGGACTCACCTCCAAGTGGGCACTACCCTCACCAGTGAAATATCTAGATCACTGTGTTGGATTTGCTCTTAATTGGAATGCTTATGTTTTGGAGCCTGTTAGAGTAGGGACTTATTCATGAACAAAATGGCAACATGCAAATAAATTATTTTTATTTTGAATTAATAAGGAGGTTAATAAGTGCCATGAAATTGGTATTTATAAATTATGCAAAAATAAACCTTGAATTTTTTTTACAAGGACAAATGAAAATAGGCCATACATAAAATGGCATAATACTTAGCCAAAAAGAACAATGACATTCTATTATTTGGCACAAAGTGGATGAACCTAAAAGATACAATACTAAGTAAAACAGTCAAGATGTAAAAGATGAATATTAGGAGGGGGCAAGTGGCTTGGCGGTTAGGGCACTAAACTCTCACATGGCCTACTGTAGTTCGAGTCGCAGACGTGGCTGCTTGCTTTCTCTCCCTCTCTAGTTAAACTGAAGAATAAAAATAATAAATAGAATAAATATTTTTTAAAAGATAAATCTTGTATGTCCCTGCCTAACATATATCAAATGTCTGTACTTTATATCAGAAACTGAAGGACTCTATGGCATAGAAGTAGAATAATGATAGATACCAGAAGATACATGGAGGATTGGGGGAAAATGAGTAACAGAAAAAAAAATACAATGCATGTAAATAAGGGGGGTGGGTTATGGAAAGGTGTGCTAAAGCGAGCAAAAAATGTCACCCACCATATGTTTTTCCAAGAAAAAGAAATGAATAGCACTACTATCAAATGTGCATAACAGAAAATAATGCTCAGTGATGAAAATGAATATGTGTATTTCTTGACTTGATTACTATACAGTGTATGTACGCTTTGAGAAACCATACTGTATGGCCCAGAGATGTGCAATAATTATATGTAAGCCAGAAATCACAATAAAAAATGACATCTCTTAAAAGAAGAGAGAAACTAGGTCAAGCAAAAAATTTTGAGTTAAAATATTAAGGCTCTTTCACGTTAACAGAAAATATTATAGTTTCCTTGATGTCCTGGACATATTTATATTGTTGATTCTCTCAGTAGCTTATGAGGATATTCTGACTTTTTGATACTCTAACTCCTTAGTCTTTTTTAAACATTATTCCCTGAACCTTGAAGTTATGGATATTATAACGCAAGTGAAGATGTTCTTGAAAGAAGATCAAGAAAAGTTGATTCATGAGGTATTTGTTCTCTGAGGTTACCATGTCTAATTTCATACTTAATGAGCAACAAGAGAATATAATTACTCCTGAAATATTGTGCTTTTTTTTTTTACTTAGGTTTCAAACAGTTTTTTTTTTTTAATCTTATGAAGCATATTGCATATTGTGATAGGGTTGCCCTCGTTAAGCCCAAACCCTTTACAACTACATTATGCTGAGGATTACTCCAGAGTAACAAAGTTCTAAAGTGAACTGTTTACATTTGGGTACCTCTGGAGGAATTCTAAGATAAATGTATTGTGCTTACACAAAAGACAACCCTTTGGGTCCCCCAAGCATTTTCTTTTTCTAAATGCACCCACAAAATCAGTGTATTTCTCCATCTAATACGATATTGGAAGTGACAGCATTGTTTAGACACATAATCATGTACTAACTGTTGCTATAAAAATGAGGTTTAATCTCTGCACAATTTCCATTGCTTTTTCTTTGAAATCTGGTGTTTATTGCAATAGAACTTCGGATTTTGGAACATGATAGACCTGAAAGAGGCCAATATAGGTAGCTCCTTGGAAACAAGAGACCTCATATTTCCAGTAGACAAAAAGCTGGCCCATTACCAGAAAGAGAAGAAAGATGCATCAGGTAGGCTGCACAAATTTTCCAGACCTATTTTAATACTCTTTAGAATCTTTCTTTTGACCAATTATGGATGCTATTTTTTGTTGTTGTTATTGTTATTGGTCTGTGTTTCTGCTAACCATTCTCTTCTGCTGGAAGAGACTTTGACCATCTGGATGTGGTTTTTGTTTCTGTGAGAAAGAAATTTTGTGTCCTTGACATGTCGCTAGTATAAATAAGTGCTCAATAAGGACAACATGGACTGGGATGCTGTATATTTCCAGGTCATTTTAGGACAACTACTGTAAGTTATTTGGGTTATACAAGCAAGCTTGAGAGGATGAAAATGTATTTATTAGAAAAAATTTTTGGTATATTCTAGAATAACTTGACTGTTAGTTTGAAATAGTCATATGACTTTCTGCATTCAACATAGTCATCTTAGGTTATAAGACAACTAACCATGATTCCACACAATACATAAAATAATTAGAAATTTACAGTTTTATTTCAAGAGATCTTCATATGCTAGCTTTATCATAAACAAAAGCTTTAGATTTAAGATATAGATTTGAAATTTTCAGCAAACTATAATAAAAGATAAATTAATAAGATAGGTTAGGTCAAAGATTAAGGTTTAAGAAGCATATAATTTTTCCATCCTTCACTCTTTCATCCACAGACAATTTTTTGGTTTGTTTGTTTTTCTATGACTTCTCTCTAAGTGGGTATTTAGGCAGTGAATTTTGATTTTTGGTGTACTTGCCAGAGACAGAAAGGAAAAGAGAGAGAAAGAAAGCATGCCTGGAGGATGACTACACTACAATCCATTCTCTTCTTGGGATTTTGGGCACACATGCCTGGTGTGTTTTTCAAGCTGCTATGTCTCAAACTTGAGCTGCCCAACAGGCCATGTAGATCCAGCAGCCTAATCACCCGATCACCTGCAGACTCTTTTTTTTTTTTTTTTTCCTAACTTTGAAATTGAATAGTCAATGAAGTAGATTCTTCTCAAGTAAAATTGTCCACACTGGTATTGACACTAAAAATATAGTTTGCCAATTTTGTACATGAAATAATGATGGAGATCTTAGTTCAATATTGGATACTATTGAAGTTCTACCTCTTGTAGGTCTATATATGAAATAATTCAGTTTTCTGTAAACTATGGATTTGGTAACAATGGCCAACAGTACTTTTTAATCTTGGGTAGTAAAATATTACTATAGCTCTTAACTCTGTTTGTGAGCTCTAATACCTTTTCTTTCTTTACTCCTGACCTTTAGGAGGCATGAAGAAGGCATTACTGTTACCTCACATCTTTGTCTTCTTCTATTTACAGTCTCTGTGGATTGCCACTTAAATTCATAATATCCTTTTCTAAATGCCATCTACGTAACTTGAAAATTTCCACTTCATAATTGTAATTCATTTAGAATATAATTTAAACGACTTTTTATTGCAATATTGAAATAGCCTAGATAGAATGATATTATATAAAGTCTAACATTTATATACTAAAAATTCCGATAAAAGATTTATTATATTTTCAAGGTTCTACTTATGTAGAGAGTTCATTTATAATTCTGTATTTCTCCATCGGAGACACCGTAATTAGTTATGTCCTCAAACGTTAGATATTTGTAAATGCAGCATCAGACTTTTGAGATCAGTATGAAACGAGGTCCTCTGTACCTGAAGGGGATTCAGGTCTAGACAATGTGTTTGATCACCTGGTTTGGGTAAACAGTCAAGTTATAGATCACGCTAGAAAAAGCTTTGAAGAATGAGAATAGAAAATGTAATTAAGTTTTACTTGAATGCCAGACACTGTGTAATTATTTTTAAAAATGAGCTAGATAAAGGAGATTATATTCTTAGTTTTATATTCAAAATGTCAATATCAGGCATTCATCAGCATACACTTTAAAAGCTCTTGCTTTTAAAAATAGACACAGTGATGGATGACTTAACCCAGACTAAAACAGACCCTAAAAGCAAAATAAACCACAAGGAATGACTTCCATTGCGTTTAAGAAAATTTGGACACTTTCAGAAATCAGTAGATGATATGTTATAATGATTTTTATATTAATATATTATTTACACTATTTGAATTCATTGCATTGTCCATCAACTAAACAAATAAATAGAATTCTTTAAAGAGAAGTTGCTCAATAGTATCTTGTTAATTGAGAGTGAGCCAACTCTTTGTTTAGAATGTCTATTAAGGAATGTTCAAGGATAAGGATAGCAGAGATCAGCTTTGTTGCACAAAACAATATCACTCATGGTAACACAATAGAATTAGACCCATTCCAGATTTGGGCCATTTATTACCCATATCTTGCTACTGTGAGTGTTTGTACTCTTCTCTAGTAAGTTCTACTATAAATCATGAGATTGATTATATAGCAGTTATTTTCATACGTTCTCTTCCATATCAGAGACATGACAAAATTCTACATGATAACAACAGAATCAACAAAACAGAAAACTGAAACCAACAAACAAAGAAAATGAAAGTTTTCATTTTTAGGGAAAGCTTTGTTACAGTTCACATGGATATTTTATATTGTATGAATATATCAGTGTCAATGCATCCCCAGCACCTGAACAAAGTTCTGTATTTTATTCCTTAAAACCTCCATTCCTCACCCCACGTAGTACATACTTTATATTTAGGAACTTCTCTATCAAAACAAGTTTTCCCATCTGGACTTTGGACTGTTTCAGGACGTGAGTTATTGGTGTGGGTAGTACATGCTTGTGCTAAGAGTACAGTTATATAAAAACTGTATGGAAGTTAGCAAGTCGTTTATAGAGACAGGTAAAGGACCACTTCAGTGAGCTGAGTCAAGGAAAGAAAGAGTTTTCCCACTTCACAGGTCTGAATAAGCAGGAAGTCAAACTGAAAATGTGAACCTTCAATCTGTGGATGATGCACCGTAATGCTTTTGTGTTAATGTACTGTCATATTCGTCAATAAAGCATTCTAAATACCTTATTAAAAATGGTAAATAATTCAAGGAAAAGCATCTGAGTTAAAAAAAATTTTGCTTAGAAGCTCTAAGTAATATGATACGAGATAAGGGAAACAAACAAACAAACAAAAAAACTTCCTTTGAGACGATAGTAGCCTATATAGTTCTTGTGCAGTATCAGGCCTGAAAATAAGGGATAGACCATGCATTATCTCCATTTTATCACCTTTGGAATGTATTGATGTAATCAATTAAAAAAAAACTAGGAAAAAACGACGAGAAAAATAAGTCTACACCTACTGATAATAACACTAAGTTACTAAATTTCCCAATCAAAAGACTAAAAATGCAGGTTTAACTATTTTACACAAAGCAAGTTTAAATACATATTCACCAATTATTTCATAGACAGTTGTCTCCACAGATTTCCATTTATATATTTACCATAGCCATTATTCATTGTATAAAAGTAGATAATAGAGGAAAAGTCCAAAATGTTACAAGTACCTGAGTCTTCTTTGAAATGAATTTAAAAAGGAAAAATCGAGAACTTTGAAAAGCCTATAAATCACCAAATCACTGGATTTTCCATGCATTCACTTTTGTTTTTATTTTAAGGTTTTTGCCACAGGGTGTGTGTGCTTGCCAGAGAGAAAAGAGACAGAGACAGTGAGAGAGAAAGTGAGACATCACCCTCTAGAGGGAATGGCCACACTGCGATCTCTTCCCTCCATTCTCCTGGGATTTGGGGCAGGCATGCACACAAACCCGGTGTGGATATTCAAGTCACTGGGGCTGGGATTTGAACCACGATTGACTATGTGGGAATCCAGCACCTTAACCACCGCACCATCGGCTGGCCCCCTATGTATTCACTTTTAAACATTTCTTTCTGATCTTGCTTTGTTTTTGCTTTTTTGAGAACTTCTTTCTTTATGCACAGTACAGAATATGGTTTTATAAGAACTCACACTATGTGAGTAAAAGTGCTCTTTTTCTCTCTCTTCCTAGTGAGATACTGTTATGTATAGTTATTCCTATCTCTAACTGGACCAATGATTGATATCACAGATTTATTTTCAGAGTATAAACTTTTATCTCCCACAGTCCTCAATATGGAAATTAGAAATTCTTCTTTCATTGGTGATATTAAGATTATCTTTGTTAATTTATGAGATCATTTATTGCTTTATTTTTAAATGAACATAGTTTTCTTTAGAATTGTATCTCATGTAAAGAAATTCATGAACAATTCAGTACATTCATGCAGAATAACTATTGGAGCAGGCCTTGAATATTCACAACATAATGTAATGTTAAAGATTGAAGAAAGTGAATATGTTTATATTCCCAGTGTGTTTATTATACACTGTATACATGCTTTTAAAGACCCTTCTGTACCCTACAAAGATGGTAATGATTACAGATAAATAATAAATTACAGTAAATATAAAAAAATAATACCACTAGAAATAATAATAATAATATCTCAAGAATAAAACAAATGGATTACTTAATAACTTTTACAAAGTAGCCATTGTATATGGAAACTCTTAATAAAATTTAACAGATAAATATTTTAAAGCGATACAATAAGAATGTCTCATGGCATAGTGGTTAAGCACTGCACAAAGGAAGCCAGATCCCACACGGCCAATCAGCATTCATGTCCCAGTCCCATCAGCTTTAAAAACTTTTCAGGTGTGCATGCAGATCCCTCTCATCCTGATGGGATGGAGAATGAGAAGAACAAAGACTGCAGCATTATCATGCCGTGTTGGGGAATGTTTTCTCTCTCTCTCTCGTGCATGCATGCTATCTGATATTAAAAATAAAAAACAGTAGGCAAATATAATGATCTCAACCCAGAGTCTAGAATTATTCCCATATTGTCCAGAGCCAAGGGAAATCCAATATTATGACTAGTATTAGACCTTCAGTAGCACTATGTGAAAGGGCTTATTTCTCTATAACTTTTTTTTTTTTTTTTGAGAGGTTTTTGCTATAGGGCGCGTGCGCTCACCAGACAGACAGAGAGAGACAGAGAGATAGAAAGCGAGAAATCACCCCCCAGGGGGGATGGCCACGCCGCAATCCCTTCTCTTCCATTCTCCTCCTGGGATCTTGGGCACGCACGCACACGTGCCCGGCGTGAGTTTAAGCCACCGGGTCCGGGACTCGAACCGCGGTCGACTACGTGGGAGTCCCGCGACATAGCCATTACGCTAACTGCTGGTCTCTCTCTATAACTTTTATAAACTTTTGATATTTTTTTAAACTGCTAGTTAAAAATCACAGTTTTCATTTGTAGTTATCATCTGAAAAGTGATAGTGAGCAATATTTTTAGGTTTAGAATAATTTTATTTCATTTTCTATGAATATATCCTCACAATATTTGTACATTTGTCTACTTGGTGGCTGGATTTCTTGATTTCTAAGAGTGCTTTAATAAGTTTAAAGTATGTTAAATCAATATTTTTAAAATTTTATGTTTATTTATTTATTTAAATTTGACCAGAGAGGGGGAGAGATAGAGAGAGAGAGACAGAGAGAGAGAGAGAGAAAGCAAGCTGCCAGGTCCTAGACTCGAAAGGTGGTAGGCCATGTGGGAATCCAGCACCCTTAACCACCATGCCACCTGCTGACCCCATTCAGTCAATTTTTAATTTGACTCATGGTTTTCTTTTCTTTCTTCCTTCCTTTCTTCCTTCCTTCCTTCCTTTTTTCTTCCTTTCTTTCTTTCTCTTTCTTTCTTTTTCTTTTTTTTTTTTTTTCTTTTTCTTTTTCTTTTTTCTTTCTTTCTTTCTTCTTTCTTCTTTCTTTCTTTCTTTCTTTCTTTCTTTCTTTCTTTCTTTCTTTCTTTCTTTCTTTTCTTTCCTCTTCTTTTTTTTGTAACAGAGAGATTTTTGCTAAAGGATGCATGCACTTGCTAGAGAGATGGAGAAACAGAGAGACAGAAAGTGAGAAGAAACCACACCCCTAGGGGGATGGCCATGCCACAATCCCTTCTCCTTCATTCTCCTCTTGAGATTTTGGGCATGCATGCACATCTACCCGGCATGAGTTTTTAAAGACCATTCTGTATGCTAAAAAGATGTGTAATGATTATATGTAAATCATAAATTATAGTAAATAATAAAAGAGAACAAGTAGATAATAACTAAGTGAACTGAAGAGTTTAATAAAATTTAATATCCATTGTAGAAAGTTGGTGAATTTGTACTTAAACACAGATTTCAATTTATATATTTATTATAACCATTATTCATTCATAAAATCAGATAACATGTTTGTTTGTCCTTAGAACTGTATTTTATAGTAAAGATTGTCACAGAAAATTCAGTATATTCTTTCAGAATAATCAGGGGAGTGGATCTCAAATGTTCACAACATAACATGATGCTTCATGTTGAAGGTGGTGAATATGTTTATATTCCCAGACTCTAACTGCAGTCGACTATGTGGGAGTCCAGCCAAGTGACTATTATGCCATCAGCTGGTCTCAGACCCATGGCTTTCTTTTTAGTGTATTTTACAATGCTAATTTTTTTTAAAAATTTAAAATCATCCACCATATTTTTTGAGACATTTTTCTCAAATGCAATTGTTGGAGAGACAGAGAGAGACAGACAGAAAGCAAGAAATAACTCCCCAGGAGAATGACCATGCCACAATCCCTTCCCCTCCATTCTCCTCTTAGAATTTTGGGCGTACACCCAGAGTGAATTTGAAGCCTCCAGGACCAGGACTTGAACTGCAGTTGGCCAGCCATATGGGAGTCCACTGACATAACCATTATGTCATATGCTGGTCCCAGACCCATGACTTCCTTTATATTGTATTTTGCAATGCCAATTTATTTTTAGAAATTAAAATTCATCAATCATGTATTTTTTAAGAGACATTTTGCTACAGGATGTATGTACTTGTTGGAAAAACAGAGAGAAACAGGAAGCAAGAAATCACACCCCAGTGAGATGCCATGCCATAATCTCTACTCCTCCATTCTCCTCTCAGGATTTTGGACATACACTCACAAGTGCCCGGAGTGAAGCCTCCAGGTCCAGGACTCAAATGCCATAACCCTTATGCCATTTATTTACTGGTCCTCATCAACCATATTTTAATGGTTTCTAGATGTTTTTTGTTTGTATTGTTTTATTTGATTGTGCTTTAAAAGGCCAAATACAGCGCAGCAAAATGAGCCAATTCAAGTAGAAAACAAAGATATCACAACTATAATAGTTTTGAAGAGAATATAAAATTGAAATAACTGAAAAATTGGCTTAAGAGTATTCAGAAATATGTTTAAATACAAAATTAACATATAATACAAAAATCAATAGTCATCATAAGTAATCAACAAACTAGGTGGACACTACAACAGAAGAAAGCTTTCTATTAAAGTTAAGCACTATATAAAATAACTGGGGATAACTGAAAATATGCACGATCCGTATGAAGAAAACTTTAAGATAGAACTCTGAAATGAAAAATGAGTGTCTGACAAATGAAAGGTACTATGTTCTTATAGAGGAATCCTTCGCATAATAAAAAGGATTACATGTTTCAAAATTAATTTGTAAACCTAAGATACCTCAATAAAATTATTAGAAATTTTAAAATCAATTATAAAGTTTATATGGCAAAACAAAATAGAAACGATAAATTGGAAAATTGAAAGACCAAAGAAGTGTGAAAATTCTTACTATATCCTTTCAGTATAAAACTATGATCATTGCAATCAGATTCATGGTGTTGAAATTAATATATAACAATAAAAAGGAATTTAAAGTTAAAAATTAGGCTTACATACATTTGGCATTTAACATATGATAAGTTATTATTTCTAATCCATAAGGAAAACATTAGACTACTGATTGGTATTGAGATAGCAAGGGAGCAATCTTGAAAACCAACTTAGTTGTCACTAAAACTTATCTTGCATCAAATAAACTTCAAAAGCATAAAATATTTAATTTTTTAAAGGCAACCATAAAAATGCTAAGAAAAAGTAAGAATATTTCTTAAAAATGCTGGAGTGTGAATGTTCTTTCTGAGCAATGATAATGATAGTAATAGTAATAATAATAATACATTTTAATTTCTACAAAATTTTGCTTAACAGCAACCCTCCAAACAAAGCCTTATATACAAATTAAGAATTGATTGAAAAATTTTGAAATTGTTAATGTGTTATTACAAATAAAATTCCAACAACCAAAAAAAAGGCAAAAAATTTAAGCCAAAAAGAAAATATAAATGACTCATAGGCATAAAAAAAATTCTTAATAACATTAGTCATGCAATAAGTATGAATTAGAGCTATTCTGTTGTGCTGCTTGTACCTAGAAGTTTGGCAAAGATCCAAAGATTTAATTATCCCTGTGTCAGCAAAGATGTACAAAAGCAAGTAGTTTCATATGTTATTTGCAAAAATTTAAATTTGTACAATTCCTTAGAAATTTTTTAATATCTACCAAAAATATACATACAGGACAATCACTGGGCTTTGAATGTTTATAAAATAATGTAAATGTTGAAGGTGTGGAATATGTTTATTTCCTCAATTTGTTTATTACACACTGTATACATGCTTTTAAAGACCAGCAGGGGACCAGTAGATGGCGTAATGGTTACGTTGCTGGACTCTCATGTAGTTGACCAGGGTTCGAGTTCTGGACCTGGCAGCTTAAAACTCATGCCGGATGCATCTGTGTGCATGCCCAAAATCCGAAGAGAAGGGAGGAGAAGGGATTGTTGTGTGGCCATCTCTCCTGGGGGGGGGGGGGGGTGATATCTCACTTTCTATCTCTCTGTCTCTTTCTGTCTCTCCAGTAAGTGCACACACCCCATAACAAAGATCTTTCTAAAAATTAGACTATTCTGTATCTGACAAAGGTGTGTAATGATTATATGTAAATCATAGCTTACAATACATAATTAAAGAGAAAAAAGTCTGCATACCTTTTTACCCAGAGATTTCACTTTTATACACACATACACACACACGTGCGTGTGTGTGTGTGTGTTCACAGATCAAATGATATATGAAACCAACTACTTAGTGGATAATTTTTTACAAGGGTGAAAAAACATAAAACAATCTGAAGTCAATTTGCAGAGAATGGAGTTAATGCACTACACATTTACTGTCAAAAGAATGAAAGAAACTTTGATGTGTTGTGTTTTAGTCTATTTTCTGTTGTTGCCATTAGGACTATTATAATATTTATACAGAATAGACATTTATCCATTTATAGTTCTGGAGTTTAGGAAGTCCAATATCAAGATGCTGGAGTCTGGTAAGGACTGTCCTGCTGGGTCATGACATTGCAGGAGTCATCACATAGTGAGGCAGAGACAAGCATGCTAGCTTGGTTCTCTCTTTGAATCTTGTTGTTGTTTTTTTAGTTTTTGCTATAGGGCATGGGCACTTATCAGAGGCAGACAGAGGGAGAGTAAGGGAAAGTCAGGAATCACACCCCAGAGGGGTTGTCTGCACTGCAATCCTTTCTACTTCATTCTCTTAGGATTTTGAACACATACATACCTGGCATGATTTTCAAGTGGTCAGGTCTGGACCATGGAGTTGGCTATGTGAGATCCAGCTGCTTTTTTTTTTCCTTTCTTTTTTTGGAGAGGTTTTCGCTATAGGGCGTGTGCGCTCGCCAGAAAGACAGAGAGAGACAGAGAGACAGAAAGCGAGAAATCACCCCCCACGGGGGATGGCCATGCTGCAATCCCTTCTCCTCCATTCTCCTCTCAGGATCTTGGGCACGCACGCACACGCGCCTGGCGTGAGTTTAAGCCACCGGGTCTGGGACTCGAACCGCGGTCGACTACGTGGGAGTCCAGTGACATAGCCATTACGCTAACTGCTGGTCCTGAGATCCAGCTGCTTTAACCTCCAGGCAACCTGCTGGTCTAAGACTCTTTTTCTTTTTTTATAAAGTTACTCTTGTCATTATGAGGACTCAACTCTCATGATCTCATCTAATCCTAAAGACTGCAAAGATCCCATCTCCAGCTACTATTAATATATGAATTTATATATTTAGGGATTCAGTTTTCAAAACTTGAATTTTTGGGGGACACACTCATGTCACCACATGCTTATGAATGGAAAGATCCCAGATTTGTCATTAAATAATAATACAGGCCAGTGTAAATAGATATAGTATCCTAGTACTTGTTTTAAAAAGGGAACATTAGATAGTAATATCTTTTGAATTTTAAAACATGTGAATATATTAAGTATTTCAAGAGAATAAAATACTTCTTTTCTTAGAGAGAGATTTTTGTTATAGGGCACATGTACTCACCAGAGACAGAGACAGAAAGTAAGAAATCACTGCCACCCCCAGGGGGGATATCCATACACAATCCCTTCTCCTTTGTTCTCCTTGAAGGATTTTGGGCACATACACACACATGCCCTGTGTGAGTCTGAAGTCACAAGATCTGGGACTCAAACTGCTGTCAACTATATGGGAATCTAGCAATGTAACCATTACATCATTTGCTGGTCCTGAAATATTTGAAATAATTTAAAGATATTGCTATTTAAATTTTTTCTCCTTCTGAGACCCTAAACCCCCACTTTTTCACCCTCCATGCATACCCACAGTCCATATCCCTCGAGGGAGAGTAGTGTTAAAAGATAGAACATGACAAATTATTAGTCAACATTACAAACTACCTCTGTTTCTGAATTTATATATCAATAAAACATCTGTTTAGGTAATTTATCAAACTACACATACACATTTATTTGTATACTTCAGCAATTTTTTTAAAGAAAAGTTTTTAAAATTAAAGTTGTTCTTTTCTATCTTTTATTTCAAGTTCTTTTATATATTCAATCACGTCATTTAGTTTGCAAAATAAATATTCCAACATGTTTACATTTCTCCCCACTCCAGTTGATAATACTGTAAAGTTATCTTCAACAGATAATACCCCATTTTCTTTGTCCCATTAATGCTTTGCCTCTCCATTGTTCTCCTTTTGTCCTTCCTCAGACACTATTTATTCCTTCACCATGCTCTTCCCACACTATATCTAGTATTCACAACCATTTACTATGTTTCTATATCCTTTAGTCATTAAGTTTCAGTTCAGTGTGGAAACTCGGTATATATTAAGTGGGGACATACGATGTCTCTCCTTCATAGCCTGGCTTGCTTCACTCAGCAGTAAACCTTTCATATTCATCCACTTTCTGTCAAAAGCCAGAGTCTTGTTTGTTTGTTTGTTTGTTTTGTTTTGTTTTGTTTTATGGCTGAATAGTATTCCATAGAGTACATGTGCCACAGGTTTTCAATCCATTCATCTGTTTGTGCGCATTTGGGTTGGTTCCATGTCTTAGCAATTGTGAGTAATGTCACAATAAATATCGATGTGCAAGTACTTTTCTGATTAAGAATTTTTCTGTCCTTTGGGTAGATACCAAGGAGTGGGATTATTAAATCATATGGATGTTCTATTTGTACATTTTTTTTTTTGAGAGGTTTATCGCTATAGGGCGCATGCGTTCGCCGGACAGACAGAGAGAGACAGAGAGACAGAAAGCGAGAAATCACCCCCCAGGGGGTATGGTCACGCCTCAATCCCTTCTCCTCCATTCTCCTCTTGGGATCTTGGGCACGCACGCACACGTGCCCGGCGTGAGTTTTAAGCCACCAGGTCCGGGACGCGAACCGCGGTCGACTACGTGGGAGTCCAGCGACATAGCCATTATGCTAACTGCTGGTTCCCTATTTGTACATTTTTGATGAATATCCAAATTGTTCTCCACAGTGGCTGGACCAATTTACATTTCCACCAGCAGTGTAAGAGAGTTCCCCTTTCACCACACCCCCACTAGCACTTAACATTTTTTTTTCTTTTTTTTTTGGAGAGATTTTTGCTATAGAGCGCATGCACTCGCCAGAAAGACAGAGAGAGACAGAGAGATAGAAAGCGAGAAATCTCCCCCCAGGGGGTTGGCCACGTCACAATCCCTTCTACTCCATTCTCTTCTTGGGATCTTGGGCATGCACACACACTCACCCAGCGTGAGTTTAAGCCACCGAGTCCGGGACTCGAACCGTGGTCCACTACATGGGAGTCCAGTGACAAAGCCATTACGCTAACTGTTGGTCCCTCAATTTTTTTAATCTTAATCATTCTGACTGGGGTTAGGTAGTATCTCATTGTAGTTTTGATCTGCATTTCTATTACAATGAGGGATGTTGAGCATTTTTTCATGAGCCTTTTGGCTATTCGTATGTCATCCTTAGAGACTGGTTTTTCCAACTCATTCTCCCATCTTTTAATAGGGTTATTCATCTTTTTTTCAGAGCAGCTGCTTAAGTTCTTTGTGTATTCTGGTTATCAGTCCCTTATCTGATGCATAGTTTACAAAAGTATTTTCTCATTCTGATGGTTGTCCATTCACACTAATTATTGTGTCTTTTACCATGCAAAAACCTCTTAGTGTGATGTAATCCCACTTGTCTATTTGAGGGATTATTGATTGTGCTTTGGGAGTCTTATTTAAGAAGTCTTTGCCTGCCCCAATGTCTCCCAGAGTTTCCCCAGCGTTCTCCAGGAGCAGTTTTACAGTTTGAGGTTTTAGGTTTAGATCTTTTATGCACCTTGAGTTGATTTTTTGTCAATGGCGACAGGTGAATGTCCAGTTTTTCTGCAGGTGAATATCCAGTTTTTCCAGCACCATTTGCTGAAGAGGTTTTCCTTTTCCCACTGGATTGACTGATACCCTTTGTCAAAAATTAGTTGACTTTATGTTTGGGAGTTTATTTCTGGTCGCTCTATTCTGTTCCATTGGACCACCTGTCTGTTTTTGTGCCAGTAGCATGCTGTTTTGATTACCACAGCTTTGTAGTATATTTTTGGGTCAGGGAGTGAGATGCCACCCATTTCACTCTTCTTGTACAGAATTGCTTTGACAATATAAGGTCTTTTATGATTCCAGACAAATTGTATGATTGTCTTTTCTATATCTGTGAAGAATGTGTCTGGTACTTTAATTGGGATTGCATTAAATATGTAGATTAACTTGGGTAGAATTGCCATTTTTTTTTTTTTTGGAGAGGTGTTTTGTTTTTTTTTTTTTTTTTTTTTTTTTTTTTTCGCCATAGGGCACATGCGCTCGCCAGACAGACAGAGAGAGACATAGAGACAGAAAGAGAGAAATCATCCCCCAGGGGGGATGGTCACGCCGCAATCCCTTCTCCTCCATTCTCCTCTTGGGATCTTGGGCACACACGCACACGTGCCTGGCGTGAGTTTTAAGCCACCGGGTCCGGGATGTGAACCGTGGTCTACTACATGGGAGTCCAGCGACATAGTCATTACGCTAACTGCTGGTTCCCTAGAATTGCCATTTTAATTATATTAATTTTTCCAATCCAGGGACATGGGATGTCTGTTCACTTTTTTGTGTCATTTTCAATTTCTTTTTTCAGTTTCTCATTGTTTTCCTTGGGAGGTCTTTAACTTCTTTGGTTAGATGTATTCCTAGATAGCTTCTACTATTTGTGGCTATGGTAAATGTAATTACTTTCTTCAGCTCTATCTCAATCTGCCTGCTGTTTGTATATAGAAATGCTAAAGATTTCAGTATGTTGATTTTGTTATCCTGCAAATTTACTGTATTCATGTATTATTTCCAGGAATTTTTTCACGGATAGCATTGGGTCTTCTACGTATAATCATGTCATCTTCAAATAGAGTTTCACCTCTTCTTTGCCTATTGGAATGCCTTTTATTTTTTTCTCTTTTCTGATTGTGTTGGTGAGGACTTTGAGTACTATATTGAAAAGGAGTGGAGAAATTGGGCATCCTTGTTTTGTACCAGTTTTTAGTGGAAAAGCTTTGAGCTTTTCTCCATTCAGGATGGCGTTAGCTATGGATTTTTCATAGATAGCTTTTATTGTGTTGAGAGATGACCCTTCTATGCTGATATTGCTAAGAGTCTTGATCATGAAGATATGTTGTACCTTATCAAATGCTTTTTCTGCATCAACTGATATGATCATATGATTTTTATCTTCCTTCTTGTTAATATGGTGTATTATATTATGGTTTTGCATATGATGAACCAACCTTGCATTCCTGGAATAAAGCCTACCTGATCATTTTATAAATTGTTGGATATGATTTGCTAGTATCTTGTTGAGAATCTTTGCATATATTCATCAGAGATATTAGTCTAAAGTTTTCTTTCCTTGTCCTGTCCTTATGTGTTTTAAGGATAAGGGTGATGGAGCCTTCATAGAATGAATTAGGGAGGGATTCACCCTTTTGGATCTTTAGGAATAACTTGAGCAGAATCGGGGTTAATTCTTCTTTGATAATTTTGTAGAATTCAGAGGTGAAGCCATCAGAACCAGGGCTTTTCTTTGTTGGGAGGTTATTTATTACTGATTCAATCTCCTGGCTTGTTATGGGCCTATTCAGATTTTCTATATCCTCCTGGCTCAAACATGGTAGATTATATGTGTCCAGGAATTTGTCCATCTCATCCAGATTGTCTTGTTTCTTGGCTTGTAATTGTTCATAGTATCCTCTAGAGATGTTTTGTATTTCTACTATGTCTGTTATTATATTGCCTGCTTCATTGTAGATTTGATTTACCTGGTTTCTTTATCTCTTCTTCTTAATAAGTCTCCCTAGTGGTGTATTGATTTTGTTTATCATTTCAAAGAACTAGATTTTACTTTCACTTATTTTCTGTATAGTTCATTTATTTTCTATTTCACTTATGTCTGCTTTATTATTTCCATTGTCCTGGAGTTTTTTGGATCTTTTTGCTGTTGCTTTTCCAGTTCTCTGAGGCACTATGTTAGATAATCCATTTGCCTTCTTTCCATCTTATTCTTATGTGCACTAATTGCTATGAACTTCCTTCTTATAATTGCTTTAGCAGTGTTCCAAAGAGTATGGAAACTCATGTCCTCATTGTCATTGACTTCCACAAATCTTTTGATTTCGGTCTTCATTTCTTCAGTGGTTGTGAAGTCATTCAGGAGTAGGTTATTTAGTTTCCATGTATGTGAATATTTTTGAGGATTTCTCTTTAAATTAAACTCAGCTTTAATTTCATCCTGGTCAGAGCAGATGCTAAATATAGTTTCTATGCCTTTGAATCTTTAGAGGTTTGCCTTGTGCCCTGTCATGTGGTCAACCTTCAAAAAGGTTCCATGTGGGAGTGAGAAAAAAAGTATATCTTGTGGACTGGAAAATTCTATAGATGTCTGTTAAGTCCATTTGATTTATGGTATCATTTATATCCTTTATCTCTTTACCTACTTTTGTCTAGCTGATCTGTTCAGAGGGGATAATGGGGTATTGAGGTCTCCAACAATTAGTATGTTGCAGTCTATCTCCCCTTTTAGATCCAACAGTCTTTCCTTCATGTATTTGGGTGCTCCTGTGTTAGGTGCATAGATATTTATAAGCATTATATCTTCTTTATTGATTGACCCTTTTACTATCATGTAGTGCCCTTCTTTGTCTCTTTGAACTGTTTTTGTTTTAAAGCCTATTTTGTCAGAAATTAGTATTGGGACTCCAGCTCTTTTTTGGTTCCCATTTGCATGGAAAACCTTTTTCCAATGGTTCACTTTCAGTCTATGTATGTCTTTATCCATGAGGTGGGTTTCCTGTGGGCAACAGATAGAGGGTTTCTTTTTCCTTTTTTTTTTTTTTTAATTCATTCAGCCAGTCTGTGTCTCTCTATTGGAGAATTGAATCCATTCACATTGAATGTTATCGATATTACTGGACCTGTCCCAACGTTTAAGTCGGCCATTGTCTTGGTTGCCTTTTATTCCTTTATTTCTGGCTGTTCACTCTTTAGTTTTCCTGGAACAGTACTTTCTTCAGGGTTTCTTGAAGAGCTGGTATGGTGTTGGCAAATTCTTTTAGGTTTTATTTGCCTGAGAAGATTTTAATCTTTTTTCCCCATATGAAGGATAATCTTTCAGGATATAATAATCTTGGTTGAAATTGTTTCTCTCTTAACACTTTCAATACGTCTTCCTATTCTTTCTTTGCTTGCATTGTTTCTGTTGAGAGGTCGGGTGTCAGCTTGATGGGATGACTTTTCTAAGTCACTTGTCATTACTTTCTTGCCAGTTTTAGTATCTTATCTTTATCTGTGGTCTTTGCCAGTCTGGCTATGATGTGCCTTGGGGAAGTTCTCTTTGGGTTGGTTCTATCTTGGGTCCTTTGTATTTCTTGGGTCTGGATGTTTGAGTGCCTCTCTAGATTTGGGAAATTTTCTTCCAGAATTTTATGGAATAGGTTGTCCATGCCCTTATTAGTTTCTTCACCTTCTGGGATATCAATTATTCAGATGTTAGGGCATCTCATTGAATCTAGTATTTCTCGTATATGTTTTATTGTTATTTTCTCTGTCTTTTTGGTGTTTTTCTTTAGGTCAGAGTTTTTATCTTCTATGTCAGAGATCTGTCTTCAGCATGGCCTAATCAACTTTTAATAATTTCCAGAGAGTTTTTGATTTCCTGTATCACAGACTTCATCTCTAATAGTTTCATCTGATTCTTTCTTAGCGTGTCCATTTCTTCTTTCGTATCATGGAAGGACTCCCTAGTCTCCTGTAGTTCTCTCCCTAATCTCCTGTAGTTGTCTCTTTTCTGTTCTAAGTCATAGAACTTAGTCACCATGAATGTTGTAAATTCTTTCTCTGACATTTTGGTGACTTACTCTATTTTTTTGAGAAATGGAAGGAAGTTATTCTGTTCTTTTAATGGAGACATATTTCTTGTTTATTCAGACCTGAGGCTTTTCTTCTACTTTTAGCCACTGGGAGATGTATTCACTTTGGAGCACCTTTTAGGAGAACGTTTCTTTGACTAGGAGCAAGTGTGTTTCCTTTTTGCTATGGACTGATGTGTGCCAAAGTCTCTCTTCTGTTGTGTTTAGCAGTGTGGTTCAAGGAGGAGTATTCTCTTCAGGTGTCTGAAGAGCAATATCTCCTTTTTCGTAGGTGGCTCAGTAAAAGGGAGGATCCCAGGGAGTCTTACAATACTAGGGCTCTCAGAACTGTGATTCTAGCCCTATCTAGACCCTCCCGGAGGGTGGAGGAAGAGAGAGAGAGGACAATATAAGAGGGAAGAAAGTAAGAAGGAGAATAAAGAAAAAGTCATGTGCCATGCCAGGAATCTGGAGATGGAAGAAGAGCTGGGTCTGCTGTAGAGCTGGGGGAGATCCCGCAGAATATCTGCAGCTTAATGCTTCATGTAAGTATTAGATCTTTATAGATTTACTATTTTTCTAAATTAAGTATGAGGAAGATAAGACAGGGAAAAAAATCTCAGAGAATTTCAATGCCCTACTTTGTATTTAACAAAGGAAGAGAGGGACTGTATAAAAATAATGTGAGTAAAAATCAGCTTCATAATTTTTTAAGTATTTTCACATTTTTTCCATCAAACCTCTTAGAATGTTCATATAGTAACTTCCTCTAGAAATGAGAAAAAAAAATATCAGGATAGCTTAGTGACTTATTGAATATATATGACTCACTGATGAGGCTTTTTATTATTCCACACCTCCTTTCACAATTTAAAATTTTCTATTATAACAAAATGATTTATTTATAAAATTTTCACCCCCTACCTGTTTTCAGGCACTTTTTAGCTCTTGGTTGTTTCTAATTAAAGATTTCTTTACTGAGTTCTTAGAAATATTCTTATTAACTTTTATGTTTCCTTATGGAATAGGCATTTTCATAACTTTATTGGGAGACTGTTTACCTTATAGTTAGAATACTGCAAAACACTCAGTGTCCAACATCTACATTAGGTAGTGTTCAATCATTATATATTTATTAGGGATCTGTTTTTGACTGCAGATTGTTCCACAACTCAATATTTTTAATGTCATATGAATGCAAAATTTTTCTTAAATATTTTCTGTTGAGTTAACCTGTTGACAAAGTGAGCATTCAGTCTTCAAAAATTAACTTGGGTGACATCAGCAAGATGGTGAACTAGGAAGCAACAGGCCTTCCTTTCTCTAGAGATGCCAAATTAATGGTAATATACAAATCATAATACCAGAAAAAAAGATTAAACTTTGCATTCAATATAATAGATTTTTTGGGGGCTGCTCAAGGAACTTGTTTCTGTCTTGCATTAATGGAGCACTGACAGAACTGGTAGAAATGTGGAAGTTACTGAAAACAGAATGAACAGCACATTATAATTATAATTCTGCAGGCACATGTCAGGGGAAACAAAAGATTAGAGAAAGATTGTGAAGTATGAGGACACAGAGTGACCTATAGCTGGCTGATGGGTGAAGGTCATTACTTTCATGAAATTAATATACAAAGACTGGAGCAGATGGGACAGGTACTAGTTTTTCATAAACTCAAATGCCAGTAAAAAATTACAAGTCATTCAAAGATACAGGGGAAACATGGCCAAATCAAAGGAGTAAAATAAAACCCCAGAAACACAAATTAAGAAAACATGGTTCTATGTGCTTTCAGACAAAAACTTTATAATAATTGTTATAAAGATGCTAAAACCCTACAAAACTGAAATAGAACAGAAATGGATAATAATTCATTTCATTTTATTGGAAATAATACATGAATAAAATGAGTTTTTAAAGAACAAAATGAGGATATTAACAAAGAAATCGAAACTATAAAGAAGAATCAAATTCTGGTGCTGAAAATACAATAAACAGAAAAATTAACTAGGGATTTCAACAGAAGTTTCTATTGGGTAGAAAAAATAAGTGACTATGAAGACAAGTCATTTGAAATTATTGACTCAGAGACACACACATGCAAAAAAGAACAAAAGAACAATGAAACCATGGAATATGTATTTATGGACACATGAAACAGACCAACATACAACTTATAGAAATCTCAGGAAGAAAAGAGAAAGAACAGAGAGCTTATTAAACGAGTAGTATAAAAACTTGAGGGGAAAAATAATGGATTTAAGGCTCAAGAAGTTCAAAGACCTCTGACTAGGATGAGTACAAAGAGAATTACAAGACACGTTATAATCAAATTGTTTAAAGTTGAAGACAAAGATAATCTTGTTAGCAGCAAAGAAAAGTAATTCACCACTTACAAGGGAGCTTCTATCAGATTAATAGATTTATTAACAGAAAGTGCAGGCACTAGGGAAGGAGATGATATATTAAAACACTAAAGAAAAATAAAACTATCAACAAGAATACTATAAGCAGCAAAATTGTTCCTCAAAAATGATGGAGAAATTATGACTTTAAATAAAAATCAAGGGGAGGCCCCAGGTGGCAAGGTGGTTAAGGTGCTGGTTTCTCATATGGCTGACTGCAGTGCGAGTTCCAGACCTGGCAGCTTGAAAAATTCCAAGAGGAGAATGGAGGAAAAGGAATTTGGCATGGCCATCCCTCCTGGGGGGTGATTTTTCATTTCTCTCTTTCTCTCTCTCTCTCTAGCAAGCTCAATTGCCCTATGGCAAAAAACAAACAAACAAAAAATCTAAAAAAGTAAATAAATAAAAAATTAAATAAAATTGAAGGACTCCATTACCAATAGACATGCTCTATAAGAAATATAAAGGGAATTCCTCTAGTTGAAACGAAAGAGCGATTCCTCTGGTAAAGGTAAACACAAGTGCAAACATATTAACCTCCATGATTATAGTTGTGGTACACAGATTTTTAGTTTGAAAAACACTATCCTATATTTGTGTTAATGGATATACAACATATAAAGATGAAATGTGTGACATCAATGACATAAAGTGTGGGGGGATATAGATATAAAAAGAATTTCCGTATGTGACTGAAGATAAATTGTTATCAATTTAAAACAGAATTCTAGAACTTTAAAATATCTTAAGATGAAAAAGTTATGGAAATTTGTTTCACAACAGTGTGAATGTGTTCAAAAATACTGAACTGTACACTTAAAAATGGTTAAGATGGTAAAATGTATGTTTTTTTTTTGCCATAAAAAAAAAAGAGAAAAGAAACTTGGCTTCCTTGTGTTCTGGATGCAAAGTTTCAAATTTATTATTTTCATCATAAAAAATTGCTCATTCAGCCATCTAAAAATAATCAAGTTACTCATAAATTCTATTTTATGACAAAGATTTAATATGGTAATTGTGGATAAATAGAGTATACATTCTTTTTATTTGGTTAGATATCTTCATATGATCATATTTAATAAAAAAGTAATTCTTAGGGCTCTGAAATGCATAGATAGGTACTGACTATCTCATCTTTGTCTGGGCATGTCTGAGTAGTTGGCTACAAAGTGAGTATCTTCATATTTTCCATCAGTTATACCTTAGTGCCAAGAATAACTTACTGTGTTGGGAAGCATGACATTTTAAAATTTATTTTTACATATTTGAACATCAGATACTACAAAAATATCACAAAATAAAATAAAATAAACAACACCATGTGGCCAAGGACAAAATGGAAATTTCTAATCTCTCATCCTGGCAGTTTTGATGGAATAAGGTTGAAGATTATGGTCCGTCTGGATAAGAATGAGAGTGACTTTATTCTCTTTGCATCAGTTGGCGAAGCTGAGTACTCCTCCACTTTCATCCCCTAGTTACTAGAAGCACTAGCAAAGGATCCTTGAAGAATGGAAACCACTGTAGTCTCTCTGTTTTTGTATGTTCAGGGATGACCCTTATCCTGGCCTTTTTCTTATTCTGGCATGTTTATTTCAGAAAAATTCCAACTTGTTCCTTCTGTCTTTTGTTCACTTTTATGTTACAGAGGAAATAAATGTCTACTCCTTAAATGCTTCCAATTTTGGGGCATGTATAATGAAGAATAAAAAATACTGAAAAATGCATTATTTTTTAAATAAAGGGGAATGTTTGGTTTTAATTATATAATACACATGCATTGGTAGTATATTCATTTTGAAATATGAGATCTTTATCACAGTGCATAAATCTATTTTCTATTGTTTAAAATTTATATGATTTCTTGGCTATACATTTTATATTTTTTCATGGCCTAAAGAAGTGGATTTAAAAGTTGCATCCACCCAGTCTCTACTCTAGACAAGAGAACTAGTGTTCATTGAGTGCCTGTAAGAAAGATTCATTCGTCCCCCCAAAAGAAAATGACAATCGAACAGATAACAAAGCTGGAATAACCTTATAGTCATGGTTTTTCTGTTTAGAATTTTAGGCAATCTTTGTCTTTCCTAGAATCCCAGTGTACAATTTTTTTCCCTTCCCTTTTTCCTCCATCAATTCTTCCTCCCTCCCCTTCTCTGTTCTTTCCTTATTTTTACCTCCAAGAGAACCAGCTAAATATTTTTCGTTGTCTAATTTGTAGCTGTACCTCAAAGTTCACATGATTTTTACTACAGCTTTATTCATCACCTACTTCACGGTGCTATGTGATTTTTTATTTGTTATTTCCGGAGGGTGCATGCTCTCACCAAACGGATTTGAGGGTAAAGGGAGGGAGAAAGCACCTCCCAATGAGGGCATGGGCACTCTGCAATTTCTTCTGCATTTCTCCATTCTCTTGGGATATGTGGCATGCGTGCATACATGCTAGCATGTTTTCAAGCCAAGGACTGAGTATGGAGCCACAGGTGGCCATGTGGAATTTGGCTCCCTTAACCTTTACAAGGTTGGTCCTGCTGTGTTACTTTTGATAAAATTACTACTTTTTGGATAAAGCTGTCCAATTTCTTCTCTTAGTCTTAAGACTGGGGCAATGATGGAAAGGAAGATGAATTGAGAAGACACCTAAATCCCCTTTGGTCATTATGCTAGATCTATTAACGACATAACACAAGAGCATAACACGAAATTCTAAATTAGAAGAGGCTTGAAAAGTGATGTCAAGGTTGCTAGCAACTTGTGTAGTAGTCTACAAAGAGAAAGGAAACATTCTAACCATAGGAGTAGAAGCTGATTTCATGACAGAATTTAAAATATCCTATATTTTGATAAGATGTTTGGTTTGCTACTTTACGTGGGTTGGAGGGATATATATGTCGCCATTCTCCACAATGCACCTTTTACAACTCTTGCAGTTCAATGTACTTCTATATTTCAGGAAAGTGATTACATTTCCCTCATATACTACCTTGGCTTGACATTAAATCCCACTGTAAAGAAATTCAAATTGTATTTATTTCAGGGCACTTTTTAGTTGGTTGCTCTAGAACAATTTTTAGTGATTTAGCCAGAAAAATTGTTTTTATAGTTTTGATAGTCATTCTCCTCAACTTCTACAGGGTAATATCCTTGTATTGTCTTTGCAAAGATCAATGAAACTGAGCTTTGGTCATAATTCTGCATTTACTAAGAACTTAGTGAAATCAAGTCTACTCCAAGTCTCAAATATCTTCTTATATTTTACTTCTGCTCTTATTCCTACTTGCTTGAAAATGACCTCATGTTCTATTACACATTTTAAAGGAGTTATTATAAAGGAAATATATACTAAAGTAAAAAATTGAGACATAACACATACACACACACGCACACACACATACACATTTGCAGTTTATATTCCAATCTGAATTCAAATGCCATTCTATGTATGTTAATCTCCTCCAACATGGACCTCCCTCTCTTCTACCTAATATTTTATGCTGCAGGCTATTCTACAGAGCTCATTAAATTAAATATTTTCTCTACAGTCTGTTTTGGAAATAAGTAGTAAAACTTCATTACTCTCTAAGCTAATAAACCCAAAGTGTTCTACGCATTGCTCTATGAAAAGTCCACGACACTCACCTATAATCTTTAGAAATAATCTTCAGCTTCTCAATTTTTTAAGATATTATCCCTTGGGAAAACTACTCCCAGTTTGGATCTGCTACTCTATTTCCCAGTTGTTTATAGATTCCCCATGTCTCATATATCCTAGGCAAATGAGCAAGGCCTATGAAATCCAATCTATCCCAAGACAGAGTCTTCAAGTTTACCCCACTAGTTTCAGTTCAATTCATATGATCCTTTGCAATCAATCCCTTCCTAAAATCAGGCAGTGTTAGAATAAGAGTAGTACACAATGGCCTCAATTCTTCCTTTCATGAGTCTGAATCTGTGAGAAGAGAGAGGAAAATGAGACAACATGAGTTGGTATAGTGAGTTCTTACCTTGGTCCAGCTGTTCCTACTTCTTGCAGGAGTTAAGCACACTATGTAGGAAATTATCAATCTAGATTATTTAACATTCAAGGCAAATATCTTTAGGACATAAATATGTATTTATAAATATATCACATATAGCATGTTAATATGTGATATATTCTAGAAATTTCCCACAAATATTTATAACTGGTTTGTAACATGGCCTTCAAAATGGGAATTGAAAATCAGGAAAGAGGCCAGGATATTTTTCAAGGCCACAAGCTCCCAAGCTTCTGTATTCTTACTCTCCCTAAAATAGGGTTTTGCTAATACCTATGAGCAGGCAGATCAAACTTTTCAAGATTTTCATTTTAATATTTACCTTAAAGGTAGAAGTTGAGGATTCCATTAAATAGTACTGGGGGAGGCATCATTGTTTATCATGAAGGAGCCACTCAGTATTCACGTTGGAGTTTGGTATAATCCTTCTATAGCATTTGTCTGTCGGCGTCCGCCCCAGGGCTTGGGTCTGGCTGAATCATGATCAGGGGGCTACTGGTGAGGAAGAGAAAGCGGACAAGAAAGAGAAAGCCCTCCATCTTAACAGGACCTGGGAATTGGAAAAAACGAGACAAAAGGATAGAGTGGAAATGGACACAGGCAGCTGAAGCCTAGGCAGCCCAAGCAACTTGTGCCCCCCAGATGAACTGGACATCTTTATTTATAGAACAAGGAGACATTACATATGTCTGTTTTACGACACTTCATACATCGGTTGCCAGGTTACAGATAATAAGAAGCAGTTAACAAATCTATGAGGGCTTAGTCACACCAGGCCAGGTATATCCCTTGGTAATCCCATCAAGAGAAAATCTCATCTTCCTTTCTAATGCAAAGAGCTAGCTGTAAGGTGTGGGGAAGGAGCTAAAGATCTCACACCACCACACCCAGAGTAGTCTAAAGAACCTTTCAGATGCAGAGCAGGGATTGGATTTTACTAATTGGGACCAAGATGTTTCTTGAAGTCCATCAGATGTGTCTGTTGGAACGCCCCTAGCAATTTCCACCCTTGCTCTGTCTGCAGCCAAGGTCAAGGAAAGACAAGTTACAAGGTTCTGCCAAACCCCAAAAGAGCATGTGGTGTTTGCTCAGAGCATGTCCCCACACCTCAGATTCTCTCTCTTAAACGTGTCCCCACATTTGTCCACTGCTTACTCTTTTCAAAATTAATATGTAATAGTTTTACATATTTTGGTGGTACAATGTAATTTTTTCAGTGCAGGAACTTAATGTATGGTTATGAAAATGGGATAATTTGTATACCTACCATGTCAAGTATTTGTCACCACTTTGTATTAGGAATATTCGAAATCCTCTCTTTTAGTTACTCAAGATGTGTAGCAAATTATTTTTTGCCATATTTACCATACTGTTATTTATTTATTTATTTATTTAAGGTTATTGCCACAGGGCATGTGTACTCACTAAAGAGGAGAGAAAGAAACAGAGAGAGGGAAAGTGGGAAATCACCCCCCCCCCCCCCCCCCCCACCCAGGAGATGGCCATGCCTGAATCCCTTCTCCCCCATTCTTCTATCAGGATCTTGGGCATGCACTTACCCAGTGTGATTTTTCAAGCCACTGGGTCTGGCACTTAAACTGTGATCTGCCATGTAGAAATCTAGTTGATTTAACTACCACTATACCTGTTGGCCCCTACCATACTGTATTTTATAATATTAGAAATGGTTCCTATTATCACTGTTTAATCTCATCTCCTTAATAATTTAACTCTTCCCTCTTCCCCAAACTTCCTAGCCTCCAGTAGCTGTTTTTAAACTCTACTTCTATGATTTCACTTTTCTTTCAGTTTCTACATGTGAGTGAAAACATATAGTATCTCTTTCTCTTTATGTGCCTGGCACATTTCACTTAACACATTGTCCTGTGAGCTTGCTCAGTGAATTGCAAAATGTCAGATTTTATTCTTTTTAATGGTTGAATAACACTTAACTATAGGTGTGTGTGTGTGTGTGTGTGTGTGTGTATACACATATATACATATACAACATTATCTTCATCCATTCATTTGTTGATATTTTGTCAATTTAGAAGAATTAGGAAAGACAGAGATAACAGGGAGACTGGGGAAGGAGTTTGTGAAACATCTGATCATGACCTGGTGTTGAGTGAAGACTTGATGTATAATGCGGGTGGGTGTCTGAAATCTCAAGGGATTCCAAGATAATGCTCTAGATAAAGAAATCCTAAGGAAACTGAAGAGTCACCTAAGAATTTTAAACAGGGAAAGACTGTTAGCACTCAAATAGGAAGAATGTCTGCAGCTGGAAGATGGAGGTTATGGATTTGTTGCTGGGTCCTTCCTCAAATCCAAGCTTTTATAGATTATTATAATTCCCACCTAATTTGAGATAAGGAGGCCTGTTAATACATTAACACATGCAAGCAATTAGCCAAGTGCATGGCACCTAGGTAGATATTCATCCAGCAAAACAGATATAGAACATGCTTTTTTTTTGAGACTGAGTTCAGGAGGATGTGCCAGAGTTTATGAAAGGAAGGTGGTAAGAGTAGTTCCAGGCTGAGGTAAGGATACTGGCATTATTATTTTAAAAAAATATATATTTTATGCCCAGTAGGTGGTGTAGTGATTAAGATGCTGGACTTCCACATGGCCTACAGCAGTTGGAATACTGTATCCAGCACCTTGAAACTCATGCCAGGTATATGTGCTTGTGTACCCAAAATCCCAGGTAAAGAAGGGACTGCAGTGTGGCCATCCCCCTGAAATGTGATTTTTTTCACTTTCCTGCTCACTGTCTCTCTTTGTCTCTCAGGCAAGCGCAAGTGCTCTATGGCAAAAACCTTTAAAAAAACAAACACAAACTTTGTTTTTCTTAAATGAAAGATAGAAAGGGAGAGGGGAGTTAAACAGAGAGAGGGAGAGAGAGAGAGAGATCTTTGACAAGACTTGTCATACCACAATCCTATACCCAGCCTCCTAGGCAGCAGGATCATTGGCCCCCATGGGCACATCTGGCCTGTTAAATTGATCTGGAATCTGAAGCCAGGCCTCCAGTACCACATGTACACTACACACGCACACACACACACACACACACACACACACGATATGCACTAGTGTGTGTGTATATATGTGTGTGTGTATATATATTATATATATGTAATATATATATATATATATATATATTGTGTGTGTGTGTGTGTGTGTGTGTGTGTATTTCATTGGCAGTGCCTGTTTTCTCTATTTAGCAGTAGTAAAGGTATGCCATTACACAGCCCATTTGCTCCATGTACCTCCATGCCCTTGTCTGTTAAGTACTTTTTTTCCTTATTCCCTCCTAACTCCTTCCCACCCCTTATGCAGTCTCTGGTATCTACAGTTATCCTATCTAATTTTTGTGAAAATACTGATACATAAATTTCTACTTCTGCTGAAGAATCTCTGTAAACTCTATTGAGAGGAAAATAAATGATCGATTTCATTTTATCAACTTGGAAAGCCCCCATATTTATTGTAGTATCCCAGTGTATAGTTTGGGCTTGACTTTGCTCCTGTTGGTTTCTTATACCTGCATTGGCAGTCCAGTTTTCCTTATTTATTTTCTAGGAAGGTGCCATCAAAGAACTGAGGCTGAGAACTGAAATTCTATCTGGCATTCAGCGCGTCAGTGTCACAGCTCATGGTTTCTTACTTTAACTATATCAGTGGCTGATAGTGGTTTAACTCAGGTAAACTGAAGGGGACTGTTGACCATGACTGTGTTATTCCCGTCATCAGCCACACCAGGGAAGAGAAGGAAGGACGGGTAGTGAAGGCAAGAGTAATGGAAGCGGGATGAACTTTCTTGAGCAGAGCAAGGGAAGCACAGAAGATTGAAAAAATCCCAGTGAGGGTAAGATTCTTCTATTATCACGCAGAAAGAGCCAGCAGAAGTGACTAACGTAAGCAACTGAAATAATTTAAGAGTACTTGTTCTCAGAAATATGATTTGTTTGCTTCATTTTTCTGCAAGAATTGCAATTTCATAAGTGCACAGTACATTCTTGGGACTATGATGCTCTCAGATCTAGTGCTTGCTGGTACATTCTGTCAGATTATCAACTTTTTTTTTCTTTTGATGCTCTTATAAGCATTTAATTTCTTTTATGTTTTTCCTCCTTTGCCTAAAGTTTCTTGTAATCAAAGACTATTTAAGGTTAAGGGCTCTTGTAGCATCTTCTGCAGCCATGTCACCATCCACTCTTTTCTGCCCGCCTTATCTTGTGATCACTGTAATCTTTTTCTGTCTATGGTTGGGCCATCTGCTTATTCTGAAATATGTCTGTTCAGCTGGTCATTATGGACGCCTTAAACAGATCTTGAGAATGTGGTTAAATAAACTGTTTTCTTTTTAATTGTTTTCCTTTCCCCCAAATTTTTCTAATCTTCTTAAAAATTTTAATTTACATTTCAACTGGTCACTAAACCTATTTCTGAATATCATCTTCCAGATGCTCCGTGAAAGATAAGATCATTTGTTTTCAGTCAGTCTGAATAAAGCTGAGTGCTCTTTTCTTTATATATATTCATGTTTTGCTGATTATTTTAATATTCATGTTTGTTGTCTTATTCTGGTGCTAGTAAGTCCTTATTACACACTGCCATATATAAAATGTGACATGTATGCACTTGTTAAAGTATGAGATTTCCATAAAGTGCTCATTGATTAAAAAAGCAACACTTATTTTTAACCATTTTCTCTTAAAAGTTATGATCTACTCTTTGTAAGAAGAAATGGAAGAATTTGGTCAAGCAGGTATCCTCTTGAATGAAGTAAATGCTAGATAAATCAACCACAGACTTTTCTTCTGGATCAGTCATTGTTCAAATAATTTATCATGTTATTTATTTCTGTAAAATGGGTATGATAATATTTCTTTATGTGTTACAATATTTAAGTAATGATAATGTGCTTTTGCATAATGTGCATTCATAAATCAATGCGTTAATACTGTGCATTTTTAATTTTAATAAACTAGATTGGGAGCTAATTAAGAGAAATGTAATTTGTGCTTTGGGGAAGAGAAGTGTTACCTAAGTGTAAATTAGGGAGGGAAGTGGCAGTTAAATCTATACAACATATCTGTTACAACACATTTGAGACTTAACTCTAATTACAGATTGGACATGGGAGCAAACAGCACCTGGGATGCTTCCACTGATTTTTAGAAGGCCCTTCTTCACATCTATAAAAGAAAACTATTTATTTCATAATCAAAATTATTAATAAGCACTTTCTGCTTTGAACAAAAGGTTAGAGAGAAGAGACCTCTTTCAAAAGTCAGCATATTGGCAGTATTTAATGTTCTCTTTAGTAGACACTATCTGCCCAACAAGTGTCATGGAAAATGGAGTTTATTATTTAATTCTTTAGACAGAAGAAAGCATTTTTGTGGATTGATAGCACTACCCAGGAAGGGCATTTGCACCTGATGGAGGAGGAAAATTTTGCAGACAGATTTGTGCCTGTCTTCAAACCTTTCACCATCTGAATAACCCCTGAGGTTAAATAGCTGGTAGACATCTGTAGGCAGAAGTAAGAGAAATGAGATCATCAAGGAACGATATCGTGCTTACAACATGTGGCGAAGTGAGTGGCTCTTCACCATCTGTTATTTGTGTGTGTATTTTATTATGTAAATGTTCGTACACACTGCATTCTAAACAAAGGAACATTACTTCCACTTTGTTGGTGCTGCCAAGCTTGCGTATGTGTCCTGGAAAAAGAAAGTGGCAGACAGAAAATTCAGGGTTCATCTGGCCACTTGTGTCCATACTCTTTTCACCAAGAGGGTGAGAGACTCTAAGAAGGTTTGATTCCTTTTCTACATCCTGTTAACAAATACAAAGCTTGACTGTGAATGGAAAACAATGTCTTAAATACTACAGTTATGGTCCAAAGCTTCTTTTACTGGGGTCCACGGGAAAAAGATACTAGAAGCTAAGATGCCCTGGGATGGTTCCAATGTACACTAGTGATAAATCCAGGCTAGAAAATAAATTTGGACAGAGAAAACAGACTCTGTTCAATTTTCTCTCGTCTGTTTAATTCCTGGCACATACCTCTGGGTCATGGGAAGGTTCTGGTGGGCTGCTGTCATTGTCTCCCCCAAAATAAGAAGGATGTGTGTGTGTGTGTGCATGTTTGGGAGGAATGAAAGTAAGGAGATTTGGGTGACACATATTCTGGTTTAAATTTTCATAAAATTACCAATTTAAATTGAAATGTAATTATCCTAACTGGCATCTTTTTGGCAGCAGCTTAAAAAAAAAAAAATCCCTCGGCTTTACTGTACCAAGCAAAAGCCCAGAGGAGTCCTGACACTGGCCTTTAATCAAAAGCTGAAAAGACACAAAAGCTTTCAGATAATCTATGCCAAGCTATCTTGGACAGCACGGAATTGCCTGGAGCACCCTTCTGGTGGCATTTAAAACACCTGGTGCCCCTAGAAAAAAAATACATCTGCGTCTGCAATTTTCCTTCTGTAATTCCCTTAAATCTTTCGATCTCAACCCATTCTTCTTTTAAAAGTAAGGATGCTGCAGTGACAGTAAAATAAAGCAGTTTTATTTACCAAGAGAATGCTACTTGTCATTGGCTATGCCTGGAGGTGACAGACTCAGGTGGCCATCTGCACAAACATCCTCACTGTTTATTTCATGTGGTTTAATATAATTAAACTCTCATTGTGCTCATTGATTCAGCTCAAATTTTAATTTGATAATTGGGGAAAAGGTGTGCATTTGAAATGGAGGCAATTAATTGACACTTTAAATGCACTTGAACAGAAAGAATTTAAGTTACACCATACTTAGTGGTGACTTATACTGTTGTGTTTATACGAATTCTTTCATTTAGCTTCTAGCATTAAAGGATAGAGGTAAATAATGGTACTCGGTCTAAGTCCTTTTATTACCTGCAGTCTAATTCTGTAATTTAGAAATATTTTTGCTGCTACAAATAATCCCGTTAATTTTGTAGTCACTGGCTTTTCTAAAATAAAGATATACTAACTTTGAACAACAATCTAATCATTCATAACTAGCCTCACACATATGCAACATAATTATGCAGATTGTCACATAATTTTGTCAATAGGCAGCCTGATTCTCATTCTAACAAACACCTTGCACAAAGAAATAATGCAAGTAACAAAGACACAATTTCTCAACTTATAATACTCACCTTTTCCATGACTTGAATAAAGGAAAGAGGTATAGTGAGTTCTTATTTATTTAATTTTTTTCCAATACCAGTTTTGCTTTAATTCGTTCCAAGGAAATTTATATATTTTGGTGAACTTACTGAAATTTTAAAAGAAACCATATTTATGAATAAAGCAGTTTTTTGTGTTAATTATCTTCCATCTGGAAACAAATATGCTTTCATATTTTTTTTCAGACTTCAAGAACAAAAGCTAGTTTGTTTCAGCAACTTGCAAAATCTTCATAATTTTCACTAGAGTTCTTTTATTCAGAGACCATGAAGTAAACACTTTTAATTGAAACTGAAATAAACTCAATCTTATAAAATGTCAACTACTACAAATAATACCTGCAGTAAATGTTACTTAATTTGAATTATTAGCTGTTTTTACACATGCTTTGAGAAGACATGTGCTTAATATAACATGTTGGAGCAACTACTCTGCTTTCCAGATGAAAGCTTATGCTCTTGTTTCAATCCCTTATTCAATATTTTTAATATCCAGTGTAACTGTGGATGAACCTAAGAGTTTTGGCAGGTCATTTCAGTTAAGTAACCATACTCTTTTTATTAAAGCTGGAAACCTCATTAAAATAGGCTCTGTGGAGATTTTGTAAACTCCTACTTCAAATCAAAGTTGGCAATAATGGACCCCAAGAAAATCTTCATAAAAATGTGGGGTTTTTTGGCACTTAAATATTTCAGAAAGTAAGGACTATTGAAGAGCATAAAAAGGCAAAAATCAAAGAAAATAGACAAACAAAAGAACATACAAAATGCACTCATGTAACATTTAAACTCACATACACAAGCATAGATGACCCCCAAACAGATTTATTCCTTATATTTTTCCTTTCCATTATCTAATTTCAGACAATAGTCTTCAAAAAATTTAAAAAATAAACTAATATAGCAATTATCATAAAAAATATCCAAACATAACTTTAACCATACTTGATAAACTCTTCATTACCAGGAAGAATTAAGGTCTTCCAAAAGATTAGCAAATTGTAATGCTAGAAGGGAAACGATAGATCAGCTAATCTGATAGCTCCTTAATATCAAATAAAAATATGGGCCATTGATTAAAGATTGCCAGTGATTAAAGATTGCAAACTCAGCAACTAGTTAGTGATGTGACCAGGATTACAAAACAGAATCTTAGACTCTCAGATGAGTGTATATTCTGTTTGGCGTTGTTTGTAATTTAAATATTCCTGGTTGGAATATTATCATCCTGACACAATCTGATATCTAGATTAGTAAATTTATTTGCAATGAAGATGAGTTTTTTTTTCTTTTTTTTTTTTTTTTTAAGAAGTTTTTGCCTTAGGGCATGTGTGCTTGTTGGGGAGAAAGAGAGACAGAGACAGTGAGAGGGAAAGTGAGAAGTCACCCCCTGGGGGAATGACCACTCTGCAGTCCCTTCTCCATTCTCCCGGGATCTTGGGCATGCACGTGCACACACGTGCCTGGTATGAATTTTAAGCCGCTGAGTCTAGGACTCAAACTATGGTCGGTCATATGGGAGTCCAGTGATATAACCACAATGCATTTGCTGGCTCCAAAAATGAGTTTTATTATTTTATTTTTATGGTTTTTTTTTCAGAAAGGTCAAATTTCACAAATCTAAATTCTTACTTTTTTAAAATATCCTCATTTCATCCTTAGACATAAAGAACACTAATGCATTTCTAATAATATTCTTTGGCTTTTTAATTCATCACTAATAACTTTTTATAATGCATGCTTTTTGTTACTTAATTCACAGAGGAATTCTTCTATTTTCTCCAGCATTTTCTCCTCTGCGTTGAGAATACTTTTTGAAAGCTTGTGAGTCACATAGAAATATTATTTAGGCAGATGAAATTATCAAGTTCTCCACCCACGAATGGGTAACTTCTCTTAGATATAGTCCCTATATGTCATTAAACTAATCCTTCTTTTAAAAAATGGAGTATTAAGTATTTGACGTAGTCCATTGATGCTTATTTAGATGGCAAAGGCCATCTCTCTTGAAGTAAATTCTAAATTAGTTAATCTAATTTCAATTTAGTTCAACAGAATTAATTCCTGGTCCTGCTCTGGGCTTCTAGGGGAAAAACATGTGAGAGAGTTGCTCATTTTAAACTAGTAGAACAACTCATATATATATATATATGTGTGTGTGTGTGTGTGTGTGTGTGTGTATGTGTATATATATATACATATACATATATATATATACACACACACATATATATATACATAAAGCTGCCACATATTCATGGAAAGTACAAGATAGAAATAGAAGTGGTTAAATGTGTCATATTAGTAACAATGGTGTTAAACTCATCATATTTTTTTATCTGGAGTAATCAAACATGTTTTGCATTTTGAAGAGATTTTTATTTTTAGAATAATATCAAAATAGATTGTGTGAGAAATATAGTTTTTGGTTTCATTAAATACTTTTTCTGGGGCTACTATTTACCAAGAACAGTGTTAGACACAGGGAATATGGAGATGAATAAAATACAGTGAATTTATGCAAGTAATTTACAGCCTTCAGTATAATTCTGGGGAAGATGTAAGAACTGGTTCATGCATACTACTTGGGGATAATTGAGTTTTATAAATATATATTTTTAGAAGAATTATTTTTTATTATTATTTAATTTGCTAGAGGGTGTGTATGCTCACCAGAGAGAGACAGAGAGAGAAAGTGAGAAACCAAGCCGCTAGGTCCAAGACTTGAAACATGGTCAGCCATGTGAGACTCCAGTACCTTAACCACCACCTGCTGACCCCAAATTATATGTTTTTGAAGTATAAGGATATTTGGGAAATGAACAAGGAGTAGATAGAATGATTTAATATAAATTCAGGACCTGGGGCAAGTGAGAAAGATATGGGTCAATCTACAAATTACTTGTTGATATCAGCAATAGTGAATTTCATGCTATTATTTTACATGTACGTACAATATTCTCCATTTCAGGGAGTATTTGGAATTATTTTTTTCTATAACTGGAACACATGATGGTTTCTCAGAAATTCAGACTTAATTTACAAAATTATTTCTCCAAGTTGGAGAAATAATAAAATTGATAGACTCAGCAAATCACAATCTCAATTCTTTATGTTAAAAATAACTTGAGGTAATTTGAAACAACTCATGTGGACACTAGAAGAAAACTGGCATTCCTATGAACATTCTCTTAATTTTGAAAACCTTAACATTTGAACAACAACTTCTGCTTAGTTATACCGTCATCCCCTCTTTCTGCGTATTCACGTTGGCCTGCTGTTTTACAGGCTTTCCGAGCGTGTAGGAAATTTGGCTGAGTTAGCAGTTTTGTTTTAATATATTCTTGGAAATTTTATCTTCAGCAGTTCTGCATGCTTTCAGCAAGTGGCTAAAATGGATGCAGGTTTTCTAAGTCTGACAAGGTCATGCCTAATAACACCATAGGTACAAGAAAAGTCATGTCACAGTAGGTTCTGGAGGCATAGTAGAAATGCCAACTTTCCCCAACTTTTTATACACCAGTTTCATTGTGAGAAAGTCCAAGAGAAGATCTCTGGACACTGAAGCTACTCATGCCACTTTCTAAAGCCTTAATAATTACACTGGCAGTGGAGGCACTTTATAAAACCAGAGGGTGCAATGCGTGCCTGAATTCTTTACTAAAGGACTTGCCAGTGGCAAAGACAGACGCTCTGGAAAGCGTCACACAGCGAGCTGCAGAACTCCCCCGATCAAGCGTTTGTCCATTTACTCTCATTTCTGTTGCTACCCAAATGTGTATGTGCAGTCTTAGGGATGCTTTCTCAAAGTGCGTGCAAGGGTAGCACTCGTTCTGCTCATTCTAGTCTGCATTGAGGTGTTCTGTGTACTTCTGCACTCAGTGTCCAGCTCAGGGTTGCTGTGGCTTCTCAACACACGGCAGGCAATGAGAGTCACCCATGCCTTGGAGTACTCACAAGAAGCTGCTGGAACACTACAAACTGGCGGGGTCAGCCCTTCCAGCCGTTCTCCTAGTTTCCCAACCAGGCCTGTCTAAAGAAATCAGGCTAATAGGGTGCTGCCTTTTTTTTTTTTTTTTTTTCCCTCCTAGGGAGGAAAGACTATCCCTTTGACCATGTCTTTAGAGAAGAGAGACTCAAAGTTACTACACGACTTAAAGGTATAAAAAGCTGAAATTAACCTGCAATTTGAATTTTATTCCTGAAAGTTTAGAGTTGGTATGTTTGTGACTGAGAGTCAGAGTGGGCTGAGATGAAAGCTGTTGTTTTATGTGTTAATAAGGATAAGAATGGGTTTTCTTGTAGCTAATAGCACTCTGAAACACTGCCTTATTTACAGTAGAGGAATGTCGTAGCTATCATATTTCATCAGCAATGATGGCTTGAATAAGTTCCGTGAATAATTACAGTATCTTTTCATCTCTCTTTTGTTATAGAAAACCTTTATAGTAAAGGCTTTTAAATATGCAGTGGGAGTGCATAATCCAAGTTATCAAGACTCACAAGAAATTGTTTTGGCAAGTTCAAAACCCTCTCAAAATTCATGGATTTGGAGTTTCATATCTAATTGGAATCTTTTAATATTGGAATAGGTTTGCTCTTAGGAAATAGTGTAAAACTTTTAAGAAAAGTGGAGAAAACCTTTAAGAAATATTTTGTAGGATTCTGTGACATCCAAATTATGTTTATTTAAAAATAAAAATTTTCATGTTCTGGTGTCTTAATATAGAGAGTCAAAAATGATAATTATATACACATCCACAGGAATTATAGGACTTTTTTAAATTTGCTTGTGAAGAAGCTTTGTGAGGGCTAGCCAATGGCATAGTAGTTAAGGTAGCTGGATCACACATGGCTGACTGGACTAGAGTCACGGACCTGATGGCTTAAAAAACACGCCAGGCACTTGTGTGCATGCCCGAAAATCTCAAAAGAAAAAAAATGAAGGAAAAGGGATTGCAGCGAGATCATTTACCATGTGAGTACTTGTCACTCACCCACTTTCTTTCTTCTTTCACCAGAGGTGGTGAGCTCACACCACCTCTGGCAAAAAATAACAACCCCCCAAACACACACACACACACACACACACACACACACACAAGCTTTGGGTCTAGGAGGTGGAGTAGTGTTTAAGATGCTGGACTCCCACATGACCGATGGTGGCTTGAGTCCTGGACCTGGCAGCTTGAAATTCGTGCCAGGTGTGCAGCATGGATACCCGGAATCCTAGCAGGAGAATGAAGGAGAAGGGATTGCGATATGGCCATCCCCCTGGGGGGTTTCTCACTTTTCCTCTCTCTCACTGGCATGTGCATGCGCCTTATAACAAAATCCCTCTCTCAACAACAACAGAAAAACCTTTGTGAATTGCTCTTGAACCAAATAATTGAAAATACCTTGAGAGTCTCAGAGATGTAATAAGGGCTTCTGTTCAAAGTATTGCCATTTGCTAGATTTTTTTTTCTCCATGGAATACGTCAATTGTGCTTCAGGTTTTGACTCTGATAGTACCTTAGACCATTTCACTGTCATTTTCCAAAACATTTCTAGGCTCTTCAGTGAGGAGAGCAACCTCTTTCATTAACTTAAAAAAACCTCTTTTTCAAAACTCCCTTTTTTAATTCTAATTTTTATTTTCCAGAGGGTGCAATTACTCACCAGAGAAAGACAGGGAGAGGGCAAAGGAGAGAGCACCCAACCCCCACTCCAAGGGGCACAGTCAGGCCACAATCTCTTTCTCCATCCTATCAGGATTTGGGGGTAGGCACACACACGTCCCGATGGGGTTAGGATTTATTATGTGGTTGGCCATGTGGAGTCTGATTCCCTTAACCGCTAGGTCACAGGGCCAGCTCCACACCTTTCTTTTGAGCTTCCAGCTGTATGTACAAAGTAGACATATTGGCCATGCTAAGTGCTCAAATAAAGTAATTTAAATTTTTCTTGTTTTTGTTTTTTTTTCTAGTCTTTAGATGCTCAGTGGAAATGACTCGCTTATGGTTTAATCATAGGGAGAATGCTACATGTATTGAGTAGAAAGTTTCCTTAAGCCTAGAAAGAAATGGTGAAAATAAAACATCACAATACACAGATAAAAAAGTCCAAGAAATATTACTTTTTGTCATAATAAGCAAAACTTGCTTTGGTAGCATCTACAAATTGGATTTTTGTAAACTAGTCCTCAATAAAGAGTTATGAGAAATTTTTTGGGTGAGAGAATCCCTGGTTATGCAAGGGAAATTCAAAAAGTATGGAAAATGACCATTATGAAGATAATATGCATGAATTTAAAAATCTTTAGACACCAAAATAAAATGATACTTTATTCCATTTTCTATGCCTTTTTTGAAGTTTTCATGTATAAATATATATTTGATCTTCATTGTGAAGTTTCATGTTTTAATTTTGACAAAGTTTAATTTACTCTTTTTGTTTTAAATGAATCAAACATTTTTCATTCTATCATCAAAGATATGTTGAGCTTTCTAAATTTTTTTTTTTTTCATTTTTGCTGTAGGGCACATGTGCTTGCCAGAGAGACAAAGAGAGAGAGGGAATGTGAGAAAGCACCCCTGGGATGGCCATGCCATAACCCCTTCTCTTCCAGTCTCCTCTTGAAGTTCTAGGCATACACAAATGGGCATGGAATGATTTTCAAGAAGATGGCTGGGATTCAAACCAAATAGTCAGTCATGTAGGATCTAGCTGCCTTAACCACCATGCCATATGTTGATCCTAAATTTTTTACTTTTTTAATGCTAGAGGGTGTGTGTGCTCACCAGAGAGAGAAGGAGAGAGAGAGAAAGAAACCTTAATTACGTTTATACTGCAATCCTCTTCCCTCCATTCCTCCTCTCCAGAAAGATTTTGAGTATGCAAGTGTATGCTCCCAGCATGTTTTTCATGCTTTCGTGGTTGGGCTGCAAACTGCAATTGTTCATGTAGGATCTGGCTCCCAATGCAGAGTTTAACCACTACGTATGTAATCAGCCCATATGTCAGGACTATTTCAAGAACATGATGACTGACTTCCTTTATTTCTTTTAAGAGTTTTCTAGTTTTGATATTTAAGTGTAGAAAACCTTTGAGATAAATGATGTTAGGTAATAATATTTATTTTTTCCATATAAATATCCAGTTTTTGCTGCAACATCATTTTGAAAAAGATATTTCTTTCACCTACTGAGAGGCCTTAATAATTTTCTTCAAAAATTATTTGTCAATTATGTTTTAGTCTATTTCTGCACTATGTACGCTTCCATGTTTTTGCTATTTTCTTCAGTGTTATATACTGTCAATTATTTATTTATAGTAAGTTACAAAATCAGATTATTTACTTTCTCTGATTTTTCCCTTTTCACAAATTACTTAACTATTCTTGTTTATTTGCACTTTTATATAAATTTTATTCGTTTATTTTTATTTGACCAGAGACATACACACACACACACACACACACACACACACAGAGAGAGAGAGAGAGAGAGAGAGAGAGAGAGAGAGAGAGAGAGAAAGCCACCAGGTCCAGGACTTGAACTGCAGTCGCTTGCATGGGATTGTCCAGCGCCTTAATCACCGCACCACCTGTTGGTCCCCTGTTGTCATTTTATTTTTCCTTCAAATTGTCTTTTCCTGGCTATTTATATGTGAATGATATCATACTCCATTATGAGCATTTTAAATAATAATGTGTATAGTACCTGGATGCCGTTATATTGCTCCAACAAGTGTTGACACTTTTGTTTTAGCAGATCACTTAACTTGGTTAAACTCAAAGTGAAAACAGGCAAATCTATTTTAGGTGGTGGTTTAGCTCTCAGCTCATTTCCTTGAATCATAGCACTGAGCTGTTTTCCTTTTATGCCATTCAGTATATGGTTTACTGGTCAGAGACTTGAGCTGAGTACACACAGACATCAGGGTTCTCCTCTTCTGATTCTCTTTTCTGATATCCTCCTATAGTACTCTGGAAAATCTGATTACCCCATGCTTCTTGCCCTCTTTCCCTTTGCCAGTTAGTCACTGGGCTTTCCACTTGAATTGGAACCACCCATATACCATTTTCACTGTGCTTACGTACTCACACTTTCCTGAAAGTAATCTCTTCTGATTACTTTCCCCTAGTCTTTTCTGCTGCAAAATCTGCCAAATATTTCAGGTTTCAGCACGCATAGATAATTATGTTTATAATTTTCCCATTTTTTAAAGCTATGTCTGGGAAAATCACTTTTTTGGATGGTCATTTCTCTATTAATTCCATTAACATAACTAAAAAGATGTTGGAAATTAGATTTCGAATTGTGAAAAGATGTTGTCCTAAATATTAGAGCAAATATGAAGAGTAAAGTACTTGAGAAGGAGATTTCTGCACAAAACTTCACCTACGTAACACGCTACACTCTGCTAGGTATCTCCCAATTAATAATGAGTCACTTGGGGACCAGCAGTTAGCATAATGGCTATGTCGCTGAACTCCCATGTAGTTGACTGTGGTTTGAGTCCTGGATCCAGTGGCTTAAACTCATGTCAGGCACGTGTGCGTGTGTGTCCAAAATCCCAAGAGGAGAATGGAGGAGAAGGGATTGCGGCATGGCCATCCCCCCTGGGGGGTGATTTCTCGCTTTCTGTCTCTCTCTGTCTTTCTGGCGAGTGCATGTGCCCTATAGCAAAATCCTCTCCCCCCAAAAAATAAATGACTTGATAACTCACAACCACTTCAGATCATCTGATTGCCATAACATTAGCACCTAACACCCATATTTATGCAATGGGCAACTAGATTTTCTGCTCAGAGTTCATTGGGAAATAATTGCACACTCTCCTGGGTCTTGATCACATTAAAAATTAGGATCAAGTGTCTTCAACAGTCTATATAGTTTGAATCTTACTATAAATAGTTGTATTCCTCTTCTTCTGACATGTGGATTGAGTAAAAGAACTTTTAAAATTGTATGTGAGAACAATGGAATAAAGTAAATGCACACAAAGAAGAAAAATCAAGAAATGGTGAAAAAACAATCCAGTTGCCAATTTTCTTCTAGTGTTCCCTCCAGCCTTACCTGACATCTGGATGTGCTATTTTCTGTAACATTAGGTTGACAGAATAGTCATGGTGTGTTTTTCTATGCAAAAATGCATCATGGCTTTCCCAACAACCCAACATTATTAAAATAGTTATAGGATAGCTACAGAGTAGTGTCCTAATGAGCAGTCCTTTATTTCCCCTGAAGCTGACTTTGGTATTTGTAATTTTAAGAATCTTGACAAATGCATATATTTTTCATATTACATGCATTGGGATAAATTTTATGCAATATAGTGATGATATACACAGAACAAATATGGCAGTGGATGTTAAAGTAACCCAGAATGGGCTAAAATTACTTCATATTTAAAGTGAGATAATTTTTAAGTTTTTCTGTTAAAATTACCATATAGGTTTTAAACAAAAAAATCCTGTTAGTTTGAATGTAATCAGAAGCAAATAGAAGGAAAAATACTTTCTAAACTGGATTTTTCTCCCTTACTTAAGCAAGGGAAGTAAGATAATGCCGCTAGGTATAAACTCTCTAAATGCGATATTTGTGTCTTTTCCTGGTGCTCATTTACCACCTCTGGGTCAATCCCATTACTCTAATTAAGTTTCTGCTTAATCAATTTTATTTCTGTACTTGATAAAAAGAGGCAATTTTTCTAGATGTTCTGTTTTTCCAATTATATAACCACTAAGAAATCAATTGCTTGACAAAAGTTAAAGTAATGTGATTTGAACATGAATTACTCTCTAACAGGACACAATGAGCCAGATGAAAAATAAGAACCTGTCTCCCATCCTTCCAAATAAATAAATAAATCTCAGCAAAGGCAAAGCTTGGGATCTTTTGGATTTGTCAAACATTTCATGGATCTTCCAAAACATTTTGGCAGGATAATTCCCTAAAGTGATTCATTATCCATCAATTCATATTTCAATGTCACTTAATATTTGTTGAATATTCACAACATGCTAGCACTGCACAGCTGCTGAGAACACGCTTCTCTGTCTCTCAACCTCACACTGCATGATTTTTAACGATGAAAAATAACATATATTTTAAAATTTGTCAAGAGGATAGGAGAAAATTGGTCTAAAAACAAGTCGGCACATGCACCCTTCAAGAACTAATCTTCATACTCTTATAAGAAGATGATTATTGGCTTTGAAAACACAAAAATGAGCTGTATATTTCCATTTATATATATTATGTATAGTCCACTATATATGTATGTATACATATTTGTTTATATACATATTATATATGTAGATATAGAAATCTCAATTTTATTTAATTTTCATATCATTTCTATGTATCTATGTACACTTTAGTATTACGTCTCTAAAAATGTGTTTTATCCACATCTATTTTTTAAACAAAGCCTAATTTTTGGATCTCTACTTATATATAGGTGTTTCTATTTCTTAATAAAGGCTAAAATTTCCTCTTACTGTTCCTTATTTATATTTGATTTGTGATTTTAAAATTATTACATAATTATTTCCGTATTCCTTTTGTTCTCATAAGAGTAAGTTCTTAATCTCCATGTGCTCTCTAACTCAGCAAACTTCATTCCTTTTCTCTGTTAACATTTTTGCTTGCATAGAGAGGCCTTTTCAGACCATACAATCAAAACTACCATATGTTTGGCCTCGTGGTGCAGTGGTTAAGTGCTGTGCCTAAGGAGCCATATCCTACATGGCTGACCATGTTTAAGTCCTGTCTCAAGCAGCTTGACAAAATATACCAGAAATCTGTACTCTATATTCTGATAGGATGGAGAAAAAGATGTGGGATGACCATGCCCTGTTGTGGAGTTTTCTCTCTTTCTCTTTTTCTCTCTTTCCCTCTGGCAAGCACATGCCTCTGGCAATAAATAAAAGAGCATATACACAATGCTGCCATATGTTTTATGTTTGAACTTTGGTTTATTTTTATTCTCTGAGATGATAGATTATTTTAAATTTGTTTATATTCTCCTTCTGCCCACTAAAATATAAAGTCCAAAAATAGGGATTTCGATTTTATTCTCTTCTACAGCTACACAGATCACAGTAGTGTGTAGTACATGGACATGGTTCACATATATTGTTGAAGTAATGAATGAATTACCCAAGGAAAAAAAATGTTCTTTACTCAAATCTTAATTTCAAAATATTAATAGAACTTAATTTATGAATTAGTCTATGTACTGTTTTTCACCCCTTGGTTTTTGCTCCCATTCAAATTTAGCATTTTTTTTGTTCTCTCTTCATTTCATACTGATTCTGTAGGACTAGCTGTGTCCGTTCTACAGAAAGCATCTGCGTGGTTCAAAAATCTGTCTTAATAAGTATTTTTATACTCAATCTCTTCACAAAGTTTTTTTGTCTAAAAAATACACATGGTGATTATTGAGTAAAATATATAGATAAATTTCCTTGCAAAAATATTCAGACTCAAGAGCTTAGGACATGCATATGCTGATTTTGTAGTAGTTTCTCTAATATTTTGTTAAATTCTGAAGAGTTTAAATTAAGATAAAACATAAAAAAAACTTCAAAATGTCCAAATTATTTTGATTTTAATGAATGTTAATATTTTATTATATTTTATTGACCTAAAAGATAGTAACAGCATAATCAACTATTAAATAGTATAATCCACTATATCTTTTCTTTTCATAATAAAGGGTTAGGGTCATAAAAAGTATGAAAATAAGGCTAAAATGTCTTTGAAAAAATAATCAGATATGTTTATTGTAGTAATTTCATGAGATAAAAGTGATTCAGTACAACTCTAGAATATCCCATTCACTTCTACTCTAGAATAACAGACTAGGGGGAGGCCTAGCAGGTGGGGGGAGGTCTTCCAAAGGTTAATGTCTCATACATATTATGAAAAAATATGCATTAATTTCAGCATTTCTGGTACCAAAATAAATTTGTATTTTAATTTCATTTTTCACAAACTTTTTGAAGTCCCCTCATATTCCCTTGAAAAACAAATGGGAGAAAACTATGATGTGGCATCTGTTTGCTTTCCTTTTTTTTTTTTCTTCAAATAAAATATTATGTATTTCAGCCCAAAGTTTCCTTAAAGTGCTGTGTTTACTAGTGTGTCTTACAGAGCTTAGCATATTTTAAATTAACATTAAAAGGAAACAATAGTGCTGAACATTATAATTATTCAGTAATAGCCCAAACAGCTGCCTGTCTATTTTCTTCTTGCTTGGAATTTCTTTTCATATTTTGAAAGAAAAAAATGGTGGAAAATATCCTATTTTTGCTTGAAGTTGGGTGCATTTTTTGAAGGTAAAAGTATAAATTTTATTAGTTGGCAGTTTAGAAAACATATTACTACTCTTTTCTCAAAGGAGTATATAGAAATAATGAAAGGTTATGGTAACAGTATCAGCTTTTTGCTTTTCTGAAAATAGAGTCCTGCTTCCCAGAAGCCCTTTTTGCTGACAGAAACAAGTTAAGGTGATGGTAATTTTATTGTTGTCTGAATAGATAACTTTTTCTACTAATTTCTTGACCAGAAATTCTACCTACTCGGTAGCAATTTGACCACAGATAAATATTGCTGCTATGTACGAACATAACACCATATCATACCCATATCTTGCACCTCCTTTGCTGGATTGCACTGATATATTTATGGCTTCCTTCTCATTAGATTGTGTACTCTCAGAGGGCAGGGTCATGGTCACACCGAGCAGCCGAGTCACCGTAGTCACTGAAACAGCACGCTGGATGCAGCTGATGTGTTCCGCACATGCCTGACAACTCGGTGCAGTTAAATACAGAGCCTTATTCCAGAAATGTAGCCAATGTCTGAGTTTCTCCAGGAATACCTAGAGATGTGTTCAATGATGTGAGCAAACATAGCCAACGATTTATATCACTCTGATGATATTTCCAGAGGAATCTAGACTTTTTTTTTTCTATCTAATACATTGTCTTTAGATAGCAAATTACTTGTAAATTAATTTTCTTTTTATTTGAGCAATGAAGTATTAGAAAGAACCATAGGCTAGAGCTTATTTATTTATTTATTTATTTATTTATTTATTTGGAGAGGCTTTTGCTATAGGACGCGTGCGCTCGCCAGACAGACAGACAGAGACAGAGAGACAGAAAGCGAGAAATCACCCCCAGGGGGGATGGCCATGCCACAATCCCTTCTCCTCCATTCTCTTCTCGGGATCTTGGGTACGCATGCACATGCACCTGGCGTGAGTTTTAAGCCACCGGGTCCGGCATGTGAACTGTGGTCAACTATGTGGGAGTCCAGCGACATAGCCATTACGCTACCTGCTGGTCCCTAGGCTAGAGTTTTAAAGAATTTCTACTTTTCCTTTTTTTAATCTGCTATATGGTCTTGTGGAATTAGCTAACTTTTCTAGGCTCAATCTTTATACTCTGAAAATAAGACTAGTTTATGCTGTCTTTATGGTTCTATTCTATTTCAATGTTCTCTGATTTAAATCTCATTTATTATTTTCCATAAAATGTTGCACTTGAACTCTTAATACTTTATTGCAATAGATGAGAATTTATACCCCAAACTGCCTCTCTTTGATAAAGTAACCTTAGGGACTACTATCTTTTATAGATAATAATGATGAAAATACCTATACTTATATCTCATTTTGTCCTTATAAATTATTTTTAATTGGCTTTGCAAAATTAGCCAGTGTAATTTTACCTGTGATTATAAACAAAGACTCAAAAACAAAAGCTCAATGTTAATGCTCTTTGGACCTAAAACTTATTGAGTATGGAAGTGTTAAGGACTACTGGATGGGTGTCTCAGTCCATTTTCTGTCGCTAGCAATTGAATACCACACTAGATAATTTAATAAAAATAGAGGTTTATTTATCTTATAGTTTTAGAGCAAGGAGCTGTTCTCTGGCAAGGGTTTTCTTGTTGGTGAGAGCTTTCTGCAGAATTTTCAGGTGGCACAGGACATAACATGGTAAGGGCAAGACTGAGCATGTGTCCATATCTGCGTTCATGTCTCTGTCACATTCTCTTTCCTTATTAAACTTTCCAGATCCAATCATGGAGGCTCCACTCTAATGACCTCATCTCATCTTCCCAAAGTTTCAACTTTTCAACACCATAGTTGGTTTATGTTTTTACCCTCTTAATACCATCACAGTAGAAAACAAAACTCAACACACAAACTTTGGCAGACATATTAAAACCACAGCAGGTGGCTTTGATATTTTTACCCCCACAAATAACCAGTTTGTGGTAAATATTATTTTAACTACATAATTGGAAACCAAGGCTCAGAGAAGGAAGATACATTATTTATATTACACAAGGTTATGTAGTTAAAAATACTGAAACAGATTAAATCTAGATCTTTTTTTATTATTTCATTAAGTTAAAACAGAAAAGAAGGCAATATTCTAAATCTAAATTCTAGAACAAATAATATCAATAATAATATAATAGAAATAAATAATATAAATAATAAATAAGCAATATTGGCATATTTTTAAAAGTATCACATAAATCACCAACTTTAAAGGAATAGCTCAAATTTTAAATATAAAAATGGAAAACTTCTATGAAGTGAGTTTCAAAATGTGTATAAGAAGAAAATGGACAAAGAAAAATTTTACTATTTTTTTCAATCCAGAAACCTCTTTGGATACCAAAATCGCTGGATGCTCAAGACCCTTATATAAAATGGTGTATTATTTGCATATAACCTGTGCACATCCACTGCTATGCTTTAAGTCACATCTAGATTACTTATAGTACTGAATACAGTGTAAATGCTCTGTAAATATCTGTTATACAGAATTGCTTAGAAAATAATGACAAGAGGAAAGAAAACAATATGGAGATTCCTCAAAGACCTACAACTAGAACTGCCATATGATCCATCAATTCCACTCCAATGCCTTGACTGGAGAATGCTCAATCAGAAAAGCACTTGTACATCTTGCAGCAGCATTCATGATTGCTAAGACATGGAACCAATCCAAATGTCCACGAACAGATGAATGGATGGAAAAAGTGTGGCACATATACTCCATGGATTACTATTCAGCCATAAAATCAGCAAGACCCTGGCATTTTATAGAAAGTGTACAAATATAGAAGATTTATTGCTGAGTGAAGCAAACCAAGCTATGAAAGAGAAATATTGTATGTCTCCACTAACATATACTGACTGTCCACACTCTATGGTAGAGATTGAAAGATTGGAAGGCATAATAGCATTGAAAATAGTTATGGACACTGGAAACACTGTGGAAGGAGGGTGGGAGAGGGAAAGAGTATAGGGAAGGAAATTAGGGAGAAAAATACAGATGTAAGACATTTGTGGAACACAAAAATGGTTTATTACCTGTTAATGATAATGTGTATAGTATTCTCAACTGGAACGGTCTGAGGCATATTTCATGTTGGATAAATTCTACAATCTAAATGATGTATAAAGATTGAATGTATAAAAATAATAATAATTAAAAAAAGAAAAGAAAGTGACAGAAAAGAAAATAATGACTGGAAAAAAAGGTGGGCCATGGGGTAGCTGAGTAAACATGGTTCTGGTGTTCGTGAGGGTGCTTCCAGATGATATTAGTATTTGAATTAATGAACTCAGTAAAGTAGATTTTATTTGTTTGTTTATTTATTTTTAGATTGTTGCCATAGAGCATGTATACTCACTGGAGAGAGACAAAAAGAGGGAAAGTGAAAAATTATCCCCAGTGGGGATGGTCACACTGTAATCTCTTTTCCATTCTTCTCTCAGGATTTGGGGCATACACACACATGTTCCTGGAGTGATTTTCAAGCTGCTGGCACATGAACTGTGAAGTTGGTCACGTGTGATCGAGCTGTGCCAACCTCCATGTCACCTGCTGGCCCAGTAAAACAGACTTTTTTTTCTCTAGATGTGATGGGCACCATTTCATCCTTGAAGAGCCTGAGTAAAACAAAACACAGAGGGAAGAGGAATTTGCCATTTTGTATACTTCACTGTTTGAGGTGGAACATTTTATTTTATTTTCTTTCCTCAAACTAGGATTTGCATCAGCAGCTCCTCTGGTTCTCAGGCTTTTAGACTTGGACTGAATTATATCACCAGTTTCCTGGTTTTCTGGTTTGGAAATGGCAGATTGTCAGACTTCTCTGACTGTTTTATAAGCCTCTACTTGATAACATGTCTCTTTTTACGTGTGTGTGTGTGTGTTTGTGTGTGTATATATATGTGTGTGTGTATATATACATGTGTAGTGTATACACACACACACACACACACACACTAGATGGATCAGCTACACAGATGCTTGAAATTACTCAGGATGATGGCAGGATATGAGGAGCAGGATAATTGTGTAAGGCAGGTATGGAAGTCTTCAATGAATATGAAGCGACCTGAAAGTAAGAGACTAGATCCTGAGCCTCAAAGAATAAAAGTATTCTGAAACAGTGGAGAATTGATAGTCTGGAAGATGGAACATGTGTTTTATAAGGAAATGAGCCTCTTTCTGAACTTGACACATTTAACTTGCAAAAGAATGTATAGCCACTACTTGAGAGAGATGCAGGGAAGTGTATACAGGAAATTAAGGCTTAATTAAGAAAAAGACATGGTGAGGAGACATGTAAAGGCAGTTATCAAGAATGGAGAACAGAGTAAAAGGACTTTACAAACATGGCACCTATTCCTTTACTAATACAGTAATTAATGACTCTCTCAGTTATAAAAACTTATAGTAAAGTCTATCATTTATATTTTGCCTAGTACCTATCTACTTTTATGAAATAGGTCTGCTAATTCCACATTAATGTTATCTACTAACGACATAAATACTTAACACAGAACAATTGTAACACTGCATTAGTATGTGTCCAAATGTGAAATACACTTTGCAGCAACTATAAAGATTTCTTCTTGCTTTTCTTGCTCTCTTTTAATTTGTGCCTCAGCCATTACTATGGAATGAAAGAGAACAGAAACAATCTTGTCTGTCTGTGGACAAATAAAATCTTGAGTAACAGTTTGAGACTTCCAGATGTGGGTTGTGAATCTTTAATGCTTTTTCATAAAAGTAAAGGGACTGGCCTCAAGAAAAACAATTCCTTCACAGGAGGTTAGGTGGCAGCAGAAGTGTTGATCCTGTAATTATCCAAGTGCACCACATCCACTATGCACATCTATTTCCACTCCTACCACATTCCCATATACAACAAAATAATCACACAATAAGGTGCATGGTCCTATGAGCCCAACTTTGTTGCTGATCTTACAGTAAGCAGAGACCAGGCAGAAATGCAAGTGATAGAAAACAGTGGCAAACACAGAGTAAGCTTTGCTCACTGTCTCCGCACCCGCACCCATGCGGTATGGCCCGGTGGACTGACAACAGTTTGTAGCTAGCCCTCAATAGACCAGTACCAGTCTACAGCCTGGGGACTGGGGACCTCTGCTATATGGGATCCCAGTTTGGAAAATGAAATACTCTACAAGTTTTTATATGTTAAATGTGGCCCTCCAGTGAGAAAAGGCTAAAACATGACAAAGAACATTTGTTAATACAAGACAAAATTATTTTCTGTGTCTTCCAGGGTAGTCAACTTGCCATAAAGTAGATGGTTGGGTTGTTTCTGGGTATGGGGACACATGAAGACTCGTCTTTGATCTCTGGTGTTTGCAAGTTGAACATTCAGCAATGAAAGTAGCTACATAGCCTCATTTACTGGGAACTTCTGCTGTTAAGCCTATCTACTTTTTCCAATCTTGCTCTCTTGGTCACTTGTTCATATGCCATTTTCTTGAGTTTAGGTTATTGATAACAAGGATTGGCTGATGTAAATTGGCCTTGACACATAATCAGCTTGGTTGGAGTCTCATGGTAGATGTTCTCTGGTAAGGTTTAACTAGAAACATAAAACTCTTCACACCTCATTCCTACTTTCATCTTCTTTGGGCACATACCAGTTCCTTAGACTTCCTTGAATCCAGTTTTATAATTTTTCTCTTTTAAAGACCCCAACAAATGAGCTGAACCACTGCCCATGAGTTTGTATATATTATTTCATTGTTTATTCCTCTTTCCACACCTTATACATCCCATCAGACCTGTTCTTGCATAATATTTTATTTATCTCATCAGTCATATAAAGACTTATCTTTCTTATGTTTTATTGGTATCTTAGTCCATGTAGGCCTCTTTAACAAAATATCATAAACCAGGTGGCTTATAAGCAATAGAAATTTATTGCTTACAGTTCTGGAGGCTGAGAAGTCCAGATTTAGTGAGGCCCATTTTCTATTTCATAGATGGTATCTTCTTGTTGTAACCTGACATGGTAGAAAGAACAAAGCTTCCTTTGGCCTATTTCATAAGGATATTAATCCCATTCTTGAGGACTCTGCAACTTAATCACATAACAGAAAAGGTTCACTTCCTAATATCATCACCTTGGAGCATATGAGTTTTGGGCAACACAAATATTCACACCATGGCAGTAAATTTTATAAAACACGATTATGATTCAGAAATGGATATAAGATTTTGATGATATTTTTTTCTGCTATAGATACCTCCAGTAAAATAAGGTATAGATAGTATATTCCAAGTGGTAGGGCTATTTGAATTGTGGTTTAGACCTTCTACACCTTCCCCCTTTTTATTTTTACTTTAGAGCCCACTCAATACCAGCCCACTTATATGTCACCTTGCAAATGACTTGAAAAGAATTTCACATTATTAAATGTGCTACCTTCAGAATCCAATGAGGCCTGTCAGTTTCTATGATGCTTTTTTTTTTTTTTTGAGAGGTTTTTGCTATAGAGCGCATGCACTCGCCAGACAGACAGAGAGAGACATAGAGATAGAAAGCGAGAAATCACCCCCCAGGAGGGATGGCCACGCCGCAATCCCTTCTCCTCCATACTCCTCTGGGGATCTTGGGCATGCACGCACACGCGCCTGGCATAAGTTTTAAGCCATCGGGTCCCAGACGCGAACTGCGGTCGACTACATGGGAATCCAGCAACATAGCCATTACACTAACTGCTGGTCCCTTACTATGATGCTTTTGAGTGATGGAAATTTGGGGAGTCACTCATTTCTCTTTTATTTTAGAGAAAATGTCTTAGCATTTCCCAATACTCTGTAACCCTAAAAATTTTTACCATTGTAGAGAATCCACGAATCTTAGTAGAGTTTAACTCTGCTCTCCCTGACACTTAGGTCTTCAATGTATTATCCAAGTTTTGTTCATCTGCTTTAATTAGCATGAGGCAATTTACTTAGTGGACCTGTGTGGTTTGCTACCATATGTGTTAATGGCCTGGATCCTTCATCTTGCCTAAGACAGATCTGATTCTGAGCCTCTTTCCTTATTGAGTGGAAAAGAATGTTGCTGCACGGTCAACGGCCACATACTGTAGCCAGAGCCAGTGTTAATCTGCTCTAACAAATTAGGACAGCAACTGTGATTGGGAGTCCCTAATTTGCAGTGATCCATGATCATCAGTTATGACCCTTTTTTGTTTGTTTGTTTGTTTGTAAGGCCTGATCTGGTAAATTAAATTGTGATATAAAGGGAACCACACTCTAGAGTTCTTTACATTTTTGAGAATGACACTTTCTCTGCACTTACCCTGGAATGCAGTGTTGTGTTCCATTTTCTACTGGGTACAGGACACAGTTTCCAAATTCCAGGTGACTGTCTTCAGATAATTTTTATGTAGATCAAGTAACTAATGGGCAGATTCTGCTAATAATCAAGTATATCTTTTTCAGTTACATATTTAGACACTGGGTAAATTAACACTGAGTGAGTCTGTGAGCCCAGTGGACACAACATGATCCTGATAAGAATCAAACTTCTGGTTATAATATCCCCCTACATCCCTAGGGACCATGCGGTACTTGAGTTCTTGAACATTAATGTCAATTCACACAATTTACATGGTTACTTGAGCATATGGCAAAAGGCCCTTTTGGGAAAGATCGAAGATGTTGTTACTGAATATGTTTGCTCTGGTATTCTACACGTTGTGGGCCTTTTGAAAAGATTTCATGATTTTTCTTGGGGCTTCCACCCTTAGGCTCCTTGCTGTATTTATAACTGGGGTGAAAGCCTCGAGAAAAAAAAAATCATTTTACATATATATATATATATATATATATATATATATATATGTATATACACACACACACACACACACATATATATACATATATATGTATATATATACATACATACAAAGTTGAATACGGGAGATAGATATAGATATTGCCTTGATTCCTTAAGCAATACCTACGCTACCCATAGTTTTTGCCCATATTTCCTTTTTAAAATTTTGTCTTATTTTTATTTCTTCCATGAATGAAAGCGAAACAGAGACAGAAAGTGGAAAGTGAGGGAGAAACAGAGATAGAAAGAGAGACAGAGAGAAAATCCCCCAGCCCAGCCGGCCTATTATATTACAATTCTTTTTCCTCCAGTTTTCCATTTTTAGGATCCGTGGTATACACTTGTCTGGTATGATTTTCAAATCAGCACTCAAACTCTGGTCTACCATATGGGATCCAGATCCAGCTTCCTCTGTATAGCACCTAACAACTGTGCTAGGGGACTTGACCCTGACAACAAAATCTTGATTCCACTATCTATCCTCAATCTCAATCAGCCATGGAACACGGGCTTATGTATTTATGGCATACTCAGGAAGGACTTTGGATTCAAACCAAGAACCTTACCATGTACATCAGCCTTGTAGAACACTGGATTTTACTCCTGTGCCACTGTACATCACCCCTTGGCCACAATTATAAGGCTAACATGTTTTATTTACCACATCCACAGTTCTACTTATCAACCCTCTGGCTACTATTTCAAACTTGGTAGTTAATGCAATAATTACATGCAATAATACCATGTCTGACTACTATTATTTAAGTATCCAATCGTCTTTATTACTATCTTTGGCTTTTTTTTTTCATAGGGTTCGCTGGAGAGAAAGAGAGAGAGAGAGAGAGAGAGAGAGAGAGAGAGAGAGAGAGAGAAATCAATCCCCAGGGGTGATGGCCACACCATAATCCATTGTCCTTCACTCTCCTCTTGGGTCTACACATGTCCAGTGTGATTTTTCAAGCCTCCTGTTCTGGGACTAAATCCTGGAGTTGGCCACATTGGAATCCAGCACCTTAACTATCACACCATCTGTTGGCCTCACTTTTTCTTAACTTTCAAAGTCCTTCCTAGCTGTGCATTAGCACCATCTCCAGTGATCTTTATCATGATATTAAATCCTATAATTCATCACTGTTCTACTATGTTTAGAAATTCTCACATATTCAACTTTACCTTCTCCTTTGACCCAATCATATATTCTTTCTTCACTTACCAAAATATGTTAGCCAGATCTTGTAGAAAGTTCTATTCAGGGTCTCCACCTTTCCTTGGAATATAGAGTCTTCCTATCTAGTCAGCGCTAGAATTTGGCCCTTGATATGGGTCTGAATGCCAAATATCCTGGAGCAGCATAGTCTTACAATGTCTGGCTCACATGACTCCTCTGTGTGTTTTCAAGTCAGTGGTGTTGGGAAGAGGTAATACTGCTGTCTTCTAACAAAGGAGAGTAGGCTGCTACACAAACCCAGAAAGGTCAGGATATCTGAGTATTTTTTAAGAATTTTTATTTAATTTTATCTATTATTATTACGTTGTAATATGATAGGAGAGAGACAGAGAGAGTCAGAGAGGGAAAGTGAGAACACAAGCTACTCCAGAACTCAAACCACAGACAATCATGTGGGAATCCAGCACTTTAACTACTATGCCACCTGCTGGCCCAGAATCTGAGTATTTAAGGTTCTTAAATAGATTTGTCCAAATATCCCCATTCCAACTCTTAAGGTACCACTCCTTCCGTAGCTGGAGGTAAAATCCTTTGTATAGATCTTCCAAGATCCAGAAGGCAATTTCCTTTGAAATTCTACTTCCATTTAATCCTCTGTGTAATCCTGCATTTTCTTTGCCCTTCAGCTAAAGGAGTTTAAGATTTTCTTACATACCACCAAGGCTACTTGTCCTCTTTCACACTGCCTTGAATTGATCAAACTATCCAAACTATTGCTCAGGTAACTGATATTGCCAGTCGCAAGTACCCATAAGGGGCATGATTGTGAGCCATCAGAAGTGACCTGAATAGGGACTCTTGGCAGAGAACTATGCCATCCACTATGTGTGATGATGATGATGATACTGATGATAATAGTAAAAATAAAAGTTAATATTTTTTGAGAGATTTTTGCTATAGGAAACATATACTTGCCAGAGAGATAGAAAATAAGAAATCATCTCCCCCCAGGGAGATGGCCACCCGACAAACCCTTCTCCTCCATTCTCTTCTTGAGATTGTGGGCATGCAAGCACAACTGCCAGGCATGAGTTTCAAGCCCCTGGGTCTGGGACTTGAATCACAGTCAGCCATATGGAAGTCCAGTACCTTAACCACAGCACCAACTGCTGGTCCCTAAAAGTTATTATTTCTACAGCACTTTTGATTTGTCAACAGTATTCTAAGATTTTGTGATATAACACATTTAACCCTCAAAACAAGTTTAACAGCTAGATATCACTATTAATCTCCATTTTTGATGGAAATATTGAGGAGTATAGAATTTAAAAGCATATCTTAAGGTTACATAAGTTTCAAGTGATGGAGTCAGAATCTAAGAAGTGGGACTGTATTGAATGAAAAGGAAAGGAGAGAAGAATGTGTATAAACCTGTAAAATATGAACCCACCTGTGTCAAAAGTCTATGAGCATGTAGAGATGTAAATACATCTTTGTATTAGTAACTGTAATAAATGTGAAATATAGCATATTTCAATATATATGTATATGTCTATATATGATAGGTCTTTGAAGAGTTTATGGGAAGTGCATATTATGAGAAAACTACACATGGATTTCCAATTTGTGTGCACCAAAATAAGCTGATACTTTCAAGTTCATTTTTCACAGTTTTTTTTAAGTCCCCTCATATGTGTGTATGCATGCATGTGGAATCACAGAAGTTTCTAAACATGGTTACTATTAGAGACTCAGCCTGATGGGATATAATAAGCATCTCTTGTTTTTATTTATTTATTTAATCTATTTACTTTGGAATGTTTTTATGATTAGCCTATTTTCTTGGTAAAGTCAGTCAAACTGGAATTATTCAATCTTCTAAATTTAGACTGTATCTGTTACTTGACTACTCTTGCAATCTTTCCTACTCTCCTACTTTCCTATCTTATGCAGGGCACAGATATATTTACAGATATTTTAAAAATTTCATACTGGCTCCCCCGAAGTTTTATATTATGATTATAACTTTTCTTTTTTTTTAAAAAGAATCAAATATTTTTATTTCAACTCTGCGTTTCCTACCTGCTGGGATTTGATTTATTTATGAGCTCCTGTATTTATTACATGATTCATTGTTCCTGGTTTTCATTTTTTCCATCTGAGTTAATCTGTACATGAAGATAGGTCATGTGGATATAATTTCTTTTGCAGTGAGGAGATCGATTGCAATGCCGTCATAATATCTTTTCTCTGTGGAACATGTGTATATTTTGAATGACTGCACCTGCCCACAGTGGGGATGAGGGACGTCTTGCAGGATCTTTGGGGTTATTACTCATGACTCTTGCAGGAGGGGAAGGGCTACAGGGAGTTGTCAAAGAAGCAGGAGAGTGTGTGACTCCTTTCTGTGGTTGGGGACTAGTGGAAAGCATTCAATCCATTTACAAACTCAAATGCCAATAGAACCAGAATCCTCTAAGTTTAGTACTTATCTACTTGACCTTGCTGACACCTCATTAGCACAGGTTTCCATCTTTTAAACTCTTGTGCATTTGGTATCTATGATCTCACTTCCTCCTCTCCCTTTACCACAGGAGTTGTTATCCCCTGTCCTCTGTGCCCCACGCTTAGCCCATTAATTTTCCTCTGTAGAGAGGTAATAACCTATCATCCTAACTATCTCAGAAGAGGAAGTGCCAAGACTAAAGAGAGAGAGAAAACAAGAGAAGAAGAATATGAGTGTCCGTGATTGATTTTGAAAGCAAAGAAATATCCAAAACCATTTCATTTAAATTAAGATATACCATGGAAGTTTTACAGTTCGTAACAGTAATCACTTTGCCAAAAATCTTGCAAAGAAGAACATAAATTCTTAAATTAGGGATAGAGTGTAGAAGTTCTCTAATCTCTTTTATCCATTTTATAGATGAGAAAAGAGATGCAGACAAATAAAGCAAATTTCTCCTAGTCGCATAATCCTACAAGGAAGTTGTTTTGTAATGTGGAAAGCACATAAAATAGGATTAAAAGCTAGCACATCAGCTGTGGAGTCAGGCTGTCAGAGTGTCTAAGTTATAAAAGCCACTGAGGCAGGAACAGTTCAGTGTCTTGAATGAATTTATGAACAGAAGACCCTCCCAAATCCATCCTTATCACCACAGGTCTGTCTATTGGCTCCTGTTTTTCTGGACATTTTACTTGATAATGACACTGGACTTCATTTTTCCAGATTTATTGTTAATTTGAAAGAAAGCATTCTCTTCCAGACAAAATCTTTCAAATTCTGCACTTAAATATACTTGTTTTATTGAAGGCTTCTTTTTTTTTTTTTTTTTTTTTTTTTTTTTGAGAGGGGTTTTTTTTTTTGCTATAGGGCGTGTGCACTCGCCAGACAGAGAGAGAAAGAGAGACAGAAAGTGAGAAATCACCTTCCAGGGAGGATGGCCACGCCGCAATCCCTTCTCCTCCATTCTCCTCTCGGGATCTTGGGCACACGTGCACTCGTGCCTGGCGTGTTTTAAGCCACCAGGTCCCGGACGTGAGCCACTGTCGACTACGTGGGAGTCCAGCGACATAGCCATTATGCTAACTGCTGGTCCCTTGAAGGCTTCTTTTTCAGGATGGGAGTGAGACTGGGGGAGAGAGTGACACAGAGAGAAAGAGAGACTGACTCTTGGTTTATGAGTAGTTCATTCTCTTGGTGAGCTTTGTTTTTTGTTTTTTGTTTTTTTTTTTTTTTTTTTTTTTTGGTTTTGTTTTGTTTCTTTTTTTTTTTTTTTTGGTTTGTTTGTGTATTTATTTGTCTCTTCCATTAGCAAGTGAGACAAAGAGGGAAGAGAGAGAGAGAGAGAGAGAGAGAGAGAGAGAGAGAGAGAGAGAGAAAGAGAGAGAGAGAGAAACTCCCCAAGGTTTAACATCAGGCTTAGCCAGCCCCAGATCATGCCTGAGTGTTAAAGCCAGTATCTGGACGTCAGCCTGGAAACTTCCCATGTGGTCTGCCTTGCAAACCATCCTATTTACCTCTGGACTACCATCTGGCACCAGTTACCTGTGAATCTTAACTGTTAGAAAGATGTCCTTTTAAAGATGGTGTGTGACAATTATGCAAGGTTTTTTGTTTGCTTGCTTTTGTTCTGCAAACTACAATAGTTTGCTCATAGCAGAGATTTATTCTCTCCCAGCAGTGTTTGTCAATCCTATTTGCACATTAGACTCATTCAGAGAGGTGTGTGTATAACAGTACCTATGGCCGGCCCTACTCAGACAAACTGAATGAAATTGTCTAGGAATGAATTCTGGATATCAGTATTTAATATCGATGAGATTCTCATGTGCAAGTAGAGTTGAGACTTGGAGAATCCCTCCCAGAAAGAACTTGTGTCCTCTTCCTCCCACTCCACTAAAAATCACAACTATTTGGGGCCAATTACTAATTGAAGGAAATTGAAAGAAAAATGTGAGAAACAGCACTCTCACTGTTTTTTTTTAAGGACTGAGAATCTCTGTACTTAGAGTTAATATGATAATGATCAGGATATGGAGTTAAAAATAAAATTTACGTCATTATCACTGTTATTGTAAAGGTGATATCAGTGAATAATTATTCTCTCACATTTGTCTGAAAAAAGATAAATATTTCATCACTTTATTCCAATATCTAAATTTATTTTTGGGAGCAAGTGGTATGTTTGTGAGTAAGTGATAATTTTAGTTTCTTGAAGTTAAAACATCACTGCTAAAATTAAGGATTAAAAATTTAAAAGCAGGACCAGCAGTTGGCGTAATGGCTATGTCACTGGACTCCCATGTAGTCGACCATGGTTAGTCCTGGACCTGGTGGCTTAAACTCACGCCGGGCACGTGTGTGTGTGTGTGTGCCCAAGATCCCAAGAGGAGAATGGAGGAGAAGGGATTGTGGCATGGCCATCCTTCTCCCCTGGGGGGTGATTTCTCGCTTTCTGTCTCTCTGTCTCTCTGTCGAGCTCACACACCCTATAGCAAAAAAAAAAAAAACCTCTCTAAAAAAAAATAAAAAGAAAAAAAAGAAATTAAAAAAAAATTTTAAAGCAGTAAATTTAAAGCATTAACAGAAACATTGAAAACATGCTATTTTAAATATATATGGAAAATGGGATGTCCACATAACAGAAATGTATAAAATGTCATCTGAAAATGAGATGATTTACAATTTACCTCTTTGTATTTTGTTGTAAGAGTTTCATAACATGGAGAAATGACTCACTTTGTTGAAAGCTGCAAATGGACAAGTAAGTGCTAATGACTGTGGGTGTAGTTTGCTTAATTAAGTTTATACTTGTTATAAATATCTTCTAAAAACATAAAATTGGAAAATATGTTTCCAAAATGTAAAAATGGAAAGTTTAATGAAATAACAAATTATGTATTTTGGATCTTATTTTTTTTGTCCCAACTTTTGTTTTTTGTTTTTTGTTTTTGGAGAAGTTTTCGCTATAGGGCGCGTGCGCTCGCCAGACAGACAGAGAGACAGAAAGCGAGAAATCACCCCCCGGGGGGATGGCCACGCCACAATCCCTTCTCTTCCATTCTCCTCTCAGGATCTTGGGCATGCACACACACACGTGCCCGGCATGAGTTTTAAGCCACCGGGTCTGGGACGCAAACCATGGTCGACTACGTGGGAGTCCAGCAACATAGCCATTACACTAACTGCTGGTCCCTGTTCCAATTTTTTAAAAGTAGAATTTTAACTTGTCCCTTTGATGTACTCTATCTATATCAGTGATTAAAAATTAAGATCAATTTTGCCCTTTACTCCGGGGGAAATTGGACTATGTCTGGAGATATTTTTGATCCTCAAACCTGAAGGAATGAGGATACTACTGGTATACAGACGTAGACCATAGATGCTTAACACCCCATAATACACAGGAAAGCATCCTATAAAAAGAATTATTTGGTCCAAAGTATCAATAGTGCTCAGATTTAATTATTTTAAACTAACATGTTAGAGTTTTATATTTTCAGCAGAAATTCAATGAATTATTGACATTTTAATTAATACTGTACTTTGATAACTATAAATATCTAAAGTAAAAATTTGAATCACTAAAATAATAATTTCTATTTTTAAAGTTTATTTATTTATCTCTCCCACAAGTGTGTGTGTGTGTGTTTGAGAAGAGAGAGAGAAAGAGACACCTACAGTAGGTTCCTCATGCCATGATCCACTCCCAGCCACAGCCAGCCCTCGGTCATGGACATACACAGGCCTGACATATTCAGGGAGGTCTCTAGACACGAACTTGGAACCTCCTCATGTGCGTGAGCCTAACAGAGCATTGCATGACCACTTCGCCACTATACAGCCCTCATGACCTGACTTTTCTTATTAACCAAAACAAAAATACAGACATGTGGCTTAATGACGGGGATATGTTCTGAGAAATGTGTTCTTAGACACTTTTGTCATTGGGCAAATATCGTGAAGTACACTTACACAAGGCTACCTGGTATAGCTTACTACAACTCTAGGTTATATGGTGTAACTTCTGTGCTCCCTATGGGACCTTTACCTATGTGGTCCATTATTGACTGAAATATCATTGTATGGCACATAACTGTATATCTAATATCTCTTAGAATTTCCACATCTTGTCTATTAATGTTTTAAGTCACATTTTAAATCTCTCTGATTGATAGAAAAGAACAGGTGCATAGACTGAATGCCATGATAGCTACTAAGAGTGGGCTTCCTCAACAGGAGTTCCACCCTGCTTTAACATATGGAGCAAACAAAAATAAATCACACAGTATCTTGCCTAAACTATCTTGTACCTGGAGTTTTAGATGTAGCTTACAGTCTTCTGATAAGATGAACTAGCGAGAAAAAAATTGATTTCAAACAGTCATGTGGCTAGGGAATCAGGGTATCAGGAATACCTTTTCCTGGTACAAATATTGGCAGATGCAGTGGGGCCCTGGAGTTGGTAATGTGCTTGCAACATTGTCCTGATTTCATACCCAATTTCTTGCTTTACAGCTCCTGGGTTAGGACAAGAACTGCAGCTCCCTTGATGCCACAGTTCTGTAATGTAACCTCATAATGATCCCTGACCACTCAACCACAAGGTAGGTCTTCAGTCCTCATAATGAGCCTGTTTGACATTTTATGCCCTTAAGTAGACTGCTTCTATTTTTTTGTTTTATTTTGTTTATTTCCCATAGGGCATGTGTGCTCAGCAGAGAGAGAAGAGAGAGGGGATGTGAGAAATCAGCCCCTAGGGTGGATAGTCACACCACAATCCTTTCTTCTCTATTCTTCTCCTGGGACTTTGGGCATGCAGGCACATGCACCTGGCATGATTCTGACACCATCAAGTTCAGGACTCAAACTGTGGTTGGCCATGTGGGAATCCAGTGACTTAACTGTCATGCCATCTACCATCCCCAAACCTCTTCTTTTAAATTAGAGGGAATTCCTCTCTCTGCAACTGAACACTGAAAACAAGATGTTACCAAAAGACGGGGTAAGGAAAAAACAAAAACCAAAAAACAACCAAAACTCATTTTACATGCTCAAAAGAACCGATATTTGAATCCATAAACTTACATCTACATTTTTTAGAATCAAACAGGGGGGGAGAAGGCCATGTGGAGATAAAGGCAGAGATTGGAATTATGCTGCTAAAACAAGGAATGCCAAGAATTACCAGCAGGTATAAAGTGCTACTTTCTTCTTTTGTTGTCTTCTACTTTTGCTTTGTTTTTTTTAATCTAATCAGAAACCTGTTGGCCTCACCTTACTTATATTTTAGAAAAGTGAAAGTCTTCTAATGGTTCAAGAAAACTTCCCAGAGAATGTAAAATTCCATTTATTTTGAGACAGTTTCATGCAAATAAAGAGACTCAGTTTTTGGTATTCGAAGAGTAAACTGTGTTGATACATGATACAGAAGTGATAGCTATGTGTGAGAGCCAAGAGATGCCAGAATGCTCTTCTGTCTTCATAATTCTGAAAGAAAGATTATGTATTACATGATGACATAACATGTTTATTCACAAAATCTTTGCCTTTCTTTTATTAATTTCGGTACTGTAATTTTCCTAAATTTATAGTTATTACTTATATTTTTCAAAATCAACAAAATTTCCTCCTATTTCCCATCCCTCTTCCCTTCCCTCTTTCCTACCTTCCCTTTTTCTCTTTGACTTCATTCTCAACTCTTTTGTCCACAAGCATTTTTTTCTGTGTTTAGCTTCTGGACCCCTTCTCACCCTCTGTTCCTCTTTTACTCAGTAATTTAATTAATCAATATCTATTTGTTTAGCACCTGTTACCTGCTGACCACTGTGAGAGGCTCTGCCAATAAAGTAGTCATTTTCTGCTTTTCTGTAACTCTTAGGGTAGTTATGAGTGGTAAAAGAAGATCAATCACAAAAACAGATGTGAACATATGCATGGTATTTATTTGTGGTTAACACTATGAGAAAAAAGAACTGTATTTATTTATTTATTTATTTATTTATTTATTTGGAGAGGTTTTCACTATAGTGCACATGCACTTGCCAGAAAGACAGAGAGAAACAGAGAGACAGAAAGCGAGAAATTACTCCCCAGGAGGGATGGCCATGCCGCAATCCCTTCTCCTCCATTCTCCTCTCTGGATCTTGAGCACGCATGCACACGCACCCAGTATGAGTTTAAGCCATCGGGTTTGGTACTGAAACTGCGGTCAACCACATGGGAGTCCAGTGACACAGTCATTACTCCAACTGCTGGTCCCAAGAACTGTATTTTATGAAAGAATTGCAAGCTGAAGGAGCATAATTTTAACTGATTAAATCAGTGGACAGCAATATAAATTTATTTTTAAGAATATTTAATTTAACTTTATTCATCTTTATTATTATTACTTAAAACTTGTTTTTGAAGAGAGAGAGAGAGAAAGTCCAGGACTCAAATCATGGTCAACCTTGTGGGAGTTTAGCACCTTAACTACCATACCACCTGCCACAATCTAAAGAAGTGTTATTTGAATTTAGGACTAAGATGCAAGAAACAATTAGATAGGTTGAAATGTAAGAAACGGAATTCAGAACAATACTGAAAGGAAGTCAGTGTGGCTTGAGAACAGTTACTGAAGAACAGATTAAAAATAAAGGGGCAGGGGACCAGCAGTTAGCGTAATGGCTATGTCGCTGGACTCCCACGTAGTCGACCGTGGTTCGCGGCCCGGACCCGGTGGCTTAAAACTCACGCCGGGCACATGTGCGTGCGTGCCCAAGATCCCGAGAGGAGAATGGAGGAGAAGGGATTGCGGCATGGCCATCCCCCTGGGGGGTGATTTCTCGCTTTCTGTCTCTCTGTCTCTCTCTGTCTGTCTGGCGAGCAAAAACCTCTCCAAAAAAAAAATAAATAAAAAAATAAAGGGGCAGTAGAGGCCAGGAGATGCAAGGAGTTGTAGATTCAGTACAAAATTCAGATTTTGATATAAGTGTAAAAGGGAATGATGGAAGATTTCCAGAGATATTGGTTGATAAAAGAGCAGAAAGAAACAGACCCCTTAGTATAGTCCAGTAACTCAGGCAACAAAAGGAGTAACAGCAGAATTGAATCAGGAAAGATGGATTGAAGAATTCCTTGGAACCAGATCAACTGGTTAAAGGATTAAAGGGGATTAGATATAGTCAGGTGAGAGTTGTGGATTAAGTTATGTCTCCCAAAAAGCATGTTGAAGTCCTAACCTCTAGCATCTCAGAATGTAACAACCATCACAAAGGTAATAGTTTATCACCAGACCATGATGATCCCTGGCAACTCAATCACTAGGTGGGTCTTCGGTCCTCATGATGAGCCTATATGACATTTTATGCCCTTAAGTAAACTGCTTCTAACTTTTTTTGTCCACATGTTGACAGTTGGTCCCTAATTTAATGGTTTTGGGAAGTGGTGAAAAGGTTAAGGGGTGAGGCCCAGTGGGTGATGTTTGGATCTAGAAGGCATCATCCTCATGAGTGGCTTAATGCTGCTTCACAAGAAGGCATTATAAAGAATGAGTTCTACCTCTGTGAGAAGAAATGGACTGAGAAAGGAAGACATGTCTTCAGTAAGGGTGGGCACCATTAAATTATCTGGGAACATGGGAGTGACAAATGGAAGAAGCGAGGAATTCTGTTCTCTTGCTCTGTCTTTGTTTCACTCTCTCTGAACCTATTCAATGGCCTTCCTGTTTCTGCCATTCATGTTATAGCCACATTTAACATCAGAGGCTGGCCCTATGACTTTGGACTTTCTAGCCATTGAAATTGTGAGCCAAATAAACCTCTATTCTTTTTTTTTTTTTTGGAGAGATTTTTGCTATAGGGCGTGTGTGCTCGCCAGACAGACAGAGAGAGACATAGAGACAGAAAGCAAGAAATCAACCCCCAGTGCGGATGGTCACGCCGCAATCCCTTCTCCTCCATTCTCCTCTCGGGATCTTGGGCACGCACACACACACGCCCGGTGTGAGTTTTAAGCCACCGGGTCCGGGACGCGAACCGCGGTCGCCTACACAGGAGTCCAGTGACATAGCCATTACGCTAACTGCTGGTTCCCAACCTCTATTCTTTATAAATCACCCAAGGTCAGATTTTTCTGTTTAGCAACACAGTAATGAATTAATACAATGACCTTTATTTGTAAATAGGTTCTTTGAAGATATAATAAAACTAAAATGAGGTAATTAAGGTGTGTCTTCTAAGACATAAAAAATTCTGAGAAAGAGACAAACACAGAAGGGAAAAGGCCATGTGAAGATGGAGGCACAGATTAGAATTATGCTGACAGGCCAAAGGATGCCAAAGACTGCTGGCAAAAGTCAGAAGATAAAAGAATGGTTTCTCTTCTGTACTTCTCTTTCTTATAAGAATTATTTTATTTAATTTTATTTATTATCATTATTTATATTTAAGATTTGACCAATGAGAGAAAGAAAGAGAGAGAGAGAAAGTGAGAAAGTAAGCTGCCAGGTCTGGGACTCGTTCTGTGGTCTATCATGTGGGAGTCCATTCCTTAACCACCACATGACCTACTGGCTCCCTTCTTCTATAGTTTTCAGAAGAAACTAACCCTACCAACACTTTGATTTAAGACTTCTAGCCTCAAGAGGTATGAAAGAATATATTTCTGCTTTTCTAAGCTATGCAGTTTGGGTACTTTGTACCCAGTCCTAAGAAATGAATACAATAAGGGAGAAAGAAGACATTTGGAATTCTCAAAATATAACTGGCTATTTGCCAGTGAGTAGTTTTTATACGTTTTTCATTTCATAAAACCACACTTTTGCATATATTCATTTTCTCTTTCCTGAACTCCTCTAGTTCCCAGGATTTTTTCCTGTCTTTTAGGGTACTCTAGGAACTGATGAAAAATTAGTACCTTATTTCCCTTTCCAGGGACAATTGAAGGAAAGTTAATTAATTAATTTTATTGGTATTACAATTATAGCAAGACATTTCTATTAGGTCTTCAAAGGTAGGATTTTAGAATTTAAATTTACCCATATAAATCTCTTGTTAGCATTTTAAAAATTCTTTTCAAGAACTAACAAATCATTCAAAAGTTAAACCATCCATCATTCCCCCCACCCCCACAATTTTGTCTCTCTAGTATTTATATAAAGTGTTGAGTATAGAAGGACCTCAACAAAGATATGTTAACTTGACCTGAGAAGAGAGCAGCTTTCTAATTTGTACCTAACTTAATGGTACCACTTTTATTCATAATATATACCTGTTTCACTTGATTTAAGTAAACCAGGAAGGAGATAAGTTCTCTCTCTCTCTCTCTCTCTCTCTCTCTCTCTCTCTCTCCCCTCTCTTTTTTAAGGTCCCTCTCCCACCAAGTGCATGTGCTCACGAGAGAGAAAGAGAGAGAAGGAAAGAGAGAAATCACCCCAGAGGCATATGACCATGTTGCAATTCCTTCTCAACCCATCTTTTCCTGGGACTTTGGGCATGTACGCACATGTGCCCAATATAATTTTTAAGCCACCGCGTCCAGGACTAGAACTGTGGTCGACTATGTGTGAGTCCACTGCCTTAATCACCACATCACATGCTGGCCCTGGAAGGAGGTAAGTTTACTAAAGGGTTTTATGGTCTTTAATGATACAAGATTCTTAGTTTTTAATGTAGCAAATGGTCTAATAGAAAATGTACATGGCAATAAAACAGGAACAGAAAGCAGATGGCACTGTGAAAAATACTGGAAAAAATAAAACATATGCTTTGGATGTAAAGTCTTTCAAGTAATTTTGTCAGCAAATAATTCTATCAACAAGAAGAAAGTAGCTATTGGGAGCTATAGGTCATAATGTTTGTCTTCAAGGAAATAGAGAGTATATGTACTAACCATAGACACAGAGTTAGAAGTCAAAAACATAGAGATCGAATTTGAAAATATATAAATAGATTAATGATTTTTTTTTTTAGAGCACAGAGAGAGAGAGAGAGAGAAGAACAGATTACCAAGGATTTGAGCTTGAACTGGAAAAAGAAGATGACAGAGGGAAAGCAAAGATGCATGTGGGGAACCAAAATGACTTAAACATCTCTGAGGTCAACAACTTCTGTGGCACACATCATCAGAAAACAAAATGATTCTAAATATGCTGTGAGCAGATGTAATTACCAAGGCCAGAAAGAAATTCTCTCACTTCACTTTTTTTTATTTCTTTTCAACTCAGAATGCCTCACGGAGCCCTTGTGCACAGACTCCGTGATCTGATGGGGCTTTGCTAATGCAGAGCTCTGTACGTCATCTCTCCACTCACTTGACGTCAACTTTCAGGGAACGAGGAGTTCTTGACACAGGCCAGGCTCTAGTGCAGTGTTTCTAGAGCCTCAGCAGAGATCAGGGAGGAGGTCAGACTGTGGCGATTGAAGCCAATCAAATGAGAGAAACCTTGCTGGGAATAACGTCAGCCAAGTCGCATATTGAGCTACAAGTTACGGTTCAGAGGGAACCACACAAAGAGAATTAGGAGCCCAAGAGAAAGAGGGAGAGTCTTTAAAACTGGAAGCCTAAAGAGAAACAGTGAAAAAGGGATTAGTTGTTTTGTTAAAGGGATCTTAGGGACAGCATCTTGGGCATGCAGGGAGTTTGCTAAAAACTCAAATTCTGATTTACTTTCCTTCATATATTTCTTGCCTTGAAGTTGTCTATTCATTCTTTCTATACATGCTCTAAACCCAACTATTATCTCTGAGCTTTGTATCAGGAAAAATGCAAAGAAACATAAGATTATCTGATTAAAATTTATGATACACTTAACTTCCTTAAGGAGTAATTTGTAAGTTTAAAAGGAGGTTTCTTGGTCTCCCTCCCCCATGCCCAGATGAATTTCTAATCAATAGAATGTGCTGGAGGAAGTGGAACAAAACTGTGGCCTGAATGTCAGTAATTGGACCACTTTAACTTGTGGTTTCAATTTAACTGTGCTTGGCTCAGAAATCTGAATTTTATTAGGCTCTGCCTCTTCTAATTTTGCATTTTCTTTATTTTCTTTTACTTTCTCCCTTTTAGGAAGGCTATTTTCAAATTTTAGCTTTTTCTAGTTAACCAAGGAACAAAATGGGAGAGGAGTTGTTTTTATGTGGCCCTCATGAATGACACTGGGACAGATACATGTCCTTGGAGCTGTAGAGAAGACAAATGAGGAGAACCGAGGGGTGTTAAGTACTAGGAAGGGAATTATTCATACAACCATCCTATTTTTTTTTTCTACAGTGATCCTCCATGCAGACTTTCTCTTTTCCTGATAGAATTTTGTGCATTTATTAATAAAAACCTGGTTTATTTTAAAAATCTGGCTGCATAATCTTGCTAAAGTGGAATCTCCAAGATTAGGTCTCAAAATGTGCATATTTATCAAGCTCTTCAGGTGAGGCTTAACTGGCAGCAAAAAATAGCCTACAAGGTACAGTGAAGAAACTACTACACATTAGTCTCGTTTTGTTTTTGTGTTTTCTATTAAACTCTTTGAAAATTTGAAAAGATTTAACCTGAAGAATAGAAAGCTTCCATTATTCAATGAAAGCTAAGAATTTCCCAAATAAAACATTTCTTCTCAACTGATCTCTCTGACAGAAAATTGTCCAACAGTTGATTTTTCTTCATTTGTTTTCTGAATGTTCCTTGAACCCATAAAGAAAAGAAAACATTTTAATTCAAATTTATAACAATTGAATAGCTAGCTATTTGCCATGACATATCATACATGGGAAACCTGAGATTACAGTGCCTGGTGTATAATGGATATTCATTAAATATTTATCTAACTGACAAGAAAAGAGGAACATTTTATAAACAATAAGAGAAGACAAAATTGAGCTGTGTGGTCACAAAAGACAAGCTATTTATAATTTGATTCTGACCTCCAAGAAACGATGCAATGTGTTGTCTGTTGGGCCACTCCTAACGTATAATTCTACCTCCTATTTTGGGCCTAAGTATAATTTTTATACACTGGAATACACTAATTCATGAATGAAGAGTGTATAGCAAATTCATACATTTCTAGAGTATATTACAAATTCATACACCTGTGTTACCCATGCTCTTATCAAGATAGAACATTTTTTTTACTCCAGGCTTTTTTTTTTTTTCAGTCAATTTATCCCTCAGAGGCAACTAGTCTGATTTCTATCTTGAAAAGTTTAATTTTATGTTCATATAAATGAATTATTTTCTGGAATCATCCAAATTCTTAAAGGTATCAGTAGTTCATTCTTTTTGTTACTGAATTGCTGAGTAATATTTTATTGTATGAATACACTATTTGTCTATCCTATTTTTTTTTAAGGTTTTTGCCATAGGGTGCATGTGCTTGCCAGAGAATCAGAGAGAGAAAAAGTGGGAGATCCCTCCTCTGGGGGGGGGGGGGTAGCCATGTGGTTGTCCCTACTCCATTCTCCTCTCAGGATTTTGGACACACATGTACATATGCCTGACATGATTTATAAGCCACTGGGTCTGGGATACGAACTATGGTCGGGTATATGGGAATCCAGCACCTTAACAACTGCACCACCTACTGGTCCCAGCATTAAAATGTTTATTATTGAATCAGAAAATAATGAAAACTCTATTAAATGATAAAATGGAACAATTAAATGCTATAAGGCCTCTATCTCAAGTCATCTTAAATATCTTTAGAAAACACATTTTTTAGGATAAAAATGTTGGTCCATATTTATCCATTTTACTTTTGAAGAACATCTCTCCTATTTTCTACCCTTTTTTGCTTATTTATTTTTAATTTGTCAGAGAGTGCACACACATACTGGAGACAGAGAAAGAGAAAGACATCTCCTTGCCCCTGTCCCTGGGAGATGATCATACCATGATCCTTTCTCTATTTCTCTCTCATCTGGGGATATTGAACATGTACATACATGCACAGGCATGTTTTTCAAGCTAATGATCTGGGACTTAAATCCTGCAGTGGGCCACGTGGGGTCCAGCCACCTTAACCACCATGTCACTAACTGGTCCTATTTGAGCTATAAGTAATAAAGTTCCTATGAGCATTCTCTGAGAAACTTTTAGTTGACATATATTTGCAGGTATATGTGTAAATACCACAGAACGTAATTACTAAGTCAAAGGGTAAATAAATGTGTGTTTAGCTTTGCCAAACATAGTTTCTTAGCAGTATATGAAAATTTCAGTTGTTTCATGTCTTGGTCCATTCAGGCTGCTATAACAAAATCCTTAGACTACATGGCTTATAAACAACAGGGATGGCCTTCCTATATTTTTGGAAACTGAGAAGTCCAAGATCAAGGAACTCACAGATTTAGAGTTTGATGAGAGATCAATTTCTGGTTCATAGATGGCACTTTTCCTTTGTCCTCACATGGTAGGAGGGGCAAGGGAGCTATCTGGGGTCTCTTTTGTAAGGCCGCACATTCCAGCTGTCTGCCCTCATGACCTTGTCACCTCCCAAAGCCCCCCCCCCCCCATACCATCGCATTGGTGACTATATTTTAAAAAATAGATTTGGAGGAAACTTTGGGATCATAGTACTTCAAATAGCTAATTGGGTTGTCAAACATTTAAATTATTACCATTTTGTTTTGTATAAAATGATACCTAGTTGTGAGTTGATTATATTTCCTTTATGAGGAATTCTTTCTCTTGAGCTTTTTTGTAATTTATGTATCTTCCTTATTTTCCTTAGGTGTCTACACAAGTCTTATGCTCATTTAAATAATTGTGGTTCCAATGTTACTAAGCTATAAGAGTTCTTTGTACATCTAGAATATAAGTTCTTTGCCAGAGACAACTGTTCTAAATATTTTTTCCTAGGCTTTGGCTTGCCCTTTTACTTTTTAAAAAACAGATGTTTTTAGGTGAACAACTACTTTCATTTTTGGTGAAATCCAGTTTATCTTCTTGTTATGCACTTTGTGTTCTATCTGAAAAATGTAAAGGGCTTAGAGGTCATTTCTCAATTGTTTCTTATGTAAGCATGAGGCCCAGGCGCAATGGTGTAGGCAGTAGGTGTGCTATCATACAATACTGGAGTCCATAAGGGAAGGCTCCAGGTTGGACTCTGGGTCTACTTCCTGCAGGGCATGCCTAAGGGTGCACCTGTGGTCTTGGCTGCCTGTAAAGCATCAGTGAAGATTGGGCTGTGAAGACTCAGCTGGAGGTGCCGGTCTCTCTCTCTCTCTCTCTCTCTCTCTCAGGAAACAAATAAGTAAAATACAAATGTCTTAAAATAAATAATTAAATAAGCTTTGTGATTTGGGTGTATACATTGAGATCTAGAGTCCATATTTAATGAACTTTTTTGCATGGAGTAAGATACTAAAGAATGTATAAATTTTTTTGGTATATTTTCTGTCCACTTATTTTAGCACTATCTGGTAGAAAAATTTATTATTTGCCACTAAATTCAATTTAGTAGCTTTTTGAAAATTATTTAATTAATTATACATTTTGTATCTATTTCCAAAATTTCTCTTTATTTTAGTGACTCTGTTGGTTTATCCTTACAGCAATCTAAATTGTCTTGATTAATGTCTCTTATTCTATCTTAAGGTCACGTAATATAAATCTCCTAAATTTGTCTTTGTCAAATGTTTTAAACAATAAGGTATTATCTCTAGACAAGTTAGATTTTTCAAAATCTATAAAAATATTTCAAAAATGTTAATTGAATCTTATTTAATCCAATGGATACTTTGGGGAATATTTGACATTTCACAGTTTTCCATATATTAGTGTAACAGATCAGGCTCTGAGGCAGATTAATTTGTAGGACGTTTATTACAGAGTGTTTTCAATATAAATAAACCTATGTTCAAAGTGATGGAGATGGGATTATTTAGAAAGAGAATTTGGGCTAAAATGCAGTCACAACAAAGGTATAGATTGATCTGAAGAGAATATTACAGTCTGGGATAGATTGAAGTCTTGATTTGGAACAAAGTGACTGGATCTTTATGGCCCTTTGTCAATTGCTGGTTTCAGGTTGCATTGAGAGGATGGAGATAGCCTTAGGTGGACTTTCTCTCTGTAGCTGAAAATAATAATTTCTCTGAAATTTTCAGAGAGGAGTCATATCTGAGAACTCTCCACTGTCACCATTGACAGCAACTGAAAGATTAATTCCTTCAGTACTAAAGGGCTGGGGTGCTGGGGTGCCAGGGTGCTGGGCTTCAGGGGACTGTGTCCACTCTATTTCATTCTTGTGCTGTTTAAATCTAATTACTTAATAGAATTTCTTTTTTTCTTTTTTTTTTTTTCTTTTTTTGGAGAGGTTTTTGCTATAGGGCGCGTGCGCTCGCCAGACAGACAGAGAGAGACAGAGAGATAGAAAGCAGGAAATCACCCCCCAGGGGGGATGGCCACACTGCAATCCCTTCTCCTCCATTCTCCTCTCGGGATCTTGGGCACGCACGCACACTCGCCCGGCGTGAGTTTAAGCCGCCGGGTCCGGGACTCGAACCGCGGTCGACTATGTGGGAGTCCAGCGACATAGCCATTACGCTAACTGCTGGTCCCACTTAATAGAATTTCTAGAAGAAAACATGAGGACTCAAGTGAGTCTCATCTCCCATAGAGAATTTATAAAAAAAATTTTAGTGAGATAAACTATAACCTCTACCACTGAAGCTGGCCTCTTGTCCAAAAATGATACACATCATTTACATTCTCTATTATCCATTCAAGATCCTCCTCACATTTGACTAACAATGCAGCTCATTTAAGAGGTTCAGCTGGTAGCATGATTAAAAATGTCATATCTGATAGTACCAAGAACCTGAGCAAAATGTCCTTAGGACATGGTTGCTCCATTCCCATTCTCCAAAAAGGTTGTACAAATGGACACCAAAAAGTGTTCAGTTGTTTTATCTGAGTGCCAAACATTAAGCCAGTGCATAATAACAGACTTATCTCTTTGTTATAATTAGGGACAATTATTCCTGGTCAGTGACTCCTCTGCATTTCTACTGGCTTCTTGACATGAGTTCAGAATGGTCTGGAAGTAGCCAGAGAATAAAATCTATCAAGATTCTTTTGGGGTCACCAATTGGAAATGCCAACCCTGGCTATCCAGAGATCTTTGCAGAGAATAGTGAGTGTTGCAAGAGTCAGGAGCATTGGTTAAGAAAAGTGATGGTAAACAGGACCACTTTCAATTTCAGATCTTGGATTCTTGACCTATGCTTTTCATGAATTGGAGACATAGAGTTACATATTGATTGTGAGTTAAGAGTTAAGATATCTTGCCTGAATAAGGGTGACCCATCCTGATTTAGTTACTGCATCAGTCCATTACTGTGTTGCTAAATAGAAATAACTGAGACTGGATGACTTATTAAAAATTGAGGTTTATTTGGCTCAAAATTCTGGTGGCTGAAAAGCCCAAAGGTATGGTGCTGGAATCACACGGTTTTCTGGTGCTTCATCACAGCATGACAGAAAAAAGCAAGGCGGTCAGCAGGTATGTGAAAAGAGACACAGGGATACGGACAGAGGAAACAGAGTTCTCATTCCTCCATTTATCCCTCCCATGTTCCCAGTTGATTTCATGGAGTCCTCTCATTAGGCTCCATTTCATAATGGTCTCACCACCTCCTAGAACCGTTATAGTGAGGACCAAACTTCCATAACATGAACAGTTCAGGGACAAGCTATTATTGAAACCCTAGTTGTAACATAGCTGAACTGATGCCTCAGATACAACTTCAGCAAGCCCTCTCCCAGGAAGATTAGTCTGGCAGATGCTGGGTAGCGGTATATGCACTATGGCCAATGGAGCTTATTGTTACGTCCCTTGCCATTCCTTTTGCTATAATATGGGTTCCTTAGTTTTATTCAATATTTCTGCCTTAGATCTGACACAAAGTGCTCAGATATTGATACCAGATGAGGGGTCCTGTGAAGCAGAACTCTCTACAAAATATAGGTCAATTTTAATCAAAACAAATTACTGTCCATTTCAGAGTGAAGGGAGGCAAATTGCCACTGAGTGCTTAGTCTATTCACATTAGTACCATTATCAATATAATTAGATTTATATCTTTCATTTTATTTGTTTTCTATGGCATTATTTATTTATTTATTTATTTATTTGTTTATTTATGAGAGATTTTTGCTATTGGATGCATGCACTTACCAGAGAGACAGAAAGTGAGAAATCATCCCTCATGGGGGATGATCATGCCGCAATTTTTCTTTTTTTTTTTTTTTTTTGAGAGGTTTTTGCTATAGGGCGCGTGCGCTCGCCAGACAGACAGAGAGAGAAAGAAAGAGACAGAAAGCGAGAAATCACCCCCCAGGGGGGATGGCCACGCTGCAATCCCTTCTCCTCCATTTTCCTCTTGGGATCTTGGGCACACACGCACACGCGCCCGGCGTGAGTTTTAAGCCACCGGGTTTGGGACGCGAACTGTGGTCGACTACGTGGGAGTCCAACGACATAGCCATTACGCTAACTGCTGGTCCCAATCATGCCACAATTCTTTCACCATTCTTCTCTCAGGATTTTGGGCATCGACACGCATGCTCACCATGAGTTTTAAGCCACTGGGTCCAGGACGTGAACTGCGGTGAACTATGTAAGAGTCCAGTGACATAACCATTATTCCATCTACTGGTTCCCAATTTGTTCTTTATTTCTTTTTTCCCCCTCACTATTAATATAAGGAGTATACTAACTCATTAAATAAATTGCTTTCTGTTGAATTTTTCAAATAACTAGAAATCTACTAGAAAATCTTCTAGAAATATCCTCATATATTATCTAAACAATTACACCTCCTTTATGTATTTACCTTTATCATAGTTATTGTTCTAAGGCTTAAAACATACATCTTTAATGTATTATTATCTACTTCAAAATACTGTTCTATTACTTTTTATATAAATATCTAGTAAAAGCATTCTATTACCTGTCTTTCTATTTTTATGCTATTGCATCATATCATTTACTTCTAAATATGTTATAAAGCTCACAATACATTATTATTATTATTATTATAAACTTTAAGCCATCAGTTATTTTTTGGTTTAATTAGAAAGGACTAAAAAAGTCATGTTTAATCATGTATCAATCATTTATACTCTTCATTATTTCAGATAAATATGAGTTTATATGTGAAATCTAGCTCTTCTAAAATCTTTATCATCAATAGCTTTTTTTTTTTCAGTATTCGCTATAGGGCCTGTGTGGTTGCTGGAAAGAGACAGACAGACAAAGGAAAAGAGAGGAAGTGAGAGAAATCACCCTGGGAGGGGATGGTCACACCACAATCACTTCTCCTCCATTCTCTCAGGATTTGGGGCATGCACACACATGTGCCTGGTATGTTTTTCAGACCAGCAGGTCTAGAACTTGAATCACATAATAAGTCATGTGGGATCCAGCCACCTTAGCTACCATGCCACCTCCTGGCCCATCATTGATAGCATTTTAAATCTAATGGTGAAAAATTCTCTCAGCTTTTATTTAATAAAGATATTTTTAAGTTTGAAGAAATTTTTTTGCAATGTATTAAGTTATAGATTGACTTGTTTTTTAACTTTAGCATTTTAAAATGTATTGACTTCTGAAATGTATCATTGATAATTGTGCTATAGATCACTGAGGCATTTTTGCTTTAATTATATTATAGTTTGTTCTTCTGTTCAGATAGTTTCCATGGTCTGTCTTCAATTCACTGATCTTTTCTTCAGCAATGCCCAATATGTGATTTTTTAAAATTTCAGAATTGTATTTTTTTTTTTTTTTGGAGAGATTTTTGCTATAGGGCGCGTGTGCTCGCCAGACAGAGAGAGAGAGACATAGAGACAGAAAGTGAGAAATCACCCCCCAGAGGGGATGGTCATGCTGCAATCCCTTCTCCTCCATTCTCCTCTCGGAATCTTGGGCACGCACGCACACATGCACGGCGTGAGTTTTAAGCCACCGGGTCCGGGACGCGAACCACGGTCGACTACGTGGGAGTCCAGCGACATAGCCATTACGCTAACTGCTGGTTCCCAGAATTGTATTTTTTAGTTTTAAAGCATTCTATTTTAAATTTAAAAAAGGATATTTATATCATGAAATAAAAAGAGAAAGAAAAAGAAAGGAAGAAAGGAACCCTTGAAAGGGATTCCTAAAAGGAATCTCCCAAACCTTCCAATCAGCCAGGATACTAGATGTTCCTGTGAGTATGCCTGACATATTCAGGTCAACCCAAGATTTGAACACCGTTGCTTCCCCTTGGCTCCGGTTTTGAGTAGTGCTGCTACACTACCTGCACCACTGCAACTGGGACAGAACATTCTTTTTATATTCATCAGTTCTTTGTTGAGATGTTTTCATCTGTATGCTTATTACATTCATTTTCTTTAAACCCTTGAACATATTTGTCATAGCTATATCAAATCTTTATCTCATAATTCTAATATCCATGCCACTTACATGTCAACTCTGTGTCTGTGTCTATTGACTCCTTATTTTGTATTTTTATCTAATTATTCATGTTTAATACCTTTGTTTTTATGTTTGACACTGTGGATGTTGTATTATTGAAATCTAATAGTCACCTTTAAAAAATATTGTTCTGGGGGCCAGCACGTGGTATAATGGTTAAGACACTAAATTCTCACATGGCCAGCTGTGGGTTGAGTTCTGAACCTGATGGCTTGAAAATCACACTGGGTGCCTTTGAATATATACCCCAAATACCAAGAGATTAGAAGAGAAGGGATTGTGATGTGACCATCCCCCCTAGGGGAGAAGAGGTTATTTCCCATTTTCGTTCTCACTGTCTCTTTCTCTCCAGTGAGTGTATGTGCCCTATGGCAAAAACCTCAAAAAAATATAAATTGTTCTGTTCTGGTAAGTGATTAACTTACACACAGATCAGCCCTATTGGGGGTGATTTCACTTCTCCTTGGCAAGAACAGATGCACTCTAACAATTAAAAATAAAAAAAAAGAAAAAAAATCCTCCTGAGGAGGTTCTTATCTTTTCAGTTCTGCCCCACGAAGAATTCCCCAAATGTCCCATTGCGTCTAAGTGTCCAGGAGTGAGTGCAATGGGATGTACTGTGTGCCACTGGATAAAAGATGCAGTAACACTTGGCAGCAGCTGCGATGTTTGAAAACAATTTGAGAATATTTGAATTTTCTGATGTACATTTCAGAAATAATGTAGAGAACATAAATAAAGGCAAATGAAAGTAAAGATTTCATGCTATGGAAAAATAAGTAACTAGGATGACTATATAACAGTAAGCATAGGCTGATGTTACTGATTTTTCTTTCCTAGAATAGCTGTAGAATTTTTCTATACTTCCTGAAGCTACTAGTGATTGGATATAAAAAAGAACTGTCTTCTCTCCTTTGTGAGTCCTGTAGTATGTTCACTCTTTAGGATGATATCTTGGGACCAGTAATGCTCTACACTATGTGTGAATGAATCACAACAGTAGGTAGGAATGTGATTTTTTGACTCCTTTTTCTTACTATAAGATTTGAACATGCTGTTTTTTAAAAAAATATTTATTTAATTTTATTATTATTATTTTCAAAATTGGCTATAGGACATATATGCTCACCAGAGAAAGACAGAGAGAGAAGAGATGGGGAAAATGAGAAAGCAAGCTGTCAGGTCTGGGACTCAAACTGTGGTCAGCCATGTGGGAGTCCAGAGCCTTAACCAACACACCACCTGATGGCGCAAACATATTGGATCTTAACATCCTTTTTAAATTGGCACAGCTCGAATTAGTTATTGATAAATTTTGTAAGTGGAAATTTAGTTTGGATTCACCCAGAATATTACATTCAAATACAGGATTATTATTTTTGCTGATCTACTGTTGACTTTTTTGGATATAAAACATCAAGATATCTTAGGCTATGCAAAAACAGAACGCCTGACTTCAAAGAGTTTACAGATGTTAAGTGTCAAAGAGGGAGTGGGAATTAAATATTGTCACCTTTTTGTTTTACTCAAGGACATATCGTTAGGACATGGTTCTTCCTGAATAAATTAATCATCTCCACGTTTTATGGTATAAAGTATGGCCAGTGTTCTACTTCCTCTAAAATTCTTGTCTCAAAGATTAGACTTTTGAGTAAAACATTACTGATTTTTACTGTGCTTTGTTTTATCAATGTGAAGATTTTACCATCTTTTGAGTTGTTGACAGGTTCAGCAATTTGTTAAAATAGTTTTGTTTGTTTCTTTAAATGAAAATACAAACTTTTCTTCCTTCCTGACCCCTCTTGAATTGAAAATATTTGGGAGTATTCTTATTTTGTAGCAGAAGGGTTATTTGTATAAGTTCAATAATTCCTGTTGCATTGAATCAGAAATTGGAAATACTCATTATTGGACAGGGCTTTGACTGGAATGTCTTATCTGAAGATCAATCAGAAAATTATGGAACTAAGGTGGATCTTAAGTAAGCCAACAGAAGCTCTTAGAAAAATGGCCTGGCACCATAAATAGTTCTGCCTGGCAAAGAGGATTAGAGAAGATACATGAAAGAATTTATAACATAAAATAACCTGGACTTTTCCAGTCTAGCATTGTAAGCAGTAGAGATTGCCAAAAAGTAACCACACTAGAGGATTATCTTGAGAAAGACTTTGAAGGAAGAAAAAGAGACTGATCTTTGCTAGCAGATGGTATATCAGAATACTTGGTAGGCAGGGCTGAATTGAGAAGGTTTATGTGTGACTAGTGTCCTGGGCATTTGCTTTTTAACAATTTGAGTAGTTGACATGTAAGTATTTTCTCAAAAATATTTAATACCATACTGTCTCTGTTGTTATAGAGTTACAAAATTATACAAAATTGTAAGAAATATTTTGAACATTATTTTTTAAATTCAATACTTTGAAATTTTGAAAGTTGTTTATAAACTGTCAAGAACTATGGAGTATGAGCTAAAATTTTTTGATATGTAAAGTAAATGTTTGGGGGAAAATGTAAAAATAAATAAATAAATGAAATAATAATAAAAAAAGACTAGATTGTTGCTCCTGACTGAAACTTGCTAATGATGACTGTAATTTGCAGTCCTCTCTCCATTCCTCTCTGACTATGTTGCTTAAACTTGATAAATCCTTGGTTTCAGCATCTCCGCTTGTCTTCTTTCCCTACTGCTTGTGACACAATTTCAAGGCTAACAAACCATTATGCATTTACACTCATATAAGCAGTTATCCTGGAAAAAGTCCCATGGAATAATCAATAGGGCTGTTCACAGATATTCTTTTCCATTTTTTCTTACCAGTCAATAGAATGGTGGCATGTCCCTGAACTCTTATAAGTTAAGGGTGACCACGTTGTTTGGCTTTGCCCAGTAACTTGTGAGTGGAGGTAATATTTGTCATTTCCAGGCAGAAACGTAAAGAGGCAATTTATTTTGCCATATTCCCTTTTTTCTGTTCAGCCATATGAGATACATGCTGAGTTTGAGGCTGTGTCAACTGGGAACATGAATGATGATGAAGAGCAGCATCCATGTGCTAGCATTCAAGGTATGGACAGGTAATTGGAAAATAAACTTGTGTTAAGAAAAGCCACTGAGATTTGGGTATGCTTGTTAGTGTAGTACAGTGTAGCTTATCCAGACTAGTCTATTCATTATAATATACATTTAAAACTAGTTTATTGGCTAGTGTCAGGTCCTAGTGGTTAAGGGAGCTGGATCCCACGTGGTTGACCACAGTTTGAATCTGGCTCTGGCAGCCTGAAAAATGTACTGTGCATAAATGCATGCATAAACTAAATCTGGACAGGTTGAAGAAATAGAGGAAAAGGGGTTGTAATATGATCATAGCCCACTTGGGACATGCCTTTTTTCTCTCCCTCTCTATGTCTTTCTCTGATAAGTGCACATACTTTCTGACAAAATAAAAGCAAAAGGCTAGCTTTTTGGCATATGGTCACAATTCATTTATATAAGAAATGGCACTAGGTATTTATTTGGGATGTAGATATAGAAATTAGCAAGACTGAGTTTTTGATCACAAAATGCTCAAAATTAATTCTTACAAGAGCTGTAGCTTTAAGAGCATGGTATGTATCATGCTATTCTGGGAAATTCTGTTCTGCATAAGGGAGGAATAAACATAAGAATCAACAAGGGGCTGGGAACCAGCAGTTAGTGTAATGGCTATGTCGCTGGACTCCCACGTAGTCAACCGCGGTTCGCGTCCCGGACCCGGTGGCTTAGAACTCACACCGGGCATGTGTGCATGCATGCCCAAGATCCTGAGAGGAGAATGGAGAAGGGATTGCGGCGTGACCATCCCCTCTGGGGCGTGATTTCTCGCTTTCTGTCTCTCTCTCTCTCTGTCTGTCTGGTGAGCGCATGCGCCCTATAGCGAAAACCTCTCAAAAAAAAAAAAAAAAAAAAAAGAATCAACAAGGGGTAAAGATCCACTTTGTGTGTGTGTGTGTGTGTGTGTGTGTGTGTGTGTGTGGTGGGGAGAGAGAGAGAGTTATTTTACCAGCAACAGATTTCTAAGTGTAAAGCCTTACAAATGCAAATTCAAATGGTCCAATATCTAATGCATGTAAGTCAAAGAAACAATGTGGAAAGCAGTAGAAGATATTCCTACGGATTTGATTTTTACTTAGGTATGGTGATGGCAACAGAGAGCAAGAGAAAGAATAAGGCTGAGGATCCATAAATGAACCTCTGTACTGCTTCATCTTACCATATTGGGGTCTAAACAGATCTAAGTACAAATAGGGATTTTGATTGAGAACTAGAGACCCAGGCCAAAGGATAACAGAATCATCTGTAATTCAACAGGTGGTATTAGATAGTGAAGCTGCAGCCTCAAGTCACAGACATACCCCAGGAAAGAAGAGATCAAGGCCTAAACAGAGAATGGGGCATTCTCCACAGCATATGACACTAGGCGGAAAACAGAGGCCTTGTCTTGGTGCTGCCACATTCTTGTCTTGCACATTTGAGTGTTTTGTAGCTTCTATGTGCTTTAATTCCTTAGTCTATACAGGAGGAATAATTTATTTTATTTTTATTTTAATTAATCTTTAAAATTTACATTTAATCACTGTATATCTTTACAGTGTACAACATTGTTTTTTCCAGCAAGAATATGGTGCATATCAGTAAAGAAAAAGACATTACCATAGACATTATCATCAGTGAATAACTTTTTTTTTTTTGAGGGGTTTTTGCTATAAGGCGTGTGCGTTCACCAGACAGACAGAGAGATAAAAAGCAAGAAATCACTCCCCAGGGGGGATGGCCACACCACAATCCCTTCTCCTCCATTCTCCTCTTGAGATCTTGGGCACGCACGCACACACGCCTGGTAAATAACTTTTTATTTTTGTGTCAATTAAATGTATTTTCCCCCGTTTCCCTCCCTAGGAGTAAAATTTTAATTCAGGGTCTTGGAATGTGAACATTAAGTGAGTTAATCTCTATAAATAATATGTAAGACAATTACTGGCTTATAATAAATGCTTATCAAAAGGAAACCATCATTCTTTTAATTTTTTCCCTAAAGAATTATTTACTTAATTTTGTTTATTATTATTATTATTACTTATTATTATTTTGCTATAGGGCACTTGTGTTCACTGGAGAGAGAGACAGAGAATGAAAGAGGGGAAGTGAGAAAGCAAGTCGCTGGTCTGGGACTCCAGTCATGGTCTACCATGTGGGACTCCATCACCTTAGCTACCACACCACCTGCTGGCCCCACCTGCCACCATTTTTATCAAGGATAATGTTATGTGATTATTCCTTTTCTGGAATTCCAAGTAGTGAGTGTATTCATTCATAAAATTTGGGTAATTCCATTTAAAATAATGTAAAACAGTATGAAAGCCAGACTGAATTGGTTGAGTCAATGTGCAATTTTTTTTTTTTTTTTTTGGAGAGGTTTTCGCTATAGGGCGTGAGTGCTCACCAGACGCCAGACAGACAGAGAGAGACATAGAGACAGAAAGCGAGAAATCACCCCCCAGAGGGGATGGTCACACCGCAATCCCTTCTCCTCCATTCTCCTCTCGGGATCTTGGGCACGCACGCACACGCGCCCGGCGTGAGTTTTAAGCCGGGACACGAACCGCGGTCGACTACGTGGGAGTCCAGCGACATAGCCATTACGCTAACTGCTGGTTCCCAATGTGCAATGTTTAATCAGTAATTAAGTAATTTTTTTTTTGCTTTGGTGTCCAACTTACAATTATTTTGGTTATATGAAAGTATCTATTTGGCTTTCATGAAAGGATTTTAGCAATTGTCTCTAAAGGGCAGAGAAATCTTTTGGTGAAGCCATTGTCAGAGTAGCTTTTTCCAATTTCTATTTCTTCCTCTTTAATCCATTATTTTTTTTATTTTATTTTTTGAGAGGTTTTTGCTGTAGGGCGCATGCACTCACCAGAAAGACAGAGAGAGACAGAGAGACACAATCCCTTCTCCTCCATTCTCTTCTCGAGATCTTGGGCATGGATGCACACGCACCCAATGTGAGTTCAAACCACTGGATCTGGGACTTAAACTGTAGTCAACTACATGGGAATCCAGTGACATAGCCATTACACTAACTACTGGTCCCCCATTATACTTTTTAAAAATTCATTCAGTTTAATTTGATTAAAATGCTTTCTATTTCCCACTTGCCTCCAAAAAATGCATTCGCTATTAAACCCATTTTGTAAATGTGACACATTGATATCAGCTTCCTTTGCATTTTTATTATGCTGACACGAGGAAATGCTAAGTGGAGTATGAAACTGTTGGGTTTTATATAACTTTAATGATGGGCATTATTAAGTCTTTATTTGTGTTATGTTATTTAAGTGCTGATACCTCTATTTTTTTCAGAATATATAACATAAACTTACTGTAATGTTAAGAAAAATAGACAGCCATTGGAAAGATTGAGCAGACACCCTGGCCCCAAGAAATGAAAACATTAAAAAAAAAAAAAAAGACATCACAACTTAGATGTAACTAAGGATATTTCAGATCTTGTGGCTGTTGTTGTCAATGATTATTTAGGTAATAAATTCCTTGTCTTCTCTTATAACAGAGTTAGTTTGGTTTCTTAGTCAGACATTCTGGTAAACAATGAAATATTTTAAAATACTCTGCTCCTTAAGGATGTGAAAAGAAAAATGACATATAAATCCTTGCATATATTTAATTTGAAGTTTTACTGCAGAAGGCTATTATTTGGAGAAGAAGGGATTCTTGTAAAAGGAGGCAGATGGGTAGACAATTATTAGGATTGGGTAGCCACTAATTTGTGCAAAAAGAAAGACAGTCATCTTTAGCAGTGCCCACATCACCAGTAATGTGTTTCTTTTCTACCCATATCCTCTCTCTTCTTTCTAAATATTAGGCATATATTTTTGCTTGTGTGCCTGTTTAAAATTCGCTCATTTATTTACATGAATCCTCATCCCCGCCCCCACCATTTTTTTAAAAGATTCACTCGAATGTGTTGCATGCTTGTGAATTACACCCCAAGTGTGACAGACGATGAGTATTTGGAAGATGCCAAGTAGCAGTTGCCTTAGCAACAATAACCAGGGGATGCGTCTCAGAACTTCTGCCTGCCCTCCTCCCCACCATTTTCTCTGTTTTGAGAGTTAGATAACATGGTTACCAGAATTAGCCAAAGCCGATTCTCCCTGGCATAATAAAAGAGAGAAAACTTAGAAATGTCTGCCTTTTCCGTACTTCAGGGGGAAATTCAACGCATCTCTGCAGCAAGACCGGATGGAGGGGACTCTATTGAGGGAAAAGAACTGCATGCTGCCGTACTAATAAGTGCTCGATAGTGGGAGAATTAATTGTCAGAACTGCTACCGCAAACCACTTGTGAGAAATGAAAAGGAATCTTTGAATTTCCACATGTAGCCTAAGAGAACAGAGAACAGTTTATAAATTGCATAGCAAAATGTTCTGTTAGAGGAAATTTCTGGTCTGTTCTTTGAATTTGATACAACAGATCGAATTTTACTTTCTTTCCCAAATAAAGAAAACCTAATAAATGAGAATATAATCTATTGTAGATAATGAAGCAAAACAACCCACACACTTTAATGACCTATGACCTTACCAATATTTACATCTTCCCCACCCCAAATTACTACTTAGACAAACCTGAGAATAAGTTTCAAGAAATTTGTTGCTAAAGACACAGCGAGGGTTTCTGTGAAGCAAATAAGCTTAAGCTTCAGGGGCCCTCTCTTACAAGGACCCCTTCTGAGACTCTGTACATAAATTTGTATTTGTAAAATTTTTATTCTTAAAACATTGTCACCCCTATTACCATCATACCTGCCCTTCCCTAATTATGTAAGTTCTTTAGCTCCACAAATTCTGGATCTATTTCTGAAGAAAAGGAAAAACATAAATGATTTTATTTAATCACATATTATTGCCATTGCATCACTTTATTTGATATTCAGTGCTCTAACCCTGTGGCTCTAATTTGAATAGTCATGTCTATTTTTTTTTTCCTCTGTCATTTTGGACGATATTATAGATCTTCCATCAATTTTGTGCTTGTACATATATCAACAATAAATAATGTGTAATTTGCATACATCATTTTACTTTCAAAGCCATATAATAAAACTATGAGGAGGAAATTAAGTGGCTGATAACAGAAAAGAAATAGGACAAATCAGAAGTTATTTCAAAATAGTTCATTTATTTGTCAGCATGGTTATTTGGAGTCTATTCTCTGTGATTTCAGAGGAAAACATTAGATTTCCACAAAGTGGAACCTTTTATATAAACTTAACAATAAATATAGTTAAATAGGCATTTAATGCAGGTTTCTTTTTGCTTTTCTGTAAACTTTTAAAACACAGTTTTTTTTTATCATATATATGCCAATAATATTCTAATGATATATCCTATGATACGTTAGGAGTTTAAAATAAACAAGCTGCATTTTACAAATGAGACATTAGACATTTTTTTGGGGTCTATTTTATTGTTTATTTCTCCCATGAATGAGAAAGAGAGACAGAAATACACCCTCAGCTGGGTCCTTGACCACGATCCACCTCTAACTTCAGCTAGTTCTGAATTATGGGCATGTGCATGCCTGGCATACTCACAGAAGTAACCAGATGCAAACCTGGAACCTTCCATGTGGGTCATGCATTCACGGCACCATATTTGCTGCTACACCACCATCTTGTCCCAAGAAACTAGAAACTTTAAGTAATTAACACTTCTTGGTAACTTTGAAAAACTTTTGAAAGGTTTAACAAAACTTGCATGTTTGGGGACTGGGAAATAGGGACAAGTTGGTCAGTGGGTGCAATGTTACAGTGAGAGAGGAGAACTAATGCTAACTACCGTGGCTTGATCCTTACTGATGTATGCATGCATGGAAACATCACACTGTACCTCTAAATGTGTATCATTATTATGTTAATAAGTAAAAGTGATGGAAAAAATTGTTTTCCTACTAATTAGTTATCACAGTTTGCATTTTTCATGAAAATATCTGGTTTTTGGACTGACTTGGTAGTACAGGAGTAATGCACTGTTCAGGCGATGATGCGGGATCCATATGAAAGACTGCAGTTTGGTTGCCTCGTTGACCTGTATATGCCTGACAGGAAGAGCTCAAGGTCCTGGCTGGCTAGGAAGGTTGGGCAGGGAGAGGGGATTGTAGTGAGGGACTATGACATGAGACTACGTGAGGGTATTTGTCTTTCTCTCTCATGAAAGAAATACTATTTAAAAAATATATATCTGGGTTTTTCCATTGAACTCTATCTTGAGTACAGAGGATTTATGTTAATTTTATATCCTTAAAGTGCATGATCTTGAACCTATAGTAATTTGACATGAATTTTTTAGTTGAATCTCACAGAGTCAATGATATTTTAAGAACTCTGCTCTCAAACCATAAAGTTCATAGAGTTGGTTATGAGAACCTTATAATAAACACTATGATTTTTATCTTTACAAAAATATTAAAATATTTAAAATAAATAATAAAGACACAATTAAATTTTAAAAGGAACAGAACAGAACTCTGTCCTTGATTCCATGCCCAATTATTTCTGAGTCTCTTAAAACACTTGGTTATCCTTTAAAATCTTCGGGAACTTGCTGAGCTATGTGAAATGGAGCTAAGAAGCACATTGCTTAAAGAAACTCGTACTTCATATCTTAAGATACAATTTCTCAGTTTCTCTAAGATAACTAAATTACAATAGTGTTTTAGGTTTCCATAAGGAAGAAGATTCTCTAATGACAATTCTAGGTTAACCCCAAAATTTCAAAACTGTCATGGAAAAGGAAGCAAAGATGAATTTAGGAAATAGGGAAAAATGATCATGTTTACTTACAGAAGTCCCCATACACATTGAGAATTGAAAAAGAAATTGTCTAATGGTACACAAAATTTACTATTCTGAATTTTGTCATTGAACAAGGATGTATAGTTTTCAGGAATGTAAATTATTTTTAAAAATAGCTATCAATTAAAACATTGGATTCCAGTCATTAAAAAAGGTAATAGTTTAAATTTCTTTCCATAAGAAGTATTGTAGACTGCATTCTTTCAGCAGTTACAGACACATGGCAATTGTTGAAATGGTTAGTAGATCTGTGACACATTTGTGTGACTAATGCCCAAAATGGGAAAATTATTTTTTCATTATTAGGCAGAATTCAAAAAATAATGTTTACTTCTTTTTTTCCCTTCTCATTTGAACATTGAAGACTCAAGTAAAGAATTCTTATGGTGAGGCCAGCAGGTGGCATAGCAGTTAAAGTGCTGAACTCCCACATGGATGACCATGGTTCAAGTCCCAGACCTGGTGGCTTGAAAAATAACACAGGGTGTGTGTGTGTGTGAGTGTGTGTGTGTGTATGTCCAAAATCCTGAGAGGAGAATGAAGGTAAAGGGGTGTGATTTCTCACTATTCTTTCTGTTTCTCTTTGGCAAATGCGTGTTCCCTATGGTAAAAACCTGAACAAACTATAGAAAACACCTTAAAAAAAAGATTTCTGTGTCTATCTAGTCTTCCTAATTACATCAGAGGTTCAGAAATAAGTCTTTATCTCCCTCTGCAGTGCATTGGAATTACAAATCTAAATAAGGCTCAGAGCTTAACCTGGTAGGAATGCTTTAAGTTGAGAGAGTTTGAAGGACTCTATCAACTATAAAAGTCTGGCTTCATTCTGATCAGGGGCACAGGTTATTATGTTAACTGATTTTGAGATTTGAACCCAGTAAGCCAGAGAAAGGAGACTGGAGATTTGGACAGTAGGGAGACATGTGTCTCTGATTCCAGAAATACACAAAGAACAGGCATCACTGATAAATACTGTAGAGGACATGATGCTTTATTTTTTAATCTAACAGAGAAAAAATTAACTTACTTTCTTTTTCTTTCTCTCTCTCTCTTCCTTCTTTCCTTCCTTATTTCCTTCTTTCCCTTCCTTCCTTCCTCCCATGAGCAACAAAGAGAGACAAATTACCCCCAACAGCATCTTCATACTGTGACCTACCCGACGCCTCAGCCAGCCCTGGGTCATGGGGACATGTGTGCCTGGCATGTTCAGGGATATCTCTGAATATGAGCCCAGTACTTCCACATGTGGGTCAGCCTCACAGAAAATGGCATTACCACTGTGCCATTGTCCAGTCTCTAAGATCTTCTACTTTATAGCTAATGTAAGTGTCTTTATTATATTGTAATTCCTTGAAGTCATCTTTAAGATTTCAGGTCAATTTGTTAAACCAACATAATCTCTAAACTGTAATAGGGCTATATACATGTCTTGAAGTGGCATTGACTAGACAGACAGACTCAGTAAAGAAAATCAGTGATGGAATGGACAAAAACAATTGCTGAAAGATACTAACCCCATTACTAAAATCTAGAGGTGACAAGTGACAGACTAGAAATGTAAGTATAGTCTACGTTGTGGGGACCCCAGACACAGCAGAGATTGGGTCTATAGTTCCTGTATTCATGGGGATAGGACTTGAATTTTAGTTAAAGGATAAGCTCAGAACACTGGAAAATTGAGGGATAATCAAATGTGGCAAAGATATGCCTATAGATATTTGTCCCAAATCCAGTGTAGTTCAGGAGTTGTTCTTTTCTCATCTTCCAGTTACTGCTCTATGCTAATAGTATCTTCTCCCTAACCAAATCAGAAACTCCTTGAAAAATAGGGACTGATATTTTTATGTAATGCTTATCTCTCTCACAAATCTAACACAATCCTGAGTCAGTGTGATGATGCTCAGTGTGTATGTATGGAATGCCTACCTTCCTGAAGTTTTTCACTTAGGACTACATGGCTTTAAATGACTGTAATCACATAAAATAGAATTGTAAATGTGTTTTACATTTCCTTTCTTTTTTGCAATGTGACTTTTCACTCACGATACATTTGCTTCTTATTTTTTATTTTCAGGCCATCTTCACTTTGAATAACCTAAGCTCCCTAAATAATGTGCAGGTTTGTTGTAAGAAATAGTGTCTCTTGTACAGAACCTTAAGATAATTCTGAATTTTTTTATTTTTAAGATATTTTTGCTGTAGGGTACATGCACTCACTGGGGATACAGAGAAACAGAAAGTGAGAAATTACCCCGAGGAAGGATGGCCATGCCACAATCCCTTCTGCTTTATTCTCCTTTTGAGATTTTAGGCACACATGTACTCACAACCAGTGTGTTTTAAGCCATCAGGTCTGGGACTCGAACTATGGTCAATTTCATGGGAGTCCAGTGATGTAACTATTAGGCCATCAGCTTGTCCCCTGAATTATTTTTTTAAGTTGTGCTAACATCATAAATAATTAATTCAGATATCAACTCTATACTCATGTTTTAGGCATAATTCTTGGCTGCTGAAGTCCTTATGTTAAGTGACTGTCCATCTACTTATACAAACTTTAAGTACAAACATGGTTTGAAGCTCTGAGTATAACTATGAATAGTTGGTACTTAAAAAGAGTTTCTTTTGTTCCTCTAAATGATATTGTATTCAAAGTTTTATATATATTTAACTTGTCTCTTAGGACTGGGAAAGTCTGCAGGTTAGTAAGTGTCAGGGACAGCAGTGAATGAGTAACACTCATTTCACCCCTTCTGTGGAGGGGGAAGGATTGCGAAGGAAAGGACAGAAAAAGAAAGCAATTGTTGATTTACTCCTTGTGCACACAATCTCCTCTCTGATGGGACTGCTGGCTCTGATCAGAAATCCTACCTGCTCCAGCTCATGAATTGAGAGAATGAGCCACAAGGGTGAGTCTGCCATTTGCTTTTCCAATGTCTTCAGGAAAAAGACAAGTGATACTTCCAATGAGACCAGGTGTTTCAGGTGGCTCCATCATCATTTTGAATGATGAGTTCCCAGGACTGGTCAGTAAGAGCATCTCTGCTTAAAAAATAAAAATAAAAATAAAAATAAATGTGGGGCGGGACAGGGACAGGGTTGGGTTGTCCTCTCTGCGGCTCCTTGCTTATGCACAGCACGTTTCCTTAAACTGTGCAGCTGACGCTCAGCAGACTTAGTTTTTGTTCAGGGCTGGTTTTGATCTGCGGTGTTCAGGGATGAGCAGTTCCTTTCAAGTTATTTGCAAACCTTGTCAAAGCCTGATTGCAGCATGACATTGATGACAGACTGATTATTACTTGTCTCAAAAAGCAGTGTAAGAACATATTGGCTTTCATGCAAACATCCAGCTTGTCATTAGCGTACAGTGCAAATGGCAGAGGTTTCCTACCAGAATCCTGGAAGCACAGGCAAAAGGAGGGGTCTCTGCTTCTATTGGTCCTACAAGGATTTCAATAAAATTTTAGGGATAATTTTTATCAAATTAAATTCTCACAACACCAAAATAAGTGGTCTTGCTTTGAAATTTCATAGATTATTTTGAGAAGCATTTATTCCAGTAAGTTAGACAAAAAAATTTAAAAAGACATATAGAATACTATTAAAATATAAGTAATTCTTTGTTCCCGGTAAAGAAAATCTGCTGAAGCTTTTAAGTGAGTTTGCTTGTGAGGTTCTTCCTTGGAGACCCTAGGTAGTAAGTGCGGTCATTTATCAGTATCCCACCACATGAATAAATTAGCAACTTGGGATGTGAATTAGACCATGCAGGAGATACTTATCCTTTTCGCATCATAGAAACCTAATTGAATTAAGGAAGCATATGTATTTGAAAACCAGTCACACACCTTAGAAACTCCAAAATGTTAAATGTATTCAAGAGTCATAAAATGTACCTACATGTCTATGTAATACTTAAGAAAAAGCTACTGACTGGCAACTAGTGGGGTTTTATGGTCAGGATCTTGTATTGCCTCCTTATCTATGTTCTTCTTGCTATTCATCACTTCTTTAGGTAGAAAGGTAAGGGAATAATCTCATCAGGCCAGAGTCACTCGTTCATAGAAGGAAAAAGTAATTAAAAAAAAATACTAAGTGTACAAGGAGATAACTTATTTAAAGTTAATTAGAAGTATTACTTGACCAAATAGTATATGTAAATAAAAAAATTAAGTGGAGCTAATGGGTTTTGACATTTGACTCATATTAGTTTGACATATTTGCTCACGTATGTGCTTGTATTATCCTTGTTAGACCACACATTTCTAGAAGGGATTCTAAAAGGTAATTACTCCAAGAATAACAAACACTAGGAGGGTGGATGTGGCTCATAGTCTGTGAGGCTGACTCACATGGGAAGGATACCACTCCACACCAGAAGACCCTCCTGAGTCAGATATGCGTGTGTGTGTGATCTGGGGCTGACTAAGGCTACAGGTAAATGACATCATTGAGACCCTCTTGGGGGTTCTTTTCCTTCTCTCTTTCCCTCTCACTTATGGAAGAAATAGATAACAAACATTAAGAAAAAAAATGTCCCCTTGAATAATATATAGGAACTATCAACAAATGAATAAATACTATTTTACCATTTCACAAGTAAAAAAAAACACAATTAGAAATAATTCTAGGGTCCAGCAGGTGACATGGCAGTTAAGGTGTTGGACTCCCACATGGCCTACTGTGGTTTGAGTCTCAGAACTGGCAGCTTGCTTTCTCACCACCACCCCCCCCCCCCCAACCTTTCTCTGTCTCCCTCTAGTGAGCACATGTGCCCTATAGCAAATTTTAACACAGTAGTAGTAGTAGTAGTAGTAGTAATGATAAATAAAGTTAAACAAATAATTCTTAAAAGAAGAAATTATTTCTAATGAAAGCCATACAGATTCTCTACATTGTAAACAATCAAAAAGTGCTAAGAAAAAAAATTTAAATCTTAATAAATGGAGGATTAGGATGTTCTTTCATTAAAAAGCTCAATGTTATTAATATGTAATTTCCCCTCAAAATGATCGATGGAATCAACATTCTCTCAATCAAAACAATAGAAACAAATTTTCTTTTTGCTTTTTAATGGAGAGCAGTTATGAGCATGTTAATTATAAGATGTGTAAGGAAATGCATACAACCTGGAAGAGCAAGGCAATCTTTAAAAAGAACAGATGTGATTGAATTGTTTTAACAGAGATAAGTCTTATAAAAAAAGGTGCAGTGATTAAGGCAATGTGGTATCATAAAAATAAACAAATAGGTTGATAAAGTTTGGATACTGGCTTGTCCCCCAAAGTTGCATGTTTTGAAATTTGGTGTTAAGATTTGGTGAGGCCTGTGGTCACTGATTGGATCAAGGTTACTGAGTTATTGAGGCAATACTCTCATGAACTGATTACTGACATCTCAAGAGATTGAGTGTGTCTTAGCTTTCTTGAGAAGGATTAGTTCTCACTAGAGCTGATTGCTATAAAAGAAAAAGCAGCCTGCAGCTCTCTCTCTGTGCACACCTGCTGTCTTCTCTGTGTCATTGGCCATGCTGTAAGGCTATGCCCTTTGACTTTTCAGCCACAAATTCATGAATTTTGCATATAAGCCTCTATTCTCTTAAATTCACTCAGTCTCAGGTATTTCCGTTAGCAGTTCATGAATGGACTAAGACATAGGTCAACAGAATAGAATAAGAGATCCAGAAATTGATCCACACATATGGTCACATGTCTTATCACAAAGATTCCATAGTCATTTCAATGTGAAAAAGACAGTGGTTTGGAAAAAATGATTGAACCAATTGGTTATCCATTTCAAAAATAAATTGATCTACTCTTACCTCACACCATAAACAAAACTGAATTTGCAGTGGAATTTAGACATTACTCCGAAAGACCACAGAGAAACATTTTTTTTTTTTCAGAAGAAATTATAGCATGATTTTTTTGTTTTGTTTTGTTTTGTTTTTGAAAGGTTTTTGCTATAGGGCATGTGTGCTCACCAGAAAGACAGAGAGAGACAGAGAGACAGAAAGCGAGAAATCACCCCCCGGGGAAATGGCCACACCACAATCCCTTCTCCTCGATTCTCTTCTCGAGATCTTGGGCACGCATGATGCACATGCGCCTGGCATGAGTTTAAGCCACTGGGTCTGAGACTTAAACCACGGTCGACTACATGGGAGGCCAGCAACATATCCATTACGCCAAGTACTGGTCCCACTTTAAAAAAAAATTTATTTATTTAATTTGTTATTATTATTTCTTTAATTTGACCAGAGGGAGAAAGATAAAGAGAAAGGGAAAGCAAGAAAGTAAGCCACCAGGTCTGGGGTTCAAACCATGGTTGGCCATGTAAGAATCCAGCTCCCTTAACCACCATGCCACCTGCTGGTCCCTGGAATGCTTTTTCAGTGTTGAGAAAGGAAGAGTTCTTAAATTGCTAAATGTAAAGAAAAAGATTCAATAATTGGGCTTTATTTAAATTAGTCAATTTCATTCTTTAAAAGATAACTTCAATTGTGTAAAAAACAAACAACAAATATGAGAAGATAACTGATACATCTAAATAGATAGAGAAAAATATCATCTATACAATGATGGCATGGTGGTTAAGATGGCTGGGTTCCATATGACCAACTACATGGTTTGATTCCAGTACCTGATGGCTTGAGGAACAAACAAAGCACATATGCATGCATGACAAAAATGCCAAATGCACTGAGAGATGAAGGAAAAGGGGTTACAGCATGACTGTCTCCCATAAGAGCTGTTTCTCACTTTTTCTCTCTCTTTCTCTCTTTGTCTCTGAGCACATGCTCCCCTGGCAAAGTTTATATATGAGCACACACACACACACATATATATATACACACATACATATACATATACATAAACACACACACACACACACACACACACCTGTGACCCTGACTGGCTAAGAGGATCACAGAGTGACAAGATCCTATCAGGGTTTCCTGTCTCTTACTAGAAAGAAAGAAAGAGAGAAAAAGAAAGAAAGGAAGGAAGGAAGAAGAAAGAAAGAAAAAAGAGAAAGAGAGAAAAAAAGAGAGAAGACAGTTTATGATGAAATATAGCTTATGAATCAAAGATAAAAAGAATACTTAAAAAGGAGAAAATGAACGAGGTGTTTAAGTAGTCACTTAACCAAAGAGGATATCCATACAGTTAGTAGCCATTTGAAAAGGTGGTTAGAATCATTAATGATCTGCTATATACAAGTTAAAATCATAAGATATAACACTAGTTCTCAAGCAGAATAAACAAAATGTGTAAAGGCTGAAAATAAAAAGTGTCAGTAAGAATATCAATAAATGAAATTTCTCAATTATTATACAAATTACATCATAACTCAGTCACTTTTCTGGAAGTGTGTTTGGCAGTATCTACATAAACGGAGTATACACATAACCAATTCTACTCTGAGTTATATACACAATAGAAATGAGTGCATATGGCAACAGAAAGCATATACAGAAATTTACCCAGTAATGTTCTACATACTAGTTTCAAACAGAAAACAACATCAATATCTATACACAGAAGAATAAATAAATACATGATGGAATGTTTATATATTATAATATTTAGCAACAGTGAATAATAGCAACTACTTATAATGAACAGTAATAATGTAGAAGAAAAAGTGTGCTGGCTAGAAGTAAAACATCAGAAATGTTAGAAGGAAATTTCTGATTTCTGATTTTTTGTTTATATAGTTGGAAGAAAATAATTATTTTCTAATATTGATGATTAATAAAAAGAGGCAAAATATAAGAATATTGCTTAATTACTAGAAAAGATTAAAAACAACTAATTAAGTGGAAATTTTGCTCCTTGATTTCTTTTTTAAAAACAATATGTATTTTTCATAATTAACTTTTTGAATTATAAGACATACTTCATGTGTGAAGCTGCTGAATGTGAATTAAAAGCTGTAGACCCATTTTCCTAATGTTGATGTACTTACAACAGGAAAGTCATTAGAATTTAGCAGAAGCCAAGACCTGTCTAAGTCAGGAATTCACATAGGCCTTGACTGAAAGTTTTCTCACCTACCAGCCTCAGTAAAGACCATTCCCTGGAACTTACACAAACAAGCATATGCATTAGTCAGTGTGTAAGATTCAGTGGGGAGGACTTGGCAGAAAGACAAAAAAGAGTCTCCAAACTTCTTTGGAAAGTGTTTTGCCACTTATCCTAAAGCTATAACTCTGCCAACTGGAGTCAGTGGGCTATTATAAATTTATATATGCATTTAATCTGCCTGGAGAATTTTTTTACTTATATGGTACATCAACATTTCAAAACAACCTTTTAAGATACAGAATCTTCCAAGAGGAAGGTTCTTTATATGTGAGAGGCAGCTTTCCTTCTGAGGGACAGCAATGACTAGTTTGTTTGAGTACAAAACTGACAGTTGAGAAAGTCTGCAACATAATTCTGGCTTTTCTACTTCCTTAGGTTGGCCATACAGAATAAAAACGAACCTGTTAAGGAAGCAGAATTTTGGAGGATGTACATACACATAGGAAAGAAGGATTAGAGACGTCACTGTGATAAGAGTTAGAGAAACGACTTGACCACTGTCCGAGTTGCCTTTTCCGGTTAGAGTTGGACAGAAACCATTGCCAAAACTAGTACAAAGGTTCGTGAAGCTTTGTGGAGTGAGATGAAGTAGGAGGTTTAGGCCAGTCATGATGGTGGACGACATGTGGAAGATGGTGTTTGGGCTGCCCCGCGCACCCTGGGCGCCTGTGCACCCGTGATCCTGGATGACTGGGAAGGCCCGAAGGAGGGTAACAGTGACAGATTCTGTCGAGCGTGCTGTTCTCTCTTTTGCCTCTGTCATAGAAGCCAGAGACACACTTAAAAAATACATTGTTAGAAAATATAGAATTCTGTTAAATTATCTTGCCTTTATAATTTGAAAATACATTTAAAATATTTCAAATGAGTGAAATTTTTAAAGGAAATCATGAAATAACGCAGTAGATTGAAAGTAAAGTTTTTATAGAAAATCCATTTTGTCACATTTTGGAAGAGGAATTTTAGCCTTTCATGGGTCCTGAATAGAGATACTGTTCCTTCTCAGAGTCTGACTTTTAGCCTTAGGGATTAAAGTTATCTTGAAGAGATGAGGATTACTAATTGCCGGTTAAGGTATACTGGACATTGTACAAATAGTTTGTTTTTGTTTTGTTTTTCCTACAGGGAGCAGCTTTAGTTTAACTTTGTTATGGGGACAACATTCACTATAGAATATGAGAAAAGTTACTCAAACTATATCTGATAAAAAAATATGAAAATAAAAAAATGGGGCCCAACCTCTCAATAGGAAACAAGTAGGAAGATCAAGGATCAAGGGATTACATGGAGGATATGGTGAACAGATAAAGGTGTCAGTAGAAAGATTCCAATAATAAGATCTTCTCTTTCAAATGGGCTATCTAAATCCTGAATTACATAATCAATTAATCAGTTAATTAGACTATTCATCAGAAATTCAAGCTTCTCCAAAATGAAAGCCTAGTCTTTTAAGAGTTAATTGGCAAAATCAACATTTAGTCACGTCCTTCAGTCCTTCAAGTAGGCTAAGGTATTAGAACAGGAAGTGAAAAGTAGTTGGCATATTATGTATAGTTTTAGTAGTTCTAGATCTGTAACTTAGAAAAGGTATAGTTAGGTCCATTTAAAAAATCTTGACATGAAATATTATAACTCAATTGAGAAAATACACCAACTCAGAAAATCTTCATAACTTAGAGAAGTTAAGTATGATGACTAAGTATGCTGTAAGCCTGCTCATATAAGAAGGACTCCAAATTACTTATTATGGCCCATGCACTATGTTCATCCATGCAGTAGAGAATGGATATTAGGTTTGAAATATTATCTATATCTGTGGGATATTGCATGATCTAAGATTTTGGGGGCATGTTCACAATTTTTTTTTTTTTTTGGTTAAGTTTTGTTTATTATAGGGCACATGTGCTTACAGGAGGTGGGGAGCAGGGAGTGAGGGCGAGAGAGAGGAAGAGGAAGGAAAGTGAGAAATCACACCACCCAACCTCTCAGGGAAGATGGTTGTGCCACAGTCCTTACTCCTTCAGTCTCCTTTAGGGATTTTGGGTATGTACACATGAACTGGCATGTTTTCCAAGCTGCCAGGTCCAGGACCTAAACCACGCAGTTGGCGAGGTGGGATCTAGCCACCTTAACCACCAACCTACCTGCTGGCCACTATGATGAGTTTTTTATTTAATTAATTAATTAATTTATTTATTTATTTATTTATTTTTAACTAATCTAAGTAGCAGGATTTCTCCTAGGCCAAGGATTTTGATTTCCATTTTTCAGTGGCTTCCAGTCTTTCACTGTGGTCTAATTACCGAATTTCGTACTATATATCAAACTATTTCCATCTACACTTGATTTGATAGAGTGATGTCAAGATTGTGATGTCCAAATTGACATCCTAATTTATTCAAACCTGGTCCTACTCTTAAATTCTACATTTCAGAAATTGGGATTGCCAACTACTCAACTACTTGCAGAAACTCTTCTCCCATAGCAATGTGTCCCATCTTATCCTGCCTGAATCTACATTCCTTTGTGTAGTACAGGGAGAAAAATATCCTTTGCTTTAGTAATTAAATGGAAAAGTAAGATGACACACTTAATTTACATTAAATATGAAAAACACACATACGTATGTGTGCATATGTATACATAAAATGTATAGATACCCATGAATACGCAATATCAGGTGTCTTCAAAATATCATAGAAATGTATGTTGTGCATTTATTCTGTGTGGATTTCAAACATTTCTTGCACTAACTGAAGTCATATTTTAATTCCTTTCTTCCAAGAACTTGTTGAAGTTCCCTTGTACACATACTGCAAATAGTACAACTCGTTTTTATATATGTAGTATATTCTATGAAAGAAGAGCAGCCACAATACCATCAGCATCAGCAAATTTCAAAAATATATTAGGTTTGAGAAGGACCTCAGGAAAAATTCCTACTGATGAAGGAGAATATACTAGTTTAGAGTGTTTCAGCAGAATGGGCAGATGAAGTTCAACGAGTGATAGAGAATAGTTGGTCAAGGATGATTCTCAGAAGAGGCAAACATTGTTATTGGGGTGGAAAAGTTAAGGGTTAAGGTCATGTGAAAAAGAAGACAGGCCAAAACATCTATGGAGGACAAAATATGTGAGGGCTAGTATGAAAAGTCTCTCAGTCCTTCAATATCTCTCATAGTTTCCAGAAAAAAAAGAACAGCACAATAACAGAACCTCAGATAAATATTACACTAAAACACAAGTAGTGGTTTCATACATTCTGCTTTTTAAAATTGTATTCTGCTTCCAAGGCTATTTGATTTGAGATCTTTGGTCATTCCTCTTACTAAACAAGGGTGTGTTTGTACTTATATAAATACATTTAAATTGTTTAAATATATTTCCTTTACATCAAAGAGCCATATTTAAAAATCATTTTCATAACCTCATTCTAAATAGAGGTGCCAAGAGTAACAATTTAAAAACTATATGCACCAATATGTTTTTATCAATGTTTCAGTGTCTGCTAGCAAAGTCTTCTGATACAGGTGCCTCTCATTCCAAATGCAAAAGCAGAAAGAAAGTACCTTTAGTTTTGTTATTTAGCTTTTATTTAAAAGTTAATATATTTTGGTGGATTCAGAGCTAAGGTAAAGAGTTTGTAGCAGCAAATTTGATACATATTCAAATATAGATATCCAACATAGAGAAATATACAATATGTAAAAAGAGTTGCAATGCAAAAAAGGAGAAACACACATAATGAAGCAACCTCTTTGACAGCCAGTATCAATAGTGATGGAAGAAGGGATTTCACCAAACCTTGGGATCTAGAATTGAATGAGATATTAATATTTGAATAGTAATAAAATAATCATGAGCAAGTTAAAAATGTTGGCAGCTTAAATATCTGATAGAATAAATGGGATACTGGATTATGTCTGACAGAGGGCTTGAGAAATGAAAAATAGGAGAAGAAAAATGTTTAATAGACTTGCCATAGATTCTAAATGAAATAAAATATTATATCTAAGCAGATCTGGAATAGTCAAATCAAAAAGGAAAAAAAAAAAGATTTAACAGAATCATGTTCTTCTATCAGTCTACCCTGCCTTACATTTCTATTCTTTCTTAGTTAAAATATCTCAATGCCTCTCTTCTAGCTACATTCTTCTCACACTCTTAAATTTTATGTTTTTGCCCTCAGGCACAGCCTTTGGAATGCCAACCATTTATGAAGATTCCTCTCCACCTGCTTCACTTGATAACATCGCAGCAGGTTTCTATTTTTCAACACGTGCAATTGAAATTTCTGACAGGTGAGCAATATGAAATCAAAGGTAATTTTTGTTTCTTTGTTTCAAGAACCTTGAGTTAACAGAGTAGTCCTCCACTCAGTTTTGGTAAGAATATCATGAGAACGACAGATTTTTTTCTCATCATATTATATCAGGAGGCACATAATTAGAGTTTTTCATATACTGATAAAGATAACTGACCAGTCCTTTAATGAAGGTCATGTAGGGGAGGCAACATTTGACCTTTACCCTCTTATGGCAGATTTCTTGACTGGGTTCGAGAATTAAACTGATATAAGACAGATTACCAGGTGAAAAGCATACCAATTTATTTAATATAAGTTTAATGTGACATAAACATCCTTATAGAGAAATGTAGACCCAAAGAAGTGTCCGGACCTATATACTTTTATATTGGGTTGAAGAAAGAGAGGTGATGATGGAAAAGTAACTGAACAACGTGAGGAGACTAAAGGAGGACAAAGACGTACTTAAACAAGGTCTACTTGCACAAAATTCTGTCTCAACTTCCAGACCCTGATGATAAGAGTGCTGCTTTTTGGGTCAGCCAGTGGTCTGGTGGTTAAGGCACTGGATCCCACATGGATGACTTCCTGTTTGAGTCCCAGCCCTGGAGGCTTGAAAAACACACTGCACACTTGTGCATGCATGCCCAAAATCTCGCAGGAGAATGGAGGAGAAGGGATTGAGGTGAGCACATGTGTCCTATAGCAATACTTAAAAAAAAAAAAAAAAAAAAAAAAAAGCTATTTTTCTTCTGGTGTAGAAAGAACATCTTCCACATGGAAATTTTATCACTTGATTTCAGACAGAAAGGGAGGATCAAAGTGCTCTTCCTATATCTACTCTGTATGTGTTTGTGTATTTTGAGTAATTTTAACACAAAATAATCTTTATGCCAAAGTGAAATATTGGGCTGTCTGAAAAGTCATCATGCATTTTTTGCATAGGAAAACATGCCATGACTTTCCCAACCACCTAATATTTGGGGGTGGCTTATTCTGTCACCCTTCAGTGGTATTTGACAGCTTTCTCCATAGGAAATATTATTATTTTTCTTAGTAATCAAGAAGAATTTGTGAGAAGACTCTCCAAGACTGAAATGTCCTCTTTTTTTTAAATTTTTTAAAGTTATTTTATGTATTCATTCATTAATTTTAATTTGACTAGAGAGGAAACAGAGATAGAGAGAGAGAGAGAGAGAGAGAGAGAGAGAGAGAGAGAAAGTGAGAAAGCAAGCTGCCAGGTCCAGGACTGGACTTAAACTGTAGTCAGCCATGTGGGAGTGTCCAGCACCTTAACCACCATGCCACCTGCTGGTCCCGAAATGTCCTCTTTTTAAATCAAATTTGCAGCCACCATTTTAGAATCTATTGATTATTAATGCTCAGTTATTAATTCCCTAATTGTTTTAGTTCATTTTCTGTTGCTATTGCAGATTACGTGTGACTGGATAATTTATAAAGAAGAGAGATTTATTTGGTTCATGGTACTCGTGGCTGGGAAGTCCATGACTGAGACATGACATCTGGTGAGGGCCCTCTTGCAGCATAATAGCATGGTGGAAGATGTCACATGAATGAGAGAATCTATATGAGAGAGGGCAAGAGGGGGTGAACTTGCTTTTATAACAAACCCACCTCTCAATAATAACTTTAATCCATTGTACCCCACCTCCCAACACTGTTGCATTGGGGATTAAGTTTCCAACAAATGAAGTTGGGGAATATGTTCAAACCATTGCAATCATTACATATGCATTACTTGTTATTCCGCTGTAGGAAAGAGCTCTTCTTTCCTTCCTTTCTTCTTTCGTTATTATTATTGCATATTTTCAGCTCAAAGTAGCCAGATTTTGTCAATGGCAGTCCCTTTTAGTCCTGTGTCCTCTTGACATGTTCAGACCATTTTTTAAAAACTTTCTTATTTGAGGGTCAAAAATATATCCTAGAAAAGTTTTTCTTTTTAATATTGTATTTTGAATCCTTACCACTTCAAGTTAAGGAGAGTAGGATTCTATTGGCTCTTTTCTATGCCCATTCTCCTAGACTTTATGCTATATCCCAGCCAGGAGAATGTTTCTTCTTTGTTCCCATTGGTATAAAAATCATTTTCAGTCAATCTAGCAGATTCCTTAGTGAACCTGGAAGATTTTTGATAGCTTTCTTTATTTCCTTAGAATATGTAGATTTCACTTGCTTTATGCTCCATTAGCTTCTGCCACAGAAGTTTCAGGTGAAAGCAGTTAGACAACCTTATTCACTGTGGCCTTCCTACTAGAAACCAGTTAAAGCCAATTAAAATCTATTGATGACTAGTTAGTGGATTATTTTATTATAGGTATTATTTATAGAAAAGAAAGGAAGGAAAGGTTGCATTCTTTTTTTTTTTTTTTTTTTGGAGAGGTTTTTGCTATAGGGTGCGTGTGCTCGCCAGACAGAGAGAGACAGAGAGACAGAAAGCGAGAAATCACCTCTAAGGGGGGATGGCCACGCTGCAATCCCTTCTTCTCCACTCTCCTCTCGGGATCTTGGGCACACACGCACATGCGCCCGGCGTGAGTTTAAGCCACCTGGTCCAGGACTCGAACCGCAGTCAACTACGCAGGGGTCCAGCGACATAGCCATTACGCTCACTGCTGGTCCCAAGGTTGCATTCTTTATCAAGGTCCTAGCAGGACAGTGGATTCATCTCAAATAGCTCACATAAAAATATATATTTGAGGAATAACTTAGTTAGTGACTAGGGAAAAGAGATCACACAAGAGTTGGTGAGACATCCCAAAACTAGAATATTAGTCTGGCCACTTGGTCAAATTTGACCACTTCTAGGGTCAAGTGACACAGAAAGGATACAAAGTTACAATAAACCACTGGAATAGGGGTAATAGAGGACTCTTAGAGGGACATAGCCGCCAGCTCAGTTGTGGCACCAGGGATGGAGGAAAAGGTGAGTAAACAAAGACTGTTCTCTCTTCCCATCCTCATCTCCTATAGTGCTACCATTTTCCAAACTTAACTGAAATTAGCCTGCAGGAGAGGCAAGGACACGCAGGTCACAGTAATCATCTCTGGGAAAGGAACAGAGATACATACGGTGGGTGAGCAAAGAAAGAAGAGCCAGTGCCAATACTCATAGTCCTGTTCACTATCATCTGGTAACCTAGTGCAGTATCTTCTTCAGCAAGGTTGTAGATACTGATTTTCCTATGCTGAACGCCTCAGAAATATACTTTTAATTCGGTTCAAAAGATTCTGCCATACATAAGTGGTATCATATTTACTTTATCAGAAGGAGCTTGTACCTCTCTTCTCCTCTTGAAAAATCCAATTTGTTATTCCACTGAGAGCGAAGATGTCAGGTGCATGTGTGGATGAGGCAGTCATAAACAAGTCTACATTCAGTGCACACAATCTAACCCTGTTAGAGGCTATCAGTTAGGGTATTTTCAAGGGGACTGAAGTTGATTATGAGAGAACAAAGAAGCAAAAGTCATACTACATAATAAAAATGGAAATTAGTTTGGATTCTCAATTCTGTTTCCTGAGCCAATGAACATAAAGTTCATGTTCTGCACATCTGTTTGCTGAGATGAATCTATAGCGATGTTAGGATAAACTAAAATAAACTCCAAATAGTTTCCTAGGGTCATCCTCAAAACTGAAAACATGGATCTCGGTCTCCCTGTGGGCAGATTTAGGGACGTCCTACTTGGGGTTTTTGTGCAGGTTATGATTTCCTCATTTTGACAAGAACTATAAAATCACAATGTTTTCCCATTATATTTTCCCTTTTAAGCTTGGCTAGCAAGCTGTACTGATCTGGTGCCAATATTACATCCATGAGCTATTTAAGGCCAAATGTCTGCATTTTAGAAAATTTAATTATAAAGAAGAGTTTGTACAAAGCCTGCTACCAATAGAAATTTTTATATTAAATATATTTTCATCCAATTATTTCCCAAAGCAGCTTTCAGTTTTCTGTTTCTTTTTCCTTTCCTGAACCATTTTGTTGCTATGTTTCCAGCCTGGTACTGCAGCGTTGTGCTCACACAGGGAGACTAGGAAGCAGACGTGACCAGACATAAAGGTGATAAAGGCCCGTCTCATTTCAATGTTCAGCCAGGGTGGAATGCAAATAGCAAGCAGTGCATGACAAAAAGTAAATTAGATCTTTAAAATCCCTCCTTTAATAATCTTAGATGGTATTGGCAGCTCAGGTAAGACTTTTCTATGAATACAGGATTTTTAGCTAAGCAAAATCCCCTTAAAAACCAGATAAGAGGTAATACAACTTTGTCCCTTCGCTATAAATGATATTCCTTCCTTTTCTATAATGTGTTTGAAACACACAAACACATACACACACCTATATTTTTCTGATGGCTTATTTTTATTGTATCATCTAAATATTTTACTCTTATAGCAAATATTTGGCAAGTCTACTCTTATAGGACACAGATCTGGGTCATGTTCAAAGGTCAAGAAGACATAAAATGTGTCCTCTGGGTAATCACAGTTGCTTAGAGGAATCATATTCAGGACAAATAATGACCCACTGCAATATGACAACATGCTTAAATATAGGTAGAATATAATGCTTCTTGGGGTACCAGGAAGGAAATAACCAGCTCTGCCTTTTGTAATAAAGAATGTGTCCCCCCCAAAAAAAAATCAGAATTAGATAATAAGATTCAATGGAATGAATTTGTCAGATATGCTATATAGAGAACGCATTCCAGGTAGAGAGAACAGAATATTCAAATGCATGGACTCAGTTGTACGATGATAAAGTCCATTCAAATTTGTATCAATTTTGTTAATTTTGAGATGACATAATACCCGTAGTTCTTTTTTCCTGTTGTTTTTCAGAGAGATTTTTCCTATAGAGGGTTTGCACTTGCTAGAGAGACAGAGATAGACCAAGAGATAGAAAGTGAGAAATCACCCCCCCTCGCTCCCCAGGAGGGATGGCCGTGCCACAGTCTCTTCTTCTCCATTTTCCTCTTGTGATTTTGGGCACGCACACACACGCACCCAGCATGAGTTTCACGTTGCTAGGTCTGGGACTTGAACTGTGGTCAACTATGTGGGAGTCCAGCGACATAACCATTATGTTACCTGCTGGTCCCAATACCTCTAGTTTTTCACATTTTCTTGAGTTCAGATCAGTGGAATTTGGAAACTAACACTGAACTATATGAGGGGACTTCAAAAAGTTTGTAGAAAAATTAAAGTACAAGTTTAATACAAAATATTTTTAAATTCTTGCATAGTTTTTCATAATATACATTTTCTATGACCTTTTTTGAAGACCCCTTCATATATTAAAGTAGATTCCATTTGAATTTTGACCTAGTCTTTGGCCAACTGGGTGCTAAGAACTTGAAATAGTAGGAATAATATTCAATCAAAAAACTCATTTTGAGATGATGAAATGGCAAAGTTTATAGAAGTACAGGACACCTGAGAGTCCCTTGTAAATTGGCCTATAAATGAAATTGTAACTTGGTGTAATATTATTAGCACAGGCTTCAGAATCAGATGGCATTCGTTTTAAACCATTTTTGTATGTATTAATGTTAGCTGAGTGAACCTGGGCAAGTCAACTAACTACCCTAAATATCACTTCTCCCGTCTGCAAGATGAACACAATGAGGATGAGGCTTAGCACTGCTGGAAAGATTGAAAACACTGAAGATATGTCTTCTAGCACACCGTCTGTCTCATAGCAGCTTCTCAGTAAATGAATAATGGGAAAATGATGCAGAAGAAAGTATTTACCCTAAATTGTAAGTCAGGTAATCAGGGATGGCATATTTATATGACACATTATTCATTTCACTTTTTAAGAAAGCCACACCATCCTGTTTGCCTTTCTGACATATTTTACATCTTCTAACACTTCTCAGATGGCATTAGCACAGGCCCTCTGTATTCCACAGTTTCTGAGGAGGACAGTGTAAGCAGCATGTTAAGTGCCAAGTAGCAGGTAGAGATTAGGGGAGGAAGAAAGAGACAGGAAAGCAAGCTCTTGTTTTTGCCTTTCTAGAACTTTCTTCCCCCTCAACAGAACAGATTTCTGACTTAAGAACACAACAGTCATGCTATAAGAGATTGCTAAAACATTCATCTGAGAAAAATTAAAATCAGGGTGAGGATCTTCTCTTCTATTTTCCCCTTGGAACAGGTTTCTTTGTCTCCTGCACCACGTTCAAGCTGAGCATGTCAGCAGCAGCAGAGGGAGATTTGTGATCTGAATCTCAGGCTCGAAGTTGTTTACTGTTGAGTATATTCAAGCATCATTGCATTTTCTCCTCTCCTTAATATGTTACTGGCAGTCAGATGGCTTAAAGCATCTCTGTCCAAATGGAATCTTTTTTGCTTTGTTCTCCTTTCCCTCTGCCTCAGACACATGGCCACCTGGCATATGCTGTGTGTTCTCAGTGCAGAGACTGCCAGAAAGCAAACAAAGCCCGCGTGGACACGCATGGGCAGAGCAGCACGATGGCTGTGAATGCAGTGAAACCACTGGTCATTCGGTCAAATATTCAGATCAAATGGTTTCTTTGAGTGAATTAACTAGAGGCACAGTAGATCCTGTCATGTAAAGATGCAGAATTAAAAAAAGGGTAGTAATTTACAAGTTTTCTTCCAATGTTCCACATTGCTGAAAGACATTTCCCTAACAACTTTGATATTTTGAAAATTTAAATTAGATAATTATTGGCGTAATGGTATCCAATTACATAAGAATTTGCAGAGAAAGGAGAGAGAGAAAAACCCAAACAGTGGTTTTAAAGGCAGTCCCCATATCTCCTTAGAAACTACAAGGATTTTTAGAAAACTCTATAATAGCTCTTGTAGAGATCACAGGCAGTGTTCAAGAGTAGTACATTCCAGGAGGTAATTTTTCTATATATCTACATTATAGTAACAACCATTTGGAAAGAAAAGGAATAAATACATAAATAGAAGTAGCTAATAAGAGTTTTTTTGAAGTTATAGCCACACATATTTTTGTGTTCCTTTTCTTTTTTTTCTCTCTCTCTCTTTTTTCTTTTTTTTTTTTTTTCCCCCCTAAGGTGATGCATTATATAGTACAGCTTCTTTTCTGGAAAGAGAAAATAAAGTAAGGAGGTATAAATTCAGTGTCTTAATTTCCTTCATTTTCTAAACTTACATTTCACTGTTTGAAAGATATAGTACTTTCAGGGGGTGGAGAATTTTAGAAAAACAATTGTTGCTATTTTTGCTAAGAATAATTTGTTGGCAAACATGCTATGTCTCACTAAGTTTAGCATAAAACAGTGTATTTACTGTTACATGGAGACGGCGCTTCCTCAAGCTGGCACATTTATTTTCCCTTGTGAGGTAAGATTAAACAGCAGAGGCCTCTGAACTATTATGTAAGAACACGTTGATGATAAGTTCTATAGTCCTAGATTTTCAAAAGGCATGACTTATGACACACCTTCATAAGATAAACCACAGGTAAGTTTGGTGTGATCCATAATCTCATTAGCTATCCAGCTGTGGTTAGATTGATTTAATATGCATTTTGATTATCCAAAATAAACTACACTGTCTACTGAGAGGTGGAGTGTCAATACGGGTAATAAAGGACCTTAACTTTAGTAAATTTACCTGATTTAGTATGCAAGGGAAACAAATGAATAGCATAAAATGATCGCTGAAAGGTGGCAGTTCAGTGGATTCTTCTACTCATATCTCTACTTCTTACCTTTTCCCCTTCCCCTGCCTCTGTTTTTATCTAACTAGTGTTGACAGAAATAACTAACTCTGTAGAAATAATAATTAATATGTTCTATTAGTAAGCACAACTTCGAGTGACCAATCCAAAGAAAGGCAAGTGTGTTTTTCTCGGGTGCTGAGATGCAGTGGATAGTAGGAGAGTTGTCAATCAGCATCAGGAGTCTTTGACACTGGTCTGGCCCCAAAAGGTGGAGCATCTGCAGATTTATATGTGAATTTGAAATTCTTGATTAGTAATTAGTTAAAGAAAATAACAAGTCTCTGTTCCTGAAAGAAATCAGTAAAGTTAAAGAATAGCTGTGCTTTACTCCAAGAAATAAGAAGGCTCACTATGCATCAGAAAAACTATGCCTGGGCAGGATGTAGCATCCCACTTCCAATGGTCTACTATTGTTTGTAGGCCTCTGTTAATTTTTGTGGGCATGACTGTTTCAGGCCTTCTGGGAACAACTTTGGAGTAAGGAAAGTAGTCATAATTGTGTCCTCACTAGATACCAGTTTGTGTAGATTCTATGTCCCCAAATTTATATCATCTGAATTGCAGTTATCCAAATACACATTGTCAAAATCATTCTTCGACACTGTTTATATTATACTATTTTATTTCTTGGCCTTTAATTTGCCAGAATATTCATGACAATGTGTATCTCTATATCTGTATATGTATCTTTATCTATAGCAGTACCATTTATTTATCCCTAGAGAAAACAATTGGAGGTGAAATTCCATAATATCTTCACAAGCTAACTTTTCTATTGAATTTATGTATGGTTTCTTTTCCTGACAGATTATATGTGCATGTGCATGTGTGTCAATCAACACCCTTCAGTACAGTCATACGTTATTTCTTAGGGAGAAAAGTCAGCGTAGCCTCTGGATATTCATGATCTCCAGCAATTTGTTTTCTGAGTTAACTTTTCTACCTTGTGTGTTATAGTTCTTTTTCTTTGTTATTTATCCACACTGGCAAATAGTTTTTCAGCTTCCTGTTATTGATTATGTAATTCTCCAGACTAAGCCTTTGTCTTTCTTTCATTTTCATGTTTACAAATTCTATGCATTTTTCTATGTTTGGCTTAAATATAACTTATACTATGAAGTATTTTCCAATTTTCTTAGCTTTATATAGTCTCTCTCAACTTAGATATGACTGTTAGAGTTACAGCACTTTTCATATGCAGTCTTGTGTCATTGCTTTATAATATTATTATTTATTTATTTTTAGATTTTTGCTATAGGGTGCATGTGCTCACTGGAGAGAGAGAGAGAGAGAGAGAGAGAGATATCACCCCTCTCCCCCCCCCCCCAGGGAAATGGCCATGCCGCAGTCACTTCTCAATTCTCCTTTCGGGATGGATTTTGGGCACTCACGCACACATACCCTGTGTGAGTTTCAAGCCTCCAGGTCTGGGACTTGAACTATGGTTGGCCATGCGGGAGTTCAGTGATGTAACCATTATGCCATCTGCTGGCCCTGTAATATTATTTTTTAATTATAAAGTTATTGGGAGAACCAGAAGATGACATCATATGACATCAGTGGTTACATCACTGGACTCCCCTGGAGTTGATTGTGATTCTAGTAACAGACCCAGTGGCTTCAAACTTGCACTGGGGAGGTGTGCATGTATGCTCAAGATCCCAAGAGGAGAACGGAGGAGAAGGAATTGTGGTGTGGCCATCTTTCCCGGGGATTGGTTTCTTTCCTTCTGCTTATCTCTCCAGTGAGTGCATGTGCCACATAATAAAAAGCTCTCTCTCTCTCAAAAAAAAAAAAAAAAAAAAAGTTAATGGGAATTCACTGTGTGTTCAATATTGTGCTAAGAACTGAGGATATGTACATAAAAAAATAAACAAATAAAAAAACAAACAACTCAGTTTGTCTACCTTCAAGAAGTTTGCAAACTAGTCATAAAACAGAAATGATAACAGATACAATATCATTTTGAAAGGCACTGAAGTATAGAACAACAGTGTTATAATATAGTTATGTGGCTATATTTTATTTGTGGCATTATAAAATATATCACAGAAGAAAAATGTTTAGACTGAGAATGAAGGATGAACAAGCACTCAGAGTGAACAATATCTGGTCTACAGTGTGATGGCACAAGACGTTCCAGACGGATGAACACATCCAACAGCACATGTTTGAGGACGACTAAGTAGCTCAGGGTGGCTGAAACTTAGTGCATGGAGGGAAGCAATGAGAACCACATGGGAGCAGTCAGGAGTGAAAGAGCAAAGGCCTTGCTTTCCACATGAGAGTTTGGAGTTCAGCTTGTAGGTTATCAATAAGGACTACACTCAGATGTTCATATTAATCATTTTCAAGACGCTATGGACTGAGGGCAATTGTTCAAACAATCATTCAGCAGGGAAAAACATGAGATTAGTTTTTTACTTAAAGGGTGGATAGCAGAGATAGAGAAACAGACAGAAGAAGGAGTTAGGAAGGTTTCTAAGTATTTGTTTTGCAGGGAGGGAGTACCATTGCTAAAAGAGGGTTGTGTGAGAAGGCACAAGTTTAGTACGAGTGGAATGAGGCTGGCTCCCAAGAAGGTGAGTAGTTTTCAGCATTTATCTGGATATTTGGGTCAATTTATTATTTCTACTCACAGACAGTTAGATCCTTGAAGTTAGAATCTGTTAACTTGTTTTTCTATATGTTCACAGTGTACATATTCCACAGTTTGGCACTTGGCAATTGAATGAAGGAATGAGTAGACTTGAAAAAAGGTTTTATATAAATATCAAATTGTTCTGGTATGACTTCTTAGGGGACTTCACAGATCACTTATCCAACTTCAGGGCCAAAGCGGGCCCAGGTATTTTTTTCCATCTGTTCTAGGAGTTTTTGATGAACTCAATGAATAGCATGAGGACAATCTATGTTCTCTTTATGACAATGTAGAGCCCCCCGGAGACTTTTGATAACTTAGGTATCTTATGAAATAAAAATAACTGGCTAGTGATTAGTGATGATGTTGCTAAATTAGCCTATTAATTTCTGGATCCAAGATCACAGGAAGTACTTGGTGGTTTAAAATGAAAAAAAAGTAACAATGTTTCGAAGGATTATTTCAACTTTGAAAACACCAAGGTACATAAATTTAAATTCAAAATGCCTTGAAAACATGTATCATAAATATTTTCCACATAAATGTTGCTTGAGCAACAAAACAAGAATAATTTTCTATTAATATGATAATACTATAAATCTGGGAGGTGAAAATAAGGAAGCATTAGGAATATATCCTGCACAATTTTTTTTTTCCAGTTTGAGTCCATCTTGGACCATAATATATTCTATATTTTTAAACTCAGGTCAACTTTTCTTATGTGTGCTTTTGGTTTCTTTAATAAAATGACTGGCTTTATTTCTTGTATAAACTCCTACCCAGTTTTAATAGCACTGTAAAATATCATTTTAGTTTCAGTTATTTCTCAGTAATCAACACAATAGTTTTTGAATTGGCAGGATTTCAGTTTTCCAAGAAAAACTAATGCAAATTATAATATTTTAAAGCATTTTTCTTCAAAGCTGTTTATTCAAATAAAGATATTTTCTACTTCAATTTTATGATATGTGTTGATGCTGACAGCAAGAAGAAGAAAAGAAATATAATTGAACAAATTAGAATAATTTTTTATTCATCAGTAAAGATCTTCTATAAACTTGCAGGAAAAAGGAATAATTTGTTAATTCATTATTACAGTATTGCATCTTTTGGAATTGCATGCAATAACATTATGTTATATTTTTCTAGTTTGGATATAGTTGTAATAGGGTTTTACACAAGAATAATATGGTAATTTAACACAATTAAAAAGAGTAGAGAGGATAAATATAAGGAGAATATTTAGATACATTTTATGTATCATTGATGTATTACATGGAAACAAATTCTATAATGGAAAATTAATCAAAGCATAAGAGTAAGAAATTCAAAACAGGTGATATCCATGATAATTGAGGATAATTAGGACAGAATTCCTCTGAGTAGAGCCGCCCAAACTTCTGTTGGCTCACGTGATAAAGCAGCTGTTTCAAATCTACAAAGAAATGACATGTAGTTTTATTGCCTTGACTGAATCTTGTTTTTATTAACATGATCACTCTCTGGCTAAAAAAATGTTTAATTCTACCACTCTGATTTTAGAGAGTTATACAGTTTTAAAGGAGATTCAGGTTTTTAAAACTCACAAAACTCATACTTTCATGTATGTGGAACAAGGTAATCTATAGCCTTCTAATCATATACTAGTAGTTGGACAGTGTGGAAACTATTATTTAGAAAACACAGTGCAAAATTCGAAATGTTATATCATTTCCAAGACAAGAAAATCAACTTCAGGGAACACCCTGTGGAAAACAGTACATTTGGGCCAATGAGGAAGAAATATAGTAAGATACTCAACCAAAATGGCACACCATCCAGCCATATTCCACGGAGGATATATTGCTAGGGGATATTTTGAGATTGTACTGAATGTTTCAGTTTTGCTCCAGGGGTGCTTCATTTAATTTGCATTTTGAGACAGAGGCTATTTATAAAAGTCACAGTCATTCTTCCTTTGCTAGTAATGGAAATACTTGGGGATCAAATTCCCTGTCAATTGGTAATATCATTATCATATTTTGTGACTGTGGAAAATGTTCCAGGTGTAAATGGTAGGTTGTTCGGGCTGACCCTGTGGCTAGGAGTTAAGGGAGCTTGATCCCACATGGTCAACTAGTGTTTGAATCGTGGCCCTAAGGGCTTGAAAAACACACCGAGTACATGTGCATACATGTCCCAAATCCTGACAGGACAGACAAATGGAGGAGACAGGATGATAGCTTGACCATGCTCCACTGAGGGGTGCTTTCTCCCTCTTCCTTTCTCTTTGTCCTATCTGGCAAGCACATAGCTTAAGTAAATAAGTGAATAAGTAATATAAATAAATAAGTAAGTAAGTAAGTAAGTAAGTAAGTAGTAGGTTGTCATATATGGGACATTGATTCTCTTTAAGAAAGGCTGCTGACCTGGCAGACCAGAAAGACTTTTCCTTTTTTGTCTGTTTTTGTTTTTTAATTTACATCAAGGCAGAAAAATTTAGAAGTCATTGTCCTCCAAGAGGACTGCATCTGACTTTCTACCTCATAATATCTCTCATGTCAAGGATCAGTCAAGGTAGAACCATATTTGAGCACGTATCTGTAAAAAGCTCTGAGGTACATGTGTGGAAGTTATCAAGAAAGTAAGTAGGGTATTACTCTGAGGAGTTAATTCCATAAAATGCGGAAGTAGAACAGAATTTAGGTACGTAACAGGAAGGCTCATCAGGTTATGTCATGAATTACTAGCCATCTTAAAAGGAAAGAATTTTCAGGACCAGCAGATGGTATAATGGTTATGTTGCTGGACTCCTACATGGTCAAACGCAGTTAGAGTCCCGACCCGGTGGCTTAAACCTCATTTCAGGCAAATGTGCATGTGTGCCCAAAATCCCAAAAGGAGAATGGAGGAGAAGTTATTGCAGTGTGGCCATCCCCCCCCAGGGGATGATTTGTCACTTTCTGTTTCTCTGTGTCTCTCTAGTGAGTGCACGTGCCCTACAGCAAAAAAAAAAAAAAAAAAAAAATATATATATATATATATATATATATATATATATATATATATATTTCACCCACTATCTTAATTGAGCTTGATCTTAACATGAAAAAAAAAATTTCCCGAGGTATTTTATGTCATTTTTTTGTTAAATATGTATTGAAATATGTTAATAAGTTTATTACTATTTCTATGATGTCTATAAAGATAGCGAGCATAAGTTTTAGGGAATTTTTCTGTATTTTTGTTGTTTTGAATCCATTTGAAAGCGTACTGCTTCTTGAGTTTTCTAATTTTATTCTTTACATGATTTGAATTACACAGTTTTAGAATTGGAAAAACAGTTATTCATTATTTGTGTGTTGCAGGGAAGCAGAGGATCGAAGTGCTGATAAAAAGGTTGAATAATGGCTAGACTCCAAAACTATTTTCCTAAGCCACAGTTTGGTGAACACTGTATTAAATTGTAGACCCACAGAATATTAAAGAAGGAAAGAACTTGAGGATCACCTAATCCAGCCTCATCATTTTTACAGATCAGGAAACTCAGCTCAAGGGATTAAGTGGCTCATCTACAGTCACAAGCAAGTTAGTAACAGAACCCAAACCCAAATATTCTGTCTCGGGGTTCAGTCTGTTTCCTCAAATCATGCTGGCTCTCTAAATAGTATATTTTAATTTTTTCAAAAGCCACCGTGATCATACAGTTCAAAGTCTTAAAAGGTATAGAGTGGAAAGTTTATTTTTCACTTGTGTCTTTTAAAACCTTCCCTCTAGGTAACTTCCCTTAAAATGTTGTTCAAAGACACCATGTCATGGGGTCTTCTCTGCCCACCCTCCTTAATAATGAAATCTATGGCCCCCATCTCCCTACTTTAATTTCTCTATCAAATTGATCACCTTTCACCCTTTTTTATATTTTGAACGTGTTTTTTTGCTGTCTCTCCACTCTCAAATGCTAGATACACAGAGGAAGGAGTTTTTGTCTTCTTTTAAATTGTTATATCCCCACTGATTAGTGGGAGGTCAGTAAATATTCACTAGATTGAACAAGATCAAATAAGTTTTAATTGCTGGTGTGTTTAGTTTATCATTTTCTGAACATTCTATAATTTCCGATTTTTGACTAATGGTCTTCTGGTATTTAGTATATGGATATTTGTATTTTATTCATGTGTTCGATTCTTGCCTATTTTTAAAAATTGGCATAGGGTGAATACACTCATCAGAAAGAGACAGAAAGAAAGAGAGAAAGATGGTGGGAAAGAAAGCATCCCCAATGTGGTGTGGTCATGTCACACTCCCTTTTCCTCATTCATCCTTTTGAGGTTTGGGGGCATGGACATGCGTACACATGGGCTGTTCTGATATCATCTTCTGAGACTGGGATTCAAACCATGGTCAACCGTGTGGGGTCTGGTTCCCTCAACCACTAGGATATAGGGTCCACCCATCTTGCCTGCTCTTTTATTTTTATATTACTTGTTATTCTTTCTCTTTTTTCCCCCATGTTTTATGTATTTTATGTAGACCAGCACTATGTGGTCTCTTTGATTTTAGTGTGTACATGTGCTGTGTGCATATATGTGAGTGTACAGATTTCACTTTTTTTTTTTTTTTTGAGAGGTTTTTTGCTATAGGGCGCGTGCGCTCGCCAGACAGAGAGAGACATAGAGACAGAAAGCGAGAAATCACCCCCCAGGGGGGATGGTCACGCCGCAATCCCTTCTCCTCCATTCTCCTCTCGGGATCCTGGGCACGCACGCACACGCGCCCGGCGTGAGTTGTAAGCCACCGGGTCCGAGACGCGAACCGCGGTCGACTGCGTGGGAGTCCAGCGACAGTCTAAATTCAAGATTTTAGCAGGGCTCACTCCTAAGTGGGAAACTAAGAGAGAATGTTTTCCTGCCTTTTACAGCTTCTGAAGTTTTCCGGCATTCCTGGGCCCATGGATCCTTCTCCCATCTTCAAAGCAACAGAGAACATCTTCAGATCTCTGTCTGTTTTTTTTTTTTTTTTTTTTTTGTCATCATTCCACCTTCTAGGACTGATTTTTTCAGCTTTCATTTTAGGAGAACCCTTGTAATTACAATGGACACATCCAGATGATCTAGGATAATCTTACCATCTCAAGATTTGTAATTTAGTCACATATGTAAATACTCTTTTTTGCTAAGACAATGTGAAATATTCTCAGGTCTTAAAAATTAGGATATGAACATCTTTTAGGGGGCCTTAGTCAACCTAGCACTCTTGGCAAAATGTTTCGTGAAACTGACAATTTATTGCAAATTGAAAGTTACAACATGTACCAGTGATCTTGTAATTTCAGTTGGAAAGGAAGGTTGGACAAGATGGGTGCAGGCAGAGCATCAGAGCATATTTTAGCTGCTTGTAGCCACATGTGATAAGGTACATGAGCTCAGAACATTCTTTCAATGCTAAGACACCAAGGCCTTACATGTTTCCACTTGCCTTGTGAGCCTACCATAACCACAAAATAATGCCTGATTAGCCTGTTCATAGTCCCCTAAAGGGTTATAACCATATGGAAAAGAGCAGGAGCCACAGATTAATTCTCTGATGTAGAGCTGCTCCTGCCAAAATGCAGATTCTTGAGAATGAAAGTTTATTACTGGACCACTGCTTTTTAGTATTACTGTGACAACAGGTGAAATTACAGTCAGGCATCCTTTAACAATGGGGATACCTTCTGAAGACTGTGTCATTAGGCCATGTCGTGTGAACCTCATGTGTACTTACACAGACAGAGATGGTATTACCTACTGTGTACATAAACTATGCAATACAGCCTCTCGTTCATTCCTAGGCCACAGACCAGATGGCACGTTACTGTACCGGATGCCGAAGACAACTGTAAGACCGTGGTATTTATGTATCTACATACAGAAAAGAAGTAAAAGGTAAGGAACGGTTCACCTGTACACTGTCACAAATGAAGAATATAGGACTGAAAATCGCTCTAGATGAGTCGGTGAGTAGGGAGTGAATATGAAGGATATTACTGAGCACTATCATGGGCTTTATAAATACTGTAACTTCAGGTCTATATCATCGACAAATTTTTTTTTCTTTCTGCAAAATAAATGAACATTAGCTTACTGTAACTTTTTTCACTTCATGTAATTCTTTAATTAATTAATTTATTTATTTATTTTAATGGTGCATGCACTCACCTGAGAGAAACAGAAAGAGGTAAAATGAGAAATCACCCCTTAGGGGGATTGGTCATGCTGTAATCTTTTCTCTTCCATTTTCTTGGGATTTGAGGCACACACACATACACACACACACACACACACACACACACATGCCCTGCATCATTTTCAAGCCACAAGCTTTGGGATTCACACACACACACACACACACACACACACACACACACACATGCCCAGCCTCATTTTCAAGCCACAAACTCTGGGATTCAAACCATGGTCAGCCATGTAGGAGTCAAGTGCCTTAATCACCACACCACCTGCTGGCCCCTTTATAAACTTTTTAATTCTTTTACTCTTTAGTAATAAATCTTAGCTAAAAACACCTACCCATTTTACAACAGTCCAAATGTATTTTTTCTTTGTATCTTATAGTTTTTTCATTAAAAAACTTTTTAATTATTTTTTTTCTTTCTTCTTGATAATATGTGTTTGTGTGCATGTGACAATGAGAGGCTGAGGGAGGGCCCTTAGTGGAACTTAGTCACACTGCAATCTCCTTCCTCCAGACTCCAGCCTGTCAGATCCTGGGCACTCCCATGTGTATTCAGTCTGTTTTAGGCTGATTAGGCTGGAATTCGAACCATGGTCACCATGTGAGATCTGGGTTCTCTTGAGCAGTACATTACAGCTGTGCCACAGACCTGGTCCCATTTTTTTCACCTTTTTAAGCTTGTTTGTTGTTAAAAACTAAGACACAAGCATACACATAAGCCTAGGCCTACACAGAATCAGGATATCACTTTCTTCCACCTCTACATCTCGTTCTACTGGAAGGGCTATGATGAACACATCAACATAAGATTAAATCAAGCACAAGAGAAAATGATGCAGCCAATAGATGTACTAAACATGATATGTATGAGGCTACTGTGAGCATAATATGGCATAAACTTTTATCATAAACTTTTTTTAAGTAGAAGGAGTACACTCTAAAATAATTATAAAAATGTAGTGTATGAATAATAAATTACTAATGTAGCTTATCATATCTAGTATGATGTTCTGTACATAATTGAATACAACTGGCAGCACCGTGGATATCTTTATATCAGCACCATCACAAACATGTGAGTAGAGTGTTGTACTAGGACATTGCAATAGCCATAGCACCAGATATGAGGAGTTTCTCAGCTCCCTTATAATCATTGGGGCTACCAGTCCATTGTTTACTGAAATGTCATTAGGCAGTGTCTGACTGCAGTGTGTGTGTGTGTGTGTGTTTCCAAAAAAAATTTATGTGTTTGTATTTCATTTGTCACCTACAAATGATTTTCTTTAGCATCTAGATATTTCAAACAAGATAATCCGGAAGTTACTCTGTCTTCAGTCTCTTTCCACCTTTTCTTTCCTATTTTTCTTTGCAATATTTCTTTATCAACAAGAAATAAGTTTTTGTCCCTTCTGACTTGGCACCAATTGTCACTTTAGTTTGCAATTCAGTATATTCAGTGCTTTCTTCCAGCTCTTTTCTTACGTTTCCACTCATCTTAATCAGCTGCTGTCCCTTCCCCTAGTGTTTGTCTGAGGGTATCTTGGGAGTGAGACATGCATAATCAGAGAAGTCCCAGGGTGCAAATCCAGCACCTTTCCATGTGGATGCAGTTGCATTTCCATGGTGCCACCACCTGGTCTCTCTCCACTCCCTTATTTTATTTTATTTTATTTCTTTCATGAGAGAGAGAAAAAGATATGTGCCCTTGACTGTCTTACCACACCACAGCCTTTACCCTCTAGCCTTCCAGCCAGCCAAGAGCATGGATATACCTGGTGTGTTGAGACTGACTGGAATCTCAAAGCCCTGGCCTGGCATACAGCTTCAGCATCATGTAGAAGCTCCTACTGCCTATCCCACTGTGGTTGGGCCCTTGGTTATTGCTTTCTATCTTTAATTATCTTTTAAATATTGCTCCATAGACTTCTGGTGTTGAAAGTTTCTGTGAAAAAAATTGAGATCATCTTATAGGATTTTTTTTTTTCCTTTACAAGGGTCTTAATTTTTTTTTCTGTCTCTCTAACTTTAATCACCAGAGAGCACATGTACTTGCCAGAGAAAGACAGAGAGACAAAGAAGAAGAGGGAGAAAGCAGTCCCAATGGGATGTGGTTACCCTACAGTCCCTTCTCTTTTGTTTCTCCATCCTGGAGCAATTTGGGGCACACATGCACAGGCTTCCAGGGCTGAGATTTGAACCACAACAATTGGCCATGTGGAATTTGATTCTTTGAATCGCTAAACTATGGGACTAGCTCATATATCCAGTATTTTTAATAGACTGTGTCTTGGCCCGCTCTAAGTGGATATTCTATAGTATAAAATGTTTCTTTTTGTTGTGAAAATTTAAGTGTTCTTTCATAATTTTCTCATGGCAAAATAAACATAACATAAAGTTTGTAATTTTAATCATTATTTATTGCACAGTTCAGTGGCATTAGATACATTCACATTGTTGTGTAATTTTCCACAGCAGCTGACTCTGTGATTTTTCATCTTCCCAGAATGAAACTCCAAACCTTATAAACAGTAATTCCCCATTCCTCCAGCTCCTGGCAACCACCACTCACCATTCTACTTTCTATCACTAAAAATACGATTCCTGTAGGCACACTGCATATATGAAATAATATCACATTTGTCCTTAGGTGGTCTTTCATGAATTTTAAAAAAATTTACCTTTAAATATATTATTCTGTTTTTATTTTGTTTTGCCTTCTTCAATGGGGTCTCAAATTTTGCACATATTAGAGATACTGAATCTAATATAAATAGCTAATATTTAGTTATTTTGAAGTCTTTATCTTTCGTTTTCTACTTTTCTTTTTCTCACTTAATGCATTTGTTGTATTGATGGCCTTCATATTTTCCTGAAGTCCTGCAATTTTTTCCTACAGTAAATGGCCTATGTTTCAGTCACGTATTTTTTATGACATGTTTTACCTGAGTTTTCCATTTGTGTTTCTAGTCTAATGTCATGGAGGCTGTTTCATGAGGTTGCTTTTCTCAATTCTTGCTGAAATATTTGTTCTCAACTTTTATAGGCACCATGGCAATGTTTTCACTCTGTGGTGTGTTGTATGTTTCATTTTATATATTATTTTTGGGTAGATGCTATCCCAGTGCCTTTTGTATTACTTCTCACTGCAGGAGTAGAAATTTTCCCTGACAAATTATTTTTAGGAGGTTTTTATGTGGTCTGATATTCTGGAGTAGCTACTAGATTTCAAAATCAGTATTTCTTCCCTCTGCCAAAAAATATCTCTGTAGATTGCTTCTCATGAAGATGTCTCTTTTTTGTGCATATGTGGCCCTCCTCTCTCAGTCTTTCTCATCAATCCACTTTAGAGATGAGAATAGAATTGTCATCAGCACTACTGAGACCTCTCGTTCCCAGGTATGCAAAGAAGAGCTATAACTTCACAGTTCACAATGAGCCTCTCACCTTCAGGAAATATACTTTTGCTGATGTTTTCTGAAATAGGCTGCTACTGAACAATTTTATAACTCCCATATTATTACCTGCAATTTCTTCTATGCAGCTTCCACTCCAGACACGCATTTCAATTCTGCTTCCTAGTTTCCCTGAAAATGCATATATCAAGAGTTCTGTTATCATTGTGCCTTTTCATGATTTCTAGGAGAAGAAAAGGGAAGGTTTTGACATCTGCAGGGAAATTTCCTTCATAGTTTCTTATCTGAGCCTCAAAAAAGTAATACAAATTTCAAATCGGGAAATAGACAACCCTCCAGTTGTGCTATACACGACTTGAGATTAACTTCCATGACATTATCCAGCATGCTTCATGCGTCATGTCTTCTATTATTTGCATACTTATCTTTTTATTTATTTCTGTATCTCACAGAGTGCTTACAACAATGTCTATCACGTAGTATGGACTTAATTTTTTTAATTGGATGAATGAATGAATACAGAATATTTTTTATCCAGATGACAGTGTACATTTTTCTGCTCATATTAGGCAAAATACGAGAAATTCTCTACCTTCCCAAGAACATTTTGCCTACAAAATTAACTGAACCTGATCAGTCAGCACTTTATTTACCCATTATTCCTTAATTATTTGCTTTTGAATTACAGGAAAATAATTTGAACTATGATTATCAATAGAGTACAGGTTTTGACAACAACAGTACTGACGTGCAAGGATAATGGCAGTATACTATCTCGTCATACATATTTCATTTGATTTGTGAAATAAACAAAGCAATGGTATAGCAAATGTTTTATATCCAGATCAGATCATTCACACAATTATTTATTTGCAACATTTAAATTCGTCTGTCTCCCTCCACCTAGTTCAATAGTTTTACAGGTATTCATACCATAGAAATGAGTTGATCAATGAAGAATTGAAATGCTTTGATATTTTTGAAGTAAAAGATATAGTATACCCTTTCTATAGACTTTTCCCCAGCAGTAAAACAGTTGTGTGTGTGTGTTTTTAAAACTTTTTAGCTTTGTTGTTCTATCTTTATGTAGCATTCAAACTGACATGATATTAGAGACATGATATTAGAGAGGCAATTTGTGTAATTACAAAGAATTTTCTAATCTCTGGATTTATACTGATATGTAATCTTCTCAAGATGAAATAAAAGCCCTTGGTTAGTATGCTGGTTAAGAAGATGTCAATTTTCAATTATAATCCAGTATAGAGTAACCCTACTGAGCATGAATATTGTATTTTGTGTTAATTATCTTAATTTAATTGCTTTTTTATTAATCTTAATACTTAACAAACTGGATCATATCTGCAGTTAATTTTTAAAGAAGCTTTGAGGAGGTTTATCATCATTTCTCTGATGAATTTTATTACAACAAATAATGAAATGTAAAAGCATTTTAGATTCTTAGCCTTGCGTGTCTAAAAAAATTCAATTCTCATTTCTCAGAAAAGTATTTTACTGGTGAAAACTAAAGGTTAATTCTTAGATATGATATAATTATTACTATTTATTATTCTTAGAACATTTATAATGTAAATAAAAAGATATTATGTTATTTAGCCTCATGTAAGTAAAATATAGTATGTTTTAATATCTTATTTGCCTTCTGGAGAATAAGAGTGTGTGTATATGTGCATCCACACATGTATACACTCACACATGCATATACAAGAAACTTTGAAAAGCTTATGTAAAACTAGAATCTAAGTATGGGTTTATGGGTCAGCTGGTGTTACAGCAATAAGGCAATACTTTGCAATGTGAGACTCACATGGGAGGTCCTAGGTTTTCATCTTGAGTTCTCTTGGTAGTGTGTTCATGCTGGTGATCCAGGCTGGTTGAAGCTAGGGGAGGATTTTGGACTGAAGACCTTGTTCAGGGGTGTCTCTCTCTCAGGAGAAAAAAATGAATAATTTTTTTTTTTTTTTAAAGTAAAAGGTACTGGTTTGTTTTGGTGCAAAAATAATAGAAAACTTATGCAGAGTTTTTTTCATAATATACATTTTCCAGGACTGTTTTGAAGATTCCTTATATACATGTATTCATATGTGCACTTGTGTCTATCTAATCTTACCTTAATCTGTATTTACCTTTTTAGCTGATCTCCAAAAATAACTTTCATAGTGAGGAGGAAATAGCCCACATGTGTCAGTAGAATAGACTATTACAAGATATCAATTTTGAAACTTATTTATATTTGTATTCAACAAATTGCTTTCCTTAATGTATGTGTATTTATATAAATTTAATATTAAATGCAACTTTATATAATTTAGCCCTGGGGGAAATTAATAGCCCCACAAGTCTATATTAATATCATTGGGATCACTCTTGATTACTGTGGTCAGCACCCTCTAAAGTCATCCCCAATAATCCCTGACTGCAAGTATCCACAACATTGTTTAACCCCCTTTTGTTCAGTGGCCTAGGTTCAGTGGCTCGCTATTTTATTTTATATTTTATTTTATTTTATTTTATTTTATTTTATTTTATTTTATTTTATTTTTGCTATAGGGTGCATGTGCTCACAGGAAAGAGACAGAGAGGAAAAGTGAGAACTAATGCCCAGATTGGATAGTGGTCTGCCATGTGGGAGTCCAGTGCATTAATCACAATGCCATCTGCTGACACTTCACTGACTTACTTTTAATGACTGGTTTGGCACTTCCAAGATTAATCTCCTTTTTTTAAAATTTTAAGTTTATTTCTTTCTTCCATGAATGAGAGACAGACAGACAGAGAGACAGATAGAAGCGCTCCACCCCATCCCATCTGAGATCCTTCTCCAGCCTCATCCAACCTGGATTATGGAAACACATGTGCATGCATGGTATGTACAGGAAGACCTCAGGATGTGAACCTGGGATGTGAACTCAGGACCTTCTCATAAGGTTCTAGCATCATGAAATGTTGTGTTAGTGCTGTGCCAATAGTTTGTCCAAGTTTTACGAAGACAGTACTTTCTTTCTGCAGTGTTTCTCTCTCTCTCTCTCTCTCTCTCTCTCTCTCTCTCTCTCTCTCTCATTAGTCACATTGAAAGAAGAAAGTTCCCATGTAAGCAGTCCCATGGAGAGGCCATGGCAGTATACTGAAGAAATGAGCCCCTTAGTTCAACAAGCCTCAAGGAATGAAAGTTTTCTGATAAGCACTGAAGTGGGTTCAAGATCAGATCTTTGATCCTCAGTTGAGTTTAGAGATGTTCTTACTGATAACTTGATGGCAACGTCCTTTGGGACCTTGAGCCACAAGCACTGCTGACATTGTGTCCAGATTCCTGACCCACAGAAAGAAACTGAAATAATAAATGTTTGCTACTTTAAGTTACTGTGTTTTTGGAGATAATTTGTTATGCAGTCGTAGACAACTAATACATTTTTCTTTCCATAAGGCATGTGTGCTCTCCAGACAGAGAGAGACAGAGAGACAGAAAGCGAGAAATCACCCCCCAGGGGGAATGGCCACGCCACAATCCCTTCTCCTCCATTCTCCTCTGGGGATCTTGGGCATGCACGCACATGCGCCCTGCATGAGTTTTAAGCCACCGGGTCTGGGACGCGAACCGTGGTCAACTACATGGAGTCCAATGACATAGCCATTACGCTAACTGCTGGCCCCAGACAACTAATACATTTAACAACAACCTAACATCCCTAAATTGGGTAACTTTTCTGATATGAGATTATTAAAGTATTGAATAGCTTTCAGAGTCTATAGATTAGTATTTCTTCAGAAATACACGATTGAAAAGGATCATCTATTCTAAACATTTGTAACTTTTAAATTAATTTAAAAGTTAGATATATTTTGGAAGTTAATAAATTGTTGGTGGTAGAAGCACTTGAGATTATTAGAAGCTGTTTCAGGGTTATATTTTTTTTTTCACTTGATGTGCAGCTGGTTTTAAGACTGTATCAATGAACTAGTTTAAACATATCTTCATCAATATCTAATTTTTTTTTTGGAGAGATTTTTTCTATAGGGCACGTGTGCTCGCCAGACAGAGAGAGACATAGAGACAGAAAGCGAGAAATCACCCCCGGGGGGGATGGTAACGCTGCAATCCCTTCTCCTCCATTCTCCTCTCAGGATCTTGGGCACGCACACATACGCGCCCGGCGTGAGTTTTAAGCCACTGAGTCCGGGACACGAACTGCGGTCGGCTACGTGGGAGTCCAGCGACATAGCCATTACACTAACTGCTGGTTCCCAATATCTCATTTTTATACTCATATTTGAATGTCATCTCATACAACTTGTTTGTAACTAACCCTATGATCTTTCTCATTTACAAACTGGACCTGCTTCTGTTTCCTCTTTTAGGAAATGGTCCCCTCTTATCCCATTTCTAGTTTTCAGAAAGTCAGGAGTTATCTATTGCAGATCCCTGTATTAAGTGAGAAACAGGTTAATTTGATGTTACAGATAGCCCCTAATTGAATGTGGATTAAATTACACAAAGAAGACCCTCTCCATTGACCAAAAGGCACTGCATACCTGGCCCCTGTCTATACATTGTGCTTCCCGTCTCCTGGGGCCTCCCACTGTTGTCCTAAATACCTTCTTTTAGTTCCCTTTGTAGATACATCATGTTTCCTCTGGTCACATTTCCTTGCACACATTCTTCCCTCTGCTGGGAACATGCCCATTTCTCCTTTAATTGATTTCTAGTCTTTTTTTTTTTCATATTTAAATTAATGATCGCTTTCTTTGTCAAGTCTTAGAAAGCATCTAGATAAGGTCCAGTCCCCTCTACTTACTCTCAGAATAATGCATCCTTCCTACAAAGCACATATCATAGTTTGGAATAATGCAAATTTAAAAAAAAATCATGATGAAGAGCACATGCCCTAGAGAGAGAAAGAGAAAGATATAGAAAGGATGAGATGCATTCTCATCTATGCCACAGTTTTTTTTTTTTTTTTTTTTTTTTTTTTTTTTTCCCGCTCTACAGCCCAGACAATCAGGATCCTGAACACATGTATGTACACCCAGAAATTCAAATCCATGGTCAAGCATGTGACTTTTAGCACTGCTGTTCAGTTTACTACTGACTCTGCCGTCAGGCTGGGTCTGTTATAATGTAAATTAGTTGTCGATTTTTACATATTTGCCTCTCTCAATACATTGTAAACTTAAAAGCTGAGGTAATTTCTGTTTGATTTCTGTGGTCTAAAATTCTATGTCTAGCTCATTGCACATGTTTGACACATAGTAGACCTTCAAGAAATACTTTTAAGGAAGAAATAAATACCTATAAAAAGTTATGTTATATTAATGATGAAAATTAATATGAATAAGCTGTCAAAAATAGACTCAGAAGTGTCTTTTAGGCAAGAGTCAAAACTAACTCTGAGATGACTTGTACATAATAAATTAAAAACTGAATCAACAAAAACTTCATCTTCAGGAATGTGCTATGATATTTAAAACATTTCTCCATTAAGCAATGAATCACTGTTAATTATAAAATGTGAATATTATTAAAACAACAGAGCATTTTTCTTTGCCCTTACTTAGAAAATGTATAAACATATTTGAGTAGATAGTATAATGAACCCTTCTATACCCACCATCAGCATCAACAGTCATCAATATTATGCTATACTTATTTTAGCTATGTGCCCATTTTTGTTGGTGGGATATTTTAAAACAAACTCCAAAAGGAATGTTATTCAGTTCAAATATTTTAACATGTTTCTTTCTTTTTTTTTTCGTTTTTCTTTTTCTAGAGGTTTTTGCTATAGGGTATATCCGCTCACCAGAAAGAGAGAAACAGAGACAGAAAGCAAGAAATCACCCCCTGGGGGGATGGCCATACATCTCTTCTCGTCCATTCTCCTCTCGGGACCTTGGGCACGCATGCACACACACCCAGTGTGAGTTTAAGCCATCAGGTCCAGGACTCGAACCGTAGTCGACTACATGAGTGTCCAGTGACATAGCCATTATGCTAACTGCTGGTCCCAACCTGCCTTGAAACTTCTAATCATTTAGTACCAGTAGGTCATAATACATCTTGAATTTACTAAACATGAAGCCACTCAAAAATATAATAATCATTTGACTCTGTCATTTATTTTTAATCTAGAAAGTCTCTTCTAAACCCTTATTCTGGAGTATGTTGATGACTAGGGTAGTTAATCACATCTTCTGCCAATAGCATGACAGGTTTTCTCCCTTGTTTCCAAATTCCATAGAATTGTGTTTTAAATAATACACAATTGAATAAATAGCTTGTAGAGTGCGTGTATAGACGAGGGTCAGAATAAGATGGAGGAATCTCCAAATTGTTCTCCACAGTAGCTGGACCAATTTACATTCCCACCAGCAGTGTAAAAGAGTTCCCCTTTCACCACACCCCTGCCAACACTTATCATTTTTTTTTATTATTATTTTTTTTTCCGTCTTAGACATTCTGTCTGGGATTAGGTGGTACCTCATTGTTGTTTTGCTCTGCATTTCCCTTATGATGAGGGATGTTGAGCATTTTTTCATATGCCTTTTGGCTATTCGTATGTAATCTTTAGAAAGTTTCGATATCTACCCAAAGGAAAGAAGAGTTCTTCATTGGAAAAGTGCTTGCACATCGATGTTTATTGCGGCACTATTCACAATTGCTAAGACATGAAACCAACCCAAATGCCCCCAAACAGATGAATGGATTGAAAAACTGTGGCACATATACTCAATGAAATACTATTCAGCCATTAAAAAAAAACCTGGCTTTTGACAGAAAGTGGAAGAATATAGAAGATTTACTGCTGAATGAAGCAAGCCAGACTATGAAGGAGAGACATTGTATGTCTCCACTTAATATATACTGAGTGTCTGCACTCTATGACTGAAACTGATTGACTAAAGGTCATACAAACACAACATATGGGTGTGAATGCCAGATGAGGTGTGTGTGGAGGAGTGGGGCCTAAGGAAGGACATTTGGAGAAGGGATACAGAGGTAGAGCATTGATGGGATGGGGAGGTGTGGTGTTATCGGTTGAAGATATTTTGATCAACGGGAAAGGGGAGAAATGTTCACGTATTGAAATGTTCACATTGTAAGCTAAACAATGTGATTTAATGTATATAAAAAATAAAAAAATAATAATAATAAAAGAAAAAAAATTAGATGGAGGAAAATAAATGAAAGCCAGAGAAGGACAGTAACTCCCTAGCAATTAGATTCAAGAGTGTTTTATGGTGTATTAGGTCTTTACATGTGCTTCTATTCGATCCAATTTCCAAAATTTAACTAAGTTCACTCTGTTAATAAGTTTAATTCTGTGGGGAAAATTAATTATTCTAAAACTTAAATGTCTTTAGTATTTTGCCCATTTAGAGCTAAAATCCCCTTGTAGGATATCAAAGGGTTAAAGACTGAAAAATTAGTCAAGTTAGAGATTTTTCATGAAGTTTCATCTAGGAAGTGAGATTTCAAATCAAAGAAAATCTTCCCAATGTCTGAGTCTGTGTATTGTATTCCACTGAGAAGATGCTCTGGTGGCCTTATGTGTCCTCTGACACTTGTTCAAACAGAACTTTGACTTCAATGTCTCTTAAAACATAAGCAGATGTCACACTCTCCTTTCTCATTGTCCTTCATGAGTTTATTTTTTTTTCTATAAGCACCAAGTTTTTTCCTGAACAGTGGTGGCCAGTTTTTTTTCCTGATTGACTTGAGTGAATATCGCATGTAATATTTCTAGGGCAAATTAATTTATTTGAGTCTCAAATATATTATGAATCCTTGTCTTACAGTACCCATTCATAAAGTACTCCTTTTTTCCTTCTTCTTCAGACACTATTTCCTAATTTCCAACTGATTCTCTCCCTTTCATTTCTTTGCAACTTCATTTATGAATCTGGTGACCAAGCATAAGGCCCATAGCCAAAGTATACTATATCTGATTATCTTTCAAATAGACAAGAACATATTTCTCCCCGGAGTGATCAAAGGGACAGGACAGTTGGCAAATTTCAAAGCATGATTATAGGTTAAACATTATCTTGTTTTCTCTAAGGCCACCTGCTGAAAGAATTCATTGGCTGAAAGAGTCTCAGTTATGTTTTTTGGATAAGGATTGTGTTTTAATTTGATTTATCTGAACAGTTTTAAAATTCAGTTCTTTCTTATGGTTCACAAATGATAAATTTCTAATTTATATTTAAATAGCAAAATGAAAATATTACAATGTGTAATATGTTTTTCAAGAACCAAAATATCTGGCATCTTGCTAAGGTATCCACAGATAGAAACCACAACTAGAAGTTCTATGGTGATTCCCTACCAACAGCAAGTGCTGACAGTTTTGCTCTCCAGTGTCTCTCATAATAGATACAGGGCAATCTGTAATCGTAGCGTCCTGTTGGCCACCTTCTATTCAGAGCATCTGGATAGCACCAGGATAGCACCTGCAGCCCACAGAGCCCGTCTTATTGATAAGATTAACAACAACAACAACAACTAAACTGTCCTAGTAAACTTCCCAAATGAGACAGTTATATTCCATTCCCCTCTTCAATACATAGACCCCTGGCTTCCTTCTCCTTTCAGTCTTCTGGTAATATTTCATCTTCTTTTCCAAGTCAGGGACACTTTCATGAACTAGAAGAAAGGGGAAAAATGCCTTTTAATAATAAAATAAGCTAAATCTAATTTAGCTTATTTTGTTTTAAAAAATGCAGAGTAAAATTAGGTAGGCCTGTAATAGTCGTCCTGTTGAAATTCATTTACAGTGCTTAGGTGGCTTTTAATCCACTTACCACAAGGTAAGTTAGTTGTTTATGTGGGCATTTTTGTAGCAAAACATACATGGACTTTGAAGCTATCAGAAACAAAAAGAGAAGGTAGGAATGTTTGCCTTTGATATAATTTTAAAGTTCATGTATTTATTTCATTAGTGAGAGATACAGAGATACAGCACTTCCTACAGAGTCTTGATGCCACGATTCACCCCCAGCTTCAACCAGCCATGGCCACACCTGTGCCCGGCACATTCAGGGGTGTCCCTGGACATGAGCTGCAAACTGTCTTTTATGGATCAGCCTTGCAGAGTGTCACATTTTACTGCTGTGCCACCATCCAGACCCCTCAATATATTTAGAAAAGAGAATTCTCTATAGATGTCAGTGCATAGGAGTGGTTTTCACATGATTGACTAATTCATCCAGAGATAGAAAAGAATAAAAGAAACTTGAAACATCAATAGCATTTAATGTGGACTTCCATCTTTGGAATCAGAACAGCCTGGTATCAAACCTGTTTAAGCCCCATGGCAACTGGAGTTTCCTTGAACCTTTCCCTAAATTCTCTTTGTGTCACTTTCTTTATCTCCATGATAGGGTTCACAGAGCACATTTCTCAGGGTGACTGTGAATATCTTATTACTGGAGTGAGACAAATTCTGAGCGACATGTTTTACATTACTAACCTTCAATTTAAGTTATATAAACTTTTATTATATAAAAGTTATTTTACTGAACTGGAACTGACAACACCTCAGTAAAAATTTATAGCTGCAATTGAAACAGGAGTTTTCTCAAATGGTAACATTTCCCTAAACAGTGCTTTTGCTAAGCTTAAATTGTCAGTTCATTTTTTTTAAAATGATGTAATTGGCTAACACACTAAATTTTAAAACCCAAACTTTAAAAATATTTCAACATAATTGAGTTTCATCTGATGGTTAAGCAGGGCAATGCAGCTGCCACAGAGTGCTAAATTGGAGGCAAGGTAAGCAAGGCCTCACTCATGCCCAAGACAGATGTTTGTCATTATACTAAACTAGCTGCAACTGTCTGAAGTTCCTGCATTTGTTTTAGGTGAAGAAAAAAAAAAGAAAGAAGCAATCTGAGATCTTGTTAAATGTGAGAAGGTTGTTTAGAATGATAAGAACTAACAAAATACAACCAATACACTGTAATTGGAAGAAGTCCTAGTTCAATTGTACTTGCATATTTTGTGCATTGGTACTTAGAATTGCCAGCAATATCAAAAGCTTTTTATAGAATGTGTAAGATGTTGTTCGATATGATCTCTGGAGGTGCTTTCCAATTGTCTCGTGTGATTCTTCCTGATTTATTCTTAGTACTACATGTGTTGCACTTTGGCTTTGTAAGATTATTGAGCACAGAGGTATTTAGTGACTGTGTGTATTATTCAAGCACCTCTGAAGGATTAAAATTATGCACCAGAACTACCTGTGATATAGTAATAAGAGAAAAAGAAAATAGAGAGAAAATAGCAATCCAGGTTTATACAAAAGTCTCTTAATATTCAATGCAATACTTTGCAATAGGAAGTGATTGGAAGTGTTTCATTTTTGTTTTCTTTTTTCAGGGAGATAGTACACACTAAAAGAACTATAATTAGTAGATATACTGGACCTTTAGACCTAGGAATCTGTGCTTCTTCAGCCACTTGTTAAAAAGAAATATGTGGGCCTCACTCAGTGATAGCACATTCCACTCATGCATTCTCATCTAATTATAATCCTTATTAACATACTACTTTTCCCCAAAGATACAATGGGATAAGAAACAGGAAAAGGGGTGGGAGATGACTAATAAACCGTAAAAGTTCCTTTGTGGTTTAGTTAAATAAAATCTAATCTTATAACAAAAAAATTAAAATTTCTAAATCTTTAGGGAACAGTGTCGCTGAAGCACGTGGCTTACACTGGCAGTATCTAGCGTGGGGAGTGAAGAGAGACTATTGCTGAGATCAGAAAGATGAAAATGAATTTTCAAATATCTTCAGAAAAAAAAAGTAAATGACTAGAGAACAAGTAGCTCATGACTTTAAAAATTGTCAGCCAATAAACTTCTGTGTTTCCACGATTACCCACCTATTGATTTGGCACCAAGGTGCTAGTTCATTGTATAGTACTTCTCTGAGAGGGATAGAAATTTTTTTCCTTTTTATCTTATCTTGAGCTGCCAATAGGTTCATGAACCTACTAGTTAAACAGAATCCCAACCTGTTTCCCGGCTTTAAGTTTTAAGCATATTTCCTTAGCATTTCTTTGATTTATTAAAGTTAAATCTGCTTTTCTTGAAATTGAAAAATCTAGTAAAAAATACATAATTAATGACCACAGTAAGCTATACAGCATCAGCTAGGTGCTACCTTATAGTGTATTCATTCTACTCAGAGTTTCATGCCTAAAATCAGACATGTATTCATAGATATGTATATATCAGCAGAGCTTGCTATTGAAAGTAGTTAGATTATTTAAGAAATTTTGTGAATCAATAAAATGTGGGGGAAAAAAGGAATGGAAAAGAACTGTGGACACCTGAGATAGTGTGAGAGGAGCATGGGAAATGGCAGAGGGTGAGAAATAGGGGAAAAATATATATACATTTATATATATATATGTATGAAACTAGAAATGGAAAATTATTGACAATAATAACACATATAAAATGTAATTGTATTATAAATAAAAACTTGGCTACATATTTAATGGGATATGTGCATATTTTGTTCATCTCAAAATAAGTGGGAATGTTTAACTATAAAGATGATCTGTTAAAAATTATATTTAAATCTATTAAATATTTGTTTACTACATCCATATAAGTAAACAAAGATGAATATTGGTAGAAGTAAATAAGCAAACATGTTCCAGAAAAGGTAGGAAATTAAGTCATGAAAGAAAAATTACACCTGGTGGTCACCCAGAATCATCAGGTGGGAAAGGGATTGACAATGTGTATACAGATGATGAATGAACTGTTTTAGGAAGAACACTAATTCACAATCCTCAAAGATGGAACTCCTGAATAAGTATTGTCATTCTAGTTAAATAATAAAAAGAACTAATTAATAAAGAAATAATAAACTGAAGTGAACATTGTGTGAGTGGCTGTTGTAGATGTGGCAGTGACAAAAAGAGAAGTTGGGAGAAAGCATTGTGAGGTAGGGAGGGAGTAGAGGGGACCCCTAGGTGTCTGTACATTAGTCAGGGAGATTGATTACTAGCTTAAAGAGGCTTTGGGCTCCCTAGTGAGCCATGAAAATAAGTAAAAGAAGTACTTCTTTAGTACTTTAGTCTGGTTAGTAGAGAAGGTACCTAATCATAGAACATATGGCTGGGACACATTCCCTTTGGTTAAACGAATATGGTAACTCTAGCTTTGTAAGAGTATAGTGCTTACCTGGGGGAGGGTCAATATGAGATGTCATTAATGAAACATTACTTCAATTCGCAAATAGTAAGTGTTTAGTTGATGACTAAGTTTCTTCTCTTTTTTATTATTATGTCATATATTTATCATACACATATCATGATCCCTAGATCCATAATATATAAATAGATAGAGCTAGATAGAGATAAATATAGGATATATACAGTCTTCCTTCAGTGTTTGCAGAGAATTGGCTCCAGGACCCCCACCCCACAATGAATACTAAAATGTATGGGTGCTCAAATTCCTCATATGAAATGGTGTATATTTTCATATTATCTATGTATGTTCTTCTGTATACTTTAAATTATTTGTAAATTATTTATGAGTAATATTTTAGCATCAGATATCAATTAAGAAGGAAAATATACAGACAAACCTTTTTAGCATCTCTCCTTTTGGGAGCCACCTCTTCTCTCATTTCATAAGAATTTTCATAGCCTAGCTGCATCTACCATTGGTCAAATCCATGATGTGGAGGGATGAGTACATATAAGGCAAATCTTATAAATATATATCTTATTTTACAAATAATATATATAATTTTATTCAAATATCTAAGAGGAACCCTCAAACAGTTCACAAAAGCGTGTATTATGAACAAATTATTCATAGATTCCTAAATTCTTTACCAAAATAAACTTGTCCTTGAAAAGTGGAATTAAAGTGTGAATGTACTTGGTCATGAAACATTTTGAAATTTATGTATCGCTTTTTTTTTTTTTTTTTTTTTTTCCTTGGAGAGGTTTTTCGCTATAGGGCGCGTGCGCTCGCCAGACAGACAGAGAGAGACATAGAGACAGAAAGCGAGAAATCACCCACCAGGGAGGATGGTCACGCCGCAATCCCTTCTCCTCCATTCTCCTCTCGGGATCTTGGGCACGCACGCACACGCGCCCGGCGTGAGTTGTAAGCCACCGGGTCCGAGCCGCGAACCGCGGTCGACTACGTGGGAGTCCAGCGACATAGCCATTACGCTAACTGCTGGTTCCCAATATCGTTTTTTTATAGTATGCATTTTCCTTGAACTTTTTAAAGATGCTTTGTGTGTATATGTGTATACCTATATCTATCTGCATATATTTAATTTTAAGCAAGTGACCCCAAAATGATCCCAGAATTCACTCATCTAAAAATGATTATAATGCTTACTTATGCTGCATTTTCCAGGAATCCAACATTTAGCAATTTTTGAGTCACCTTTGCTATAATTAGCAATCATGAGTGAAAATGCTTTGTGTTTCTACCCAGGAAAGATTCACTCTGAAGTTATCATTGCTTCTATTGTATCTTTACAGTGTCTTCTTGCCTCTGCAGGATTTTATGTAATACTCAAGTGCAGGCAAAAAAGAAAAAAAATAATGACCTAAACAGCAAAATAGCAATTAAGCTTAGCTCTATTACACTACTTAAAGTTCCCCTAAGAATAATAGACACCAAAATAGTACAAAACTACCTCAACATTAAGGATCATACAATATTCATTATTCCAGCTAAAATAGTGCATAATGGAAGCATTTAATACTTTTTATACCAGCACACTTTCGGTTTGGCTGATAGCTTTTCAGCCACTGTTTATGCAAGGATACAAACTATGAAGGAGATAATACATGTTATTAAACCATTATCTGTGTATCTGTATACGTCACTCACTTTTGAAAGGTAAAGTAATACTAGGCTTAGATGTTTCAATTAAATCAACCATTGAGTCCAAATCCATATTGCAATTATTTGAAATATCAAAAACTAAAACATTTGTTTTTTAAATATATTTAAATTGCATTTTTATTTTAAAAATAAAGAAAGCAGTTGGAGAAATCCATGTTATCATCACCCTTCAAATCACTAGTTAAGTGTAGTTCTATTCAAGCGCAGTGTGATATGCTATTAAACATAAAGAATAGGAACAACCTCAAAGTTATTTGACTCTTAGTTTTTATTCTAATATATAACAAAGGAAAAAGCAATAGCAGAAGAAACAAGCTCAGTAAATGCATTACAATATTGCTATCTTGTACAAATGTCCTGAAGAAAGTAAGTAATGAAAACTATTTTTTCTTTAAAATAATAAAACTGTAAGAATGAACTATTATAGTGTCTATATTTGACACAGAAGAAATCTTGAAGCTTTAAATTGTGTTTTGAATAGGTTCCAAATGTCAAATGCATTTGCACTAAGTCCTACTTCTCAGTGACGGATGTACAGAGATATTGATGATCTAGATTTTGTTTTTTTGAACTTGATGTAGTGCACAGTTTCTTTGAGCATTGAGTAATAAAATGGAAGCAGAGAGGAGAATTAAGATAGAGACCATGGGCTCCTTGGCCAAACCGGCAGGATATAGGAGACAATAAATGGGGATGCTGGTGATACTGACAACCAACAGCATTCAGGAAAAAAGTACCAGGAGTAGAGTGCAAAATAGTTGAAACAAGGCCTTTAGGATCCAGATCTATGACTCTGAGCCTCTGCCAGTGTTTGATCCTGCATATCTTATCACGGTTAGGTTAACTTCTCTTTTAAATATGAGAGGTCTTCAAAACATTCACGGAAAATGTGTATTATGTGAAAACTATGCATGAATTTTGAACTGTTTTTGCACCTAAATAACCTTGTACATTTTTTTTTTCTTTGAGAGATTTTCGCTATAGGGCGCGTGTGCTCGCCAGATAGAAGTGAGAGACATAGAGACGAAAGCGAGAAATCACCCCCTAGGGGGGATCATCACGCCGCAATCCCTTCTTCTCCATTCTCCTCTCGGGATCTTGGGCACGCATGCACACGCGCCCGACGTGAGTTTTAAGCCACCGGGTCCGGGACACGAACCGCGGTTGACTACGTGGGAGTCCAGCGACATAGCCATTACGCTAACTGCTGGTTCCCAATAACCTTGTACTTTTTAAAACATTTATTTATTCATTTCTTCATAAGTTAGCAATATATATGTTTGTGTGTGTGTGTGTGTGTGTGTGTGTGTGTGTGTGTGTTTGTGTGTGTGTGTGGAGAGAGAGAGAGAGAGGGGCAGGCTCAGTAGAGCCTTGATGCTGTGATCTGCCCCCAGCTTTAGTCAGCCCTGGATCACACACAAACATTCACCCAGCATATTCAGGGAGGTCTATGAACATGAACTAGGACACTTATCATGTGAGTCAGCCTTAGAATGTTGCATTACTGCTCACCACTGTTTGGCTCTAATATGTACTTTAATTTCATTTTTCCATGAACTTTTTAATGTCCTTGTATATAGTTAAATTGAACCGGGGCTAGGAAAGTCAAGTTTTTAAAAAAACATAGATAGAATGTAATGTCTAGTGACAATTTAAACTTAGGACAGAGTTTTGTGCCCAGTGTATAAAAAAAGTAGATAAAATCTAGCAGATACAGCATATGGAAAAAAGGAAATTTGAGTAGAAATTGACAACATGACATCGTAACTTCTGTCAGTATTCTACAGTCAGAATGAGTTTGACTCTAGTAAGTGCTTGAAGTACTGGCAAAGTTTTACTATCCATTCACAGTTGATGTATAAATAGATTTATATAAATAACTTTGCAAGGAAAGAATAGTAAAACTGTGATATATATATATATATATATATATATATATATATATATACACATACATACATATATATATTCGAATAAAATTCTCAAAACTCTGAGATTACACTCTTACAGTCCTAAACTCTTTCTTCTTCTATTTACAAAATTAATATGAAATCTTAACCTTACAATGCATCTAACTTTATATTTGTTCAAATAACCTCAAATTCATGACTGCTAACATGGCATATGATTGTTCACATAAAATAAAAATGAAACAATCTGAATTGCTTAAGTGATCCTTCAGAGACTTAATGAAAAATACTGCTTAGCAGATAATGTAAAAGCAGAGGAGTTCAAAAACTCCTGGCTGAATTAAATTAAATCATGGCCATGTGATTATTGGGCAATCTCATTTATCCACTTGTTGACTCTTTTTAAATATCGCCCTTTATTTTCATGACTTAACAAAATTGTATATCACACAATGTCATGGACCTCCAGAGTTTATTCTGAAATGTACAAACCTCTACATTAAATCAGTGGATGCTATGACCCACCATAAAACATTATATTCAAGAGACTTTCCAGTCAAATTGAACATTCTGTGGAAGAACTTCTAACACATAGCAAAAAACAAAATATGTTAAGAAATTACTGTCTACAAAAATAGTATGGGAAATACTGACATAAGTACAATATTTATTCAGATAATTTAATAAAATTTTTCTGCAACATTCTGCTTTTTTTCTATATTCACAACTGTGTGTGTATGTATGTGTATACATGTTGTGTCATGTGTCACAACATATACACACAACATATGCAAGAGGATCTTCAAAAAATATAGGAAATGCATATTATGAAAAAAACTATGTGTGGATTTCAAAACATTTTTGTGTCAAAGTAAACTTGTACTTTAATTACATTTTCCACCATCTTTTGAAGTATCTCAAGCATGTATATGCTGTTCCATATATAATGTTCCACTGAAGTGATTTTATTGGCTGTATTCTGAATAATTTCTCTTTATCACAGATAATATTTCTGCTTATATATGCTCTTAGTGTGAAAAAGAAATGTTAATAATAGACTTTCACTTAGCAGGCTTATGCTATCTTTCCTAAGTAGTGAGTTGTAATATCATAAACTATTAGACTTTAAAATGATATTTAAGACCCTTTCTCCCATATAAACACTCAGTCATAACTGCAACATTCAAAACAGTTTTATCCAGTCTATTTAAACATATCCAGTTTGTTTTTGAACAAAATGCTTTCTCCTGTGAGTAAATAGTATGAGTATAATCTTTAAAGTGCCAACCTTGACCCTTTCTCTTATGATAAATGAGTGTGCTAGAGAGAGAACTCCTAAGACCTCACCCCACTCTGATATTAGTGATGTCTCTGAAAGCTAGGATGTCCATTCAGCTCTTGTACTGTTTTTGCTGTTAGAAGATTCTTCCTTGGGGGTCAAGTGGTAGAATAGCAATGGTGTGGCTGGAATACATGAGAAGGGTCCTGCATTTGTAAACTGGGACCACTCTGGACATGGTGGATTGGCTGTTACTGGAGGCAAATTGAAGCATGGGATCCCCATTGGGGGTGCCTGTCTAACTCTCTCTCTCTCTCACTTCTCACTTTCTCTCCATCTGTCTTTCTCTCTCCTGGAAGAGGTGATTAAATAAACTTTTTTAAAAAGTTCTTTCTTGGATCTAAATGAAATTTATTCCTCTGTAGTCTCAGCATCCTTTTTCTGAGTTGTTTCTTTCAGTCTTCAGTCTCAGTTGGAATCTGAATCCTTACACTTTTCAGGAATAAGTTCTAAATTCTAACACTCTCTAAGAGCCAAGGCATTCTAATTGATGTGTAACTTAATATTCTTTTGATGAAAGTGAAGTCAATCTTTGGCTCTCTTCTTAAAGAAGTTAAAACAAAAGGGACTATCAAATACACTCTCTGCTGGATTGCCCGAACGATTATGTATGATAGAGTAAGCTCCCATCAGTAGGCATGGAGATCACCTGGAATGTCCAGATGGCTCCTCAGAATGGGGGTTTTCAAAAGACCATTGCTAGACATATGTGTGTGGTTAGAATATTTAACCTTCATGGTCTTTAATCATGTAGCATTATGTGAAATGCCACTGGCTGAATGGTTTGATGGAGTGTTTAGAGGCTGTAGAGTTTTCAGTCTCCTGACCACCACCAGAGGCCCTGCAGCCACTGAAAATGTGGTCTCTACAGTCTGAGTGTCTCACTATTGGTCAGAGAAAAGTGGGCAGATGGGCATCAGCTTTCACATTGTGTTGCTTAGGCATAAGGAGTGATGTGCTCAAACAAATGAGAATGAGTGGGGGAGAGAGAGAGAAAGGAGAGAGAGTATCAACTGCAGGGTTGGACAAGAGTACCATTATCACAGGACAAATATCTACAGTGTAGTCATGTACCGACTTTTCCCTATTGTTGGCGATCTCCAAGTTTTATTAATTTTCTGCAGATAAAAATGGTAAACATTCTATGTCAGAAAAGTTCTACGTTCTAAGTGCTGATGAAAAGTGGTGGGGGTGAAAATCTTATAGATCATTTGAAAGACAACTGAATTATGCTGGAAACCGAGTAACAGGAGCTATTCGAGTCAGCATGTTCTGAGATCGAGCACTTATTCTACCACTGTTAGCTGGAGCCAGAGTGTGATCTCTATAGTTCAGTCTTCTCATCTGTAAAGGTGGAATTATATCAGAGCTGTGGTGAGAATTATTGGTGGATCAGTCATGTAAAAAAGGCTTGTTAAAGTGCTGGCAATGTAGTTACCACTCGAAAATATGTAGCTATTATAATATATTAGGAATATAATGATCATATTGTGCTTGTGAGGAATGTTGATAATGCTTTAGCAATGGAATTTGATCAAGGACCCTTCTATGTGTAAAATACCTTGTCCTATATGTGGTGATAATTTGGGCCATGGTTGTTATTTAGCTACCTAACACGAAGCATTCTGGCCCAGTTTCATTTTCTTTTCTTTTCTTTTGTAAATGTTGGTAACCAGAACTCCTGTGGTACTTCTGAATAGCATGGGGAGGCTTGATGGAAACATCTCTTGCTAGCTTTTAGAGTTCTGGACCTGTCCAAGTAGAAGCATATGAGCCCTCTATTACATTTATTGAGGGTCAGCATCTTTGTTGTTGCTGCAGAAACTCTGGAACAAGCACGATCATGGAGCTGTGCTAGCCAACTTGGCAGCATGCTTTTTCAGCCCACTTGGCTGTGCACAATATTCTGTCTGAGTTTGGGAAGATCTGTCTGCTTTTTTCTTTTGAAGAGAGGCTATGAGAAATGAGGCAATGGCTTTGCCTTATACAACAGCCTGGAAAAAATAGGCCATGGCCTAACAAATAATGAGAGTTATATGGCCTCCTTCCAGGGAGTTCCTGGCTAGAGACTGGAGGACAGGTTGAGATGCCTTCTGATAGATTTTACACTAATTGTCTTTTTCTCTAAAAGAAGTTCTGTTAAAAACAAAAGGCGGGGGGAGGTCAATGAAGGGAAGCGTGGATCCTTATGTGCTATGAGATCTTTTCGGGAAAAATCAATATTATACAGATTTTGAGGCCATTGGTCAAATCACACATCCCAAAGCATAACAGCAAACCATACAATTTTCATATACGGCAGTGAAGCGTGACAAGGGATGAGTTTGTCCTAGCCCCAAATATCCCTCGTTTGGCACTAACCTAAATCATTTTCTCATCATAGAACCTCGAATGACCGTACGCTCTCTCACTTTGCCTTATTTATCTAACGAAGCCTTTCATCCTCATAGAGTCTCCTTGTTCCGGGTTCCTGGTGATATTTTGCTTTTTGTGGTTTTCTTTTACAATCAGTGAGGAAGCCTCAGGCATGAACAGTAGTCAGGTGTTTTTTTGTCCTTTACTCTATCCACCTCGACACACTCCTTGCAGTTTTAATTGTCTTTTCCAAAGATGACTGAGTACTGATTTTCCTGTTGGGCACTCGGTGTCATTTTGCTTTAGAATTCGAAGAATGAGAGAGGGTGGAATATCATCAATCTCAGGAGGCAGCCGATCTGATGACTCAGCATCTGCACCAAAAATATTGCTCTGAGAGAGATGGGGCCCCTTCACTCCCTGGCTAACATCGAGTTTCTGCATTCCCTGTGCAGCTCCTTGACTGCTTGCATTGATTGTGATGGCCATGAACTGACTCTCCATTTCTTCATCTCAGAATAATGTTCCCCGGAGCTGCTTTCTGGAGCTATTCATAGATAACAGCAATAACGAGCCCAACGGCATCGCTTCCTTTTCTGTATTCTGTGACATTCTCATCTCCGCCGACGGTGTCTGGCAGCTGCACAATGAGGCCCTGCGTGTGTCAGGGAGATGGATGATATCCGCAGTGTCTGCATCTCAGCGTTGACTTTGTGAGCTCCTGCTGAACCTTACCTCGGGGATGGTGGATTCTGTGCAATTGAATTTAGAGAGGCAAACTTCCACCTCCCAAGAAATGTCTTATTTTCTCCCAGTACAAAATACCTTAATGGAAATAATGACACACATTAGATATTTGATGGATAGTACCTTGTACTTTCATCATCAATATTTCTGACTATAGGACTCTGTTTTTATATCATTTCTCTGTTGTTATTTTTGCAAAGCTAAAGCAAAAAGGCTACTGGCACAGGCAGTAGTCCTTACATACTTATTCACACATCTTGGCTTTCTACAACTAAATGGAATTGGGGAAAATGAACTATGAACAGAACATTAATGGGCCCCTAGTTTCTTATCAGGGAAGTGGCCTGTCACTTGGGGAAGGCTGCTCTGATCTCTTGACTAACGTTTTTTTTTTATCAGAAAACCAGCTCCGAATTGCTCAACAGTGTACCACAGTGAGGTCTTTGGTAATGGATGTTAGTAGTGATCTCAGAGTTGCTCAGGACAAGCCATGAAGGCACATCTGAGAGAAATATTATTTGTAGAAGGTGATCCAAAGGACTACCATCTCTTTTTTAGAGCCAGCTCCATAGGCACATAGCTCTTGTTTTTGCACAGGACCCTGCACCGAGATGGGCAATTTAATACTTGGTGATCATCTTAAAATTTTAAATAATCTGTGAGCAAGAGGCCCTGAATATTCATTTTGCTCTGAGCTCAACAAATAATGTAGCCCGCCTGTATTGCTCTATGCTTTGTTAGTAATATCAGAAATCTGATATGGAACTTCCTGCTCGGTTTTCACTAAAATACAGCAAGAAACACATCAGGATAAATGTCAGAAGGCCAAAGTGAGCATGAGAGCATCTGCTCACCCCATGTGAAGGATCACACAGGAAGTGACTCTGAGAACCTGTTCCATATGTCCTAGCTCCCTTACTCAGATCAAGGTTAAAAAAAAAAGTATAAAAATAGAGAAAAGATTTGTTAAACTACTTCATGACCCACTCTCCTTTCTGTATGGAAGATAAGGACTTAAGGGGGATATAAATGTCTGAGTCATGCCTGGGAAAGCTATAGTGGACTGCGACTTACCCTACTCGTACTTAGAAAATACACAAGCTAAGAGTGGGGCTCGTGGCAGAACAAGGGATGCTGAGTCAGAGTTGGCTATGGGCCATCTGAAAGCGAGCCTGGCATAGAATTACCTGAGGTCTTCCATATGCTGAGGGCATAAGGAGACCCCAGGGAAGGGTGTTGAGTCTGTGAGTAAGAGGAAAGGCAAGAATCTCAATACCCAAAAATGGAGATGGATCTCCTGAGATCAAACTGAACAGTAAGGGAGACTGATATTCAAGGAGCCCTCTAAAGCAACTATCGCAGTCAGTCTGAGTGCTATACCAAACATGCATAAACTGGGAGGCTTAAGAACATATATTTCTCACAGTTCTGGAGACTAGAAGTCTCAGATCAGGGTCCAGCATTGTCAAGTTATTGGTGACGGTCCACTCCCTGGTCTGCAGATGGACATCTTCATGCTTCACTGCCCCATGTCAGAAAGAGGGCTCCAGGCGCCTCATCCTTTTACAAGGATCCTAATCCTATCATTGGGGCTTTGCCCTCATGACCTAAACTAAATTTAAAGATCTTTCAAAGGCCTCAAATATCTTCACATTAGGTTTTAAAAGAGAATTTGGAGGGTAAAGCAGAATCAAAGATGTCATCTGTAAGCACCTGCATGGCTTGTCCACCAAGAGTTAACAGCGTTAACTGTCTGCTACAACCACGGAGCATAAAAAACCCAGGCATGCCCTTTCTTACTTACTCCCTCCAATTTTGACCTGTAATGCAGCTGGAGTTGAAAGAAGTTAAGCAAATAGGGAAAAGGAACAGAGGTTTCACATCACTGTGAGACCCAGCCTGAAACCAGAGCCAGCTGGTTGAATGTTCGATCAGGTTTGGAGTTTTCACAATTACATCAGACTGAACATTCTGATGACTAAATTGAGTATGTGATTTTTTGTTTGTTCTTTTTTTTGTTTGTTTGTTTGTTTTGTTTTGTTTTAGTTTTTTGCCACAAGGCGTGTGCACTCACCAGAGAGAGAGAGATAGTGAGAGGGAAAGTGTGAAATCAATCCCTCCTCCTTCATTCTCTTTTCAGGATTTTGGGCATACACACACACAAACAACCACTGGGTGTGAGTTTCAAGCCACTGGGTCCTGGATTTGAACTGTGTTTGGCCATGCAGGAGTGCAGTGCCTTAACCACTATGTTGCTTGCTGAGGCCTTGAACATGTTTTGTTTTTGTTTTATTTTTTGTTTTTTGATAGAGATTTTTACTATAGGGCACATGCATTCACTGAAAAGACAGAGAGAGATGAGAGAGACAAAGAGATAGAAAGTGAGAAATCACCCTTGGGGGGATGGCCACCCTGCAATCCTTCTCCTTCATTCTTCTTTCGGGACTTTAGGTACACACACTCACACCTGGTGTAAGTTCAAGCCATTGTGTTTGGAACTCAAACCACGGTGGACTACATGGGAGTGTGACATAATCACACCAGTTGCTGCTCCTGAGCATGTGACTTTAAATTAAAATAATAGCTTTCTTTTACCTAGTTGTCTTAGTCCATTTGTGTTGTTGTAACAAAATACTGGAAAAAAACTTGGCGTGGCCCATAATTCTGATGCCAGAATGATCCAAGAGTTGATGGTATATTGCAACATGTTGGAGAGAAGGGAGAAGGCTCGTAGGTAAATGCAGAAAGAGAGATATGCAAGCAGCTGCTGGACTTGGTTTATAACGACAGTTCTCAAGGGAACTCGTTCTCTCTGGGAGATAGCAACCATCTCTTCATGAGGGATCCATCAACGTATCTTGAACACCTTACATTAGGTTCCACTTCCCTGCACCGTTGCATTAGGAATTGAATTTCAGCATGAGTTTCAGTGGTCACACATCACCCAGACCATGGCACTAATCATAAAAGAAAAAGCTAGGGCAGCTTTCTCTGTATTTTCTCCAAGGACAGAAGTTGGTTTTATTCTCTCCTGCTATTCCATTAAACTTTACTCAGTGATCACAGTACACACGTTATGTTTTTTGACCTATTGGCTACAGTATTATTATTACCCATTTAATCTTTTTAACATTTAATTTTTTTAACATTTTGCATGATAGACTATTCAAATTTTGGAAATGAGGAAAACAAGAAACAGAAGTTAAGAGGTCTTTTTTCTTTTCTTTTTTTTTTTTTTTTTGGAGAGGTTTTTGCTATAGGGCACATGCGCTCGCCAGACAGACAGAGAGAGACAGAGAGACAGAAAGTGAGAAATCACTCCCCAGGAGGGATGGCCACGCCGCAATCCCTTCTACTCCATTCTCCTCTTGGGATCTTGGGCATGCATGCACATGCGCCCGGCGTGAGTTTTAAGTCACCGGGTCCGGGACGCGAACCGCGGTCGACTGCGTGGGAGTCCAGCGACATAGCCATTACACTAACTGCTGGTCCCAAGAGGTCTTAACAAATTAAATGATAGAGATAGAATTCAAGGCTAAGTTATATATTTTTTTAAAGATTTGTTCTCTTAATTATTAGAATGATTCCCCTTCCTTAATTGGAAAAAATACTATTGCTTAAGTATTTACTGTAGGTCAGGAATAGTGCCAATGGCCTCACATGTATTACTTCCTCGTTACATAAAGCATGAGTCAGTTTCTCTTCCCATTACCTGATCACTGTGACACTGGGAGGTATAATGTAGTGGAAATAGCAGTGACTTAAGAATCAGAACACTTTGTTTTCTTTTGTAGCTTGATACTAAAATCAATGTTTTTCTCAGCATTTTATAATCAGTAAACAATTCTAGTGTGTTGTCTCCTGCACCTGTGGACACTGGAATAGTCATAGGAATAGCATGAACATGCTGAACACTTGTGGGTAAATGGCTTGTTTTTAAAATTTTGTAATGTTCTTCCTGGAGCGGGAATGCGAAATACAAATTAGCCATCAAAGGCTTTGTTGAAAAGTGTCAGGATGCCATTGAATAAGATAACAGTGAGGACTCTAAATTTGCCCACACATTCTCCTACAGTACCTTGATACTAGCTCTGAAATATACTCAGTGAGAGGTGAGGGGGCCACAGTGGCAAGGAGGGGAAGGGAGTGAGTCACTGACCTGGCACGTTTTCCATATTTCTCACTGGCAATGTCTAAGTCATGGTTTCTATTTGAAGTGCTGACAATGGAGGAAACCCAACTAGGAATGGTTGTGAAGGATCGGCCAGTAAAGCTGGAATCATGCTTTGCTTTCACATCCACTTGTCTCCTGGTCTCTGACATGAAACAGAATCAACTCAGAAACGGTGAAGTAAGGTTACCTAGGATCCCAGATAAATTTCTTTTAAGTTTGGTTTATTCCTTTGAGTGATTTCTTAAAAACTGACCTTTCTGTTGAGGCTTTTTTCTGGAACAGTAGGATCTCTCATTGAAGCATGCCTGTTGAGTCTTCGAACCTTCTTCTTTTTTTTTTTTTTTTTTTTCTTTTTCCCCACAGCTGCATAAGTCTACTGGGGCTGTTGACCAGGAAGAAAAATGTGACATTCTCTTTATTCTTCTCTGAAAATTCAATTTCCATTCTCATGAAAATAATTTATTTGAAATAATGAAATAGAAATGCATCTTTAGCATCAGATGTGAATTTGTGTTCTCCCAAAAATACTTTTTTGTTGTTTGTTTCTATACGATCTATCAGTTAGTTATAATTTCGTGGGTACAATGGACACATGAATAATTTTTCAAGGATTTGTTAATATAGCTAGAATAAATATGGATTCTCTTCAAAAGTTCAGGGGAAATGTATATTTTGAAAACAATTAAGTGTGATTTTCATTTTTTTAACCAAATAAACTCATACTGTAATTCCATTGTTTTTCAAAAGCTTTCTGGAATATCCTTGTATGTGTTGCCTTCAAAAATATTGCTGAGGGACCAGTAGTTAGCATAATGTCTATGTTGCTGGACACCCATGTAGTCGACTGTGGTTTGCGTCCCACACCCGGTGGCTTAAAACTCACACCGGGAGCGTGTGCGTGTGTGCCCAAGATCCCAAGAGGAGAATGGAGGAGAAGGGATTGCGGCATGGCCATCCTCCCTGGGGGATGATTTCTCACTTTCTATCTCTATGTCTCTCTGTTTGTCTGGCGAGTGCACGTGCCCTATAGCAAAAACCTCTCAAAAAAAAAAAAAATAAAAAGTTGCTGAGTTGATAATGAGTACAGTCAATGATTTGGTCAAAATCAAACAGGGCTCAGAATGCCATACGTAGTACTTGGCAGGTACTCTTATATTGAAATGATGGCTCTCCTAGAAAATGTTCTAATTGACGCAAACATTTTGCTTAAAATAGAGGACCTTCTTACTTTTTCATTTTTTTTCCCCCAAAGTTAAAGTGAGTTAAGATTATTGAAATAAATACTGTTTGTGGGAAACCTAACCATGCAGATAAGTACATACACACTTTCTTAGTAAATGATTTCTAAGTAGCCAGGGGGAAGAGGAGAGGATGAATAGTGAATAAAGTGATTAAAGCATAATGAGTTGTGCTTGTGACGGTATTTGTTAGAAGAAATCCCAGGCCCAGGTGACACTCTTTTGACTGTAAAACATTACTATTGTCACAGGGACCAGCAAGTGGCATACTGGTTATATCACTAGACTCCCTTGTATCCACCATGGTTATAGTCCTGGACCCAGCAGTTTCAAATTCAAGCCAAGCACGTGTGCGTGTGTGCTCAAGATCCCGAGAAGAAAATGGAGGAGAGGGAATTGCAGCATGACCATCTCCCCTGGGGGGTGATTTCTTGCATTCTGTCTCTCTGTCTCTGTCTCTCCAGCAAGTGCACATGCTCTATGGTAAAAATCTCTCTCAAAAATTAAAAAAAAAATATTGTCACTATCACAGTCACTCTTTCTACTTTAAAATAGTAATATCACTGTCAGTGATCTGTTATGCCACAAAAATGTTCTGTCTTGTTTGTAATTATTCTTGAGCAGAACAGAAATCATCTCAGAGGTTAGTATAATCAATGTTAATAGCATTCTATAATGTAATTCTATTCCTATCATTCATTCTCTACATTGTATTTAATTTTCTACTGCTGTTCTCCTTCTAAGATTATTTCCAATGCAATCTTTGACAGTAATAATTATCACAAGGAGTGGCTAATTATATGGCTGTTTTATACAGGTGGAAAACAAACAAACAAACAAACTTGGGTCATCCAAAAGTATAATGGCAGAGATAAAGCTTTAGATATTATGGTCAAGGTAAGATGAGTCATTTATAAAGCAATTTATAATAATCTAGAGTTATATCTGGGTGTATTATGTATAAAAACATACTGTTTTATTGAAATGTTCAAGAAATATTTATTATATGCCACATCTTCTCACCATACTTAATAATAGTTATGTAGTGATGAATAACAGTTATGTAGTGATGGATATGAAAGATATTAACCCCCTGAATATTGCAATATTTTAAACTTGACTCACAAAACAACAGGAATAGTATTGTTATTATTATTTATTATTATTATTTTTGGAGAGGTTTTTGCTATAGGGCGCGTGCACTTGCCAGACAGACAGAGAGAGACAGAGAGACAGAAAGCGAGAAGTCACCCCCCGGGGGGGATGGCCACGCCGCAATCCCTTCTCCTCCATTCTCCTCTCGGGATCTTGGGCACACACGCACATGCGCCTGGCGTGAGTTTTAAGCCACCGGGTCCGGGACGCAAACCGTGGTCGACTACGTGGGAGTCCAGCGACATAGCCATTACGCTAACTGCTGGTCCCGAGGAATAGCATTATTAATTGAGGCTCAGAAATCAAATGTGCTGCTTGGGCTTTAGAACTAGTGTGTTTCCAAAGCATTCCAATTCCCAACTCAGAGTTATTTTCAGTTCACTTACATTTCCCAACTTGTGTTCCACCATGGATATTCCTTAAAAATAACTTCATATTGTCAGTTAACCTTAGAGATGTTAGGTTGTATATTCATGGGTAATTTCAGTGTAGAACAGCAAACTATGACTGGAATTTTGTCAGCCCTCTTTGTCTCTTGGGTAGGGAAGAAATGGTTTCCAATAATTAGATTTATGTATTTATTATTTTTTAGAGCGAGATTTTTGATATAGGGTGCATACACTTGCCGGTGAGACAAAGAGACAGAAAGCAAGAAATCACCCCCCATGCCCCAATCCCTTCTCCTCCATTCTCCTCTTGAGATCTTGGGCATGCGCACACACACACCCAGAATGAACTTTTTTAATTTGCTAGGTCCAGAATTCAGATCATGGTCAACTACGTGAGAGTCCAGTGATGTAACCATTATACCATGTTCTAGTCACTAGATTAGTATTTTTAATATTTTATAAGAAATATAATCCTTTGAATATTGTATGATAGTACAGTATTTTAGGATTAAACTACCAATATTCAACTTTCTAGAAAGGAATGCCTTAAACTAATTGTATCTTAGGTAATAGGGGATGTGGAGCTAAAGGTCCAACCCTCTAAGCATGCCATAGCCTTTCTGGAGAACAGCTCTCATTTGAAACTGTCGTGGTTACCCCAGCCACTAGCCATCTCAGCAACATACAAAAGGCACTTTTAACATTTAGCAGATTTCAAGAGATTTTAGGAGATATGTGTCAGAAACCAGGGACAAAGATTGAGTGACATACCAAAAGGTTAAGCATATATACATATATGATATGTGATATATGATACATATATATATATATATATATATCATATATATATATATATATATATATACACATACACACATACTCTACAGTGCCATAAGTTTAAAAACCATAGACTCAACCCCAAAACAAAACTACCTTAAAATAGATCAGTGTAAACTAATATGATTTAAAAGCATAAACTCTTCAAAGAAAACCTAGATGTAGGTCTTTGTGGTCTTTGATAAGACAACGTCTTCTTAGGAAAAAAATGCAGGTAAATTGTATGTCACCGAAAATAAAAAGCTTTGTGCTTCAAAAACATTGTCAAAAGGTGAAATGGCAACCCACAAAATAAAAGAAAAATTTGCAAATCATATAACTGATAAAGGAATAGATCTAAAATACCTAAAGAACTCTTAAAAATAAAAGCAAATATACCAATTATGTGAATAACCCAAGAAGATCTATTAGTGTGCAATTAGCACATGAAAAGATGGCAACAGCATTATTTATCAGGAAAATGCAGTGAAAGACAAGGAATTCTAAAGTAAGTTGAGTTTAGAAGTGTTCTCTTCAATTCAACATTTGTGAAGAGAAGTATATCGCATGTTAAATGTTTAAGCCACAAAGCAGAACCAAACAAAAAACAAAGGTATAATAGAAATTTTAGTAGGTGTTGGAATATCTATTATTTTGATGATAGTGATGGTAGCATAAAGGTTTGCACATGTTCCAACTTATCAAATTATACACGGTAAATATGCAATTCTTTGTATGTCAATTATACCTCAGTAAAGCTGTTTAAAAGGCAAGAGAAGATACTACTTCATATTACCAGAATGGCCATAATCAACAAGAACAATTATAACAAGTGTTGGTGATGATGTGATAAAATTGGAACTCTCATAAAGTATGGATTAGAAAAATGTTAAATTAATAAAATGGTGCAATGATTTGGAAAACAGTCTGGTAGTTTATCAAGAGGTTAAGAATAGTGACCACATGACCCAGTAATACCACTTCTAGGCTCATAGCAGCATCATTTATAGCTAAAAAATATAAATAACTCCAATGTCCATCAACAAATGCATGAATAAAATGTGGTATATCCATACAATGGAATACTACTAGCCCTTAAAAAGTAATGAAATACTGGGACCAGCAGTTAGCGTAATGGCTATATCGCTGGACTCCCATGTAGTCGACCATGGTTCGAGTCCCGGACCCAGTGGCTTAAACTCATGCTGGACACATGTGCAAGTGTGCCCAAGATCCTGAGAGGAGAATGGAGGAGAAGGGATTGTGGCATGGCCATCCCCCCTGGGGGGTGATTTCTCACTTTCTGTCTCTCTGTCTCTCTGGCGAGTGCAAATGCCCTATAGCAAAAACCTCTCAAAAAAAAAAAAGTAATGAAATACTGACAAAGATTATACTATGGGTGAGCCTTAAAAATATGTTAACTGGAAAAACTGTCATTGGACACCACCTATTTTCTTCCTTTATACTATGAAATGTCCTGAATAAGGTATCTGGAAAGAGAATGTAGATCAGTGATTGACTAGGGCTGAGGTGAAGAAGGGGGATTGTGACTAGGGGGAAATGAGAATGATGGCTGATGTGTAAAGACTTGTTTTGGGAATGACAATATACTCAAATTGATTGCATTTATGGCTGAACAACTCTGTAATTATACCAATAACCACTGAATTATATACTTTAACTGGTGGATTATATGCTATATGCATTATATACCTCAAATAAGGCTGCCTCGACAGTAGCCAGAAAACAGTTAATTTTTTTAAAAAGTATTGGGGAAAATTGCATTTGCTCTGAATTCACTTCCATTCTACTTTCGTATACTTTAGTATAAGGATGTTTTTCAACATAGCCCTATAAAATCCCTTGCAGAACATAATGCAGGTATTGAAAGAGAAATCATTCAGACATGGCCTCCAATATGATATAAAAGCTAAAATAAAACTTTTATTTCTATTTAATTTATATTAAAATAATAAAGAAATATGTCAACTTTTATAAAAATGTTATGTACGAATTGACATGTGTGTTCCCACTTGTCCATGAGTGGGTTAGAGGGTCTCAGACACGGCCTGTGGCATTCAGGCTACCTTGAAGAAATAGAGTTCAGCAGCTGAGGGGCATCTCTTTAGGTGTACTTACAACCTTCAGTGCCCTGAAATATATGCTGCAAAATGTTATCTGTGTGTGGTTTGGATGATACCATTTTAAAGAATATAATGATCAACTATAAAACAATAGCAAAAAACTGTCATACCTATAACTTAACAGAATTTTTAAACAAACTTTAGAAATGTCTTCCAAGTAGATATCTTCATGTGATTTGACTCACTTATGAAATATATTTATTTTGTTTTATTTTAACATATTCATTGACATACGAATCAAATTTAATATTGCTAATTTCCTCTTCACATTACCCTTTTTTTGAGAGAGAGAGAGAGATTTTTGCTAAAGGGTGTGTGCACTAGCTGGAGAGACAGAAAGAGAGAAATCACCCCCCAAGGGGGATGGACACTCCATAATCCCTTCTCCTCCACCCTCCTCTTGGGACTTTGGCATACACGCACACATGCCTGGCATGATGTTATTTCTCTTCCCTAATTTTCAAGCCACAGGTTCAGACTCCAGCTGCAGTTGACCACATGAAAGTTTAGAGCCTTAACCACCATGTCACCTGCTGGACCCTACATTACTCTTTTAGAAGAGATGCAAATAGAAATGGACCCACAAAATTTTTACCAAAACCTAGTGAATAATATGTTGTTTAAAGAGTTATTAGTAAATACATAAATTAAATTATCTATAAAATAATGTTTATGTTACCTTTATGTTGTCTTTAAAATGCTTGTTGTGGGGGCTAGCAGGCAGCATGGTCATATTGCTGGATTTTGATGTGGCTGACTGTGGTTTGAGTCCTGGATTAGGTGGCTTGAAACTCACCTTGGACACATGTGCATGTGTGCCCAAGATCCCAGGAGGAGCATGGAGGAGAAGGGATTGCAGAGCGCCATCTCCACCAAGGGGTGACTTCTCACTTTCCCTCTCACTGTCTCTGTCTCTCTCTCTGGCAAATGCATGCCCTAAAGCAAAAACCTCTTAAAAATACTTACTGTGTATAAATAACTTAATTGCACATTGTATTATCATCTCAGTAGTAACTGTATATTAACCTATAAATGATTAATCATAAATATAATACAGGAACCTGCCCCAAATTTTACTACAGGTGGATTTGCATTAACCAAAGTGTTTTAACAGAATTTATCTAATTAAATATACTGAGATGCTGTAACTAAAACTGTACATACATGCATGTGTGTTTGTGTGTTTGTGTGTGTGTCTGTGTGTATAGTAATCATCTGAGGTATTAGGTAAGATTTGTCCCTTCTAGTCTCTATGCTTGTTAATACTCTGATGGCATTTCTCTCACCTAATTTATCTCTTTCTATGCAGTGAAAGAAAAAGTCAGAAAGGAAAAGAGCACTTGGCTGCTGATATATCTCTGAAAGGTACTAAATTCTAACCATGTCTGGTCAGGACCAACTGCTAATGATAAATAGTAGAACTCCACGATGATTGCAGAAGAGGATCTGTGCAGCTCTTTCATGGGGCAAGGTTTCGCTATAGTCAAATTCTCAGACTCTTCTTCCAACCCACTCATGGTAAAAGGGCAAAAGACATGGCTGGAATGCCTACATGTTGTATCTTGGTATATCCGTCTAGAAGATTCTCAGAATATCCCTGATTCCATTAGAATGAATCCCCATGTGTATAGCGAACAGTGGGATGACATTTGTGCTCTGAGAAGTAGCGTGGAGTAATGAAGAATTAGAAAGAGTCTCGTCAAATTATCTTATTCTTCCAGACTGTCTATGAGCTGCTGAATATTTCCTGAGTTCTCTAAAGTGTTACAGAGATAAATAATACAACCTAGAGAAATAAATGGGTCACAGGAAATAGGAAAGAGGAACAAATTAGCAGTGATCTGTGGTACTGAGGAACAAGAACCAGAAGGGACTACAACTTCTCAGTTAATGCTGACAGAACTAGCAATATTGCAAACCATCTGGGATCTCCTGCCCCATCCCAAAACCTCACTAAGTCAGCTGGAACTTAGATACGAGCCCAGAGGAAACAGTAGTACTTTACAAAAGAAAATTAAAATTTTACTGCCTATAAGAAGTATCTTGCTTCTTTAGGGCATGATTTTTAAAAAAGTAGTAAAATGTTTCCATTAAAACAACAACAAAAAGGGCTTCAAAATAAAAAATAAATTGTTTTAAAACCAAAATGGGGTGCTTTGCATATGTGAATTTATGAACTAAGAGACACAAATTGGAGGATTGAATGAAGGGGAATAGAAAACTAGAGGAGTAGGAAGGAGACAATCTAAGACATATAGATAAAGGATAGATTAATGGAAAGTAAGAATCTGTATAGGCATACAGTGATGCTTTGTCATGTGTGTTTATTTAATTACTTTTTAGAGAGAGATTTTGCTAGATAAAAAGAAGTATTCTAGACTAAAGCCAAGAGGAAAGGGCACATAAAAAGAAGGGCTTACTTTGTGCCAAGCGTGAGGGTAGCTATGGGGACACTAGGTAACAAAAGCATACTCAGTATAGTCAGAGCTCATGATACGTTGAGATGTTCCCAATATTATGCCTTAGAAAATCCTTCTGAATTTATCACACATTGAAAACCACAGGAAGAGTAATCTACCCACTGTTGAGCAAATTGTCATATCTTTCTATAAACTCTTTATAACAAACTGCTCTTCGGATCTAGACACATATTGCGTCAAGTGCTTTTGCACTTTGCGTTACCTACCCTTTTATTTCTGAGTTCAGCAAAGCATTTTGATTTTAGCTGGTTTCTTAAGTGTTGCATTTGTAAATTTCTAAGCAACAACTTGCATTCCAAATATTTCACAGTCATTTAATTCCACCATTCTACTTTAAAAGCTGTTTGACCTTAGTAGGAGATTACGAGCTCTTGAAAATGTGATTCCATAAAGAATAACCTGTTTCTAAGATGTATGACTATAGCATTTGTCTGCAGTCATTTTCCACACAAATAAAGGGGTCATTTGAGATACCGACAACGACAGCTATTCAGGGTAAATATTAGTACTAGTGGTCAGAATATTTTACAACCTGAAAATGAATGAGATGCACACAGTAGCAGCAGAACCCCGCACACACACACACATAGTTTCAATACCCAAAAACTTTCTAGAGAGGTTATTTAAAGTACCTTGTAAAGTTTGTATTTTAGGCCGAATTTTCTGAATATTTATAGTTTGAGGAGGTCAAGGGAGTGTCACAAGCAGTCATGATTATGAGCATCAATCTATCTTGTGGCAAAAAATTTGTGTAGGTCTTTGGTATCAATAGGATTCTGTAAGAAATATGTGTCTAGAATCATGACTTCTTACTCAACTTACAAATAATTGTAGTAGAAAGTACAAGTTGTAACACTGACTCAGACAGAAGGGTGAGGTTCTCTGCCTTCACCAATATGCTCTTACTCCCAGCTGCTACATGCTGACTCCAGTGGGGTCAGGTCAAGTCGATTGAGTACATATTTCTAAGACACAGAATTGCTTAGCATTTAGAAAACTGCTATGCCCGATTACATGGTATCCTCCCCACATCAGGATTTAGCATCAAGATTGCATTTATGACACCACAAAAAGAGTACTTACAAACATTTAATTATTTACGCTAATCTTTTGTCTCATTGGCATGGATACTCAAGTGACTCAGATTATTTTAAACTACTTTAGTCTATGAGTGTCTTTGCTATCTCATATAAATAGAACCAAATTATAGTAAACTTCAACAGATATATTCAAGTAAAATCGAAATTAAATCACTTTATCTTTCACATGTGCTTCAGAGTTACTTTTTCTCTAAAATATTCTCTAAAATTGAGGGACAGGATATAAATTATAATGAATACATATACTAATGTTAAGTCTAGAGAATATATAAACTGAATTTTAAATTTAATTTTAAGAAATATAATTAAATACTATTAAATAATTTTATGAAATTAAACTATTAATAATTCTAACATTCCATAGTCATCCAGATGGCCATGGAGAGAATTGATAATATCAAATTAATCTGTTGTAAAACTATGCTCCTTCATAAGTAGTCCCAAGCTGTGAATTAGAAGACTGAGAAATGATATATCACTAGATAAGAACTTTTCATAGTCATTCCATATGAGCGAAGGGTTTGACATGTTCCTTTCTGGTTTTGTATCCTAGGTGCTTCAATTCTCCCATGCTGTGCATCAGTGTCCGTTTTCTCTGCCAGCAGCCCAGCAAATCACAGTCCTAGCCCTAGATGTAGGACACAGGGAAGAGATGTGGAGAAACATTTTCTTCAGGCCTAAGTGTCTACCACCAGGAGAGCAGACATTTCAGCTTGCAAGTCATGTTTTCCCAGAAACGGAGGTACCCATGTGTTCTTTAATCATTTTATTTTTCACACGTGTCTTTGTGACACGTGGCCCACTGAAGTACTGGACAAAGGCCATTTGTTACAGAGTGGCACTGACTACAGATCTAAAGTCAGACTGCCACAATTTGAATTTGACTTTTACCTGGACCAGTAGATGGTGTAACGGTTATGTTGCTGGAGTCCCACATGGGGGATTGCTGTTTGAATCCCGGACCTGGCTGCTTTGAATTCCTGCCTGGCATGTTGCTTATGTGTCCAAAATCCCAAGAGGAGAACAGAAGAGAAGGGATTGTGGTGTGTTCATTCCCCAAGGGATGATTTCTCGCTTTCTGTCTCTCTCTTCAGCAAGTGGACATACCGTGCAGCAAAAATCTCTCTTAAAAAAAAAAAAAAGAAAGGAAGAAAGAAAGAATTAGGCTTTAATCACTTGTTAGGTGTACATACTAGATCTTTCTTACCATCTTTGCAGATCCTCTCAGCCATACTTTCTCCAGGGGTTCTGGCTGCTGTTACATTCATGCCATTGCTGTAACAAGCAAAGTATGGGCCGCACATTACTTTGGAGGGGAAAACAATCAACTCTACCTTGTGAGATTCCTCTAAAGTACACACTATGCCTTCTCTGGTGCATCTCTGTTGATAGTAAGGTACAAAATGCTAGGGAGATCCTTTAGACAAGGATGCTTGCTCAATGCAGAAATAAATATGGAACAAATACTTGACAAAGGGACACATGAGCCCCTGGATAGTTCTTGCCCTCTGCTCTCCTTCAGTGAACAGTTCTGAGATATATTCATTATAAAGTCTCTCAATGTACAAGCCACAGAGATCTATATCAGTTGCACTTGATATATGCTCTAAACAGCTCAATACTGCTGCCTTTTTAATTTATTTTCAGATTTTGCCATAGTATGCTCACTGAAGAGAGACAGAGAGAGACAAATAGAGAAGTGAGAAATCAGCCCCCAGGGGAGAGGGCTGCATATCACAATCCCTTCTCCTCCATTCTTTCCCTGGGATTTTGGGCACACATGCAAAATCACACTCAGTGTGATTTTCAAGCCACCAGGGCTAGGACTTGAACTGAAGTCAGCCACGTGGGAATCCAGCACCTTAACCACCATATCACCTGCTGGCCAGCTGTCTTATATTAACTCTCTCCTTTCTCTTTCATATCTTCTGTTTCCTAACTCATTCTTCCTGTCTTTATATTCCTTAATAAAATGTTAGCACATGAATTTTTGCCTCAGATTCTACTTTTGGAGGAACTTAGGTTAAGATCTTAGATTATTTCTCTGTGTCTCAATTCCCTGGTGTGGAACTGTGTAATAACAGTACTCTCATCTTCTAACATGGTTGCACCGAGTGAAGGCATTCCCATATAAAAAGTACTGAGAGCGTTTCCTGACACATGGGAAGCATAATCTGAAGCAATGATGTATGTGCCAATCACGTTCACATCTCCTTTTCCAAATAACAGAATAATTTCAAATAGAAGCCAATGTTCTTGGTTCCATAACTATTTTTTCCTTCATCTACATATGTTGAACATAAATCTTGGGCCAGAAACTGTGCTATATACAGAGATTTAGATAAAGAACATAATTATTCTCTCAAGTGTACCACAACAGAGTAGGGAAGAAAAGAGGGTGAACATTGCCAATCACACACACACACACACACACACACACACGAAGGTAAAGGTACACATCATAATGTGGTGTTCTTTGCTGAAACAATGAATATGGTACTCTTCTTGATTTAATTGTCACACACTGCACGCATGGTTTGAAAAATTCATATTGCATGCACTCCACAAGGATGCAGGGCAATTAAATGTACACAAGAAATTGGAAAAATAAATAAATAAATATGAAAAAATGTATTCATAATTTTATGGAAGAGGCAGAAAAATAAATAATCAAAAAATACATAAAAGCAGAGTAATAAATACTGATGGGGTTTCCACAACATGGTAAATATCGTAAGTTGTTCTCTGAAATAAGAGGTTTGAAAAATCATGTTAGATCAAGCTATAGCTTAGCTAAATTATAAAGGATATCCAGTAGTCAGCTGGGATAAGTAAGGCATTCAAACCATTTTGTGGAGGAAGCAATGAAAGCACAACATGCAAGAAGCTCATGCTTCTGAAAAAGGCACTTTCAGATTTTGCAAGAATTCTTATATTAATTTATGCAGAGTGAGGAGAAGACATGATACTGAAAGTCTCGAGGGCGACATCCTGAGGAGTTATATCTATTATCTTAATATTCTTTTATCTCAAAGACATTGCAGAGTCATACATGGCATTTAGGCAGGAAATACAGACTTTAAAAAAAAAAATCACTTGGGAATGGAAAAGAGTAGGAGGAGCAATAGAGAAGGTCACTTCAACAAATTAGACTAAAAAGTGACCCAAACTCAGCCTGTGGCTGAAGTGGTAGAGATGGAGAAAAACAGCTGATTTGAATTTTATTACAAATCATGTACACATAGAGGTAAACAGATAAATGGATGATTGATAGAGATAGATATTACAAACTTATATCTATATATATGTACATAGCTATATAGATATGTATGGTAACTTATGAGGGCCACATATTGAAAGAGTCAGTCTCAGATTTTGACTCAGAAGAGGTGATAAGAAAAATGGTACCTATAATCCACATAAAGCATATCAGAGAAAGAGTCATTAGAGTTGGAGTTTGGGGACATATGCTTGATTTATTCAGTTTTCAACACATTGAATCTGAGAAGTCTGTGTGACAACCAAAAGCAGATAACCAGGGTTCTGGCACAGAGAAGATAAGCAGTTGTATTACATTTCTGCTGGGAGAAAGGAGAAGAGAGTACTTCAGAAGAAAAAATACTACCAAACGCTCTGAAGAATATACATATTTTAAATTTTTCTAACATGCCTTAATATATAACTAAATATACGTAAATACTCATTGTTTAAGTTCTTTGACCTTACATATTCATCCAAGAAAATGAGGGCATATTTCATTTGTTTCCATTCATCTTTTCTAATATTCCTTGGAATCAGGAAAGGGAACAACATCAAAATATCAAGAAATGGAATCAAAGGCAAAAACAATAAGAACAGTAACAGTTTTCGTATATCTAGAACATGTTAAAAATAGAGGTTAATGCTACATAGTATACGTGATAAGATATAGATTATTTACATAATTAAAAGTAGATAATGTTCCTGTGGAAGCTACATAAAACCTTCAGGAAAATTTTCTTAGAAAGTGATATTTAAGCTGAAATGTGGAAAAGAGGAAGAAACAACCATGTAAAGGAAAGAGAATGCTGCAGAGAAAGAATAGCATTAAGGAGAACACTGAAGTGAATTCTCTCTACAAAACACACTAGTTTGTGGAAATTATTCCCGCCCCCAGGAAATACTTAGAAACCAAATAATTTCAGTAGCACGGCTTCAAGGGACTAAAGCCAAATGCTCAAGTATAAAATTCAGCTTCTTAATCATATTCAAGAACTGAATGTTTGGGCAGAAGACCAGCCTGGAACTAAAGCCCCAGACTTAGGTTAATTATGAAAATATCAAAGTTTCTTAGACTAGGGCATAAAATTTACCCATGGACTTCACTAGAGTAACTTGTGGTCTCTATTAGGCTACTGAATTATCTCAACAGTATGGGCAAAACTAAATGTATTTTAAGACATACAATTTACATCTAAGAGTATATTCCATGGGTTTTCTTTAGTCTATATCATAGGCAGAGGACTATTCTCCAATGAAAATAAAACTCTTGGCCTATATAAATCTGACTCTAACAGATGTAGTACAAAAAGTTAAGTAAGTCCATTACAGCCACAAGTTAATGGCAACCAAATTCGGCTGTTTGAAAATGTGAAGTTTCAACACTGCCATTTTCTTTGGCAGGGATGGGATCAGTTCTAAAATAAATACCAGTAAACAATCTTCCCCATTAATTACATGTGTAACCACCAGCTGTTGGTCTAAATTAAGGTCTATTTTCTTTTAGTTTTCTACACCCCAATTCCACAATCACCAAAATAGCTGGAAATAATTGAAGAAAGATACCAGTTGTAAAACACTCATATACATCAACACAACTCCAAATAGCAGTACAATATAACATATCCTTTTTTTTAACACCTACTTCATATGTAGCTCTAGCTTCAGCTGATAGGTATTACACTGAAATGTACATGATACAGTACCTATAACATTGTGAATTTATGGTGAATAGGTACTAAGATGAAAAACACACTGTTCTAGCCCTAAGGAGCTTTCAATCAAATAAACACCAATTGAAGTCCTTGGAGTCAATCCTTGTACATTTAATGAAAGATGATCTATTCTATTCCAGAATATAAATGATTCATTAGTAATCACAGACATTTTCAGAAGAAAATTCAGTAAATTTACTCAGATAGTGGCTAAGTGGCTGATATTTCAATATCAGATAGATATTGCAAACTTATATCTATATATGTGTACATAGCTATACAGATATGTATGGTAACTTATTGAAAATATCGGATTAATTCAGAAACCCGAAGTTTGGAGTTAAGTAGAGTGGAAATCCTTTGAAAGGAGGTAGTGAACACAAGTTAATCTCTGCCTTGGACTTTCCCAGTAAAAGAGTCAGCTGCAATATCCATTACTATATATACTGTGGAAACATCTTGACCCTCATACAAATATCCACTTTACTTACCAAGGCCAGTTTTGCACTTTTATGCACTCATTTACTTGTTTATTTGCTTAAAAATGGCAAGTATGACCTAGAATAGTTTGGATTAGATAGTCATTCTTCATTCTCACACATTTTCCATCATCTTTAGAGTTCTCGGCTGCTAAGCTTTTCCTGATAAATTCTTCCAGCAACATTCTCTCCTTTCATATGCTCAACCATTTCCTTTTATGGTGTTTACTAGGACTTCCGTAATGCCTAATACACACCAGATTCTGCCCTTCACACACTTTGATTCATTGTACCCTTACTTAGATTATAAAAGACAGACACACTTTTATTATCCTTGTCTTATATATGAGAAAACTAAGAAAGAGATCATTTAAGGATCTGGTCTGAATGTGCCAAAAGAGTAATTGTTGAGAGGCAGTGTGAACACAGGAAAAATGGCTCTTGAGTCCACGTTCTTAGCCACTAGACTCTACAGACTCTTTCTGACAATTGTATTTGGATATTGTATTGCTATATTATCTTTTACATCACCGTCTCCTCTTCTGCACTAAGAGTTTGTTAACATTCTATAGAGGTACAAACATATTTGGTGAATAAATACATTTGTGATATGGACTAGAAAAAACTTAACTTGTTAAAGACATAGTTTTAAAGGTGTCCACACAGAAGTAAAGTTGACCAATATGATAATACTAACAAGATAAATTGCATATCCTTGAAACTTTTCAAAATTTCTGTCATATGCAATGGTAAGTTATTGATGATCAATTTTCTATAAAAAGTAATAAAATGTGATGGAAGAAGGAAGTTCATAGCCAGGTAAACATGATTTTCTATCTTTTCAAAAATTCAAAGATCATTTTAGTTGTTATATTTTCAGTATGGCACAAACCCTAATTATTTTTCCCTCTTAATTTTACAATCACCCGAAATGCAGCACAAGAAAAGCCACTCTGTTTCCCACTACTGGAAGCCAGATTGGTTTTTCCTTTCGGCCATTGTTATTTTCTCAGCATGTTACAGCTGACATTTGTTGCCTTTGTCTATGATGTAGTCTGCCTGCTTCTCAAACCAGTTGTTCTCACTCACATGGGCAGTTGGTTTTCCACTATCGTCATGTCTTACAGAAAACCTCTTCAGATGAGCTGTGTATCTTCTCAGCCCTCAGATCTTTATTATGTGAGAATCTTCAGAAAAAAAGCAACAGAAACTGATCCAGAGAGAAAAGCATGAATATGTTGTCATGCATGTAACATTAGGTTCTGGTCCATATTAAATGGACATTGAGTGTCGGTAACCACAGTTTCCTTTAGAGTTTTCCAGTGTGGGATGTCATTTCTTTCTCAGGAAAATAAATCATTATGTCAGTATATTTTTTCTCAAAAAAAAAAGGGGGGGATAAAAAGTACTAGAGAACTGTTTCATTTTTCTCAATCCACCATTACTCTTATTTCTGGCTCTTCTGCTAGCTAAATTAAGGAGAAGTAATTCAAGTAAGTGAAGTACTTTCATCTACCCTGAAACATCCAATGGTCTCAAGTATGCAGTGTGGCCTTGTAAAGTCAGTCAAGAGAGATAGGAGGCTTAAGCTGAGGCTGCATCACCAAGTTACGATAGATTTGTAATGAGTCTTCAAGGGGCACCTTGAATATTTGGTTGAGAATAGATTTTGCAATGAATCCATAGTTTACAAAACCCGGATGGACTTCTAGGACTATGAATTTAATGTAATGAAAATCTATTTTTGCACTGAATTTTTTTTCAGGTTTTTGCCACAGAGTACGTGTACTCGCTTGAGAGAGACAAAAAGTAAGAAATCATCCTCCAGGGGAGATGGTCATAACACAATCCCTTCTCCATTCTCCTCTTGGGATTTTGGGCACATACATACACACACACACATGCCTGGCATGATTTTCAAGCCACCAGGTCTGGTACTCAAACAGCTTTTGATTATGTGGGAGTCCAGTGCCTTAACCACCACACCATCTGCTGGCCCCTGCACTGACCTTTTTTAAGTCTATTTTTTCCATGAGAAAGAGAAAGACAGCACCCTACACAGGATCTTCACACCATGATCTACTCCCAGCTTCAGCCAGCCCCAAATCATGGGCTGTCACATTACCAGCTTGTTCACAGAGGTCCCCAAATGCAAATTCTGAGCCTTCCCATGTGAATTACCATCACACACCTTTATGCTACCACTGTGCCACTGTCTGTCCTTTGCATTAACTTTTTAGTTATTTAAATACTACATGCTACTTGTAAACCATTTACAAAACATGAAAAAGTAAAAAAAAAAAAAATAGTCCATAGTTCTATATCCCCAATTAACCACTATTAACATTCTGGTAAATATTTTCAAATAATATTATGCATAAATGTTATGCATAAATTATTAAGACCTACCGACCTTTGGTTATCTATTTTGTTCACTTAACATTATGAACAATTTCACAATGCATCAACTGTTCTTATAAAACATTAAATAACTGCAAAATATTATGTCATATAGGCTGGCAATACATGACAATAACTAGACTCTTCTTTGTGTGTGTTTGATGTATTTGGCAATTTTTCATTTTTAAATATTATTTTTAAAATAACTGCTGTAAGCTGCGTGCGAGATGCATTTATTGCATGCCCCTAATGTCCTGTCCCCATAGTCTAGGCTTCATCATTGATTTTAGCAACAACTACAGTTGGTAGTTTTATTTGGGCCTCAACTCTCTGTAAGATGATGACATCTTTCCTGAAATAGGTTTGATTCTGTCACTATGTGACCAAGAATATCCAGGAATCGGTACTAATCCATGCATATTATCAAAGGAATAGAGGGTGGAGAACAGAGATAATGCCTATGGAATATCATCAACCAATGGCATATGAGCCCTTACCAAAGAGCACATCTCCTAGGTGATTCTCAAGAGAAAAACTCTGGGATGTCTGAGGTCATCCCAGATGGAACCGAACCCAATTGCTGTCTGCAGCTTTGACTACAGACTCTTATTAATTACAACTCTTTCTTCTTCCTTCAATCTATCCTGTCCATCCCTGCACCATAGTATCACCACATGACGCAAATCATTGTCTCAGGCTCTGCCATGGAGGACAGAAAGTTCAATTAGTCTTCTTTCTGTAGTTCTTTGTTCAGGTTACTAATTTTGTTCTTTGGACTGGCAACTAGAGGTAGAATTGCTAAAATGAAAGCTGTGACCAAAACTTAAAATGAGAATCATGATACATATTAAACCTTGATAAACTACAACTGAATAAGCATATGTATCCCCTGATTACCATATTTCTCCTCAATAGTCTTTGCGAAGTTTAAAAAATCCTTTTATTTTGCAAAAAGCCATTTTATTATCTTTAATCTTAGAAAAGTCATCCAAGGAAGAGATATTTCCTAATATTTGATTTTACTCATGTATCTCACAAAGTAAAGATATAAATGTAAATTGAAAAAAATAGAAACAAGGTAAAATGGAAAAATATACATCTGCTACTCACAATGATCAGTGTAAATACTATGACCAAAGAGTATGGTACCATTAAAGCCAAGAAGGGAAAAACTATTATAAAAGGAGAGAATGATAAACTTTGTGAAAAGCTATTAGGATACTTAGGAAGATGAGAACAGAAAATATTCCTTGGATTTAACATCCTGGAGAGTTAAGTGACCTTGTCAAAAACAGCTTAAATGGTATCAAGTGGACCACGCTTGGTGATAAAGCCAAATTGGTGTAGGTTGAAGAGTGAAAAAAAGAAAGAAGAAACAGAAAATGTAGATAACTCTTTTGAGAACTTTTTCTTTGAACATGATCAGAGAGAGAGGGGACAGATTTAGGGCACCTGGAATTTATTTTAAAGAGCAGCTTTGCATGAATGTTTCTATTGCTGATCTTTTATAAAAGTCAAACACATTCCTTTCAAATAAATGATTGAACCAAAAAAATCATCATCAGATTCTCCTTTAAATTATTGAAGCAACAAAAGTATCATCAGATTTCCTTTTTTTAAAATAATTATTTTATTTATTCATTTATTTATTTTAATTTGGCCAGAGAGGGACACAGAGAGAGAGAAAGAGAGAGAGAGAGAGAGAGAGAGAGAGAGCGAGCGAGCCACCAGGTTCAGGACTTGAACCATGGTTGGCCATGTGGGAGTGTCCAGCACCTTAACCACCTCGCCACCTGCTGGTCCCCCATCAGATTTCCTTTTAAGGAATTTGATGTGCAATGTTAAAAACAAGTCAAGCATTTTATAGTAGTTAATTGAAGATACCTAGTGGAACATTGAGGCCATCCCAGGGTATGCAGAAGTACAAGCCAGGAAGTGTCTTGAGCAGCACCATAAAGGAAGCAGTCCCAAAGAAAACTTCTTTATTTCCACCATAAGCATACTACAGCCTGTATTTGTAATCCATGATATAACCTGTGGCCCTTTAAGTTGACAGAAATGATCAACTTAATGATTTTTTAACTCCAAATGTTTTGCTTTAAATCCATCTTTCATTCTTTTATGATCCATTGGACCCAATAAGATGCTACACACTCTCCAAATCTGTGCCCTAGTGGTTTGCCCAGAGATCCATGTATAAAGCACTGGAGATTTCTGCGGTGCAAAAACTGAACTTCCAATAAAACTAGTAGTCTTGCTTATGGTTATTTCTCATACTTTCTTCACACACTTTATGCCTGAGATGTACTGAACAACCATGGAATGCCCTGTCATTTGTCATCAAAATCTTACTTAAAATTACCTACAAATACACATAAAGAGATACTTCTGCTGGTGCAAAGATTCCTCATATTCCTTTTTTTATTTTTTTAAGAGAGGTTTTTGCTATAGGGCATGTGTGCTTGCCAGAAAGAGAAGAAAGAGAAAAAGAAAGCAAGAAATCCCCATCCCCAGGGGCAGTGACCATGCTGCAATCCCTTCTCCTCCCTTCTCCTCTTGGAATCATAGGTATGCACACATATGCGGCTGGTGTGAGTCTAAACCTCATATTCCTAAGGATAACTGCCTACTCTATCAAACCTTTTTTCCATACCCATCACACTCATTGCAATTGCTGTCACCGACGTGTAATAAAAGGGAAGAAACAAAGTCTTGTACAAACTGGCTCTCATTTCCAGGTTGAAACTCCTTCTTGGCAGAGACACATGTTATTCACCTCTGTGTTCTCTGAACTCATGTATAATATACTCAAAATGTATTAGTGAAATAATTTTTTTTTTAGAAAACTACTGAAGCATCATTTTGAACACTTTCAAGCTTTTATAAAATTATTATCCAATATCTTCCTGCTTAATCTATTAAATAGGTTTCGCTGTCCACTTACCTGTTTCCAAGACTCTCACCAAATCTTTCATCATGTAATTTTTTCCTTTTTAATACAAGCCAATTGGAGATTTCATGCCATGTTGATTTGCTCACTTTCTTTAATGGTTTTCATAGAATTGTTCACTATAAAGAGTGATATATATACATATATATATATATATATATATATATATATACACATATATATATATATGTATATATATATATATATGACATCTTATAATACATTTTATTTATCTTGTTATCTATTAATTCCTAAATTTTTTGTGAAGAAATAATTATCCAATCATATAAATATACTCTGAAGTGACTTCTGAATGATGTAATTCGTCAGGAAAATCTGGAGGTTCCATCTTAGAGTCAGGTAAGATACTATTAAAATATCTGACAACTGATAGACTAGCACTTGGAACTGGAGAACTGATTTTAAAAAGATGAAGTATTTCATAATTATTTGTGAAATAATGCCTTCAAAGACCCAGAATAAAAATGTAGGAATGGGATTATTTGTGAAGAGTAATTGGATTAAAATTAAAATGATAAAAAACAATGAAAAAACTATATTATAAATCTCATGTAAATTATACAAATAAGGAATCCAGGGAATAAGGTTAATAAAATTTTCTTTAGTCAACTTAAAGCAATCTTAAGTAAAGACAGGGAACAGATGACAGGCACATATCAAAGTGAGGATGTTGAAGGCTGAGGGATTCTGAAGCAGTGAGAGTATGGTTTTTCTGTGGTAACAGTAAAGTTTCCCAGGGATGACATCAGATTTGATTCTTACTCATAGTATAAAATTAGATGGGCTTCTAATAGTAGAAGGAAACTTGGAGGAAACAACCACGGGTTGATGAAATTGAATTCGTTTCTCTAAGGGAAAGGAATAGAAATGTCAGCAAGATTAAGAAAATTCCTTTAAGAAGTTAATCATGTTAAATTTAAAAACTAATACAAGGGATATTTGAGCTTCTCTTAGAAAGTGGAGTTCAAGGGAACCAGCAGTTAGCGTAATGGCTATGTCGCTGGACTCCCACGTAGTCGACCGCGGTTCGCGTCTCGGACCCGGTGGCTTACAACTCACGCTGGGCGCGTGTGCGAGCGTGCCCAAGATCCCGAGAGGAGAATGGAGGAGAAGGGATTGCGGCGTGACCATCCCCCCTGGGGGGTGATTTCTCGCTTTCTGTCTCTATGTCTCTCTCTGTCTGTCTGGCGAGCGCACGCGCCCTATAGCAAAAACCTCTCCAAAAAAAAAAAAAAAAAAAAAAAAAAAAGAAAGTGGAGTTCAAGTAAGAAGTTGGTTATTAAAACATAGTTTTGCCCACTCAAAACAAATGATACCAGGATCTTTAAAAGCCAAGAAAGGAAACAAGAAGCCAATACAACTAAACCCAGAACTTTGAATAGAGTTGAAGGGCAAACAAGTTCACACACAGGTAATGTCATCAAAAACAGAAAAGAAAAGTATAGTAAGGACTAGTAGAACCAGAGAGACTAGATCTCTAACACTTAGAAATGAAATGTTAAGAGAGAATACTGTTCTCACAGAAGGATTAAAATCACAGCTAAAGCGATAAAAAGATTTTCTGCATTTATTCATTCCACAGATATTTATTGGGATTCTGCTGCTTGCAAGGCATCATTTAAGGCACTGCACATTCAGCAGTGAACAAAAGTGACATCCCTCTCTCATTAACTTACATTCCTAAAATATAAATTTATCAAACAAATTTATTAAAACATTTTCCAATGTTTTCCCTGATGTTGTTTGTATTTAGTTCAATTCCCTACACTTTCTACATGTGTATTTTTGGTACTGATGATTCAAGCTAATTCAAATTGATAATTGTGAGCACAAAACTCTTTATAAATTCCAGCCCTTTGAGTACAGCAGGTGGTGTCACCATTAAGGCCACTGGGTTCCCACATGGCCATCCCCTTGAAAATCATGCTGGGTGGGACCAGCAGTTAGGGTAATGGCTATGTTGCTGGACTCCCATGTAGTCGACTGCAGTTCGAATCCTGGACCCGGCGGCTTAAACTCACGCCGGGCGTGTGTGCATGCATGCCCAAGATCCCAAGAGGAGAATGGAGAAGGGATTGCGGCATGGCCATCCCCCCTGGGGGGGTGATTTCTTGCTTTCTGCCTCTCTGTCTCTCTGACAAGCGCACACACCTTGTAGCAAAAATCTCTTAAAAAAAAAAAAAAAAAAGAAAAGAAAAGAAAGAAAGAAAATCATGCTGGGCACATGTGTATGTGTACCCAAAATCCCAAGAAGAGAATGGAGGAGTAGAGATTGCAGTGTGGCCATCCCCCCTGTGCGGGGGAGCAGGGGCGATTTCTCATTTTCCATCTTTCTGTCTACCTCTTCTTTTGTAAGCACAGATGCTCTATGGCAAAAACCCGAAACAAAAACAAACAAACAAACAAAAACAAAACAGAACAACCTCTAGTCACTAGAAAGAAATAATACATTTTAGAATAATATGTAATAATAAGGGTCGAAATACAGACATTCCTTGTTATTGTTATTTATTAATTTATCCATATTATCAAGATATAATATACACTACTTTTGCCTTCCAAATACCTGTTCCTCCTTTATTTCCAAGAGCATCATGTTTTGTTTGTTTGTTTGTTTGTTTGTGTATGCAGGTAATCACTATCTCACATCAAATACACACAAAACTAAATAAAGTCACAAGGTCAAGCTCACTTTTCTGCTATGAAAAAACAATAATCTGAGGGCTAATCCCATTCCTCTTCCCAGTAACTGAGTAAGGAATGGACACTTGACCCAATTTTAGTTTATGAGGTATGCCAGTAGAAAACTCAAATTGTTCAATATCTAAGTGAAACTTTTATAACGACACACTTGTCATCATTTAAAAAGAAAAATACATACATAGATGAAAAAAAACTACTTTTAATATTGCCTCTGAAAATATAGTATAGTGTTGTTTTTAAAACTTACTGTAATGAGTCTTTTAATGCTTCTTTTTTCTTATCCATCATTTACTTAAGTAAAAAGATATTGCAGCTAATCTGAAAAGGTCATAATTGCCCAGTGGAAGTGCTCTTCTGGATGTTTTTAAATTGATTGATGTTCTATTTGTGTCTTTTCTTAACTGATTTTACTCACACTTCCCAAATAGTTCCTAGGAGACCTATGACTCAAACCCAAGCCCCTCTTACATTTCAACTTACATCTTCACCTGTGTTTCTGAGTGTAAAATTCATGTCTGACTGGAGCAGCAAATCCAAAAAAGTCTCTGACTAAGTCCATTATATCCTTCCTTCAGTCTGCCTGACTACCTTTGTGTTCTGCCATATATATATATATATATATATATATATATATATATATATATACACATATATACACACACACACATATATATATATATATATATATATATATATATATATATATATAAATGTTTTTGCCATAAGACATGTGCACTTTCCAGAGAGAAATTGAGAGAGGGAAAGTGAGAAATAACCTCCATGGGGGATGGCCACACCACAATCCTTTTTCTTCCATTCTCTTCTCAGGATTTTAGGCATGCACACAAACACAAACGGTGTGATTTTTAAGCTTCCAGGTCTGGGACTCAAACCATGGTCAGCCATGTGGGAGTCCAGTGCCTTAATGACCACAGCACCTGCTGGGCCCTCTGCCATGCTTTTTATAGCACCACCATCCTCTAGGTTAACTAATCAGAAACCACTTCTTCAATATCCTCTCTCTTGTTTAGTCCTGAAACTCATTGGCTATGATGACCCGTTGTTTCAAAATCCAAATTATCTTTCAAATTAACCCACTCATATCTTTTTCTGTAGACAATGCCTTGTTCAGGAACTCACCCACCTCACCTACTCTTCCTTGGATTTTACAATAACAATCTAACCTGTCTGTCTGCCTCCTGTCTCTTCCTCATGCTACCGTCAAGTTATTTTTCTATCAGAAATATGTATATGGGAGTCTAAGTACCAAAAACATCAATGCCACCAGTCATCTGATCCTTTTATACTTTTTCCAGACTTGATTCCCCTTTTTTCCTCATGACCCTTACACTACAGTCAACTCGCGACGTTTATTGTTTCTGGGACATTCTTTCCTTCTTTCCTTTTTTCTTTTGATTTTTTGGGGTGCCACATCTTTAGATGCTATCCTGTTGAGATGCTATCCACTTCTAAAATTCCAGTCTAAACTTTACTTCCACTTAGAAATAGTTTTTGTTTCCAAGAAGAATCATTCTCTTGTTTCTTGGCATTACTGCCAGGTTTTGTTTGGGTTTTGTCAGACACTTACTTGCCTCTGTGATAGCCATATTGAATACATAGTGAATATGAACCACTAATGTACAGTTATTAGGTAAAAAGTCAACTTGTTTCTATATATGTGATATTCGTGAGTCAGAAAATAATACTTATTCCATATATTACATTTTTATAATAATAATTTTAATCACACTCTGTCAGTATATTTCATTAAGATGATAAACAATCCAAAAAACATATTAAGATAGAGCTAGCAGGTGGTGTCATGGTTAAGCTGCTGGACTCCCATATGATCAACCATGGTTCTAGTCCCAGACTTAGAAGGTTGAAAAATCATGCCAGGTGAATGTGCATACATTCCCAAAATCCCAAAAGGAGAATAGAGAGGGGATTGTGGTGTGGTCATCTCCCTTAGAATGTAATTTCTCACTTTCCCTCTCTGTGTCTCTCTCTGTTGAGTACACATATTCTATGACAAAAACCTTAATAAAAAAAGTCATTAAAGGTATAGGGAATACAGGTAAGGGGACAGCTTGTGACATGGTGGTTATGGTGTCTGATAAAGGTATCCACACAGCCAGCTACAAGTCTGTGCATGCATGGCCACAATTCCAACAGAAGGGAGAGATAGAGGTGAGGGAATTGTGTTGTGACCATTCCCGAAGGGGGGTGCTTTTTCCTCTCTCTCTCTCTCTCTCTCTCTCTCTCTCTCTCTCTCTCTCTTTCTCTCACTCTCATTCTGTCATTTGACAGCAAGCACATATACCCCCTGACAAAATTAATAAATAATTTCTAAAAGAAAAAACAGGGAAGGACTACGTTAGAACTAAAATAACCTACTCTTGTGGTCACAATAGATTCAAAAGGATCTATATTGGAACCCTACTTTCAGGTCTGTAAATTGATTGAGCTATTAGAAATATTTTCCCACAAAATGTGTGCCTTCCTTTCCCACTGCTCTAGTAAAGACCTCCTAGATCTAAAAATTTAGTAAACTTGCTTAACTTTGGCTCTTTCCATTCATAGAACCAAGATCCCCTTTCCATTAATTGTTACAATGAATACTTGGCATGACTTAAGGAAGATTCAAGAAATAAAATAAAAGTATTTGGTCAATGGTGTGTGCCATAGCATATGACTTATTATATTGTTACATGTTGGCGCATTATCATTTCTTCTCCTACTCTAACAAGCATAGAACCTTCATAAACAGAAAGGCTTTACCTAGCTACTGACAACAGTATCCCTAGAACCTAGGACAGTGCCTTTTCCATAGTAAAATTTCACGAGTAAAAATATCTTGCACCTCAATCAATAAATTGCAATGTCACAGTCTAATCATGGCTGAAGAAAATTTTTTTACAGATACCTTACAAATCCTGTTTGCTTAGTACAAACTAAAAGCAATATTTCCCTCACACTGTCTCCCTCATAGTTACATATGGTTATATGCCTGAATTGTGGTCGATAGAAAGTCATGTACCCCACTGTGGAGACAAAGCTTATTATAGGGAAAAGAACCCCTTATACTCACTTTTCCTTCCTGCTGATTTGGAGCAGATGAAGGAGAAGATTCTTAGCTCTTGGAAGTTTGTGGATAGAATTCAGAGAGTTCAAAAAATTGAATGAGAAAACTTACATCTTTATTTTAAATGCCTCTCTTTGAAATGTAGTATTTTTTTTTCTTTTCTTTCTTTTTTAGAGATTTTTGCTATAAGGTGCGTGTGCTCAACAGAAAGAGAAAGAAAGGGAGAAATCACCCCCAGGGGGAATGGCCACCCCACAATCCCCTCTCCTTCATTATCCTCTTAGGATCTTGGGCATGCACACACATGTGCCCGGCATGACTCGAACCGCAGTCGAATACATGGGAGTCCAGCGACGTAGCCATTACACCATCTGCTGGTCCCTGAAATGTAGTATTTCTATCCATTATAATGACAATCAAAATACCACAGTTGTGGGAACCAGCAGTTAGTGTAATGGCTATGTCGCTGGACTCCCACATAGTCGACCGCGGTTCGCGTCCTGGACCCAGTGGCTTAGAACTCATGCCGGGTGCATGTGCGTGCATGCCCAAGATCCTGAGAGGAGAATGGAGGAGAAGGGATTGAGGCGTGACCATCCCCCCTGGGGGGTGATTTCTAGCTTTCTGTCTCTCTGTCTCTCTCTGTCTGTCTGGCGAGCGCACGCGCCCTATAGCGAAAACCTCTCAAAAGAAAAAAAATACCACAGTTGTATTAGCACTACCTATGACTTGGTCACCAATTAAAAGAGATATTTTCATATCACAGGACTTCTATCTCAAATATCTCAAAATATTGTTTATCATCATCCCTACATCAGAATCATGGTGGTTATTTGAACTACACTGCAAGATATGCTTATTTAATGTTAATGAAAAAATAAATACATTATTGTACCACAAACTCATTTTATATAATTTTTTCATAAAAATATGTCATTATAATTACTTTCCTTTTTTTTTGAGAGTTTTTTTTGTTTGTTTTTTTTTTGTTTTTGTTTTTGTTTTTGTTTTTTTGTTTTTGTTTTTTTTTTTTTTTTTTTTTTTTTTTTTTTGCTATAGGGCGCGTGTGCTCGCCAGACAGACAGAGAGAGATAGAAAGACAGAAAGCGAGAAATCACCCCCCAGAGGGGATGGCCACGCCGCAATCCCTTCTCCTCCATTCTTCTCTCAGGATCTTGGGCACGCACGCACACGCGCCTGGTGTGAGTTTAAGCCACTGGGTCCGGGACTCAAACTGTAGTCGACTACGTGGGAGTCCAGCGACATAGCCATTATGCTAACTGCTGGTCCATTACTTTCCTTTTTAACCATGTATATTTTCTTTTATATATTTAAGAAGAATATGTTTAAGCCTGCTTACATTCTACACTCTTTCAACACAGTACTGGAAGTTCTAGCCAATGCAATCAAACAAGAGAACAAAGTTAAAGGCATTCAGATAGGAAAAGAAGCTAAATTATCCCTTTTTGCAGATGATATGACTCTATACAGGGACAATCCAAAGGAATCCATAAAAAAAAAAAAAACCTTATAGAAATGATAAATGATTCAGTAAAGTAAAAGGATACAAAATCAATAGCGTTTGTATACACCAACAAAGAACAGACCAAGACAGAACTGAAGAAAGCAATCCTATTTACAATAGCCACAAAATGATATGTAGGAATAAACCTAACCAAAGAAAATAACTAAAAAACAGGTGAAAGATCTCTACAAGTAAAACTACAAAAACCTGAAGAAAAACTGAGTATTTTACCAAAAAAAAAAAAAAAAAAAAAGATGGGAAAACATCCCATTCTCTGGGATTGGAAGAATCAATGTAATCAAAATGTCAGCTCTATGCAAATTAATCTACATATTCCATCCTATTTCAATACAATTGCCTGTGACTTTATTCACAGAAATTTGTCTACATACAACTCAGCAAAATTGGCATAGTAGGAATATTCCGCAGCGCAGTAAAAATGATCTATGACAAATGCATAGCTAATAGTTAATATCATACTGAATGGGGAAAAGCACTTAAACTAGAACAAATCCAGGCTGCCCCCTTTCTCTACTCATTTACAACGTAGTACTAGAAGTCCTAGCCAAATGTAATCAGACAGGAAAGTTAAATAAAAGGCATCAAAACAGGATAAGGAAAAGTGAAATTATCTCTACTTTCAGATGATATAATTATATACATAGAAAATGAAAAGAGTCCACAAAAAACTCCTGGATGTGATCAATGAATATAGTAAAGTGGCAAGATACAAAATCAATATACTAATCTATAGCATTCTTATACATAGAAACTGAGGAAATCAAAGTAAAATAGAAGAATGGAACCCCATTAATAATAGCCATAAAAAAATATAAGATACATGGGAATAGACTTAACCAAATACATGAAAAGTCTCTACAAGGAAAACTATTAAAGCTTAAAAAAGAAACTTAAAATAATTCGTTTTTTTTTTTTTAGGGGGTGGGGAGAGGTTTTTGCTATAGGGCGCGTGCACTCACCAGAAAGACAGAGAGAGACAGAGAGACAGAAAGCAAGAAATCACCCCCCCCCCCCCCCCCCGGGGGAATGGCCACGCCACAATCCCTTCTCCTCCATTCTCCTCTCAGGATCTTGGGCACACACGCACACACGCCCAGAGTGAGTTTAAGGCATCAGGTCCAGGACTCGAACCACGAGCAACTACATGGGAGTCCAGTGACCTAGCCATTACTCTAACTGCTGGTCCCTAAAATGATTCTTTTTAAAAAGTTGGAAAACATCCCATGTTCTTGGATTGGAAGAATTAATATAATCAAGATGTCAATCCCACCCAAATAAATCTACAAATTCAATGCAATTCCAATCAAACTACTGGAATCATAGGAGGCTTCACATAGCCAAAGCAATACTGTGATAAATGAATGAATGAATAAATGAATGAATAAAAAGTAGGAGGCCTCTCATTTCTTGATGTCAAATCATACTACAAAACTGTGATACTCAAAACAGCATGGTATTGACACAGAAACAAGCAAGTAGACCAGTGGAACAGAATTGAGAAGCCCAGAATAAATACCAAAATTACACAGCCAAATGATCTTTGACAAAGGGGATAAGACAATCCACTGAAAAACAGAAAAATCTCTTCAGCAAATGGTTCTGGAAAAACTGGATATTCACCTGCAGAAAAATGAAACTGGAACCTTATTTCTCACCACTAACAAAAATTAACTCAAAATGGATCAAAGATCTAAACATAAAACCTCAAACTATTAAACTACTGGTAGAAAACACAGGGAAAACTCTTACGACTTTTGTTAAAGACTTCATAAAGAATATGCCCCAAAGCACTGGCAACAGTCTCAAAGATAAACAATTGGGACATTAGGCTTAAAAGCTTCTGCACAGCAAAAGAAACAATAATTAGAGTGAGGAGACAACCCTCAGAGAGGGAGAATAAATTTGTAAACTATCCCACCAAACCTCGTATATAATACCACATGGTTTTCTTTGTCCATTAATCCTACGCAATAAAACTCTATAAACAAGAAAGCATATGAAAAGTAGCAGGAATGTTATATGAAATAAATGATATGAAATAAACAAACAAAAAAACCAAAATATTCTTGTAAGTATTCCAACTGTTCAAGGAGAGTTAACATGAGTCTGATTTGTTCTAATTTCATTTGTATAATAAGCTTTCCTATAATTAATGGCACCTTCCACATTAGGCTATTAAAAACTTTGTTTGTTAATTTGTTCATTTTCATTCACAGAATGAAGAACTTTATTTTTGTTATAAAAGAAAGTTTATAAAAAGAGGGGAAAATATTTCAATTAACAGCTCATTTATGACTTAAACAGTTTTGCCACCAAGTGACATATATCCAAATTTTAGTTTTAGTACTTTTTGCTGATGCTGTAACTGCAAATATGTTGGGATAATGTAATGCCTATAATGTCAATATTGTAAATCTTTTGTTTCTGCACCACCAAACCAGATGAAGTATTTTGGTTATCACTTTCTTTTGAATAGTTTAAGTTGGCCAGTTTCCAAAAATACAGATGTGTTTCATTTTTGGACAAGACTTAGACATAGAAATTTCACATGAGTTTATAAGCCACTAAAGTCGTGGAAGAAGCATCTCATGACTTGTAAACACAATCGATTCTGGGCAAGTAACCAGTTAAGGTGATAAGGACAACAGAAATATCTGAGAGCACTTAAAATGAACAATTCTTGACCAATTTGTAAACGAAATTCATGATTATTCATATTTCAAATACTCAAATATTTGTTGGTTTAAAACAGAAAAATGTGATGTGGTATTATAGTGTCTACACAGTCTCCTCTGTAGGCGCTACCCTATGAGCTTGCACCAAGTCCCCAAATCAATCACATTCCAGGCATATTTCTGGCTTTGTGTATTGTTCTTTCTCCACCCATCTGCCAGGCCTACACTGCCCTACAAGATTCAGTTTTACAATTTAGGGATTATAAGGCTCTTTAGAAGCTAGATCCTTAAGATTTTTAATATTAAAATAGGTTTTACTGTATATAGGCATGTTAAATTAGTTGACCCTAAGTATATGTGCATGTGGATGTGCAGCTTTTTTTTCTTACTTATTTTTTCTTGGGTGGAGGAGGTTTTTATTTGCTATAGGGCCCACGCACTCGCCAGACAAACAGACAGAAACAGAGAGACAGAAAGTAAAAAATCACTCCCCAAAGGGGATGGCCATGCTGCAATCCCTTCTCCTCCATTTTCCTTTTGAGATCTTGGGCATGCACGCACACGCGCCTGGCATGAGTTTTAAGCCACCGGGTCTGGGACTCGAACCGCAGTTAACTAGATGGGAGTCCAGTGACATAGTCATTACACTAACTGCTGGTCCCTCCTTACATTTTTTAATTGCCCGAGGGTATGTGTGCTCTCCCAAGAGAGTAAAAGAGAAAGTACCCTCCAATGGCATGATCATGCCAAGATTTTTCTTCCTTTATGTCTCCATCCCATTAGGATTAGAGGCACACACAGCAACTGGCATGCTTTTCAAGCCCCCAGAGTGGGATCCAAACTGTGTTTGACCATGTGGGATCTGGCTTCCTATGCACAGCATTTAACCACTATACAACAAGACCAGCCCTGCATTTTGTGTAAAGAAACAATTTTATAACTAAGCAGTCTCTTTTTCAAAAGAACTCTTATTATCGTCAAACTTTCCAAATTACTCATTCAAGAAAAAATAATTGACTCTAAAACTCTACCAAATTATATCACAATTTACTTTTGCAAAAATAATGGAACTATATTTTTATATATTTAGACTGAAATTTTTTTTATTTCTTAGCTGCATTGGGATAAGTTCAGTGTATTAACTAGAAAGCTCTTATTGTGAAAAAAAATTACTTGTAAAGATACTCACATAATTCAACAGTAGAGTCATATATAGGAACAAATTGTTTGAAAACATTACATCTATCAGTTTATTAGTATTTTTAAAGTGTAATAGTGGGCTCACTAGTGCAAGGAGATCATTCATGATCATGGGAATTTTATCATGACAATTGTCCATTTTATGGAGAGCTATTTCCTCCAATGAAGTTGCATATACTCCAGACAAATTGGTCTTATAATGTAGATGACATATCTTTGGTAGAAGTTTCTAGATTTTGAACTTTTTCTTGACACAGAACAACATAGATGTGGGACAGAAATTGAGGAGTAATTACCAGAAGCTTGTTATGACCCATAAACCGATATCACCTTTAGGTACTGGGGCATGGACCCCGAAGATGGGATGAGAATGATCCTTTGATGTAATAGCTGTAATGGCCATTCCTTTGTGTCATTAAAGCACAAATAACTATCTTATGTGGCAATTAAATGTGAAATAAAACATAGTAGTGTTGTTTCTGAGATTAAATTCTCAAATAGTTAACGTGAGGAAAAATTAGAACAAAAACACTGAAGGATTTCTTAGTATTTTTAGAACTAGACTAAAACTGTGAGTTTCTCATTTCAAATTATTTGGCAATCATAGCTCTTGTTACATATTTAGAAAACCTGCTTTGTAAAGAATCTGGCTAGCCCACAGATTCATATGAATGCTGTATACATTCCAAGTAAGAATGAAAAAATTTTCAATATAATTTGAAATTTTCTGAAGTAGAGTTTGTGTCTCCCATGCACAACCTCTCCCCAATTCATTGTTAGAAACAACAGGAATCTCTGCAATAAATTTAGAAATAAATACTCCAGTATGACTCCAAACAGGTAGATTTTAATTGTGAATGGGGGGTAAGTATAATTTAAGGTATAATATACAAGTCCATTCTATCATGTTAAAAATATTGATCCTAAAATGCTTACGTAATTTATATAAATAGATATATACAAATAAATATTAAAATGTCTGGAAAACTTGTTCTATTTATTTGAAATAACATAGTAAAGTCTTAAATCAATAATTTTTGTTTTTAATTGTCTTCATGTTTTTGCCAGGGTAATTTTTAATTTGAAAAAAATTCTTTTCTACTTGGATTTTGGAACCTTGAATATTTTTGTATCTGATAGTAACATTACTCAACCTACAGTGATTTCATAAACATACACGTTGTCTATACTTTCCATCTTGTTATTTTCAATATTTGTATTGCATTTTTCTTCCTTGTTTCTATGCTTTTATCTGGTTACTTTAAAATATATATCCTATTACTATTCTTCCCATTTGTATTTGGAATACAAATACTTACTACCAGTACAGTTTTATATCAATATTAAAAGTTTAACACTATCCATAACCTCTTCCCAAATAAGGGAAGAATTTTTATTCTCCATTTGTGTCATATTTCACTGCACCCACACAACACCCACAATAAGATTATAGGGCTTTTTAGCTTGTTGAGTTAGTATTATACATCAACATTCTGTCTCTTTGATGAGAACACACACTCTACAGCAAAAATGTCTCCAAAAAATTAAAGAAAAAAGATAATGTGGCACTTAATACACTTGCATGATATAGATTTGTTATAGGTAATCAAAAAGTTTATAAATAACATTTGTTTCAAACAAGTTCTTATTGTTCATAAATATATCATGAACATCAGTAAAGAATATACTAGGGTCTTTCATTTAACATATATAAAGTATCATGATTTAAGTAAAAATGGAGCAAAAATAAATTCTAAATGTTTAATAAAGTAAAAGCAGAAAAAGAATTGCATTGCAAATCTGTAACTATATAGCTGAATTTGTGATATTATTTTTCCTCAAAAATGGCAAAAGCCATTGTGCTTAACTTTTAGAAGAAAAAAGTAAAAGGCAAGAAAGAAAGAAACTCTATTTACCAGATCTGCAAATAGAGCTGAAGCAAAATCACTATCATCAGGATTAATTCTAATGGCATCTGCAGAAACCAAAGGAGAGGATGATGTGACAGGTCTTTTAAAAACATGTCAGTGTCACCTGCTTTCCCTTGTTATATATTTCCTTTTCAAATATTTCCTTCAGTCTGTACATTTGGAATATCTCCTATTGTATAATAAATTATCTTTGTTTCATGAAATTTCTACAATATTTACAACATTCTCAATTGTCATTAAAATAGACAACATTCCATCTGGGCCACTGAGTGAACTCTTACCACTCACTTTTAACCCTTTTGAGACTGGATAATGACACCACTACAAGTATTTCAGTTTATTTCAAGTAGATAGTACATAACATGATTCACAAATCAAAATGACATAGATGTCTCATACTTACCGGTCTCCCAATCTATACAGTTCCTCATCTATTCTTCCAGCTCCCTGCTGCAAACATGTCAGTTCTTTCCCATTACACTTATTTATTGAATTATCACAAATCCATGATTATTTTAAATGGATAATATATTTAAAATAATTTTTTAAAATTGAAAACTTGAATACTTCTTATATTTAAATCACCCGAATAAACTTTTATTGTCATTGATTTTGAAGACTGAAATAAAGGAAAATAATAGACTTCAAGACTCATATAGTGTAGGAAAAAATCCAACAAATGTTTCATTTTTCCCATAATCCACAATTCTAAAAATAGGAATATGTCAATGGAAACAAGCAACAAAAAAACAGGTAGCATAAAACCTCTGTCACAATTGGTTGGGCCATTTTAAGAGAAGATGGATTAATCTGATTGAATTGACTTAAGAAGAATAAAAGAGAAGAATATGTTGGTAAGAATAAATTTTCATAAAGATTAGAGGATATAGATGCTTGGAAAATGGTTACAAATACTGGAGATAATGTGGGAAGAGAGTGGGAGAAGGGGGAAAGTAGGAAGAATGGAATCAAGGAGAAAATAGGCAAGACATTTGTGGGACACAGAAATGGATGATTTTCTGTTGATGATAATGAATATGGTATCTTCAAGTGGACTGAAGTGAAGTGTATTCATGTTGGGTAAATTTACTTTATAAGCTATAGTGATATTAGTGATATATTGTGATTAAATGTATAAATACATACAAATAAAAGTAAAATAAAATAATGCAGGCAACTTAAAAGAAAAAGCACATAAATTCAAAAGAGTTTTTTGTTTGTTTGTTTGTTTGTTTTTTTAGAAATTTTTTGCTAGGGCACATGCACTCCCCAGAAAGACAAAGAGAGTGAGAAATCACCCCCAGGGGGAATGGCCACACCACAATCCCTTCTCCTCCATTCTCCTGTTGGGATCTTGGGCACGCACACGAACCCAGTGTGAGTTTAAGCCATCGAGTCCAGGACTCAAACCACAGTCGACTACACGGGAGTCAAGCGACAGCCATTACTCCAACTGCTGGTCCCTCAGAAGTATTTTTAAACAGAAGTCTCATAGGTGGAAATAAAGTGACCACAAGTATGTGAGCATCTATGAAGCAAGTACAAGGAAGAAGGCACAAGTTTTGATCCCTGAATCAAACTCTTAAGATCTGACCACTTGAATGAGTAGTATAACACAGAACTACAAGGAGAAAACGACTCAGGATTAACTGTCCATTCTTTTGGACTATTTGAAGCAATTCAGCATAAGGAAATCAGTTCAGAATGAGGTCATGATACATGGAGTAGAATTCTGTTGCATTTAAACTAACTACAATAGAATCAATTACCACATGTGCATTAAAATATGCTTAGTTACCCGAGTCTTTAGAAGACAGTAAATTCAGATGGAACACTCTAGGTCTTCAACCCAATCTTCAACTTTTCCCTTGTGTCTCTATATAGTTAATAATACAAATCTTCCTCTTATATTAGAGCATAATTTTCTTCAAAGTCTATAATAGCAAGTCTCCAAATCACAGGTACAGATCAACTCTGCTGTGCTGACAGCCTTAACTGAATATGCTCAACATTAGATTAAAAAAGTAAAGGTATGATTCCCTTCACCTCATGGTTTTTTTTTTAAAGAATTATTTTATTTAACTTTATTTATTTATTTATTTATTTTAATTTGACCAGAGAGGGACAGAGTGAGAGAGAAAGAGAGGGAGGGAAAGTGAAAAAGCAAGCTCCAGGCCTGGGACTCTGTGGTTGGCCATGTGGGAGTCCAGCACCCTTACCCACCACATCACCTCCCAGGCCCTTGTAAGGATGTTTTAAATTGAATTATATACACCAAAAGAGGGAAAACAATCAGTCTCATCACACATTAGGAATTGTTTTATCTGTGCCCATAATTTACCAAGAATTATGTCATATAATTTATTACCAGGTATTTAGACAATTTTTATTTTGTCAGTTTGTTACTAAATAGTGTAAAAGATAAAGTCTACCTCCTTAACATAAAAGTTAGTGGGCCTGGTAGATGGCATGTTGGTTAAGGGTGCTGGGCTCTCACATGGCCAACTGCAGTTCGAGTCCTGGACCTGGTGGCTTGCTTTCTAATTTTCTCTCTCTCTCTCTCTCTGTCTCACTCTGTCCCTCTCTGGTCAAATTAAAATAAATAAATAAATAAATAAATAAATAAATAAGGTTAAAATAAAATAATTCTTTAAAAAAACATAAAAGTTGGTTTAGCATATATTTAAACAAACAAACAAAAACCAGAGAGCACTTATTTATACTTGGTTATAGGGTAAAGACAAAGAGTAGAACTGAAGTCAAGGAGAGAATAGTTCTTCCTTCTGTGCCAACACATGGCTGGGATTCGACATCCCATAGAGTGCTTTGTAGTTGGTCCTCTGCACCTCAGGTTGCACACACATGGATCCAACCAGCCAATGATGTAACCAGCACTATCTCAAAAGAAAGACGCTGAAGAAGTTTATATATTTTTCGGTTCACTTACATATAATGTCAGGATTGCTTATAAGTAATCTACAGATTATTTAAACTATGCAGGAGGAGGGCCAGCAATTGGTGTAGTGGTTAAAGCGGCTGAATCCCACCTGGCCAGTCAACAGTGTAGTTCAAGTCTGAACTTGGTGGCATTATTTATTTTTAATGTTTTTAACATTTTATAAAATTAACCAATATATACATTCTGAAAAAATATCAAAATGATTGTAATGAAACCAAGCAACCCCTTGCGCTGCCTAGCCTTGCTTTCCAGTCTTGATCAACAAAGGCAATCGCCTTCAACAATAGATGTGTTGAAAAAGGTTGATGAATTCCTCTTGGAAAATATTTGGTTTGTCTGAGTTAAAGCTTCTACAAAACAAGGGGTGTATGAGTCTAAAATTTAAGAAAGAAATCTTGGATATACATAACAGTTTGGGTATTTTCTCTCTACACATATGGTATTTGAAAATATGAAAATAATATTTTAGAGGTTAGTGTGTAAAACATGTGTGTGAGATTCCTTTGTAAAAATACAATATAAATATATTCTTAGACAATAAGTTTCAGTGTGGTAAAAACTTGTTTACCACACTTAAGCAGTGATATTGAGGAAGTTCAGTACTAATAAACCTTGGCATCATATTGCACATCTTAAATGAAGAAGTCAAAGGCCACAAAAGCAGAGACACCAAGCTAGGTGAAAAGCATAGCCTTAAAAGGTCAGCAGAAAAAGGGAGGAGAGGGAACTGAACCCTCTCTCAGATTTTCTTAAAGCTAAACTTAAACTCTCTGACCTGCACCGTTAAGAAGTTGAAAAGAGGCATTTAGGGTAATGAGTCCTTAAAGAGTTTTGCTGAATATTATATAGAATTTTCCATGGAGATGGCCATGACTAAAAAGTTCTTACATGGAAAAGAACTTGGGCAATAAATAAAGTTTTCCTTTGGAGTTTTTATCCATAAGCACCTCTTACTGTTAACCTGCTTCAATATTTTCCTCAGTTTTACCCCTTAAGCCCAGGTTCCTTCCTCTAGATGTCTTATCCTCATTTTAATAAAAACTCACCTGAAATTCCACTACTACGCAATAAAGATTAACTGCTATGGGAATTATCTTTCTGCCAAAAAACATACATATAATGAGTCAAAATATATAGACCAACTGACTTTATACACTGGCACTAGGAAGCACAGAACTATGATATCTGAAATTAAGAAAACAATTGAGGAGAATTGTGAAATTTCTCCAATTTATACTCAAGGGGCAGTTTACAGATCACAGTATAAAAGGAGAATTCAAACAAGGCCTAGCAATCGAGCCAAGTCAGAGAAACAAAGACTGGAGCTCATAAGTAATTTGGCTAAATTTCAAAGTTCAGGACATTCAAAACAAGGAACTTTTACTCACACACACACACACACACACACACACGAGCATGTGCACCAGCACAAGCACATAGTCTTAAAGGTTTACAGATGTGCCTTGTTGATAAAAATTATGATTGGACAAAAATTAGGAATGCATATCTAAAAAAAACTTTGATAGAATGAAAATAGAAGGTCCACAGCATAATGTAATGTTCTTTGTTGAAGATGATGACTATGGTGATATTCTATTTTTTCTAAGAATTACTTTATTTTATTTATTTAGTTAGTTATTTTTTAATTTGACAGAGAGAGACAGAGTGTGTGTGTGAGAGAGAAAGAGAGAAAGAGAGAAAGAGAGAAAGAGAGAAAGAGAGAAAGAGAGAGAGAGGAAAGAGAGGGAAAGTGAGAAAGCAAGCTGCCAGGTCTGGGACTTAAACCGTGGTAGGCCATGTGGGAGTTCAGTGCCCTTAACCACCACACCACCTGCCAGCCCTGACTATCGTAATATTCTTCAATGGATAATCTCACATTGCATGCATGCTTTGCAAAACCATATTTTATCCTACAAAAATATACAACACTTAAATTTAAAGAAGAACTTTTAAAAATAAAATAAAGGGAAAAGAAACAAAAAACAGAAAATAATTGTTTGAAAATTCTCTGGAGCTCAGCTAAGGCTGGAAAGAAATTGTGTTCCTAACAGCCAGAGTCATGAAACTTTGTGATACATGTAGTATTGGGTAGATTCTTTGGAAGAGGCATGACTATGCAATAACCCTGGAATGAAGGTTATTTTAAAACATTGATTAAAAAGTGGCAAGGTGGGCCAGCCTGTGCCTGGTGGTTAAGGCAACTGGATGACCCACCATGCAGTCTGAGTCATGGATTTAGTGACTTGATAAACATATCAGGTACATGTATGTGTGTGTCCAAAATCCTAAAAAGAGGGAGGAATGGAGGAGAAGAGATTGTGGTATAACTATGCCCTATAGGAGGTGCATTCTTGCTTTCCCTCTCTCTCCCTCTGTCTCTCACCAGCAAGAATATCTGCCCTCTGGCAAAAGAAAAAAAATTAAATTTATTCTGGGTACACTAGCTACATGTCAGAAAAAAGTGCAAAACTCTTTAAAGAAAAAAATTACCACTTACAACCACACATATCACAATAACAAAATAATAAATAAAAATAATTAATAATTACCCAGAATGCCAAAAACCAAAGACCAGGACAATATAGCACACAGCCAGAAGAAAAAAATAATCAATAGAAACAGAACCAGAAATGACAAAAAATTATTGAACAATTAGAGAAAACTGCCTTAACCGCCTAATATAAGTCTTAAAAATATATTCAAAGATATTAAAAAGTAATGAGAAGAAAAATGGAAGGCTCAGAAATGAAATCTGTAACACTTCTAAAGAGAGGCCAATAGGTGATGTGGTAGTTAAGATACTGGATTCCCATATGGCCAGTGGCAGTTCTGGATCTGGCAATTTGAAAATCATGATGGGCACATGTGTATACATGCCCAAAATTTTGAGAGGAGAACAGAGAAGGGATTGCAGCAAGGCAATCTCCCCCCTCCCCCCCAAGAGAGGGCGATTTCTCACTTTCCCTCTCACTGTCTCTCACTCCAGCAAGTGTGTCTGCTCTATGGTAAAAACCTAAAACAAAACAAAATAAAAAAATTTAAAAAAAACCTTTTAGAGATAAAATCATTTAATATATTAAGTAAAAATTATACTGAATGCAAATTAATGGCAGGTAGACACTGTAAACTAAAACATCAATGGACTTGAAGGTATATAAATAGAAACCATCCTACATCAAACACAAAAAGAGAAAAAAAAATAAAATGTGGTTCATTAGGGACCTGTGAAACAATATCAGGTTGTCAAATATATGTGAAATTGGAGTCCTGAGAGTGGAAGGCAGACAATTGAAGAAAGAATGATCAAAATATTTCATTTTAAAAAATGCCATAAGAGAAAAGAACAGTAAGACTGAGAAACAAAACCACATTAGGACGCATTATAATCAAATAACTGAAACCAATGATTAGAAATAGAGAAGCCAGAGAAACATAACAAAGAAAGGAAGAAAAGCATTTATGGTTGACTATTCACTGGAAGTCAATGAAGTAAGTCTAGCAAGATTATGTGACATGAAAGTTTAACAAGGTTGCATTAGATATCTTATACATATGCTATATAAAATTCAACTATATCTCTATGCACTATGAACAAATTATTAGAAATTGAAATTAAACAATACCAACAACTATAGGATCAAATTACAAAATGCCTAAGGATATAGTTTATAAAACATGTGTAAAACATACAAAATATGTGCAAGATACCTAAAACTACAAATATTGCCAAAAGAAATTAAATATATTTATATATAGAGAAATATAGTATATTCATGAATCAGAAAAATCAAAATCTTTAAGATACCAATTTTTTCTAAATTGATCTGTAGACTCAACTGCATTCAAGTTCACACAAAGCTTTGTTGTAGTACTTTACAAACTGATTGTAAAATATATTTGGCAATGCATTAAAGAAGTTAAAACATTAAAACAATATCACAAAAGAGAAACCAAGTTAGAGGATTTATATAATCTACTCCAGATCATTATTAAATATTGATGTAAAGATAAACATAAAACAAAAAAATGATAGTACATAAATAGATCCACCTATACATGGTCAGGTATAACAACAGGAAAATGTAATGTTTTTAATGAATGGTACATGAGCAAATAGATGCTGATATTAAAAACAAATAGTATACTTATATAAATACATAGAACTTGTATCTCCCATCTAAACATAGGACCTAGAACTATAAAACTAAAAGAATGTGTAGAAGAAAATCTTTTTGGCCTCGGTTTGGACAATGATTCTTAGTTGGAATACCAAAAGCACAAAACCTTAAAAAGAAAATTTGATGATTTGGGCTTCATTCAAAAAAGTACAGAAAAAGAGGGACCAGCAGTTGGCATAATGGCTATGTCACTGAACTCCCTAATTGACTGTGGTTCAAGTCTTGGATCCGGTGGCTTAAACTCATGCTGGGCATGTATGCATGCGTGCCCAAGATCCCGAGGTGAGAATGGGGAGAAGGGATTGTGGCATGGCCATCCCCCCGGAGGGTGATTTCTCGCTTTCTGTCTCTCTGTCTCTCTCTGCCGTTCTGGAAAGCGCACGTGCCCTATAGCAAAAACCTCTTAAAAATAATATATATATATAGTATATATATAGTATATATATATACTATATATATATATATATATATATATATATATATATATTCAGAAAAAGAAAGATGATTGCAGCTTTTCTGAAGACTCAGCTGAGAAACTGAAAAGATAAAACACAACTAACGCACCATGACCTGGCCCACAGTAACATATTTGGTAAAATTTTATGTAAAATATTCTTTAATAAAATCAATCATTTAAAATTTTTGCGTGCTCTATGTTTGATTCTTTTTTCAGCTACTTAACACATTATAATTTTATTAAGGATTAAGAGAAGATAAATAAAATTTTTCTTAATTGCTTTCTTTTTAGTTTTTGTCATAAGGCACATGTGGTTGCCAGAAAGGAGAGAAACAGAGAGATGCAGAGAAAGGGAAAGTGAGAAATCATCTCACAGAGGTACGACCGTGCTTCAATCCTTTCTTTCCTCAGGATTTTAGGCATTCACATGTGCCCTACATGATTTTCCCTTTAGCATTTCTTGTAGAGCATGTCTAGTGGTAATGGATTCCCTTAATTTTAATTTTTATTTATTTATTTATTTATTTATTTTGCATAGATCGCTTTTACTTGCCAGAGAGAGACAGTGAGAGGGAATGTGAGAAATCAGCCCCCACAGTGGATGGCCATGTCATAATCTCTGCTCCTCCATTTTCTTCTTGGGATTTTAGGCATGCAGGCACGTGTGCATGGCATGATTTTCAGCTGTCAGGGTCCAGGACTTGAGTGGTGGTTGGCCATTTGAAAGTCCAGTGCTTAACCACCATGCCACCTGCTGGCCCCTTACTACTCTTATTTCAAAATAGAATTTAATTTTATTATTTTTTAAAAGACAGTTTCACTGTGTCTTGATCTCCCTGCCTCAGTCTCTCAGTATTATGGATTACAAGTGCACACTACTGTGTCCGACCTAGAGGTTAGACTGGAAATCCAGCCAGGAGCTCCTGCTTGTCCTAGTACATCACAGTGTCTTAGCTGTGCATACCACCATGCTGGGCTCTCAAAACAAATTTTTGAGTGAAACTTTTAACTTCAGAATAGGTTTACTAGTAGTCATTCTACGTGTGGTGATAGAGCTTGATCAAAGTTTTTGTGGGAACCAGCAGTTAGCGTAATGGCTATGTCATTGGACTCCCATGTAGTCGACCGCAGTTCACATCCCAGATTCGGTGGCTTAAAATTCACGCTGGGCACGTGTGCGCGCATGCCTAAGATCCTGAGAGGACAATGGAGGAGAAGGGATTGTGGCGTGGCCATCTCCCCTGGGGGGGTGATTTCTCGCTTTCTGTTTCTCTGTCTCTCTCTGTCTGGCTAGCGCACGCACCCTATAGCAAAAACCTCTTCAAAAAAAAGTTTTTGTGATCAGGTTAGATTTTCTAACACTTAGGAAATCTCACCATAGGACTACTTGAATGGATCTAAGTTCTGCAAAAACAAACTGACCAAAATTTAAAATGTCACTTGAGCAATCACAGAAAGAAAAACCTTGCACTATTAGAGAAGGCAATTTCTCACTTCTCAATAATTTGCTTTGTTGATAAAGCACAGTAGCACTAATATTTTACAGCAGCCTTAAGTCAAGAGAACATTTCTATTTGACTTTATAATGTATCTTACCGTTCTCAGTGGATTTTTCCCAATATTCAATTTCCCATAGTAATGTAGTAATATTAAGCACAGAATAATTAAACATTACAGAAAGGAAGAAAATACTATAAACAGAAATATGCTTAAAATCCTCCATAATAGGACTCCATGAAGGGCATTGGGGTAGAAAAGACATATGACCTTAATTAGCTCAGTAGGAAAAGCCTACTATTTAAAATTTTTGGAGACATGACAGTTACTCAATATAACTTGTGAAGCAAATTCCTATAAGAAAAAACAGTATGTATGTCATCTTCTACAAAATATGCAGTTAAATTGGTTTAGGGGCACTGCAAAAATGAGACTTTTTTTTTTAACAGCCCAACAGTTGAGAATGTCCATATTTATTATACCCACACATTCCTCTACTTGAAAAGTTTCCTCTTTGTGATGCTCATTTAAATTAACCTGGTATGAAACATTTTGTTAACAAAAATTAGCTCTGTATCCTGATAGTTAAGGGAGCTTGATTCCACATGACAAGCCCTGGTTGGAGTCTTGGCCCTGGCAGTTTGAGAAACACGCTGGCACATGTGTGTGTGTGCCCCAAACCCTGATAAGATGGAAGAAAAGGGCTTGTGGTGTGACCATACCTTTTTTTTTTTTTTTTTTTTTTTGGAGAGGTTTTTCGCTATAGGGCGCGTGCGCTCGCCAGACAGAGAGAGACATAGAGACAGAAAGCGAGAAATCACCCCCCAGGGGGGATGGTCACGCCGCAATCCCTTCTCCTCCATTCTCCTCTTGGGATCTTGGGCACGCACGCACACGCGCCCAGCGTGAGTTGTAAGCCACCGGTCCAAGACGCGAACCGCGGTTGACTACGTGGGAGTCCAGTGACATAGCCATTACGCTAACTGCTGGTTCCCTGACCATACCTTATTGAGGGGTGCTTTCTCTCTCTTCTTGTCAGTCTCTGTCTTTCTAGTGACCACACACAACATTTAACAATAAAAATAAACTCGACAAAATGGTAATTTTGCTTATGAATTTTCAAGTGTTGCCCAAATGATAAAATGAATTCTGATCAAAGAATATCAGGATACATCTATGGTCACAATTGATCTACAGATCTATTAAAAAGAAAATTGATTATATTTAAAGTTCTACCTAATTCTATTAGTATTTTATAAATACAGGATTAATTTGTAAATACTATCAACTTTCAGGAAAAGACATGGCTTGTTAAATTGAAATATAAATTCATATGATCTTCAAATATATGAATGCTTTACAGATTTTAGGTGAAACATGTTTAAAGTAAAAGTTGGCACTTGTTTTTCACCGGGATGCATTTCCCAGCAAAAGTATGAAAGAGAAAGCATATTGACATTCTTGGGAAGTAACATGCAAGTATAATTTCTCTAGATAAACTAAGCCAAAGTATGTAATGCTATAGAGAAAGAATTCAGAATCACTACAAGAGTGGCTTGGTTGTAATACGCTTCTACTGAAGCAGCAAAGTGTAGGAATGAGAACCTAAACCTCCACAATGCTCATTAATTATAACTGTAACCACAAGAAAATTAGAATTCCTATTACAAAAGCCTTTATCAGAAACTTGATAATGGCTTTTGAGTTTAACATTCTGTCTCATAATATACCTAGGGACTTAAAGGAATGACTTTTGACCCAAGTAATTTTCCTCTAAGATGAAAGTGAATTGGATGGTGCAGACTGGACAGAGATCACTAAAGAATTTCAATTATATTCACTAGCTTAAAAAGTATTATAAATCTAGCTTATTTTTCCACTTAAGATATAGGCAGCAGTTAAATTATTTTGAGCTAGGTTTTCAGAGTAAATATTGCTGATAGAAGGAAAAAGCTATATTTCTTGTCTATTCCTCTCACTGATCTATTCAAATTTCCTAAATATGCCTTTTGTTAGTTTTAACTGAATTTCATTTGAACCAATTAAGAAATTGTAACATAACTCAATGCTGTCATAAAATTCACAGAAATGCATACTCATAGCATGTGCTCATGGGAATAGATTCTCATTATGTATTTGATCTATGCACTCATTGATGAAAGCTACATTCACTGATATTAAACTAATTTACTGACCCAATGGGTATATAGTATATGTTAGTTTTATAAAAAAGATACTCAAGTTGACAACAAGCTTTACGATAAAGGGTAAATTAAATTCCTCTATTACCCACTTGCCTAAAAACATAAATTTTCCTCTTTATGATGGGGATATTCCTATTGACCATCATAGTCAATAAGAAAAATATAATGAATAAAAGGTTATTGTATTATCCTTTTTTTTATATATGGCAAAAATTGCTCAAGTCCCAGTTTAATACGATGCATCTACACACCGCTTGTTTCTCTTCCTTCTTTTTAATCCTTACTCCTTTCTCTTCCTTTTCTAGGATACTTTTCATTAAATTTTAAAAATATGTATGTTTTCATGGACAAAATGATGTTTTGAAGTATATCTATAGTTAGAATGGTTAAGTATAACTTCTCTACATAATTATTATTTTTATTAATTTATGATAGTATATGTGTGCACATGAGAATGATAGAGAAGCACTCTTGATGGGGTCTAATCACATCTTGATCCCCTTCCTCCTGCTCTCCAGCTCTTCAGCTCATCAGAATCTTGGGCATGGGTGAGCATGCCCCCAGTATGTTTCAAGTCAACAGGGCAGGGATCCGAACCCAAGGTCAGCCAAGTAATGTTCCAGCAATTCAGTCTAGTACATTACAACTGTGCTACCCAGTCTGGGTTCAGAGCTCTCATTTCTATGGGGAGAACACTTAGCATCTATTCTTTATCTCTCCTTTTTGCAAGAATACAAGGTGTCATCACTAACCATCATCACCACCCTGTACATCTTAACTATTCTTCCTTTCTATACTCCTACCCCATACACACTAAGTGCATTCCTAATTTTAGCACACAAGTGGAATTGTCTCACATTAACTTTTACTTGGCACATACCTTTTTCTATGGTGCTAAGTGTAGTCTAATATGAGTTTTATGTAAGGATTTATTAGGAAAGTTGGAGGTGAAGGAACTAATCATTTATGAACTGGGTTGTGGGGATAACAAAGATACCAGTGCTTCCTCTTTAGGATTCTTTGTTTTCCCCTCAACAGAGAGGGTCTGAAGTCCTGGCTTCCTACATGTGGATCTGTATCCCGAGGACCAAACTCCTTTCTTCCACAGCTGAGCTACTAAACTGTTTCCTGGGACTGCCACCCTGACAGCATATCTTACTATACTTCATCTTCTGATTCACCTGTGACCTTCCCTTTTGGATCTGTAGGTAATTTATTAACTTGCTGGATTTGGTATGCACACACACACACACACACATACATATATATATAAATTTATTTATTTAGTCATGAGTGAGAGAGACAGAGACAGAGAAATGAGAACCTCCCATGAGTCTTCACCCTATAATCTACCCTTCACCCCTAGCTTCAGCCAGCCCTAGCTCGTGGGTTTGTGTGCCTGATATACTTACATAAGTCTCTGGACTTGAACCCAGAATTTTCCCATGTGGGTTGGCCTTGCAGGTACTGTGTTACTGCTGTGCTACCATCTGGCCTTTATATATATTTTTTGCTTTATATTCTTTTTTAAAACATGCAAGCACAGAGGAGAGGGAAAGAGAGAAGTAATCACCCTCATCCTCCAGAGGATCTGGTCATCTCTTTCCTCCAGTCCTCCAGTCCATCAGGTCTTGGACACTCATGCATATGCCCAACATGTTTCAGGCCAATCAGACAGGGGATTCATGCTATGGTCACCTTGTGGGATTCAGCTTCTCTTGAGCAGCACATTACTGCTGTGCCATGGAGCCAGCCCCTGGTTTATATTCTTCTGCATGAACTGATACTGAGTATGATTACCTTCTCATGAGGAATCATTGCAAATCTTGAGTTTCTACTGTACTAACAGGTGTTATCCATCTTATCGTAAATAGCTAAGAGGTGATGAATTCTTGATAATTAAAAACATGCTTGTTTCCAAACAACATATTTTATGCCAAGTTCAGGTGGCAGTTGATTATCCAGGAGATAATGATGGTAGCATATTAAATAAATTGATAATGATGGATTGTATACTGGATATATTGTAAATGTTAGGAGTAAGAAAAACATCAGCTTTAAATATTAGTACAGCTTTCTTCTGATATTAAGTAAATTTTCAAAATGTAGTCACTGCCTCAAACGTACATGGTGATAGAGGCATCAATAGTCCCAATTCTCACCCCTCGTTGTATCCATTTCCTTTGCTAAGTGACCTTGTGGTCCTTTCGAAAACACAGAAGAGTATACCTAATTCCTCCATCTCTTCATTCTGAAATTCTCTATGTATCTTTCTTTGATTCATAGAACGATTCAGAAGTAAAGGCGCCTGTTATGAACCTATTGCATAAGAGGCCTTACCTGTTTCAATATACTCTTTCTGTGTCTCTACAGGACTTAGCCTCAGTCACTGGGCTTAAGTGGCAAATGACTAATGCCGAGTTGCCCGAGTCACTCCAGCAACCTGAGGTCTAAGTATCAGCAAACACAGCCTGGTGAGGAAAGAGCCTTAGCTGACCCTTTTGATTACAGATGCATGCACAGTGACCAGTGATTATTGACTACCACTGTGGTGTTATGCTGGTCTGTTCTATGGAGTTATCACTGTAGTGTTATTGTGACAATAAATAATTGGGTCCATAAATTCTTTCAAAAGAAAATATATTCAGATCACATAATCATCAAAATGTCCAGAAATGATCTCTGGCTTCCTTTTTTTCCTCGCTTATATTAAAGTATTTCTATATAGTTGTCAGTTTGCAACAGTAATGTTGGTTGAGCCTCTATTTACCTGCTCTCTAGGATCTATTGGCCAACACTGTCAATGATTTGGGGCCGATTCTGAGAGAAACTTTCATACTACACCCTTACCCCCACCCATTTTATTTTATTCTACATTTTTGCCATAGATTGTTGCCAGAGCAGATAAAGAGGGAAAATGAGAAATCACTCCCCAGGGGAGAGAGGCAAGTCACAATCCCTTCTCCTCCATTCTTCTCTCAGGAATTTGGGCATGCATGCACACATACCTGGCATGTTTCCAAGCTGCCTTGTCCAGGACTTGAACTGTGGAGTAAGCTATGTGGGATCTAGCACTTTTAACTACCATGCCACTTTCTGATCTCCATACACCTGTCTTTATGATTCCATGTAGAGTGACATTTACTAGTATAAAACGGCCTTCCTTCATTATTTCTTTCACATCTCTTCGGAGGACGAAAATTGAACACCAATTGGTAAATTTTTCAATAAGGCTTAGACATGTGGTTAATTGCATTCAGAAAGCACATAATGCACTTCTTTGCCTAACTTTGACAGAGCAGGACTCCAATGGAGCATGTGTATTTATTCACTTACAGTAAAGATGAGAAGTCCAGACAACTGTGAGTTTCAGTATCTGCAAACTCATTGTTACTATTCATAAAAGCTATCTGGTTTAATAAAGATAACGTTTGAGCTTTACTTATCCATCTCCTCCACTTTCTCTTGTTTGGGTTAAACTCATATGGACAAAAGAAGACTTCTCTCTCTTTGCATCAGATTGCACTAACTTCCATCTACCTTTAGCATCAAGGACTCTTACCTGTGGTGTTCTTTTTGAGGGTCTGTCATTTCCCCAAGGAACTGACAATAGCATCATAAAATATAAAATCATACTTAGTCAGTGATTTAAGTCTAAGACCAGTTATCTAATTCAGACTTTTGCTTTCTTTCTTTAAGTTGTGGAAATTTACTGTGAATACACTGAATAAGAAAATGGGATGCCAACAAGTAATAATCCTGACACCACCTTTAAAAATGGAGTCGGGAACCAGCAGTTAGCATAATGGCTATGTCGCTGGACTCTCACGTAGTTGACCTCGGTTTGCGTCCCGGACCCGGTGGCTTAGAACTCACGCCGGGCGCGTGTGCGTACGTGCCCAAGATCCCAAGAGGAGAATGGAGGAGAAGGGATTGCGGCGTGACCATCCCCCTGGGAGGTGATTTCTCGCTTTCTGTCTCTATCTCTCTTTCTGTCTCTCTGGCGAGCGCACGCGCCCTATAGTGAAAACCTCTCCCCCCCCAAAAAAAAAAAAAATGGAGTCAATTATCTTCTACTACCAATATTGTAAGTTCACTAGACAATTTTTTTATTATAAAAGGAAAACTTCAGCCATTCTTTAATGAATAAGAAACTAGTACTTGGTAATTTTTAAGTCTGTTGGACATCTGAATTTAGTTATTTATTCAATAAGCATTTGTTCATCAGGTGTTAATCCATGCTCTTAAAAAATGAGAAAAAGTGATATGACAAATAAATGGCACACCCTGTTGTTGCTACTCCCTTCCCTTAGACCAAATCCACTGGAAATAATAATTAATAATATTGATCTTACTGTTTTATGTCCACTTTGGTAACAAAGAAAAATAAAGTATATGTTATTGTTTTACATAAGCAATGAATGAATGGTGGTGACTGATGATGCCATTTGCTTAGCAGGTTTAGGAGCAGAGATATGAAAAGTTAGTATTGGACCACTAGATGGTGCAGCGGTTGCATACACCACATGGCCAATCACAGTTCGAATCCCAAACTCAATGGCTTGAAAATCATGTCTGGGTCTTGTGCATGCGTTCCCAGGATCCCAAGAGGAGAGTAAAGGAGATTGTGGCATGGCCATCCCTCTTGGGGGATGATTTCTCACTTTTCCTCACATTGTTTCTGTCTGTCTGTCTCTCTCTCTCTGGTGAGTGCAAGTGCCCTAAGGCAAAAACCTCTAAAAAAAGAAAGAAAAGAAAGAAAAAGAAAGAAAGGAAGTAAGGAAGAGAAAGAGAGGAAGGAAGGAAGGAAGGAAAGAAAGAAAGAAAGAAAGAAAGAAAGAAAGAAAGAAAGAAAGAAAGAAAGAAAGAAAGAAAGAAAGAAAGAAAAGAAGAAAGAAAGAGGAAGAAAGAGAAAGAGAGAAAGAGAAAAAGAAAAAAAGAAAGAAAGAGAGAGAGAGAGAGAGAGAGAGAGAGAGGGAAGGAAGGAAGGAAGGAAGGAAGGAAGGAAGGAAGGAAGGAAGGAAGGAAGGAAGGAAGGAAGGTGAAAGAAAAAGAAAAGTTAGTATTGGTTTGCTCAATATAATGAGTCTATTTTGCATTAAGGTGAAGATAGGCTGATGTGTGAATCTAGAGCTCAGAAGAGAAATTAGACATGTAAACAGACATGAATTTAAGAGTCATTTGCATACAGAATGAATTGTAGTGGATTGAGTCATAGGCAATGCATGAAGACACAGAAGAACATAACCAGTCTTAACCCTAAGTCACTCCAACTTTTTGAGATTGCAAAGGAAAATAGGGTATGAAAAGAGCTGAAGAGAATAGCCAGTGACTAAAGAGTCTCTCTAAAAAAAAAAAAAAAAAAAAAGAGAGAGAGAGAGAGAGAGAGAGAGAGAGAAATTGAATAGAATATATGTATTATAAGAACTAAAATTGGGTTACACAGAAAATGATTTTGCTAAGAGTAGTCCAAGTCCTAATGCTTAAGGGAGCCAGATCTCATATGGCTGATCATGTGGTTTGGATCCCAGCTCTAGTGACTTGTAAAACATGCTAGGCATGTGTGTATGCATGCTGAAACCTCAACAGAAGAGAACAATGGAAGAAATGGGATTATGGCATGACTATGCTTCATTGGGGGTATTTTCGCCTTCTCTCTATGTCTTTCTATCTCTTTCTGGTAAGAATGAATGCTCTCTGTAAAAAAATAAGCAAAATTAAACTAAAATTTTAAAAAGATGTCTTAGCTCAAAGAACAAGACACAAGGACCAGCAGTTAGCGTAATGGCTATGTTGCTGGACTCCCACGTAGTTGACTGCGGTTCATGTCCTGGACCCGGTGGCTTAAAACTCACGCCGGACGCGTGTGCGTGCGTGCCCAAGATCCCGAGAGGAGAATGGAGGAGAAGGGATTGTGGCGTGGCCATCCCCCCTGGGGGATGATTTCTCGCTTTCTGTCTCTCTGTCTCTCTGTCTCTGTCTGTCTGGTGAGCGCATGCACCCTATAGCAAAAACCTCTCCAATAAAAAAAAGAGAACAAGACACAGAGGTGAGTCAGGTTTCCGGGTTGGTTGATCCAGTAACTAATTGACCCACTCATTGTTCCAGAATCTGATATCTTTCATTTAACTATATTGTGTCCTTGAACTGAAATGGAATGTCCACTCACCTTTTCTCTGTTTTTTTATTTTTTTATTCAGCTTTAACTAACTCTGCACTCACTAATACAGTGGGCACCAGCCAAATTTAATTTAAATTAAATTGGATATAATAAAATATTCATTTCCTTTGGCACTGTAGCCATATTTCAAGTGCTCAACAGCCATATATGGGTAGTGGCTACTTACTATGCATGACATACAATCACTTGCATCATCAAAAAAATCCTATTAGTCAGGCCTGTTCCACTTCCCTGAAAGATTTTTCTAAGATGACTTACTTTTTAAATGTATTTACCTTTCAAGCTGAGAGTCTTTTTTCCTTATCTCTTCATTTAATCTCTAAATTGTACATTGTCCTTGGGTTGTTCTTTTAAATAATTCTTGCTTATGTATTGCTTGCTTATATATTATCTACACAAGACAGTGAATTACAAAGGCTAGGACATCTTTAATAAGAATTATTAATAACTACTTGTTGAATTTGAGCACTATTATAAGATCTCAAATTGACATAAATACCCAACATGAATTGCAGAAAGAGGAGCATTTTAAATTAAACTTTTATTTTAATAGTTTTTTTAGATTTACAGAAAAATTGTGAAGATGACAGTTCTCATACACCCCATACCCAGTTTTATCTACTACTAACATATTCAAATTATGTATTCATTGCAACTAATTCAGCAATATTAATATTAACTAAAGTCTGTATTTTATTCTATTGTTTAACAAAGATTATTCTGTTCAAGGATCTCATCATGGATAGTACATTATATGGGGTCTCCTTGTTGCCTTGACATGAGAGTTTACCTCACTTTCCTTGTTTTTCATAATGCTCCTAGTTTTGAGGTATATTGGGCAAGTATTTTATAGACTGTCCCTCAGCTGGGATTTATATGATGTTTTTCTCATGATCAGAATTAAGCATTCTGAGATCCCCATTTAAACATTAATCTTTGCTACTTTAAAAATAAATTGAATAAAATGAACACATGCCTAAAGACTGAGACATCACAATTAAGGCATCACAATCATAACTGGAACATAGGACAAGGTGTCACAAAACTATTTGTGTAGGTTATAGAGGTCAACACTGAGATGATAGTTGTTCAGCTCCATAAAGGCTTGGTATAGAGAGTGGCGAGAAGTATTTATGCAGAGAACATTATTAACACAAGATAGGTAAAATGATGGCCAAATCTTCTGTTTCAACAAGCTGTTTCTTTTAAAGTAGTCATTTTCAAGTTATTCCTAGTGACAGTTTCTAGGAAGTTGAATGAGATTTTGCCAATACCTACAACAAAAGCAAGATGAATCTAATAATATTATTAAGTCATATTTTTCTAAGAAAAAAAGAATATTATATTTTCTTAAATAAGTAAAATATTAGTTATACCAAATTCTTAATAAAGTTTCATAATGGAAACAGTGGCATCTATCCAACTTTTCAGTGTTACTTACACTATCATGCCACATACTTCTGCTTTAAATAAAATGGTGACATTTTTATGTAACCACATCAGAAGCATGAATATAGGTGCTCTTTCTTCCTTCTTTCTTTCTTTCTTTTTTTCTTTTTTTAGAAGTTTTTGATATAGGGCGCATACACTTGCCAGAAAGACAGAGGGAGACAGAGAAACAGAAAGCCAGAAATCACCGACCAGGGGGGATGGCAATGCTGCAATCTCTTCTCCTCCTTTCTCCTCTTGGGATCTTGGGCACACATGCAAACACACCTGGAGTGAGTTTAAGCCACCAGGTCTGGGACTCGAACCGTGGATGACTACATGGGAGTCCAGTGAAATAGCCATTATGCCAACTACTGGTCTCTATATGTGCTTTTTGATATCAGTAATGTGAGGGTGCTTCTTAATTTTCCTGATTAATCATGTATTTGTCATTTTCACTAGGTATAAAAATGCATTTTTTTTAAAAAAATTTTTCCTATATGGGGCATGCACTCATTGGAGACAAATAGAGAGACTGAAAAAGTAAGAAAGCAACCCCCAAGGGGAATAGCCATGCTTCAATCCCTTCTTCTAAAGAGGCATATTGAGGCCAAATTATCAATATAAATAACGTGTATATTTTCATCCAAAATTCATATATTTGCTAAAAAACTTTTTCAGGCATGATAACCAAAATATATATCTGGGCATGTGGAAAAGTTAGGCTGAATAAAAAAGAGTACAACCCTCCAGATGAGTGATAAAAATAAGTACAATGTTGGTCCGAGAATTAATGTGAATGTAATTACAGGGAAAAGTAGAAAAAATTTATTTTTACATAGTTTTTATTTTATCACTACAATCTTATTTCATCATTCCAATAAGGCTATTCTCATTACCCAAGCTTCTTTTTCACACTTGCAAAGGAGGAAAACTGATATCATATTGGTGTTTAATGTGTACAATTTTCAAGTTAGTTATTTCACAACCTTTGTTCCATTTAATTGTCTCTATAAAGTCTTCAATAGTTTTATCATTTCCATTTTGCAATGAATACAGTAAGGCTTTAGGAAATTACTTAGTTTGCCCATTGTCAGGGAGCTGATAAGTGATGAACCTGAGACCGATGTCTGGGTAATATCAAACAAAACTCATGTTATTTCTACTAAGAAAACATTTCCCAAAAGATTGGCTTGAGTTAGACTTTGAATTTCTGACATCCATGTTGGGAAGAGTATCTCTAGGGGTTATTCTCTTTTCAAAGATGGAGGAGAAGAGAAGTTAAATTTCGAGTTGGTTGATCCATTTGCTCAAAGATCTACTCTGATCCAGAAGAACAGTGCTTCACTCATTTATACTTATATGACTCACAAGAATTCAGCTAGTGCCCCACAACACATCAAACATTAGCTTTAAAGGTCATAGCTAGAGCTTCCATAGTCAAGAAAGTACAGGTTTTCGTTTAATTTTTTTAAGGTTTTTGCCATAGGGCACATACACTCACCAGCAAGAGACTGAAAGAGACAGTGAGAGGGAAAGTGAGAAATCACTCCCACATGGGATGACCATGCCACAAATCCTTCTTCATCCTCCTCCTGGGATTTTTAGCATGTATACACATGTCCCCAGTGTGATTTTCAAGTTACCAGGTCTGGGACTAAAACCATGATCCACCAGATGATACTTCAACACCTTAATAACCATGTCACCTGCTGGCCCAAAAAGTACAGGTTTTCTAACATAGAGATCCCTTCTCAATCCACTGAGTCACATGCTCAACAAGGCTTTAGAAAGTCGTCTGGTACATGGAGCAGCAATTAGTGTAATGGCTAAGTTGCTGGACTCCCATGTAGTCGACTAAGGTTCGAGTCCTGGACCCAGTTGCTTAAACTCACGCCGGGTGCATGTGCATGTGTGCCCAAGATTCCAAGAAGATAATAGAGGAGAAAGGACTGTGGCATGGCCATCCCCCTGGTGGTGCTTTCTCGCTTTCTGTCTCTCTGTCTCTCTCTATCTTTCTGGCGAGCGTACACACATTGTAGCAAAAACCACTCCAAAAGAAAGTCATCTGGTACAGAAGACTTTATCTTCATAAAGCAATCTGATGTAAACTAGGGAGTATCTAAGTAAATCACCATGATGAGTAAAGGGCACATGTTGTTATTGGCTAGTCATGTATTATAGAATCTTGGGTGAATCCTGACCCAAAGAATTATCCCAGGGCCTTCAATGATTTTCAAATTGAGTTTGTACACTTTCCCTTGATACCAATGGTAACTCCAGCAGAGAAAATAATTTTGAATAAAACATAAATATTTTAAAATTCTGTTTGTACAATGTATTATCACTGAAATGGGGTTACATTTAGGAAGTAGGAATATATTGGGTTGTTGGGAAAGTCATGATGTCTTTTTCTATGTTGAAGATAATAGGTATCTTTGACTGAGTCAGTGTACAGTGTATTCTTGATGGGAAAATTTATTTTGTATGCTATAATGATATACAGTGAATGAATGTAAAAATAAAATTAAAAAATGCAAAAAAAACCCTTTAGATTGAAATTTGGAGCATGATAATAGGACTTGGAAAATGTTAAGCTCAATTCAGACTGAAAATGGAGCATCTTACATTATACAATCTAAAGTTATAAAGAATTAAACCATAGTTCTTTAACAAAGTATTTAATTTTTTTTTTTTTTTTTTTTTTTTTTTTTGGAGAGGTTTTTTGCTATAGGGCGCGTGCGCTCGCCAGACAGACAGAGAGAGACATAGAGACAGAAAGCGAGAAATCACCCCCCAGGGGGGATGGTCACGCCGCAATCCCTTCTCCTCCATTCTCCTCTCGGGATCTTGGGCACGCACGCACACGTGCCCGGCGTGAGTTATAAGCCACCGGGTCCAAGATGCGAACCACGGTAGACTACGTGGGAGTCCAGCGACATAGCCATTACGCTAACTGCTGGTTCCCTACAAAGTATTTAATTTTTAAGGAAAGAAAATTCCTGTTTAATGATGGATGCCTTAGCATGTGTTATCTTCATGTTATATTTCCTCTGTGAAAAATATAAAGCATAGATGATATAATGATTCAGTCACTCTTCTGATGTTGTGGGGAAAAAATTCTAGATCTTCATTATGCACTTTTATTTTCAAAAAACTCTGTAATGTGCTTTACCTTCATGATAGGTTAAGTTCTCATTAACATACTTTTTAATACACAGAACCTACAAAAGAGTATTTGTTAAAAATGCTAAAGTACTTTCTCTTGCTGCCATTACTCCCGCCTCTTCTCTCTCTCATAAAATCCAAACGAGACACTAACGCAGAGCATCACTGTGTTTTAAACTGACTGTCAATCCAATGCACTAGTTCTCACAGTTGGCTGAATACTGGATCTCCTGGGACATATAAGAAATGATGATCCTTGGGACCCACTCTACCTGACTGAAATGATATGGAGAATGGTTTTGCATTTTTAAAAGAAGTTTTAAATGCTGCATAGATAATGCTAATGTGCAAGAAAATGAGAGCTACTGAATTTAGAGTAGTGGTTTTCAATTGTGCTTGAACATTGGAAACTTGTGGGAATTCCAAGAAATATTGGTGCCAAGTTCCCACACTTCAATTCAATGTAATTGATTTAAGGTGCAACCAGAACATCAGGATCTTCACCTTTGCCCACAGAGTTTCTTGTAAACAGTCATGACACTTACGGAGCAACATTTCACGTTTCGTGGGGGGTCAGAATAAGATCAATATAATCTTACATTTGCAAAGTTCCTATGTCTAATTTTAAATATATAATATTAAAATTTTCAATCTTGGAATAAACTTATTTGAATATAGTTTAATGAATACAAGGCAAAGAATCACGGATAATTACACGTGAAGATCTCCCAGAGGAAAAATCTTAATCTCATTAAATGTGTGCAAGATTCAAGGTCAAAGTTATTCTATTTGAAGAAAGCATATTATAAAAATTATGTTCTAAAGAAGTTATTTTTAACGCAGGTATTACAATTAAGATAATCCTTGGGACAATTTTTTTATGTAGAAGTAAAAATGAGACAGAAAAGGGGAAAGGCACTTTTTGTCAGCTTCTCCACTTTTCACAGAAACTGGATCAATTCCCAAATAAATGCTTTTAGATGTTTAAGAGTCACCTATAAATGTTTAATTTACTTAGCATTTTCTTAAAAACACAAGCTTTTGACAACTAATGTAAACTGTCAATTGCTTAAAAAGAGAATGTAGAAAAGGAATATCTATTTAAAGACTATAGCATGCTTCTACATAAAAAGTTCAGTGTTGTTCTTTTCTTTTAATGAAAAACATGATAACGCATTCAGGGAGAATCCAGGTGTAAACTATTAAACATTTTCCCACACTTGTGCAATGGGTTTATACTGTCTTGTTGGTGCAGGTTTTTGAAATGTTTTGTAAACAATAGATTAATGATTTCTTATGATTTAAGTTACATGTACAAGATAATCCTTCAGTTTTTTTTTTTTCTATTCAGTTGCTTACACTCAAAAGGATTCAGTATAAAGAGCTATGCTCTCATTAATCAGTGTCAATAGAAAAACTTTCCCTGAAAGACATACTTTTCTAGTAGTTGAATTTTATAATTTTTTTTCTCTCTCTCTCACTCACTCTTGTGTGTGTGTATTGTATTTGAAGATGGGGACCTTATTTCTCAAGGAGGTTATTTTTTTTTAACAATTGTATCTGGGAGGATAGATGGTGGCACCATGGTTAAACACAAAACTCTGCAAGACTGACATATTTGAGAAAGTTCTGGGTTTGTACCCAGAGAGTATGCTGAGTATATTGTCTACACATATGCCCATGATCAAAAATTGGCTGAGCTGGATATCGATCATGGCATCAAAACCCTGGTGACTGTTCTCTCTCTTTCTCTTATGGAAAAAATAAATTAATAAACTTTTAAAGGAAAGAATTATAGCTATCGTCTATCTGTATTGGAAGACATTTGTTAGCAAAACTAATGTTAGCCTCTTGAAGTCTATCCATGAGAGATGAAATGCCTATAAATGATATGATCAATGTTTGATAAATGGGGAGGTTCAAAGTTTCTCTATTTACCATTAACTTAAAAAGAAATAAAAAAAGGTGAAAGTGGAGAACAGATGGGATCAGCAGATAGCATAATGGTTACATCTCTGGACTCCCACGTAGTCAACCACAGTTGAAGTCCTGGACCTGGTGACTTAAAATTACACCCAGCACATGTGTTTGTATTCCCAAAATTCCAAGAGGAGAATGGAGGAGAAGGGACTGCAGCATGGCCATAACCCATGGGGGGTGATTTCTTGCTTTCTGGCTCTCTGTCTCTCTGGTGAGCACACACACCCTATAGCAAAAATCTCTTTAAAAAAAATAAAAGAAAGTGGAGGGAACCAGCAGTTACTGTAATGGCTATGTCAATGGACTCCCACGTAGTAGACCGCGGTTCATGTCCCGGACCTGGTAGCTTAGTACTCACGCCGGGCGCGTGTGCGTGCGTGCCCAAGATCCCGAGAGGAGAATGGAAGAGAAGGGATTGCGGCGTGACCATCCCCCCTGGGGGATGATTTCTCGCTTTCTGTCTCTATGTCTCTCTCTGTCTGGAGAGAGCATGTGCCCTATAGCGAAAACCTCTCAAAAAAAAAATAAATAAATAAAAGAAAGTGGAGAACAGGTTAGAGGACATCAGCAGCACAATGGGCATTTAATCAATGTTGATGAAAGAAAACTGTATAAATGCTTTTGGTGCCTGACAGATTTAGGGAAATCTACTCTGACAGGAATTTTCTAACACTGGAAACTTTCTTAAAATAATGAGTTAAATAAAACAGAAAACTACATATAGGATAGGTAAAAGGACTTTAGAGTTCACATAAATTGAAATAAAATATGAGCTTATTTTGGTGCACAAATTTTGAAATATATCCATAATTTTTTCATAGTATGTATTTTCCATGAAGAAAATGGAAGACCTCTCATAACTTGCACACAAATTAATACAATTTAACAGTGTCAGTCCATTTTACTTTGTAACTTGACTTAAACTTTACCCTTTGTTTCATTAATTGCATCAATATAGAGTCCTTGTGGTTACTCTGCTTTTTTGATTCATGCTCTAGTTACCTATTCTACTAATTGAAACGATAGGCATAATTAAGACATTGTTTTTAAGTTACACAATTTACCTAAACAATTATTAAATTAGCTCTACAGAAGTCAAACTTCCACTCTACTATAAAAACCAATAAATTATTGATTATGTCAGTCCATAATTAAGTGAAATAACCAGAATATAGAAGTCACATTTGCTCTCTTTTATGAACATAGTGTAAATATAACTAAAAAATATAAAAAATTCCCTGAATTTTAATATATTTGGAGTCTCAAAGTCCTATATTTGATACCAAAAATGTTACAAATGAGATATGAGAGAAAGTTTCTTCCTCAACAGGGTTAGGTTCTAGTGGGGTTGAGAAAACAGCAGGCAGCTAAAGTAGAAAATTATGTTAGAAAGTGCTTACAAGTCATGTGGTACCACAGAGGACAGACATTCCAGATGGAAGGTGGTAGGCATGGGAGAATGTAATATCAAAGGTTCTTAACAGATTTTATGGTCAAACCAGAATGTTAATGAACCTAAAGAAATAAATGTAAATTAGGATGTAACCAGTAAGTTTGGAGAAATAAAAATTCTAAGGATAAGGAAGCCTGGAGGTGAGAATGGTCTCTAAAACAAACTAACACCAGGTAAATCTAGCTAGAGCACTGGGTATTAAGATTTGAGAAGCAGGGACCAGCAGTTAGTGTAATGGCTATGTCACTGGATTCCCACGTAGTCGACTGTGGTTCTAGTCCTGGACCCGGTGGCTTAAACTCACGCCAGGCGCGTGTGCGTGCGTACCCAAGATCCCGAGAGGAGAATGGAGGAGAAGGGATTGCAGCGTGGCCATCCCCCCTGGGGGGTGATTTCTCACTTTCTTTCTCTCCGTCTCTCTCTGTCTGTCTGGCGAGCGCACACACCCTATAGCAAAAAAAAAAAAAAAAAAAAAAAAAAAAAAAAAATTTGAGAATCAGCAAATATTTGAAGAAACCACAATCAAATGTGTTATCATTAAGAACAAACAGATGAAAGCTATCAGAGCATTTTAAACATAAGACAGATGGTAGTTGTGTTGGTATTTTTCAACTTGATCATATTTAAAGTTGTTTTTATATTTTATTATTTTTTATACATTCAATCACTGTATATCATTACAGCATGCAAAATGGATTTTCCTAGCATTTATACACTTTATATTATTCCAGTTAAAGATATTATCATACAGGGACCAGCAGTTAGAGTAATGGCTATGTCACTGGACTCCCATGTAGTCAACCGCGGTTTGAGTCCCAGACCCGGTGGCTTAAACTCACACCGGGTGCATGTGCGTATGTGCCCAAGATCCTGAGAGGAAAATGGAGGAGAAGGGACTGTGGCGTGGCCATCCCCCCTGAAGAGTGATTTCTCGCTTTCTGTCTGTCTCTCTCTGTCTTTCAACCTCTCCAAAAAAAGAAAGGAAAAAAAAAAAAAAAAGATATCATCATACGTACTATCACTAATGGGTAATTTTCCATTTTTTGTGACCCTTAAATTATTTTTTCTTTCTTATTCCTCTTGATTTCCTTCCTTACACTCTCCCCCCATTTCCTACCATTCTCCCAAATGAATTTTCTGATGGCAAATTAGAGTGGAATTAGAGAGCTTATGTAGCAGGGTTGAGGCAGGTAAATTTCTAAAATAACTCCTAATGACTCTCTCCCTTGTATAACCTCCTGCCCATATGTGTGGGTGTGAACTGTGAATTTGATTAGTGTCACTTCCCTCATGATGCTGTGCTCTATGACAAAGGGATTTTGTAGCTATAATTAAATTTCCAACTCATTTGACCTTACTGTGGGAGGTAATCCTGGATAGCCTGGACCTAACCAAGGTGTCCTCTTATATATGCTCCTGGGCAAATATATTTGAAGATGAGTGATTTAATCAGAAAAAATTACTGTCACTGACTTTGAACATGGAGGGTGGCTACCTGGCAAGGAATGTGAGTGGCTTCTAGAAGTCCAGAATTGCCTCTGGATGATAACCAAGCAAGAAAGAGCCTACAACTGTATGAAACTTAATCTGTCCATGCCATGTATGTTCAGAAGAGGATCCCAAGTTCCATAGGAACTTCTAGATGTATTTCCATGGCATTGATTTCAGTTTTTTGAGATTCTTAGCAAAGAACTCAATACTGCTGTGTCCGGATTACTATAACACCAGTAAAGCTATTTACTGAAAAGTATAAAAATTCTATTGATGCTGGCTGCATGAACGGTAGTTAAGGCAACTACTTCCCAAATGGCTGACCAAGCAGTTCAAGTCCCAGACCTGGCAGCTTGAAAAACACACCAAGCACATGTGCACACATGCCCAAAATTTCAAAGGAGAGTAATGCAGAAGTGATGGCAGTGTGACCATTTTCCATGTAGGATGCTTCCTTCTCTCTCTCTATGTCATTCTGTCTCTCTCTGGAGTGCAAACACCCTCTAACAAAATAAAATAAATTACATTAAATAACAGACTCAAGGAATATATTCTAACACATTATAATGATCATCTATTGAATAATGTTTACCTATTTTTTGATACATTCTTTTTTTTGACTACCTTTAAATAGATACTGAAACATTATTTCTTCAACAGTAGGATTATATTATTTTAAAATGCTATTTCTTGTGTTCCTTGACAATAAAATCTTTGTTTCCAGTTGTTATTTGTTAAATTACATAGTTTCTATTCTATGTCTAAGACTTTGTTCTAGTTGGACATAAATAGCAAATGATTTTTTTTCTGAAGTGTAGTGTGCACTTTAATTTCATGCCAAATAAGGTTTTATTCTCTGAAGATATCAGACAGACATTTTATGGAAAATAAAATTATTATTATAATTTATTGTCTAAATGAGATATATTAGGCAAGAGATTTGAAACTAAGTAATAAAAATATGAAAAAAAGGATCTGTAAATGTAGTATCTTAAATATGTGATTAAGTATCGCATTTATTGTCCATTCGCTTTGGATGAGAATGTGCTTTTAGTTTGTTACTTTAGTCACTATAATTCATGTTATCAATGGGCTGTCACTGCACTTAAACATCTGGAATTCATCACACTGTCCAATGCTCATAGCCAATAAATGAGGGTTTACTGTGAAGAATAAACAGTAAGAATATGATCCCAGCTTTGTTATGATAATTATTTGATGGAAAATATTTGGTTTCAAACTCTTGTAATATCTTGCTGCCTGAAGAATTGTCCTCACACTCTCTTGAAATTGTAAACATCATCAATAATTTTTACTCAAAAATCCAATTTGTATGAGTTTGCAAAAACTCAGCATGATGTCTAATGATGCCCTCTCCCCACCCCCAAAGTAAGAATAATATGGCATGGATATTATAACTTTAACCAGAAGTCTTGAGTGAGAGACTCCATGTAATTAACTTCTAAAATTTTGGCCTCAATACTTCAGGAAACCACTTAAAACAAAAGGGCTTGGTAACTGCTCTCAACAGAATTCCACTCTCTTTTTATCTCTGGAGAGGATTTCCCAATAATTCTAGCACTTTAGCCAGATTGTTTGCACACGGCTGAGCAGAAATAACATATATTTTTATATCAGCATATTTAATATCACAGGTTTTTCAATGTACTGACACAATGTTGGCAGTATTAGCAATATAGACATCATTAGCTTTCCAAAAGATCCATAATTGAAAAGTCAGACTGCTGAAAATGTCACCTTGTGTATATTATGCTAAGGGAATAAAGCTTTGCATAAGTCCTTGAAGGGCAAATAAAAACTCATTTATGGTCCGTGCTGAACCCATAGACACTACGTTCCATTGAGCCTTAGCATGCTGTTTAGAATTTCTGTCTGTGATGAACTATTTCTCCCAAATTTGCAGTAACAGTTCAATCCCCATCCTGCCTGCTCCTTATGTCCAAGTCAAGTAAGAAAGATGCTTAAGAAATAGTCCAAGGCCAGTCCATGGCCTGGTGGTTAAGGTGGCTGGTTCCCACCTGCCCAACCATGCAATCAAATCCCATACCGGCCAGCCTGAGAAACATTCCAGGGTCCTGTGCACGCATGCCCCTAATCCCAAAAGGAGGGAGAAATGAATTAGAAGGGCTTGTGGCAAGACTATCCCCCATACGGGAGTGCTTTCTGATCCCCCCACCTTCTGGTGAGCACAGGTACCATGTGGTAAATTTAAAAAAAAAAAAAGAAACATGTTTTAAAAGAGAAATTCACTTTCAATTAAAAAATTCCATTCTTACTTAAGTCTCCTCACTTTTTCTGTCCCCAAATTCCCTTTTGCTCCACATTTCTCTCCCTTCTTATACCTATACTCCACACTTTGAAATTGTGATGTCCAATATTTTTGAAATTTAGAAAAAGATATGGAAACCACAAAGTTTTTCTTTCACAAGCTCTTTAGGTGCTACAATTTAGAGAACTTTAAGTCAAAACCTGAGTTGCTCTTTTGTTTTGGCATAAGCTGTCTGAAGACATGTGCAGCCTTCAAGGTGCCATGGGTTTACACTGCAATGGGCCTGAGTAAGCACACACCTCAGACCTACAGTATGTTTAAAGGAAGGGGGCAACCAGGTGACACCGAGGTTGAGGCAGCTAGATCCCATGTGGCTGACTGTGGTCCCAGACCCAGCAGCTTGAGAAACCCCAGCATATGTGTGTGCATGCCCAAAATCCCAAAAGGAGAATGGAGAAGAAGGAGTGGTGACTTGGTGACACCCTGGGAGCTCCTTTCTTACTCCCCCAGCCCTGCTGAGTGCACACAACCTATAGCAAATTTTAAAAATGCAAATAAAAGAGAAACTGAAACTTTTTGTGTACTCTTAATTTTACTTTACAGGATGCTAATATTGACTTTTAAAAAATATATTTCCATATCTTTTTTCTTCCCAAGGCTTCCTTCAAATGTATCTAAAATCCAGAAATGACGACTGAAACGTGTGATTAAGTATTGTGAATCTTTTCGTAGCACTGATTATCTAAAGGGGGGGGGGGCTCTGAAAATTTGAAGTCAGAAGACATAAACAGAGCATATAATTTTTTTTTTCTGAATTGTATGTGTATTTAGATAAAGTTAATAGACCCTTGAATTCCATTAACCCTTAAGTCCACTCACTTTGGGTACAACCGATAATGTCAGTAAAATTTCTAGTATTAGACTGCCCAGATTTTAATCTCAGCTTTCCTACTTACTAGCTGTATGTGTGGTAACTAACCAAACACATCATATTTCCTTTTCCTTGTCACAAAAGGGAGATGATAATTCTAACAAGTAAAAGGTAATCTTTCATATCTTCTGGGTTTGTTTTGAAGACTGAATGACTAAATCATCTAAAATAGCAGTTCTAAGTCACAGATGATTCCCCACCAGATCCCCCAACTCTCAGCCAAGATGATATTTGCCATATCTGAACACATTTGTTTGTCATGAATAGGGTGTGTATGTGTGTATGTATGTGTGTGTGTGTGTGTGTGTGTGTGTGTGTGTGTGTGTGTGTGTGTGAGAGAGAGAGAGAGAGAGAGAGAGAGAGAGAGAGAGAGAGAGAGAAAAAGAGAGAGAGAGAGAAATAGGACAGCCTCCCCACAACAAAAGCTTCTCCTACTAAATATGTCAACATTACTGTGACTGAGCAAAACTGATCTTAGGTCAGCCTGGTGCCATAGTTGGTAGCATGCTCAACTGTAGTGCTGGAAGCCACATGATGGACCATGGTTCAAATCCCCACTCAAGTCAGTCTGAAACCTGCTGGAACCATGTGTATATGCCCAGAATCCTGGTGAACTGGAAGCTGCTGAAAGGGGATCACTGCTTGATGAGATCTTTCAAGGGTACTCCTCTCTTCCTCTCTTCCTCTCTTCCTCTTTCTCTCTCTCTCTGGCTCTCTGTCATGAATAAACACAAAGTTAAAACAAAGAGAGAGAGGGAGAGAGAGAGGGGAGAGAGAGCAAGAAAAGAACCATAATAACTTGAAACAATGCCTTCATGCAGAGAAAATATTTTTTAAAGTTAAATCTTGAAAAATGTTTAAGTTTATTTATTTTTACTTACTGTGTACAACTTCCTCCATTGTTTCTGTATTTCATATTTTCCTTTGGGAGTTATATCTGACAGAGTCTGCAATTTCTTAAGCAGCTCAGTTCAGAATGAAACAACTCCATTATTTTTTATTTTGCCCCAGAGAAATAATGCATTCACTGAACACTAGATAATGGATTTAAAACTAATAATTGCTATCCTCTGGCTTCTACCCTGATCCCTTGTACTATATATATGCCTCACAAGTGAAAAAGAGAAGCTAAGCATATGTTCCACAAAGTTAATTTTGTGCTCTCCTTATTGATACACAGATTTGGAAATGAAAAAGCTGGGAAAGATAAAGATAAAGGGAAATGATCCCTAAATAGAGTAAATTTACCTGCATTACGTTACATGACTGAATAAAGATATGCCTTCTTTGTCACTGAAACTTTGCCTTTTAGTTGAGATATTACACCAGACTTCTTGATTATAAGAGTCAGAAATTCACTCTGGTTGGTGTAAAAAGGAATGTATCAGAAGGGTATCTGATAGCTTGCACTGTATATAGGGACACCATACGAACAGGCAGAAACAAGGGAGGAGATGCAGAGGGAGAGCAGTGGCCTTATAGCCAGAGCAATCTCACTGGGCTGGTGCTGGCACTGCTGTCCTGAATATGGCTCTCTCAGAACCTGCAAGGCCCCAGCTGTTCTACCCAAGACCGCATAGCTAACTTTTGATCACACCATCAAGATTGTAAGTCTCATAGGATCAAGTCATTACTGCCAGAAACAATACAGAATATCTGACCATTAAATTTCTCAAACAAGAGATGAGAGAAAATCTTACAGTACAGGCTTCTAATAGATCAGTACTTTAAGAAAAGCCAATCTAAACATTTGGGTTTCCAAGATGTAGTTAACTGCTACATCTAGGAGTGTCATCCCATGCCTGGCTATTGCCAGTTCATTAAACGTGTTCTTGGGAAAAGGGGAACTTTCTCAAAGATTTTATGAAAGAGTTGTGGTTTGCACTGATTGCATTTTTAAATTAAAGATTTTCCACTGGAGTATTTTTTTTTTTTTTTCTTGTAAGTCTGCAGATGTAGTCAGCAGGTTTTTTTGTTTGTTTTGTTTTCTTAAAGGCCTTAGATTCTTTACTAAATAAGAATTACACATTGGGTGAAAGATTGGCAGTTTGTCTAGCCATTCAAAGACACAAGCCTTCACATGCTGCTGAAGAAACGAAAGGAAAGACACCCAGAAGACAGCATGGCAATGTTATTTTACTTCTCAATATAATCTCAATATACAAAAGCCTATATTAAAGGTTTACCAACTCTAAAGTTTATACAGTATATTGCTAACAGATGTAATTGCTGAACAGATAACACACTCATAAACCACTCTTTTTATACTTGAAAATATGTCTCCAGGCTATTGTAGTTAAGAGTACTACTGCCAAGGGTGTACACGTCTATCATTAGCCTCATCTGTAACACTGAAATGACCTTACATGATTCTTACATGAATTTGCCAAAAGTAAGCAAAGGCTAGTATTTGGATTAGAGTTTCAAAGGGCAGTTCTTCTGGATAGGTAATGTTCAGCTCCTCTTAGACAAAAAGGAGTTGAATTAAAATTTTGTCCCATATGAGTGAAGGCAAAAGATTTGTTTTTACCATACCAACTCTGTTTTATAGAATTCATTATCATTTTGGATTTCTAAATCTTCTGATGGTAGAATATATTCTGTACTTACTATCTCTGTGATGCTAATATTTGGCTAGTTATTGTTTATTCTCCATAACTAATTAGATGTATTAGCAATTACAGTCTCTTGGTATTTGCCATTTTTTAACAATCAACTTTACTGCCTTAATTACTTTGTAGATATTTATTTTATATTATCTTCTCTAGTTATTTCAACATCTGATGTACACAATTGTTTCCTGTTTGGTTCTGCTGTTTTCTGATTATGGAAACTGTGTGTGTGTGTATGTGTGTGTGTGTGTGTGTGTGTGTGTGTGTGTTTGTGTGCAGCATTCATTAATAATTAAATCTGGTTTTGGGATTTAATCTTGTATATCCCCTGCAAATAAATTAGGGTTTATCAGAGAAGAAATAAATTTGCCTCTGCCAGTACCAAAGGATGCCGGACTTTTAAGGTAATTTCTCAACTTGAAGTATCCCTGACCTATCCAGAAAATATACTTACCTTGTTCAGGAAATACGGCTTTTACCTCACCTAAAGCGTTCACTGAGACAGATCTCTTTCTGGTTCCATTTGTTGGCACATTTGCTGCTGTCATTGCTTTAACCAAGACTGTGAGTTTACAATAGCTTAAATGTTCCTGGCATTGTGATTTGTATGACTTGTGGGGACCCATGACTGCTGGTCATTAATTTCACAAAATTCTCAATTTTCCCAATAATATAACAGCATCTTCCCTTAGGATTGTCATGGCTACCCATCTATTTACTATTCTGGTTTCAGCCCGAGACACATGTGCGTGTGTAGATGTGTATATGTGTGTGTCCTAATGTGAATGTTCCATAAGTAGCAGAAAATTAAATTAAGCTTGCTCTTCACATTCAAGAAGCAAAGTCAACTTAATATCAGTTTATATTATCTCGTTAATTGGGATAATTTAAACCTTCATATATGTATTTATTTTTTGACTTCTTGATCCATTGTGCACATTACCTAAAGTTACTTACTGTTAATGCATCTGTGTCACTATCTTCAAGAATTTTCAGATTTACTTTTTTATATGACTATTCATGCTACATCTTCTTGTGCATAGACATTCCTCTGTTAGATATTTACTGTGGATTTCATTCTTATTCCTTGGTATGGTCTAAATGTTTTTGTACCCCAAAATTCATGTTGACACCCTAATCCCCAAGTCAATGGTAACAAGAAATATACAAAAACTAGTAGGCTATGACTTTATGGTTTCCTCTTGACCATTCTCTCTTTATTTCTCCTGGATTGATATATAGATTTTCTTTTTGATTCATCATTAATTTTCTTGATTTTATTTTAACTTTTTCTCTGCTGTATTATTTTCTTTATTTTCCTTCTGGAATACAAAGTATGCATATTTTTATCCAATGTATTAGAAATACAAAGACATCACATTTTCTATAATCCTTTACAATGTTTCATTTTATCTCTCCTAATTTTTTATTTTGTGTGTGTGTGTGTGTGTGTGTGTGTGTCCTCTTGTTTTGGCTCCTTTTCATTTACGTTTTTTGGGAATAGATGTGTTTTTCTTTTGCCAAAATGGGATATCGACAAGGTTCAGAGTCACATTGTAAGCAAACAAGAATGCCTGTGCCATCATGACTGGACCCATCTTCACCATCTTAGACTGACTCAAATGGTAATTTAAGAAAATCATATTGCTCTCTTATGAATAATAATATTTCCTGAGGCACTAAAATAGCTTGTGTGCTCGGTCCAATATTTACTGACCCTATCATTATACTAGCACTGAGGGAGACAACAGACTATGAGATATGAACTCAACTACCCAAATGTTTATAATCTACTTGGGAATAGGACTTTAATATTAGATAAATCTAATTGTTAATTAATGGTAAATTTTATTTTATTGACTATAAGTAAAGTCAGTCAAAGCTAACACAAATGAGTGACTCGAAGGGTAAAAGTCTTCATATGAGAGTTTAGGTAGAAGAGAAACGAAATTTGTAGATGGAGTCAAAAGAGGCAAAAATTAGGAACAGTATATTTTTCAGGGATGGAGAAAAATGACTCGCATGGGTTGAAAAGTTAAGCGAATAAGTTCAGAGTGATTATCCTGAAATCCTTGATTCTAATATGATAGGCAGTAGAGGCTATTGCAGAATGAACTGCTTAATAGAGAGACTGATAGTAGAAAGTTTTTTTATGACCCACATGTGAAAAGCTGGATAACTGGGTGATGATAGTTGTGAACAAAATATATGCGTGTAATACATACAATGTAATTCCAAAAGATCTCTAAGAAAAGATAGGTAACTTTAGTGATTTATTATTATTTTTTTTAACTTAAGAGAAGAGAAAATGCTTTTTTTTTTTTTTTTTTCCAAATTTTCTTCAGGTTTCTCACACTAAAGAACAAAATGAAGGGTTTTTATTCACAAATTTGTAGCATTTGGGAAAATTAGCAAATGAGAAGTTCAACTTCAGATATGTTACATTGGAAGCTATGATAGGATATCCAAATGTTGAATTTCCTTAACTTTTGGACAAAATTTGATTGCTTTCACTTGATTTAGAGTTAAAGTAAGCAAGATCTTTTATTGGCAAACTGTGAAAATTTATTGGAATTAAAAAGTTCAGGCGAGGATGAGAGAAGGATGAGAGTATAGGGAAAGAAACTAAGGAGAAACATAGAGAAGCAAGACTTTTTTGGGATGCAGAAATAGATTATCTGTTGATGACAACATGTTTTGTATCCTCAACTGAACTGGTATGAACTGTGTTCATGTTGTGTAATTCAGTTTACAAGCTAAGTGGTGTATAATGATTAAATGTATAAAATAAATTAAAATACAATTTAAAAAATTATATCATAAGGGCCAGCACATGGTGTGATGGTTAAGGTGCTGGACTCCCACATGGCTGACCATGGTTCTAGTCCCAGATTCAGCGGCTTGAAACTTACACTGGGTGCATGTGCATGTGCATGTGTACACAAATGCCTAAGGAAAGAATGCAGGACAGGAATTACTATGTGGCCTTCCCCCGGGTGGAAGATTTTTTGCTTTCTATCTCTCTGTATCTCCAGCAAGTATATGCTCCCTATAGTAAAAATCTCTCTTAAAAAAATTACATCATGAGTCAGTAAGAACAAAGACATACTACACAGTAAGACATCAGGATAATGCTATTGGGACCAGCAGTTAGTGTAATAGCTCTGTCGCTGGACTCCCATGTAATCAACCGTGGTTCGCGTCCCAGATCCAGTGGCTTAAAACTTACCCTGGGCACATGTGCATGTGTGCCCAAGATCCCGAGAGGAGAACAGAGGAGAAGAAATTGCGGTGTGGCTGTCCCCCCTGGGGGGGTGACTTCTCGCTTCCTGTCTCTCTGTCTCTGTCTGTCTGGTGAGCGCACACGCCCTATAGCAAAAACCTCTCAAAAAATGCTATTGAATAAAATATCCAATAATTTCAATAAAGAAAGTCTATTGATAAATTATGGTAAAAACCCAATTGAAATTCACAGAGCCTTCTGAATTATAGCTAAGTATAAATATTAATTAACAATACTTCTATCTTATTTTATCATTCAAGTGGTTGGAAATCATTTACTTTTGTGTATTAAAAATAATCTCTATGGGACCAGCAGATGGTGTAATGGCTGAATCGTTGGACTCCCACATGTTTGACCATGGTTTGGTCCCAGTCCCGGTTCAAGACCCGGGGGCTTCAAACTCATTCCGGGCACATGTGCATGTGTGCTCAAAATCCCAGGGAGACTGAAGGAGAAGGGATTGTGGCATGGTCATCCCCTAAAGGAATGATTTCTCCCTTTCTATTTCTTTCTCTGTTTCTCTGGTGAGTGCATGTGCCCTATACCAAAAATCTCTCAAAAAAATTTTTTTACTAGTTTTTATTACAAAAGCCTTACTAATTTATTACTGAGAAAACAAAGTGGAACACATCTAAGTCAAATGAAGAACAGATTAAAATGCCCAATGTAGTTTGCCTACTTGTTTAATTAATGCACTATAGCACCATCAGTAAAAGCAAAAAGATGCATGAATAATTCTAGTGACATAACTCTAAGATCACATGATATATTTCATATTCTTTAGAGTGCTCTTCAGAACATCCTAAAGATGAGTAAAGCAACAGCAGAATAATTTTTTATATTATAGAATTTGTTTATTTGTAGTGTTTAAAAATTGATATTAACATTTAATAATTGAACACATTGGGGGGTACAGTATGATTTTTTTCAGTACAATGTGTAATGATTTAGTCAGGATAATTAGCATACTTGTCATCTCAATGTCTTTACTTGATTGAAGATATTTAAATCCTATCTTTTCGTTACTTTGAGATACATAGCAATTTGTTGTTATCTATACTCTGCTCATTGAAATTTCTAACACTAGAAATTGTTCCTTTATTTGTCTGCAATTCTGTTTCCACTAAGAGACTATCTTTTTCCCAATGGATATCTTTGGCAGCTTAGTCAAAAATCAGCTGGCTGTATATATGTAGATTTATTTCTGGGTTCTCTCTTCTGTTACATTGGTCTGTGTGTCTAGTTTTTTTGTTAGTTTGTTTTTTGTTTTGCCAGCACCATGCTGTTTCTGTTACTATAACAGCACAATAATTTTTGAAAGTTATAAGTATGATAATGGGTTCTATAGTAGTTTTCCTACCAAGTCTTGATTTGGCAATTCCCAGAGTTATGACTATTACTTGGATTTAAAAAATTATATCTTGACTCTCTTTGTCACAAATCTGCTTAGCTCATAGTACAAATTTTAGAATTAGCTTTCTTTTCTGTTCTTTTTAATTTTACATAAAACACATTTTATTTATGTTTTTACTTGAGATTTCCTCTAGAGCCTGTTAAAGATTTCATTCTTTCTTTACACATGAGTTTGTAAAAAGTCATACTGGAAACAATTTATGTTGAGCATTTGCAATAGGCTCAACACATAATCTGAGTTTATTTTATAGTAAATAATTTTTTTTGAAGAGTTTTTTTTTGCTATAGGGCGCGTGCGCTCGCCAGGCAGACAGAGAGAGACAGAGAGACAGAAAGCGAGAAATCACCCCCCAGGGGGGATGGCCATGCCACAATCCCTTCTCTTCCGTTCTCCTCTTGGGATCTTGGACACGCACGCACATGTACCCAGCATGAGTTTTAAGCCACTGGGTCTGGGACTCGAACCGCGGTCAACTATGTGGGAGTCCAGCGACATAGCCATTATGCTAACTGCTGGTCCCAGTAAATAAATTTTTGAAAAGAATATAGTCCATGTGCTAGCAGGTGGCATTGAAGTTAAGGTTCTGGATCCCACATGGCTGATTATGTGGTTCAAGTCCTAAACTCACTGGCTTGAAAATTATACTAGGTTCATGTATACGTGTGCCCCAAATCCCAAGTAGAGATTGTAGGAGCAGAGATCATGATTTTTTACTCCCCCACTCGTGTCTGTGTGTGTGTGCGTGTGTGTGTGTGTGTGTGTGTCTGGTGAGTTGGTGAGTGCGTACATCAAAAGCAAAAAAAAAAAAAAAAAGAATATGGTCCTTATGATGAAGAGTTGGTATCATTGTGAATATAGCTATGATTTTATATTTAATGAAAAGGGGTTTTCTTATAAAAAGTGAAAGGTGCTTTATAAAGTCATGTGTAACTTGCCACATTACCCAATGAGACCATGCTGAGAAAGAAACACTGACACCACCCACTAGCTGTGAACTGGGAGGATGAAGACCTCCTGGCTCTGTATCTGTTATATTTAGGAAACTAAAAATGCCAGTGTTTTCTTTATATGTTTCTAGTAATTTCATGTACAAATGGTGACAACACAATAAATGATGAAAGAGAGGTTTTGCACTCTTTTTGTAGTGCTAGAAGATGAATTAAGCATAGAAATGCATTTATGTGTTGCCATGTATTTTGACTGAAACATAATCTCCTTTAGTAGAAGCATCCTTGTACTCATAAATGATAATTCATAAATTAATGAAAATACTTGAGAATATTCAACATATTTTTACATTTTTAGTGAACATTTTATTTTGTAATGATTTTAGATTTGCTGAAAAGTTACAAAGAAGTAAAAAAAATTCTAATGTTCCCCCAACCAATTTCTCCAGTGTTTAATATCTTACATGCCTATGGTACATTTGTCAAGACGAGGGCACTACTATTGGTATATTATTGTCAGCTTCTTAACTAACTCCAAAGTTTATTTGGATTTCCTAATGTTTAATATCAAACCACTCTCTCTCTGTTGCAGAGTTCAATCCAGAATACAGCAGTGCATTTAGTTATGGAGTCACCCAGTCTCTTTTGGCCTATGAATATTGCTCGGTCTTTTTTTTTTTTTTTTTTTTATGAGCGTGGCTGTCTTGAGTAGTCATTTCCAGCTATCCTGTGAATGTTCTGTAATTTGGGATTTTTAAATGTTTTTCTCTCATGATGTGTGTGGGATTTAGGGCTTTGAAAAGTACCAGTGAAATAAAATAATTATATTTCATGAAATAATAATGTGGAAATAATTCCTTGTAATACAAAGTTCTATAGGTTTGGAATGATGCATATAATAATGTCTCCATCACCCCTGTACTGCAAAGAGCAGTTTTCTGCCTTAAAACTTCACTGAAAGTGCCATTTTTTTTAATGTTGAAAAACCATTTATTTCACTGGAAAGAAAAAAAGTGACCCAATTCTATAGGTCTACTTTTGAGCCAAAAAGAGACCCAAGAGCAATGACACTTCACCAACGTCATTCCCAAATCCAACACCCACTGGAAGCAGGAGGCAAGAAGGAGACAGTAGGGCCCCCATCAGTTTCTGCACACAATGAGGCCTGCTGGGAAAACAAAACATGAATGGGAAGCTACGGAAGTATTGAGGATATGAAGAACAGGAAAATGGGCAGGAGACAGGAAAGGGTCCAAACTTTACAAGGTAAATTAAGGTCCACAGTTCTTGAGGGACTAAATCTACAGAGCCGAGTACGTCCCGGGGAGATGGGGTGTATTCTCATGCACAACTACAGCTTGGAATTTCAGCCCACACACATTTCCATCTTGAAACTCTGTTATCAAGGCCCCTGATGGCCTCCACTGCATCCTCTGCCCACTCCATATATACGAAGGCACAATCTTTCACGATGTTACATTCAATAACTGAACCATCCTCAAACTTGGCATGAGGTTCCTTGTTGATACAGGTGAGACTGATGTTGCCCATGTACAACTTTGTCTAGGTTTTGCTCTTATTCTTGCTAGCTTCCGTACTGATGTTTGCTCCATGCAGTCTGCAGTGGTGCGGGTTGGCATGGCATCCTCAGATGCAGTTTGGTCTTCTATGTGCATAAAGCCACATTTCTTAATGATGTCACATTCTAGCACCTTTACAGACTGCTCAAAGAGTGAGTGGATCTCCTGTTCTGTGGCCTCCCTGGGCAGGTTTCCAATGAACAGCTTCACCATCTCGAAATAGCCCGCACAAAGTTCAGCAGTAACCTGACGCCGGGCACGTGTGCGTGCGTGCCCAAGATACCCAGAGGAGAATGGAGGAGAAGGGATTGTGGCGTGGCCATCCTCCCTTAGGGGTGATTTCTCGCTTTCTGTCTCTCTGTCTCACTCTTTTTCTGGAGAGCTCACACGCCCAATAGCAAAAACCTCTCAAAAAAAAAAAAAAAAAAAAGAATTCAGCAGTGCCTCTGGGTGGATGCTTCTCCAAGTGCCATTTCTAATCACTCACTTCCTGCTTCCCTAATGCCTAGCAACCATTATGTTTTCTATCGTTGTAATTTTTGCCTTTTCCAGGATGTCATATAAATGGAACTATACAATATATGACCTCTTGTATATGACTTCATTCACCTAGTAAAAGTCATTTAAACATTTGCTCATGTTATTGCATTAACTAATAGCTTGTTCCTTTTCATTACTAAATACTATCACATTGTTTAGATATAGCAACGTGTCTATCCAGTATTCTTTTGAAAGAAACGTTGGTGTTTCTAGCTTCTAATGATTATGATAAAACTGCTATAAATAGTCATTAAGGATTTCTGTGTAACCAGACAGTTACAAATCACTCTATTTCTAGGTAGTATGCTAAGTTTGTGGTTAAATGTACAAGTAGCCAAAGCATTTTCTGTTTTTGTTGTTGTTATTGTTGTTTTCTTGGCCACTGTAATAGGTGTGTAGTGATATTCAATTATGATTTAATATCTATTTCCCTAATGACAAATAATGTACTTGTCATGATTTTTTTCAACTCTTCCCTCTCTAAATCTTCCCTTTCTCTCACAACCACCCAAAGATCATTGGGGGTCATATGATTGATATTCCTTGCAAATGGCTAGCTCCTAATATTTTGTAAAGTTAAATGAATGCAAGCAGCAAAAGAAAGATGACAAGGCCACGAAAATTCGTCTGTGCAATCCCCTTTCTAATTTTGGATGGGCTAGTTTATGAGATCTCTCCTTTTTACCTGTTTGAGAACTTTTCCATCTTTTGCTTCGCAGAGTAGATATTTCTTACGTTTAGGAAATTCTTACTTATTTCCTCATGATTCTGGAAGGAATATCAAGCATGCAGTCCAATACCTCTCAAAACATACAAAGATATATGTGAACTATTCTGAAATGATCATAGTACGCTATCTCAACAGTCAAGATTAGTTGTGTCATTTCTTTAGGACCTTATTGTACAATAAACAATCTAAATCTACTCTAAGAATTTTGAATTTTCCACCAAGTCTTCTATAGCTTCATATTCATTAAACATGTAAAATCCAAAGGCTTAAGAGGGGCCCTTTTTTTTTTTTTTTTGAGAGAGAGAGAGAGAGAAAGTTTATGCTGTATGACACATAAGCTCACCAGAGAGACAGAAAGCAAATCACGCCCCAGATGGGATGGCCATGCCGCAATCTCTTCCCCTTCGTGCTTTTCTTGGTATTTTGGGCACAGGCACACACATCCAGCATGAGTTTCAAGCTGCTAGGTCCAGGACTCGAACTGCAGTATGCTATGTTGGAGTCCAGCGAGGTAACCATTATACCATTTGCTGGTCCCAAGAGGGCACTTTTTAACTTTTTTTGTGACATACCAAGATATTCAGTTTCCATCCTGAGGTAACAGCATTATCCTTGGTAACTCAGTCCACTTCAATATATCCAAATTTCCATTTTAAGGTTTTCCTTTTCCACCACAACTGCTGGTATTAATTTCAATCTCAAATTTGTCTTGGTTATACATGAAAGAAATTCATTTTAAACAAAAAGTGTTGTATTGACTTATTTAGCTGAGGAAGACTGTAGAGTGGCAGGAATCAACCGCACAAGGGTTAGAACTGTACAATAAGTGCCTTTCTTTGCTCCTCTCTCGCTCTGTGTCTTTCTCTCTAGGCTCTAAACCTTGTTTATATATCTGTAAATCCTCTTCTTATCTTCACTTGATTCTCTTGTTTTCATCATCTCCTTCTGTAAAGTAGATTTTTCCATATGTCAGTAAATGTGGACACAGATGGTTTCAGAGTCATACATTTAAAACTCATGAAGTAAAAGGAAAAATCCTATACCTTCCTAAGGAATCTATAGAGTTCCAATTTCTTTAGTTTGAGTAACTTAGATATACCTTATTTGTTGAGATAGAGTACTATGATTGTTTTGGGGAAGTTTACATGTATTCTTGTATGTTTTTGGAGGTGCTGGACCACATGACTGACATTATCTCCAGAGCCATGACAAAACAGGTAAAATTTTCCTAGAAAGCAAGAAATACCTACTTTGGCAAGGAAAGGATGGAAAAGTTCCCAAATAGTTAAAAACAAGAGCTCTTGAAATTCATCACACATGCTTCTGACTTTTTGAGCTGATTGTCCATATGAAGTTAGTATTCACAAATGAAAACTCAAAATGGCAATATTACATCTTGAATTGTGAAGGCTTTATTTTTGTTCATAAGTCTCCCTCTGAATGGAAAAATTTGCCAAAAGACTCAAACATAAAATATTCCAAAGTTCTTCCCTGATGAAATATTTGTTTGGCTGAAATATATTCATAATTGGGAAAAATGAACCATCTGAACCCTAACTAGTGACTGAGGAAGTATACTTTAGATTGTTGAGAGGAAGATTTTCTTTTTAATTTTAGATTAAAGACATGCATAGGAAATAAGTATGTAGATAATCTCCAAAAATGATAATTTAAAAAATCACACTGACTTATTTTTAAAGTTTCTCTGGAAACATTCCTATGTTTAAATCAGTAGGTTTAAAACAGAGAACTAGTTCTGTTTGAACCTAAGAATAATGGTTTGTATAGAAAGCATTTGCATTTCTATAAATTAGGTTTTACTTCTCTTTCAGCAATCATGTAAGAGGAATTGATATGATATAGAAGTTATTGTCAAATGGATACGTTTAAAACATGCATGCTGGGACCAGCAGATGGTATAGTGATTACGTTGCTGGACTCCCACATGACTGACCACAATTTGAGTCCCAGACCCAGTTGCTTCAAACTTACACCAGGCTTGTTTGCATGTGTGCCCAAGATCCCAGGAGGAGAACAGAGGAGAAGGGATTCAGGTGTGGCAATCCCCCTTGGGAGTGATTTCTCGCTTTCTGTCTCTGTCTCTCCGGTGAGCACACACAGCCTATAGCAAAAATCTCTCTAAAAAAAAAAAAAAATTAAAAAGAAAGAAAAAGAAAAGTTAAAACACACATGCTGTGAATAGAAAGATTTTTATGGTATGTAGGTCACAAATTTGATACACCTTAAAGATGAGTATGAAGGACAAAAGAAGAAAAAGTCATGGGTCCACAAATTTCAATTCTAGGACCAACCTCAAGTAATCTTTAAATCCAAAATAGCACCTACATTGGTGCTGTTACAAGTATCAGGTGGTGCCAGTCTCTGCTGACAGTCCTTCACTGGCTCCTCATTATACAGCAATATACAGCCTTACACCATCTGGCTCCCTCCTAACTCTGACCTCTTCCTTGCCAGTCTCAACACCCCTGACTCGGACCTCTGCTCTTGCTCTCTTTCCTGACCTAATGCCTCTCCCAGATATACTCAAGTCTCAATTGGAATATAAACTTTGTAAGATTATTTGGTTCTATTCTCTAATGATATCCCTGTCACCTGCCCTTACAATTTTCAACACATAGTAGGCCAATAAAGGCTTTTTGGAATTGAATCAAATTTATTAAAGAGAGTCTGTATTAAGCAACATATTATATAAGTACTAAACTCTATTAGTTACGTTAAAATTGAGTTCATTACTCCTCTTCACACAGAAAATCACACTATCTCATCATCCTGGTGTCACCAGAGAGGAGTGTTCATGTCACACAATCAGTAACTAAGTATTCACTGTATTATGTACATCTCTGAGGGAAAAAAAAAAATGATCAGGATGTTGTAGGTGATTTAGTAGATATAAAAGAAGGAAAATAAATTGCTGTTGCTTTCCAGTTAAAGGGATAAGACATAGACCTAGGATATCTGTTATACTGAGCAATCTAAAGTCATGTAAGGCATTGCATTACAGTATGCATGGCAGACTGCCCAGGAATGGGGAGAGGAGGCTGCAGCTGGCTCCTCAATAATAGATGGATGTAAGATAGCCAGAAAGGAAAAAATGAACAATTCAGAAAGGGGAACATGGCAACAAAGGCATTTTATAGCCAAATAAACTTTTATTTTCTTCAATAATTGATATGGAATATGCAATGACTTATTTTCACTAATGTATTTTTAAGAGCTTATTTATGGAATTAAGTCATATCTTCACACATCCTAAATTGGATTATTTGTTTATGACCTGAAGTGCTCTTTTTGGTAAAAGATTTGTTCTTTTTGCAAAAAAAAAAAAATTTTGTTTAAAATAAGATGAGTAAGAAAATATGTTGCAAGGTTAACTAATTCATTAATTACATTTTCAAGTAAGATAATAACCATAAATATTATTTAACATATTGCTAGATCTCCAGAGAATACATTTGCTCTTAGAAATAAGCATATGAGAGCTATTTAAATGCTTCTAAATAGTAATCAATTTATCTGTCTCCTCAGACCTCGGAAAATAAGATTAATAATCCATTAAGAATATATAGATATAATCTTTAATTTCAACTACCAATCATTCAAAGGTTGATATTGTGTCATACAAAGCTCTTAACTATTTGCCTGTTTTTGAATTTCATAAAATGGATTTAAGATATTTACACTATTTTCGTCTTGCTTACTCCATTCACAATTATGTTTATAAAATTAATTTATGTTGATAGATGAGTTCACACATTTTTATTGCCATATCATATTCCACTATATAACTGAAAATAATACACTCAGACCTTTGTGCTTATTTCTGTTGGGTATAAATTTAGGATGGGTATATTCAATTTGAAGAGACAATAAAAGTGGTTGTACAAATTTAAAATTTACCTTATTAGATACCCTATCTTGCCAACACTTGTTATCAGTCTTCTGTGTATTTGTTTTCTTAAGAATTGGGTAAAAAATGCCTGGTGAGTCCATGTGGGTATAGGATTTTCTTGTAGAAAAGATTTTATTTTTATTTGGGCTTACACTGTTGTTACTTTTGTAAGTTCTTTTAAAAACTTAGATGCCTAACATTAGTATTTATTCTTTTATTTCACCAGCATATGCATCCAAGAATGTACCTTTCTCCCTAATACTAGAACTTCCTTTTTTGCTTGTTGTTTTTATTATATTATTTATTATAGTTATCTAATAGTCAATGTAATTTACTTGTCTAGTTACTTGATCCCAAAAACTACAAGTTAAAGCTCTGTGAAGTCAGGTGTTCTGACCTTTTTGTGTAGTGATAAAACCTCAGCATTTAGAACTTTGCCTGGCATATAGAAGACATAAATACCAGCTTAATGAATAAGCTGCATATTATTTTGCATTGAATTATTATTTTTATAAATGCACATGTGTACTGTTCACAAAAGATCCATGAAAACCCTTCATAATTCACTGCATGTTAGTAGTATGTTTTTAAAGGGTTTTTCTTTAGGGCATGTGCGCTTGCCATAAAGAGACAGAGACAGTGAGAGGGAAAGTGAGAAATCACCCTCCCTCCCTCCCTCCAAGGGGAATGAACATGCAGCAATCCCCTCTCCTCCATTCTTCTCCCGCAATCTTGGGCACACATGCACACAGGCCCAGTATGAGTTTGAAGCCACTGGGTCTAGGACTTGAACCACAGTAAGCCATGTGGAAGTGCAGCAATGTAACTGCTATGCCATCTGCTGGTCACCATCATGTCAGTATTGTTTTAGACACATGAAGGCCACTGACTTACAGGTTGATAGCATGATTATGCAATTTTACTGGTATGAAAGGAAGTTAAGAAATTAGCCCAAGGTAGTTAGTTCTACTACAAACTATCCAAATCTATTAGTCTTTATGAGAGACAGCAGTTGCCTATCAAGGTCTCCAGTCTATTATAATCGGAAGAGTTTATGTTTTATATTCAATAACCAACTTTACCAATTTCTTGGGTGGAATTATTTTCTATTCCTCCAGCCTTAGCTTCTTTAGCATGTGGTGAAATGTCTGTCTCTGGATTTGATTTCTAATAATTTTTGGACTCTTCCTTGAAACAGCAATTGTAGCTTATTTTGGAGAGATAGAGAAGTCTGGAATAAATATAAAGTCCCTCATAATATTTTTATCTGTCTTAATAATATTCCTTTACCAGTCTAGGGCCTCTTTAAAAAATTCACAGTTTGAAGGTTATTTGGCCATTCAGGAATTATAAATTCAGATTACAAACCCACATGAGAGGTAGTTTGTGATTGCAAATTATAAGGTTTGTGACAAGTAACTATCTTTTCAATGTTTTAGAAGTCTCTCTCTCTCTTTTAGAAGTCTCTCTCTCTTTCTCTCTCTCTCTCTATATATATATATATATGATCATGTGAGTTCAATTTGACAGTCTCAGTTCAGGTGATATAATTGCAAGGTGTTTGCAGTGACAGGCTTGGTCTGGTATCTATTCTATCATGTTGTGTAGATAGAAGTTTCCATGACTTCATCATTTTTCAAGTGTTTGTAAACTTGTTTATTAAAATTTTACTTTCTCTCTGTCTCACCAGGGAGAGAACAAAGAGACAAAGAAGGGGAAAGGGAGAGTGCACCACCTAAGAGGATGTGGTCATGATACAATCTCTTCTCTTTCACTTCTCCATCATCTGGGGATTTGGGACATGCATGTGCCTGGCATATTTTTCAAGCCACCAGATCTAAGATAAGAACCTACAAAGTTGACCAGGTGGGATCTGGCTCCGTTAATCATCAAGTCACAACGGCTGGCATCATAAATGCATTTTTAATTCTTTGGAGTTATAGAGGTAACATTTTAAAAACTTCTTTATTAATTGCAGTAACTTGGGTTACCTGTTTATACCTTAAATTGTTACTTGTTCCTTTAAATACATAAGACACATGGGTTTTATATTCTGCACATACCAATAACAATGACTACACTGTTTGTGGGTCTGTGCATGTGGTTTATTGTTTCTGGTGACTCTTGCTCATAATGGCTTATCCCTGTATGTGTAGTTATTTCATTTTATTTTACTGCTTATTTATTTCTTCCATGCATGAGAGAGACAGGAAGAGAGAGAGAGAAAGAGAGAGAGAGAGAGAGAGAGAGAGAGAGGGAGAGAGAGAGAAACAGCACTCTCAAGAGGGTCTTGACATTATGGTCCACTCTCAGTCTCATGGCCCCAGCTGTGAGCTGTTCTCCATGCGGAACCTAAAACCTTTCCACATGGGTCAGCTTGCAGAGTGCCATGTTTTACTGTTGTGTTACCATCCAGCCTCCTAGTGATTATCATTTTTTTTAAATTACGAAGTGATATGTTTTAAAACTTTAATATATACCGACCGTCTGCACTCTATGGTAGAGAGCGAAATATTGAAGGACATAAAAGCAGTGAAAGTACTTAACGAGAATAAGACAGTGTGGATTGTGGGGGAGGTGAACAGAAGAGGATAGATAAAGATAACAAGAGAACAGAGAGGCATGACATTAGTGGGACACAGATATGGCTTATCACCTGTTGATGACATGTATAGTATTCTCTACTGGATTGGTCTGAGAAGTATTTCATGATTCATGATGGGTAAAGTCTTTTTTTTTTTTTTTTTTTTTTTTGGAGAGGTTTTTGCTATAGGGCACATGCGCTTGCCAGACAGACAGAGAGAGACATAGAGACAGAAAGCAAGAAATCACTCCCCAGGGGGGATGGTCACACCGCAATCCCTTCTCCTCCATTCTCCTCTCGGGATCTTGGGCACGCACGCACGCGCGCCTGGCGTGAGTTTTAAGCCACCGGGTCCAGGACGCAAACCACGGTCAACTACGTGGGAGTCCAGCGACATAGCCATTACGCTAACTGCTGGTTCCCCAGGTAAAATCTTTTTACAAGCAAAATGAGAAGTAGTCACTGACTGTTTAAAAAAATAATTGGAATAATAATAATAATGATCAGGAAAAACAATGAAAAAAATTGAATGATGAAGTGGGGAGTTTAATGTCTCTATTTTGACTGACATGCATGGCATTCCCTTTTGAAAAAGCAATGTAATACACTGTAAAGTTATATGCAATTCAATGTAACATAAACAAGATTATGATGATTATAAATAAATAAAAAGCTAAGAAAAAAACAAAACCAAAACCAAAACCACAGTTTGTTATGTGGGAGTCCAGTGCCCCTGACCATCACACCACCTGCCAGCCCCAAATAAAATAATTCTAAAAAAAAAAAAAAAAAAAAAAAAAAAAAGCAGACTGCATTCCAGAAACATGTACTATTACTTTGCAATCATAAATAAACAAGACTGAATAAGGGGGAAAAAAAACCTTATATATGAGAATTCTTCAGAGACTAAGTTTGGAGTGAATTTCTTTTTTAAGAATTCACTTGTTCAGCCAGCTAACTATAAGCACAACCTAGAACTGCATTCATCTATTTTTTTTCTTATTATTATGAGAGGCAGAAAGTGAGAATGAGGGGACAAGAAAGAGGAGAAGAGAGAAAGACAGACATGGGTATTTCTGAAAGAGTTTCTCATCAGTGTTCAACACTCCTGCCTCAGCCTAGTTAGACAGGAATACAGGTGCACACCATCATGACTGGCATGTTCAGGTTGGCCTGGGAACTGAATCTGGGCTGCAGCGCAGCTCCTAGCCTCCCAAGTAGTGGCACTATGTGCTTGTCACCACTGCTGAGCCAAACTAAATTTTTTGAAATAGATTTCTTTTTCAAGTTTTTCATGTGTTCTTGAGTGAAGTTTATGATTATAAATTCTCAAGTATGTATTTATTTATTTATTTTTACTGTAGGAAAATCCAAATCCAAAACAGATAAGCTAGATAAAATGTCATGTGTGCGTGTGTGCGTTCATTATTGACTGTGCTGTTCTTCTCGTGCCCCATACGGGCAGGCATTCTTGGTCTCTCCTCTTATCCTATTAAGTTATCAGGAAATTCATGATGTAGTTTTCTGTTTTTCTGTACCAAAATGCATCATGACTTTCCTGACACCCAGTAATTGAAGTCCCAGGCTTTGTCTCTTGCCTTTTGCATGCAGTGTCCCATTAAAACCTAGGCTGTATAATAATACCTTTGTCTTGGCCAATATGCATGGTATTTGTGCTGGAAAAAGAAATGTTTTACACTGTAAAGATACATGTGATTTGGGACCAGCAGTTGGCATAATGGCTATGTTGCTGGACTCCCATTTAGCCGACTGCGGTTCAAGTCCCAGACCCGGTGGCTTAAACTCACACCAGGAGCGTGTGCGTGCGTGCCCAAGATCCTGAGAGGAGAATGGGGGAAAAGGGATTGCGGTGTGGCCATTTCCCCTGATGGGGTGATTTCTCGCTTTCTATCTCTCTGTTGCTCTCTGTCTTTCTGGCAAGTGCACGTGCTCTATAGCAAAAACCTCTCAAAAATATTTTTTTAAAAATATATATGTGATTAAATGTAAAAAAACAAACAAACAAAAAATCTAGGCTCTAGATTACCAGGAATCAGCAGATACCCTTAGGATTAGAAATAGCATTAGAATTTTTGGCCCTGTGGTACCATATTTTTTTCCTTGTCTCTGGCCTAAGATTGTTCCCTTTAATTTATACCAGCTAAATATTTCTTTTTCACAGTTTTTGAGAAATATTTTCATTAGGGGCCAAAAGATGACATAACTGGTTCCACATGGGAAGGTCTTCAATTTGAATCCCAGGGAACATGCCAGGTATTTGTGTGCTCAAGATCCCTAGGCTAGCTGAAGCCGGGAGTGGTTTCAATGTAAAAGCCTTGTTGGGGATCACTCTCAGAAGAAGAAATAAAAAAAAAATAAAAAAATAAAAAAATTAGAAGAAAATGTAAAACCATAATATGCATGTGTATGTGTGTGTGTGTGTGTGTGTGTGTATGTATATACATTTAGAGAGAAATTTTTGCTATAGTACATGTGCACTCACTGGAGAGACAGAGATAGATAGACAGACAGAAAGCAAGAAATCGCCCTCCAGGTTGGATACCCACACCACAATTCTTTCTCCTCCATTCTCCTCTTAGGATTTTGGGCATGCTCACACACACACACACACACACACACACACACACACATACCTGGTGTGAGTTCAAGCCACTGGGTCCAGGACTCAAACTGCAGTCGGCTATGTGTGAGTCCAGTAACATAACCATTTCACCAGCTGCTGGCCCCAATGATATATATTTTTAACAGCATGTTTAGCTGTTCAGCACTGGAGAGTTTTCATTACTCATCTAGTCCATGATATCGCCAGATGACTATTATTACTAGTATAAACAGTCGACAGTTAAAGCTTTTTACTATAAACCACCCTAAGAAAAGTCTAATTAGTCTATATAAAATTGTTTTGATGAGCGCTTTAGCTAGGACATATTGGTCTTAGCTTTTGAAAAGTAGCCAAAATTAGATGAAATGTCCAAATCATACAAGCAGCAGACTTCAATTCAAAACATACATTCAAATAAAAGCAAAACATTAGGAGAGTTATTATGAAATCTGCACTATACAATGTAACAGTCAATGTTAAAGATAAATCTGGGTATAACTTGATTTGATTAGTACACACTATGTGCATTCTTTGAAAAACTATATTATACCCTAAGATATACACTAAATTAATATAAACCAGGAATCATAATAAAAAAAAGAAAAGAAAAAGAAAAAAGAAGAGTGAAAATAACTTATTTCTTATATTCTTCTATTTCTATAAAGAGGTACTTAGCTACAGCATAGTATTTAAATATATTTCAGAAATTCATCAATCAGTATTACTGCATGATGTCTAGAAGAGGATTCTATCTACATCAGCTGATAATTTAGGATGCCAGGATACTTTTGGTAATTATCTGATAAATTACTTTTTTTATTGGCTTAGTAGATGTGAAATTTAATTTTAGTGAAAAGTAAAATCTTACTGATAACAAATAGAAAACTCAATTATTTCCTTTGAAATGGAAATTTTTGAATGGGTAGATTCTTCTTATAAATTACATATGCACACAATAATAAACGCACAAATGTAAAGTTTTCAGAGAAAGAAGGGATAGAAATTTTCTTATCTATTAATATATTTTTACAGTGCCAACACATGCAGTTTGTAAATACTTGCCATATTGAAAGCAAGTTCCAAAAAATGGTTGCTGTGACTAGAGGCATAATATCTGTTGATCACCTGCTAGACTGCTATGAGTCTCAGAGAGATAATAAATGTGGAAATGTTATAAAAATAGAAGATGCTTCTTACTAAAAATATCAACATTATCAACAGTAGTAACAGTGTTTTTATTTCACCTTAGAAAAAGATATGTGACCCTCTGTGTTATTTCACCAAAATTAATGATTTTTCCAAATAAATCAACAAATAAGGCTTGTTCTAGGTTAATCTAAGATTGAATGTTAACACAATAATTTAACACAATGAATTAATCATTTGGTAGCAAAAATATCATTTTTATTCCTGCAAAAACCAGTGTGGTTGGTTTTATTTTTGCTCAATAGAGAATTTATTGATTGTTTCTTATCTCCTAGCCTGAGAGTCAAATAATTTGGATATTTCAGTAAGTTTTAATAGCTCCTGATTATTTGGGGTAAACTGGATTAATAGACATAACTAAATTTAGCTACTGGAGGAAGCTCCATGTATATGCTAGATTTTTTTTTCCTTTTCCCAGACCCAAGAGTTATACAGATTTACCCTCATGTGAGTAACTCCATATTAAGATGCATCAAAATGGAGCAGAACGCTTTGGCCTGATTCTGTCAACCCAGCCTCAACTACATCTAAGCTCCTGATTCCCTGACAGAAAAGCATACAGTTCTCAGGCAGTTCCAAGGCCCCACTAATCTCTTTCCAACTCTATAATAAAGCATTGCTTCTATTTTATTGTGTACACTAAGCCTTCTCTCTTCCAGTGTTCCAATCCTTAGCATTAACTGGGTAAGTTATTGTTTAAGCTTGATGTAATTCCTGATTATATCATGCACACAATAGAAAACCGTCATATTGCTATATTTTATGTCTTATAACCAGTGTGAAAGTTAGATAATTAAACTACAAAATACTCTGAAGTCAAAGCAGCCTTCTTCAATGCAGGATTTCCAATCATATACTAAAAGATACTGCAATTGGACCTTTTTTTTTTTTTTTTTTTTTTTTTTTTTTGGAGAGGTTTTTTGCTATAGGGCGCGTGCGCTCGCCAGACAGAGAGAGAGAGACATAGAGACAGAAAGCGAGAAATCACCCCCCAGGGGGGATGGTCACGCCACAATCCCTTCTCCTCTTGGGATCTTGGGCACACACGCACACGCGCCCAGCGTGAGTTTTAAGCCACCGGGTCCGGGATGCGAACCGCGGTCGACTACATGGGAGTCCAGCGACATAGCCATTACGCTAACTGCTGGTTCCTGCAATTGGATCTTAAAATACATCTTTTTTTTTTTTGGAGAGGTTTTTGCTATAGGGCGTGTGTGCTTGCCAGACAGAGAGAGACAAAGAGATAGAAAGCGAGAAATCACCCCCCGGGGGGATGGCCACGCGGCAATCCCTTCTCCTCCATTTCCTCTCGGGATCTTAGGCATGCACGCACATGTGCCCAGCGTGAGTTTTAAGCCACCGGGTCCAGGACTCGAACCGCGGTCGACTACATGGGAGTCTAGGGACAAAGCGATTGTGCTAACTGCTGGTCCCAAGATATCTTTTTACTTCTTCTTATTATTATTTTGTGAAAAGCAAAATATTTTCATGCAAGTTCCTTCTGTATATTACTTGGAAGCCCTTTGTTCTGAGAACTTTTTGGTGTAATGATGGCTCTTAAGATTTCTCCAGAAAATAGATTTATGTATTATATTACATTATTCTCACTAAACTTAGAATTTACTAAAGCATGAGTACAGAGATTTTCCACCTCAGCACTGTTGATGTGTTGAGTTGGATAAGCCTTTGTCGTAGAGAGCTCTTCTCTACAAACATCATAGAATTCTTTTTTTTAATAGATTTTTGCTATAGGCCGCGTGTACTTACCAGAGAGACAGAGCAAATCGGAGAGAAAGAAAGTGAGAAATCACTCCCCCGTGGGGAGGGGGCAGTTGGCCATGCTGCAATCCCTTCTCCTCAATTCTCTTCTCAGGATTTGGGGCACACATGTACATGTACCTGGCATGAGTTTTAAACTACCAGGTCTAGGACTCAAACCTTAGTCAACTACATGGGAGTCCAGCGACATAACCATTACGCCATCTGCTGATCTCAACATCATAGGATTTTTAACAGCATCCCTGACCTCTAATCATCTTAGCTCTGACTTTCCACTCAATAAATTCCAGTAGCACCCTTTCATAGTTATGACAACTAAATACTGTCTCTAGACAGTTTCAAATGTCTCCTGGTTGGGGGAGCAGTGGTAAAATCAACCAAATTTGAGAACCATTAATATAGTGTAACTATATAGTTCGAATGGTTGAAATATTATGATGTGGCTGTGAGAAGCAATCCCCAGCATGCAGGAAGGACACTAAGCCATGCCCTTTGTTAGGTGAACACTGTGCCTTTTTGTGTGCCATGTAAGTAATAAGATCGCTATGGAGTAGAGCTAAGAGCAACAGTCTAATTGGAAGGAAGCCTGTGGAATTTGTATCAGTGCTTCCTCTGCCTTGCAGGTGAACTGAGGGCGATGTTCATTAGTAGGAGGTATGAGGACTGGGGTTCAGTTCTCGCCTTGGACAATAAACCTCGGCATTAGCCACTTCCATCCCCACTCTCCATGTTGTGCTTTGGCTCAGTTCTGGTAACTCATTAAATGTTTAGAGCAGAAGAGGGCAATGTAGGAACACAGCCACACCCACTATTTTACAAATATTCTTATTGCTGCCTTCCTGTCCAATAGCAGGTATCTGTAGTTGGTACAAATTATGGGCCCCCAAGCCTTGAATATTAACTGTCTATCCCTTTATGGAAACAAATTGACAAACCCCATTTTAAAGCCTAAAATTTGCAAATTATTTTAACTGCCCAACCTAAACCCTTTATCCCACATATCGCATCAGCTTAGCCATAACAGCAACAGCCACATTGGTAAAAGTGTCTGATTCTTACAATTCATGCCAGGGGCAGGATTAATTTAGACATAATCCTTACCCTCATGGGAATAAGCAGCTTGCCACTTCACATCCAAAGATGATTTTTACACCTTTGCTTATTCTGTCTTTCCTTAGGCTCAGCAACTCTAATACCATTTATCTTCTGTTGTAAAATGTCTTCCTCGGGCCCTTGGGATTTGATCCCATTTGGAAGCATAGAGTGAGAGACCGAGGTCCTACTAGGAACCCGTTTACTCTTTCTGGATATGAATATGTTTACTTCCCTTTCAGGAAGTATAGGGTGCTGGAGGAAAACAGAAAGAGTGCATAAAATCTTCTTCTTCCTTCTCCCGAATCCACAGTTACTCTTGTACTTTTCTCCATTGTTCTGTTTTTTATTATATAAAAGGAAACAAGACACTTTAGAATAAGTCTGTTTAGCAAGTCTGCAAAATTTCCATGTTGTTCATTTCTTTTCTCTAATAATCATGGCTGTGGGAAGGTTTTCTTATGGCAACCAGTCAGTGACATAATGTCTCTCCTGAGGCTTATGGTCCGTGTTCTATGATATGAGACTGTTTTTAACTGTGAGAGGGCACATGTGTTTGCCAGAGAGAGACAAAGAGCCAAAAAACTGGAGAGGGCGAGGGAGATAGTATTCCCAGATGGGACCTGATCACACTGCAATTCCTTCTCCTCCATTCTCCATCCTGTCAGGACCTGGGACACGCATACACCTGTGGCATGTTCAAGCTACTGGGGCCAGAATTCAAACCTTGGTTAGACCTGTTGGATCTGTCTCCCTTGATCTAATGCTATGTAGATGACCCAATATGGAACTTTATTTATGTATGTATTTATTTTTGAGAGATTTTTGCTATAGGGCATGTGCACTTGCCAAAGAGAGAGCGACACACACACAGACAGAAAGCAAAAAATCACCCCCAGGAGGATGACCATGCCACAATCCCTCCTCTTCCATTCTCCTCTTGGGATTTTGGGCATGCATGTACACATGCCAGCTTGAGTCTGAAACCACCGGGTCCAGGATTTGAACTGCAATTGGCCATATGGGAGTCCAGTGACTCCCTGGTCCTACAAAACTTTTTAAAGTGCTCCATTTAGACATGTAAAACTTGAAAAACAAAGCATGTAGATGCTACATAGTCATTTGCAATCACATGATTTGTGTGAAAGAGACTCAGTAAAGGAAATGGAGAAATATGCAGTGACGGTAGCTTATCTGTAGATTATGTCATCTAGCTATTGTCATTGTATTAGAAATAGTCATTGTGCAGATATGGTGACGAGCTTGTAATCCTCATTTTTGCACATTTCTAGAAATTAATAAACTGGAAATATAAAGACTAGATATAGTACTAAAGGCATTTTGCATAAAATGTTTATTTCCACATGTATTTGTATCTGTGGAAATAAATGCTATTATTTCAGTGCTGGTGCTTATGGAGTACTAACATGGTAGACATGAGTGGATTTGAACTGCTGTCCCCTTCATTAGCTGCCTCTGCTATCCCTGTAATGAGAGAAAACAAGAGCAAAACCAGAAAAGAAGCCTACACTCTGCAGTGTGGTTCCTGTTCTCACAGACAGGATTTCACTCACAGTTAGGACAGATCCCTGCTAAATATAAACTTAAATCTGCTTTGCATTTCATTACAGTAGGATTTAATCTATATAAAATATAGAAACTCAAGCTATGTATCGAAGGAATATTCAAGTATAATCAACATCTAAGTGGGTTCTAAGTTTCAAACGAAAGTCCCATTGGCTGGCACACTTCTGTGTACTGCCCACTTATAAACATACACATCTAAATAATAATAAAAACCTTCTAATAATTTACAAGAAAATAGTTCAGAGGAGGAAAAAGAAGATGAGATTTTTGATGACAAACAAAGCTATGTAAATGCAAAAGATTGGGAAGGGGTTTTGTACATGTAAGTAGACACTTGGAAAGACATCTTGAAATAACATTGAAGGATGAAGAAGGAAAGAAAAAAATAAACTAGAAAAGATGAGCCGATCCACAACTCAGGGATCAAGTACCATTGGATTTTCATTTCCAGTGGAATAAAGGTTGAGCTCTAATTCTAAATTTATTCATAGCTTGCTACCTAACTACTTAATTTCCCATTTCTTTCTCAAGATCACTGAACTTATGCCTACTTCTGAGCCTTAGTTCACCCTGGTTTTTATCCTCAGTCCCTTCTACAATGGCCTCCATTCTGTTACTCATGTTTCAATTGAATCCAGACCTCAGACCTTTCTTCCTTAAAGTTATGTACCCACCCATTTTGCAACCACCCAGTTACTGTATTTGGACATCTGTAAATTTGTTATTTGGAACTAAGTTCCTTTTTTTGTGTGTATTCATGATTTATCTTGAAATATAAAAGCTATCATGAAGGAGAACATCGTGGCATTCTTTTCTGATTATATACAGCATACACTATAAACCATGCACAAGGAACCTAGTAAAAGTATTTGGAAAAATAGAGGCTATTTTGTTGTTTTGTTGCTGTTTGTTGTCGAGTGTGCACACACTAGAAGCAGAGACAGGGAAAGTAAGCAATTGCCCACAGGGAGGATGGTCATGCAGCAATCCCCTCTTCTCCATTCTCCTTGGGGGATTTTTTGGGGAAGGGACACATGCACATGTACCGGGCATGTCCCTGAAGCCATCAGGTCCAGACCTGAACAGTTCAGCTGGCCATGTCAGATCCAGGCACCCTAACCATCACACCATTGGGTATCTGTAGAGGTGTTTTATTTCATGACATTATAGACAATTCCTGGAAAGTTGCATTTCCTAGTCACAGATTTGAATTAGCCTGTAACATGATATTCAAGAAGTCAGTTCTAATGATATTCTTTTAATAGGTGTTATAGTAGGTTGAACTGTGGGCCCTAGAAAATGTCCACCTTGAACCCCAGAATAAACCTTTATTTGAAATACGAATCTTTATAAACATAGTTAAGGAATATCAGCAACCACCAGATGCTAGAAGAAGCAACAAATACTTCTTCCCTATTTTCAGATAGAACATGGCATTGCTGACTAGCTGATTTAAGAGAATGGGCTTCTAGAAGAGGGAGAGAATAAGTTTCTGTAGTTTTAAGCCACTAAGTTTTTAGTAGTGCATGGTTGTAACCTTAGGAAACTGATACAGGTATTTTCCCCCAAGTAGGGACAGTAAAACTTGAATCATTATTATATCTTAAGAAAACAAACCGTTTCGGATCTATATTTAACTCCATCTGGACCATTATAACAAAATACCATAAACTGGAAGGCTTATAAAGACAGAAATTTATGTCCCACAGTTCTGGAGGCTAAGTCATCCAGAAGTAAGGTGCTGGCAGATTTTTGTCTCTAGAGAGGGCCTGCTTTTTGTTTTATAGGAGGCCGTCATTGTGTCTAAACATGGCAAAAGGAATAAAGGGTTTCTTGGGCCTCTGTTATATGAGCACTCATCCCATTTGTTTGAATTCTGCCCGTGTGTCCCAAAAAACCACAAAAGACCCTACTTCCTAATGTTCCTACACTGAGGATGAAGAATTAAACATTTAAATTTCTGGGGGATAAACATTTAGACCATAAAAATCTGCTTAACAAGAGTTAAGTCTGTTGAACTGAAGAATAGATGTTGTAAATTCTCCTATTTTATATCATAGCCACATAGGAATGAGATTTATTAAACTAATAATCAGTGACTCACCATTCTGGCATAATCTACAGACCAAGAAGCCACTATTAGTGCAAGTACTACATGCCACATAACAACAACAAAGATCACTATTCCGTAACAGGACCCCAAAGCTGATTAAAATAATAACTGGGCGCTGTTATTAAAAATCAGGAAAATACCAAGACATTCACAAACATACTTGCTATGAGTGTGGCAGCAGTAAAAGGAAGCATAGGGAGAAGGAGGGTGGGAGAGAAGGTGGGAGAGAAGGGAGGAGGAACATGAGATAGTAAAAAGCAGAAGGAGGGAAGGGGAAGAAAGGAGGGAGTAGAAGAAGAAAGAGGAAGTGCAGGGGGAAAAGGGGAGAGGAGGATGGGGAGAAGGCAAGGGCATGAGGACAAAAAGAAAGAAGAAAGAAGAGGTGGAGGAGGAGAATGAAGAAGGGGAGGAGGACAAAGAGGAACAGGAAGGGAAGGAAAAGAAGCAGGAAGGAGAAAAGAGAGGAAGGAAAGGAGGAGAAGAGAAAGAAGAGGAGAAAGGGAAGAGAAGGACGAGGAAAAAGAAGGGAAAGATTATTTCATGAGGAAATAAAAAGAAGCAATTTTTCTCTCCAAACTTAAATAATTAGAAAACTGGACAAAGGGCATTAAACTACTGTTTGTGGATATTGATCAAAGCCAATGGCATAGTGGTTAAGAGCGTTAGACTCCCATATGACTTACTATGGTTCGAGTCCTGGACCTGGTGATTTGCTTTCTCTCTCTCTCTGCCTCCCACCCTTCCTCCCTCCCCTGTTACTTTGTCTCTCTCTGGTCAAATTAAAGTTCAATAAAATAATTATTTAAAAAAAAAGAAAGATAGCCACATCCTAATAGTGGAGTTAGTTAGTTATACATAGAGTAAAGCCAGCTGCAGACATATTCAAGGAAAAATAAAAGCAAACCTAATAGAGCAAGATGAAACACAGGTAACTTTGCTGTTTTCTAGAATAAAGGTCATTACTCTCTCATTTCACAAAGAAATTTACACTTCAAGCATCCATTCAGAAATAGTGAAACATGCTAAAAAACAGGACAATGAGAAACAAAGCCAAGAGAATGATTATGCAATACAAACACAACTTGAAATGATAGAGATAATGAAATTAGAAGACAAGAGATATTAAAACAGCTTCTATATTTTGTTCAATTATCTAAAGAAAAACATAAACATACTGTAGATAGAAAGAAAATACTGAAGAACAAGAATAGAATATCTAAAGATGGAAAATAGGATATCTGGCATGAAACATGTACTGCACAGAACCAGTCACTGTGGAAGAAATCATTCAGTTTTGACACTGCCAACGAAAATACTATTGAACTTTTAAATATTATCAATAAGAACTACCTTAAAAAAAAACACACAGAGAGGAAAAAAAAGTAGAAAAAAATGAAATGCATTTCAGCAACCCTTAGGACACCACAGAGCAGTGTAAACATCTGTGTACCTTAAGTCCCAGAAGAGGTGTTGGCAGAACAAATACATGAGCAGATTTTCCAAATTTAAGAAAATTTAAATATACAAATGCACAACAAACCTAAGCAAGAAGAATATGAAGAAAAATACACTGATTCAAAGCCAGGATACATATGTTAACAATATCAGCATGAAAGAAGGGATATCAATTTCAATTCTACTGAGAGTAAAAGGAAAATGGGAAAATTCTAAGACCAGTTTTAAGTCAATACACTTTTTAAAAGTACAGAGAAATGAATAGCTTTTTCAAAAGATAAAAAGTACCTAACTGACTAAAAGTATGTAAAAATAGAAATTCAGAAATGCCATACATCAATTCAAAAATTGAAATTATAATTTAAAATGATTTCACAAAGAAATCTCTAGGTCAGATGGCTGCATTCTAAAGTCTACCACATAGTTAAGGAACAATCATACCAATCTTAGGAAAATTGTTCCAGAAAATTAAGGGAATGTGGAACATCTCTTATTTACATTTTATAAGGCCTGTATTTCCGATCCAAAAAGATATTACAGGAAAAGTAGAGACAAATGTTCCTCATGAATTTAGAAACAAAAATTTCTAAACAAATAGTAGCAAATGAATCCTGAAAATCTTTTTAAAGGGAATTTATTATAAGTATATGGTGCCTTTCTAGGGATGTGCAGTTGGTTTAAATTTTGTATATGAATCATAATATGCCACATTTATAGAATAAAGAAAAAGAATCACAAGGTAAAAAAAAGAAGAATCATAGGAAAAAACATTTGACAAAATTAGATATTCATTTATGATAAAACATTTTTGTCAATTAATATTAGAAAGCAACATTCTCAGTCTGGGAAAGGCCATCTATAAAAACGTATAGCTAACATCATAGTAAAAGTGAAAGTCTGTTTTCTCCCAGATATTTAGAATAGAAAGGATCTCTGCATTAACATTGTTAACTAACACTGTATTGATATATAATAGAGCAAAATAAATAAAAGGCAAACAAATGTGAGAGTAAAAATCAAAACTGTTTTAATTGTCAAATGACATGATCATGAGTGCATAAGCTTCTAAGAAAAATCTACATCAAACTCCAATGAGTATGGCAAGATTGCACAAGACACAATCAATATAAAAATCTATTGTAGGGACCAGCAGTTGGCTTAATGGCTATGTTGCTGGACTCCCATACAGTTGATGATGGTTCGAGTCCCAAACCCCGTGGCTTACAAACTCACGCCAGGCACGTGTGTGTGCGTTCCCAAGATTCCAAAAGGAGAATGGAGGAGAAGGGATTGCAGCATGGCGGTCCCCCCTGGGGGATGATTTCTCGCTCTCTCTCTCTCTCTCTCTCTCTGTCTTTCTGGTGAGTGCATGCACCCTATAGCAAAAACCTCTTGAAAGAAAAAATCTATGGTATTTATGTACTAAGAAGGAACAATAAAAAATTACTTTTTAAGTACTTACAATTATATTCAAAAACCATGAAACACAAAATTTAACAAACTGTTAGACTTGTGCACTGAGAACTATAAAACTCTGCCGATAAATTAAAGGAGACCTAAATAAATGGAGAGGGATACTAGGTTCATAGACTAGCACACAAAATGTTATTAATTCTTCCTAAACTGATGTAAAGAATTCATGTATACCATTTGAAATCCTAAGATGCTTTATTGGGTGGAGGGGAATTGATTATTTATTTTTAAAGAAATTATAGGAAAATGCAAAGGCCAAAACTAAAAGCAATTTTCTATAAAAAGTTATTTTTTAAATATTCTACAGGATTTCCAATACATCTATTAAACAGGACAATAGTATGGATATAAAAGAAAACATAACAATCACTTAAATAGAATAAATCATTCAAAAGTATACCATTTTATTTTAGACATAATAACTTTAAAATTATTTAGTGAAAAGAAAGTCTTTTCAAGATATGGTGCTGGAAAAATTGAGAACATGTATAAGTAAAGTTAAGCCAACAAATATCAATTCTTACTTCAAACTATATAGCAAAACTTAAGCTAAGTCACAGACATAAAAGCAAAAACTAAAATTATAAAACTTCTAGGATCAAAATGAATAATCTTTGTTTTGACATGGCAATAATATCATAGGTCAAGAAACATCAATCATAACAGAAAAAATAAACTAAATGGACTTCACTGAATGTGAAAACTTACCTTCAATAGACAGTGTAAAAAATAAAAACACAAGCCACAATCTAAGAAAAAAATACATGGATCAGACAAAAAAAATTATATTCAGACATAAAAAGATTAAATAATAAAAAATGAAACAATACAATGGCAATCTGTCTAAACAGACATTTTACCAAAGAAGATATATAAAATGACCTCAAATTATAAGTGAAGAGGCTTAACATAAGTAATCCTTACTAATCACTGGGGAAATGAATGTTGAAACCATAGTATCATTATACACCCATTCAAATGGCTACGATTTAGCTGACAAACAATATTAAGTGTGAAGATAAGAAACAATTGGAACTCTGAACATTGTGCATTATTGAAAGTGTAAAATGGTACAATAACTTTGGAAAACATTTCAGTCGCTTTCTTATAGGATTATACATACATTTTCTATAAGACGCTGCAATTCCCTTCTAAACAAATGAAATATGTTCTCACGTGAAAACCTCTACTTAAATATTAATAGTAACTCTTATGTTTATTTTTTTCCAAAAAAAAATAGTCCAAATGCCAGATGAGCCCAAATTGCTATGTACAGTTGAATAGATAAAGAAAGTCTGGTATATTCACGTAATGTAATATGACTAACTGAGGTTGGTAGCTTCTTTTTTGTTTTTTTTTGTTTTGTTTTTTTTTTTTGGAGAGATTTTTGCTATAGGGCATGTGTACTTGCCAGAGGGACAGAGAGAAACAGAGACAGAAAGTGAGAAATCACCCCCCAGGAGGGCTGGCCATGCCACAATCCCTTCTCTATCATTCTCCTCTCAGGATCTTGGGCACGCACACACATGCACCCAGTGTGAGTTTCAAGCCACCGGGCCCGGAACTTAAACCACGGTAGACTACATGGGAGTCAAGCGACATAGCCATTATGCTAACTGCTGGTCCCTGATGTAGGTAGCTTCTACAATAGATCCTTATGATCCAGTTTTCTGGTTTTTGCACTCCTCTGGTTTGTGTAATCCTCTCCCTGTAGTAATGTTTTTTCTAAGTAATAAAATATCTGATCATTGAGGAAATGGCTTTTTTGTGGCAACATTAAAAGAGATTGTGGAATCTTGCTGGCAGACTCTCTTTTGTTGGTCTTGATGAGGTAAATGGACATCTTTGGAAGCTCCACAGAGAAGCAAACTGAGGGTGGGCTCTGGCTAATAGCCACCTCATATCCTGGGTCATTATTCCAAAAACCCGAAAGCAACTGAATCCTACCAACAATTGCACTGAGTGACGTTCAGAGTGGACCCTTCTCAATTGACTTTCAGATGAGGCCTCAGTCCTGGCTGATACTTACTGGCTTGTACTTAACCCTGAGACTTCACAAAAATTATACCCAATACAATAGTACTAGATTAGTATTTGATTCAATCACTGAGAAAAAGTGTGTATCTCAGAGGAAAGAACTTAGAATTCTGCCTACCATATCACCAATATCAATAAACTTTATTGTAGAACTACTGTGCTAAATGAAATAAGTCAGGACTAAAGAAGATACACTTTAAGGCTTCATCTGTTTGAAAAAAGTACATCAATAGATTCCTGGGTCCAAGATTGGGGCCATAACTGGAAAGGGGCATAGGGGACTATTCTGAGAGGGGATTATCACGCATCTTGGTATTGGTGCTGGTTATGTAGGTCTACAAATATGTTAGAACTCATCAAACTGCACACTTATAATATGCACCTCATATTGTATATAAAGCTTCCCCTGGCCAGTTATGGTGTGCTATGGCAACACAATGCTCAGCCATCCAGCGCCAGATGGAAAGGTCCAGCGTTCACATCCTGAGGTCTCTCTGTACATGTCGAGAGCATAAGCACATATCCGTAATTCTAGCGACTGAGGTTGGGGCTGAATTCCAGCATGGAGATTACGTTTGGGATACCACTCCCCTCTTTCTTTCTTTATCTCTCTCATGAAAGAAATAGACAAACTTTAAAAAAAGTGCACACAATAAAGTCCATTAAAAATAAACAGAATCAGGGACCAGCAGTTAGTGTAATGGCTATGTTGCTGTACTCCCACGTAGTCGACCGTGCTTCAAGTCCTGGACCCAGTGGCTTAAACCCGGTGGCTTAAACTCACGCCGGGCGCATGTGTGTGCGTGCCCAAGGTCCCGAGAGGAGAATGGAGGAGAAGGGATTGCGGCGTGACCATCCCCCCGGGGGGTGATTTCTCACTTTCTATCTCTCTGTCTCTCTTTGTCTGTCTGGCGAGCACACACACCCAATAGCAAAAACCTCTTCAAAAAAATAAATAAGTAAAAAATAAAATAATAAACAGAATCAGTCAGTCATGCGACTTCAACCTTACTGTCATCTTCTAAATGTTATACATGAACATGTAATAGGCCAACCTAATCTCTCCCAGAAAGGTAGCCATAAAGGTGACTAGAAAATTCAGTTTTAGTTTTAGGCTCCATATTTCACAGTAAATGAATGGACAATAGAAGGAAAATGACACAGATTTTAAATCCCATTTATAATTGTGTTTGAGTTTTGATACAAAGATGGAATCTATTACAGGATCACAAGATTCTTAGTGGAAAAGAAAAAACTAAGTTATACAAAAACTTTAAAATAATGAATTTACCCCCTTTCATTTTTGGAACAGCTAAATTTACAGCACAGGGATTTCTACAGTAATCTCTTTTTGAATAATAGGGGTGGAGTGGGCAAGGCATGAATTAATTATTTTTAAGGCCAAATAATCTTCTGGGATTGAAAAGGGGATGTTTTCTCTTCCAGTCACAAACATGTGTACTTAGTTATAAACAATAAAAAATACAAATTAATGAAAAATTTTCAGCACATCTGGGAAGAATTTTCAGATGATGAGTTGCAGGAGCACACCACTTGAGAACCACTGACACAATAAATTATATAAATAGGACAAAGAGCAAGATTTAAGCAAATTGTCAATGTTCATTGATTGTGCTTCTGCAATATGTATCACACCCAGAGAGAAATAAAATTTAATTAAAGCAATATTATGTGAGGGAAGTTGCTAATTTTGATTTTTGCCAACCTAGGCATACAAATAGAAATTGCACTTATCAATTGATAGCCATGGAAATTACATCGTTATCTTTAACATAACTTTCTTGTGTTCTTCAACTCTAAGCTTCAGGAAAAACTAACAAAGAAGCTAACAAAACTATCAGACACCATATGTCATTCAGGGCAATTCCTCTGTACCCCAGGTTGAGATAAAGTTGTTTCAGTAGATTGGTTTTAGTCACATATGAGTCTCATTAGAATTGCAGAGTCAGGCTCTTCCATTTTTTTCTGGCAGGGCAAATGTATCAGAACTGTGTCTGGTTTCAAGAAAATGCAACAGGCCCAGCCACAGTGGTACATAGGTAGCACCACCACTTAGGAGGCAGAAAACTACATGGGAAACCTTTGAAAGAAAATGCAGCAATGACTTACGTAAGTAAGAGACTTAGTTACCAGGTGCAACAAGTTAATGGATAGGAAGATTAGGATTAATACAGTGGTATGTGTCGTCAAAGTCCTGATTCTTCTCTATTCCTATTGAATTCAATCTGAAAAGGTAGTTTTAATACTCATGATTGCAAGATGTTGCTCCTCCAGGCACCCTTCTATGAGGATGGCAAAGAGAAAAAGGATCATTCCAGGGGTTGTATCTCTTCTATAAAGCTTTCTTGGAAGCACAAATCACAGGTTTCTACTAAATCTATTACTAGCCAGAATTGGGTTACAGGACTACCTCTATTTCTACTAGAGGCTATCAAAGCAAGGTTTTTTAGCTAGGCACATTTTTATTTCATTGACATGGATGTAAACTAAGAAATGGGAAGTGGATATTAAGTAAGTGTCTGTCACTGTTATTAACTATCAGAGACAAGATGTGCTATCTTGACGTGGTCTTCTCTCCTCTACCCTTCAAATTACATACACATGCATACACACACACACATACACACACACACACAAGGAATGCTTCATTTGCTCACTCACATTCTTCTATCAATATCTTCAGTAGATTCATTCTCTGAGAGGATAAGCATATTCTTTGAGGAATATAACAACAGAAGTGTTACTTTCCCTGGTTTCTGTGTCTCTAAGTCAAATTCTGGAAATTTCTAAAGTTCAAAATATTAATAAGTTAGAAATAAAATAAAAAGACTTCCTGGAAGTTCTAATTAGGCTTGTAGGGTTAGAATTTTTCTATAGTTAAACAAAGATTAAGACTGGGTCATCTGAAAAGTCATGACGTGTTTTTCGAAAAATAGTTTTGCATAGAAAAACGCGTCATGACTTGTCTGAAAATTCAATATTTAATCTGATAGAATGTATTGGAGTCAATAAACATTTATTGAGATTCAGTGCTGTTCCAGGCTTCATGCTAAAGTTGCCAAGAAGAATAAGGGAATTCACTATCTGATACAAAAAAAAAAAAGGCAAGTGAATGTATAATATGGTAGACTTCAAAAAGTTTGTGGAAAAATGAAATTAAAATTCAAGTTTACTTTGGTGCAAAAAATTGAAATCTATGCATAATTTTTAATAATACACGTTTTCATGATCTTTTTAAAGACATAAAGGAAGTTAAAGGTACAAATTAGAGTAGAACATAGGAGAAAAAGATGATTCTATAGAGACATGCCTGGATGACCACAGATATAATATACAAGTTGGGTGGATCAAGTCAGGAAAGCTACCATGCTTGCTGATTCTTTCCTTAGTCATTTTCCACAATCTAAAAACAGACATTTTTTTCAAAATTACATTGAGAAATGTGCTTCCAATAGTATTTTAAATCTATTTATGAATAAGAATGAAACCCAAGTATTGGTCTGAATTTTAATAAAATATTTGGACTGCTGCTTCAGCTAACCCAACATGCATTCTGTTATCTTCACAGTTTGCTTTAAGTTTTATAAATATAGAACATCTCACAATATGCTTGTTCCTGCTGAAAAACAAACAGCAAAGTATCTAATAATCCAAGAAATTGTTGATCACAAAATATGCTAGAAATTTTCATGATGAGAAATGTTCATTTTGAGACATTTAAAATCCTGTGTGTCTTCTGTACTAAATATTTGCAGATAAGAGAAAGTATTTTTAATCGACTGTAGCATACAACAAAGATCTAAACTACCAGTATGTTTTGGCAATGTAGTGAACCTCTTACAATTACATTGTACATTCTTGAAGTTATATACATTCATTTCAGATTTGGGGGAGAGTTTCATGGTAGTCCCTAGTAATTGTGAATTAGGACATGTTTCTCCTTCTCCTGATGACTCACTGTTTTTATTATAATCTTTCCATTTAAGACATTTTCTCACACATTTAATCCTATTCAACCTAGAAAAATATTCAGAGAATGTATCAAGTGCCTTTATATGTCCTATTCCTTTAATTCTCACAAGATCCCTGTGAATGGACAAGGCATCTCTGGAGTTTTGTGACTTTGTGAACCCTGCTTTCCCCACCCTGACTCCAGTGCTTTCTCTGGTTTTTCCCTTGAGTCCCCACTAGGGAGTATCAGCTTACATCTACTACTTATAATGTAGTATTACTTGCAATGCAGCCAGTTTCAGTTCATACAATGTATTTGCCTTCTTGATGTAATTTCCTTGACATAAATTTAACTCTGGACTGATACCCCCCTTTGCCACAAAATGTGAATTATTTTGTATTTCACAATGTTATCAGTTATTATACACTTCAGACATAGGATTTTAATATTAACCTGGAATCAGCAGGAAGGTAAATTTAAGAGGGAAAAATAAAATTTTAGTGATAATGTCAAAATTCTACCCTGAAGGAGATATGATGCAGGTGATTAATAAAGATCAAGTTGGTGTAATGTTCCAGTCTTCCAGGAAAATTTTATTATAAAAGTGAGACTCTTACAGTAGTCACTCACACAAATAGGTGTGAAATTGTTAAACTACAAAGTCAATAAGTTAGGATGGGACCCATATAGAAATAAAAACACTAGTGAAACAGAAATTATAAAGGCATAATAAAAATATATTGGAGTAATGAGACAGATGGTTTTAAGTGTTCTCAATCAAGATGTTCTCCAAGTTTGATCCTCCTTATCAGTGCTTTGAAAATTTACCAAGAACGAGATGCATCTTGTTAAAATACAGATTTCTGATGTCCTGGTTCAGTGGGCTGATTTTTGGGCCCAAGAATATGCATTAGTAACAATTTCTCAGGTGATGCTGATACTGATAGTCCAGGCAACACACTCTGAGAATCACTGCTGACAACAGTAATTGCACTCCATTCATATGCAATGAACAGAAGAAGTATTCTATAAAATATCTAATTATAGGGTCAGAAAATGGTGTAGTGATTATGCTGCTGGACACCTACATGGTCAACCACAGTTCTAGTCCCAGATCCAGTGGCTTGAAAATTATACCAGGCATGTATGGGTGCCCAAGATCCTGGGACTCTGGGAGAGGGATTACAGCATGGCCATTCCCACTGGGGGATGCAATTTCTTAATTTCCTTCTCACTGTGTCTGTCTCCCTTTCTCTCTCTCTCTCTATCTCTCCCTGGTGAGCACAAGTGTCCTGAGGCAAAAACTTCTTTAAAAAATTCTATCTCTAATTACTGAGATTATGAATTTGAAATTAGAAACATTGTGTGCTAGAGAAAGTTTGGAATTACTAAATCCTACTAAAAATTTGCAGTAAAAGAGAAAGAAAATTTAACAGAAAAGTGTATCAGCTCTAAAAGCAGCATGCAATCTGTCTGCTAAGGTCTGCTCAACCAAGATAATAAAAAAGATGCTAACTAAACTGAAAGATGAAAGGTAGAAAGCATGGAGAGCAACTGTGGATACTAGAGAGTGCAGGAGGAGGGTGGACAATGGGGAGAGCTGCAGGGAGAGAATCAGACAAATAAAAGCACAAAACATTTAATGCACACAAAAATGAAAACTTACCTGTTGGTAATGGATAAGGTAATATCATTTTTTAGAGTTATTTATTTAATTTTATTATTATTATTTTTAAAAGTTTGCTGCAGGACATATGCATTCACCAGAGAGAGAGGGAGAAAGTGAGAAAGCAAGTTGCCAGGTCCAGGACTTGAGCCATCTTTGGCCATGTGAGTCCACTGCCTTAAGCACCATGACACCAGTGTATTCATTCTGGGAAGGTTCATTTTTTTATTCTGTAAAGATGTACAGTAATTAAATGTAAAATAATAATAAAATTAAATAAGAGAAAAGATACTAACTGGCTCAAAACAACTAACTTCCATGTCTACTCTCAGTTAACATCAATAAACCAGTGAGAATGAACACAAACCTCATGTGACTATATTATAGGTAAAACCTTATATCAGTTATTATTAGATAAATATTTATACACTTTCTCATATACAATGATTAATCCAGGAGATTTTTAAGATGGAACATCGCCTATTAGATTTGGATTTTAGGAAACAAAAATATATATGAATCAGGACTCTTAACAGTTGAAAATGATACTCAATTCAGGCTAACTTAAGCAAAATGCTAACTATATTACTTCATATACCAAGAATAAGTTAGAAATTCCTACTCAAAGTATTATCTATACGTTTAAAACGAATTTGCCCACCTTTTGCATTGTCCCTAACACTGGTTGTGATTTCCCAGGTTCTAGTTACTGTCAGCCCTGAACCTATTTCTGGTTTGAGGGATGAGGTATTCACACTGATAAACTCAGGTCAGATGCCCACACCTCCAGCAAGGCTAGGCCAGTTCCACCCAAACCATGTGGGTGAAAGTGAAAGTTGGGGAAAGATGGATACCATGGGGAGTCAAGGTGAGGTAGAGGAGCAAACCAGCATTGTTATTACAGTATCACAATTCCTACTAAGAAATATGTTTAGTTATACACACACACATATATATATATATATGTATGTATATGAAAACTTATCTGTTGATAATATATAGGGTAATATCTTTACATATATATATGTGCGTGTGTGTGTATATATATATATATAGATATATTTATATATACCATGTACCCAATGGTGTGTGTGTGTGTATGTGTGTGTATATATATATATATATATATATATATATATATATATATATACTGTGTGTGTGTGTGTGTGTGTGTGTGTATACATGCACTTGCCATTGTGAGAGAGAGAAACAGTGAGATAAAAAGTGAGAAATCACTCCTCAGGGGGATGACCATACCACAATCCCTTCTTCTCCTGGGATTTTGGGCATGCATGCATACACACCCAGTGTGATTTTCAAGCCACCAGGTCTGGGACTTGAACTGCAAAGTCAGTCATGTAGGTGTCTAGCACCTTAATCACCACTCTATCTGCTGACCCAGTTATATGCTTTTAACCTAGTATATCCCATGCTTTTTTGAGTATCAATGTCCTTGTTACTGATCACTTTAATACTGGTGTTGTATAGATTGCAACACGAGATCTTACTTGAGATCTACTGGTGTGTCACAAAATGCAAGCCCTTTAGTCTCAGGCACTGAAGGGGTGAGTTTACCAGAACCAGTCACCTTGAAGCATGAGCAGCTTTGTCCAGAGTTTCAATCCTTCTCTGGTTTAAGCCATGTATTTAGTCTGTTCAGGCTTCTGTACCATGGACTGGATGGTATATAAGCAACAGAAATGTCTCATAGTTCTGGAGACTAGGGTTCCAAGATCAAGGTTCCCCAGGTTTTGAGTGTAGTGAGGCCTCAGTTACTTATGATAGCCCTCTTGTCACTATAGCCTCATATGGTAGAGGGAGTCACGGGTCTCACTTGTGGCTCTTCCACAAGAGCACTAATCCTTTTCATGAGGGCTCTGCCATATGACATAATCACCTTTTAAAGGCCCTATTACCTGATACCATAACCTTAACCTTGGGGACAAATATTTTAATATATAAACTTTGGGTATATATATATATATATATATATATATATATATATATACATACATACATATAGCACCCTGGTATAACACTAGGTACAATATACACTAGTATAATATCATTTTTTTTCCAGATGACTAGACATGAAAAGTTTAGAAATCATTGCTCTAGAAAATAAAGTAATGGAAAGATGGAAAATAGGCCACATATTCTCCAGTTATTCCTACAATAATCTCAGTCAGAAGAAACTCTTAGTATCTGAAGTCAAAATCATGTATCTATAGTTAACAGTCCTAGCTATTATGCTATTTGCTAAATTAGGTAGATGTTAAATCCCCTTTTGGAGTGGCATCTACACTCTCAGAAGAAAGATTAGAAGAGAGAGCGGATAGAGAAGCTTTAGATAGCACATTAAGTATGCCTTCTCCAGTCTTCCTCATCCCTAGCCAACCTGAATGACTGAGGTTTTTCGATTTTGTGTAACTTTTGATGTAAGTCAAGACTCAGTGGCTACAAAAAGCTTGCAGAACACCACCTTCAAAATAGTCCTGAACGGGGGGGGGGGGGGGGGGACCAGCAGTTAGCATAATGGCTATGTCGCTGGCTCCTATGTAGTCAACCGTGTTTTGAGTCCCGAACCTGGTGGCTTAAACTCACGCTGGCCACGTGTGCGTGCGTGCCCAAGATCCCGAGAGGAGAATGGAGGAGAAGGGATTGCGGCATGGCCATCCCCCCCGGGGGGGTGATTTCTTGCTTTCTGTCTCTCTTTCTGGTGAGCTCACGTGCCCTATAACAAAAACCTCTCCAAAAAAAAAAAATAAATAAATAAAATAAAGAATAGTCCTAAACTGAGTAGTCCTCCATTTATTGCCACTTTTACTTTGAAAACCAAACTGAACGTTATCTGAAACCTGTCCCTTTAAGTCCTATATTATGAATTGCGCAAGGAATAAACTCTCTGGGATGGAATTTTTCAGTGTAGTTATGGTGCAATGGTTTAGTTAATTTTAGGACAAGAATTTAACTAAAGTTCAGAAATTGGCTTGTCATCTCCCCTCCCACCTTTGTACGCCCACTCTACTGGCTCACAAGAGCCTGAGCAGGACATAGCTTACCCTGGTTTGAGACTACTTGGCAAGAGTCCAGTGAGAAAATATTCCATGTCAGATTAATGCTTAGTTGTCTATGATTTTTTAAAAATAATTCACTGAATTAAAAAAAAAAAAAAAAAAGCTAAGGGGGAAACCAAAACACTTAAAAGATAACCAATAGAGCAGTTAGGAAAAATTGAGTTTTTATGAGTTTCATTGAGGAATCACATAAGGATGATTTTAAAAGCCAAGTTGGGGAGTGAGACATACAGTTCTGAGTCTTCAACAAAATCTGACAAGATTTCACACACTGTCAGAGCAGTTCTTTTCTCTTGCCTGGCCTCCCTGCAGTGGGAGAGGGGACAGAGCCAATGCCCCAACCTCCTTGCACTTGGGGAGCCACTTTGACCCAATTCCAGAAGCCCAAGGGCTGTCCTTAATTAGCATTGTAATTTATATTGCACAATTATGCAAATTGGGTACATAAACAAAATTATCCTTGCAGTTTGGCTTTGCTAGCCGAGAAATGCAAAGCCAGTTAAAGATAAGAATAAAGAAAACAGAATACATTTGCTTTAATGCAATGCTCCATTTAATTTATCCATTCTTTTTGTTTTACTCTTTTACCTTGCGTTTGGGGTTTTAACATTTTTTCTCCCCCTCTATTTTGTTTCTTATTTATTTATTTTTAATCTATACTTGGCTCTTTTCCTTAAGAAGTGTTCTATCTCATTAATTCTGCAGCGATTCATAACTGTTTGGGCCATTCCTTTGTTTTTTGATAGGGCCACTGTCTGTAGTTTCTCTTTTCGTTTTGTTCCCAGATTTGCTCCTTTCTCCTTGCATCCCTTTCTATTTCATTCCATTTTCCCCAGTTAGTTTGACTTGTTTTTATGGTCTTGTGATGCTCCTTGCCAGATAGCTAGCAAATGCCCCCAGGATCTAATCATTTCTTCCAGAGAAAGCTGAAAATAAGCATGACAAATAACAGAGCTTGGAAGATAGGAAATCTTAAAATACAAAGCCCAGTGAAATCCAACTGGAAGCCAATGCCTAGAGGCAATAGACAGTATTTAAGTAGGTAGGTATTAACCACCAGGTAATCAATCAACAAATCAGCATAACAAAGATAATTTTCTGACATTTGATCATATTCCAATTGAACCAGGATCTTTAAATGGCCTTAAAATTATAAAGCAGATTAGAAAGTCTAAAATATTGAAAACTACTAGAAAATAAACTCTTCTACATTAAGCAGGCTTTGCAAGAACAGTGGCTAGTGTGATTGGCAAGGTAGGAACTAACTGCTAAGGAGATTTAAAACAGAGGTACTTGTGCAGAATTGTGAAGAGAACAGAATTGTGCATAGCTTTATCTGCCCAGAACCATGGCTCCCACAGGGAAATACTCCTCATTCTATGGCCCTCTGGCTACAGCAGCAGAGTCAAATTAAAATATAACCCAAGGGGTACCCAATCCAACTTGGACAAATCATAGCACCCTCCCTCTGGCTATAACTTTCTCCACCTTGAATAGCATTCAAATACCTTGTGGGTCCTCCCATGTGTATTTTTAGTCCCTGTCTTTCTCTCTGTCTCTAATTCATCCTCTGTCTTCCTCCTATTTGCTTAATAGGCTCTAGCCATCCTGGCTGTCTCATATTTTCAGCTCATTACTCTTGTGCCTTTTGTCCTCTCTGTCTGCAACGGGCTTCCTTGTTTTCAGTGGCTGGTTTCTTGTCATTTGGGTCTGTATCCATATGTCATCTCAGAGAAATACTCTCTTATATCTCTATCTAATGCTGATGTCACCTCTCCGCCTCAACATTTTTAATCACCATTTTAATTTAGTACCATTTAAAATTAGCGTATGTACTTATCTTGTCTGTCATATATTTACATATATTTAACTTATTTATTGCCTGCCTCTCCCCCTAGACTGTGAGATCTTGTCTGTCTGGTTCACTGTTGTATTTCTAGGACCCACAATGTCACATACATAGAACTTTCTCAAAATAGTATCGATTTAACTGAATGGATTGTTATAGAATGGGCAGTGACCCGAAACTGGCCAAAGTCTTCCATAACCACATTTGTGAGTTTTACAATCAAAAGTGAGCCAAGTTATTGCTGTGTGTATTTTCTGTAGTTGCTCCCATGTTAATTTCTGGTTTTATTCCATTATTGGTCAGATATGTGATATGATTTTCTTGAAAAAAAAAAAAAATAAGGCTTGTGTTATGGGCCAATATACGGTCCATTCTGGAAAACGTTCCTTGAGCTTATGTGAATAGTATGTATTTGGCAACTGTTGAAGGAAATATTCTATAAATGTCAGTCAGGTCCATTTGGCCTATGGTAGAGCTAAATTCTGAAATCCTGATAGTTCTTCCTTTTCTTAAATTTTTGCTAGAGGGCACACGTGCTCACTGAAAGGGGGGAAGGGAGGGAGGGAGGGGGAGAGAGAGAGAGAGAGAGAGAGAGAGAGAGAGAGAGAGAGAGAGAGAATGCCCCCCTCCCTGATACGGTCTTACTGCAATTTGCTTTCCTCTAGCTCTCTCTCATTTTGGGATTTGGACACACATGCACATGTGTAAAGGGTGTTTCTCAAGCCACCTGATCCAGGACTTGAATCACGCAGATATCTATTAATATGTGGGAACTAGCCCACAAGCTGGCCTGAATTTTGATGATTCTTTACTGATTTTCTGTCTAGATGATCTGTCCATTGCTGAGGATATGGTGTTCAAATATCCAATTAAAATTCTGTTATTTTTATTTTTAAATTTTTTGTCAGAAGGTGTGTGTGCTAACTGGAGAAAGAAAAACGTAAAGTGAGAAAGCTTCTCTCATGGGGCATGGTTACGTCACAATCCCTTCTCCTCCATTTTTCCCTCTTTTCAGATTTTGGGCATGCACACATGTTGGCAGGGTGTTTTTCAAGTTGCCAGGTCAGGGAGTCAAACCATGCAAGTTGGCCATGTGCATTTAAATGCCTTAACCACTAGAACTTGGGCTATCCTCCCAATTATCATTGTATTGAGGTCTCTCTCTCACATTAGGTCAAGTAATATTTTTAGATGTATTTTGGTGCTTGGGTATTGACTGTATGTGTGTTTGTATATTGTATACTTTTTTGTCATAGGGCACATGCATTCCCCAGAGAGAGGGGGGGAGGGCAAGGGAAAGTAAGAAATCACCTTCTGAGGGGGAAATCCCTTCTCCATTCTCCTTTCGGGATTTTAGACACACATGCACATGCACCTGGCACCTGGGCTGGGGCGCAAACCATGGCCATGTGTGAACCTAGCACCTTACCCAATATGGCACCTGCTGGCCTTTACATATAATTTTTGAATACTCTTGCTAAATTGACTGTTTAATTACTATATAATAATCTTGTTTCTTTTTACAAATTTTTACTTGATGGCTACTTTATCTGATGCCAGTATAGAAATTTCTGTTTCCATTTACATGAAACATCTTTTCCCATCCCTTTACTATCAGTTTGTATATGTCTTTACAAATGAGATAAGTTTTTTATAGGCAACATATAGTGTGGTCTTATTTTTTAAATTTTTTTCCATTCAGCCAGTATATATTACTTGAGTGGAAATTTAATCTGTTTATATTAGAAGTTATTATTGACAAGTGTGGACTTCTCTCATTGTGTTAATTACTTTCTGTTTTTGTGTTTCCTTTGTTCCTTCCTTTCTTATTGTTTATCTTTGTTGTTTGGTAACTTTCTATAGTTATAAGTTTTGATTTCTTTCTCAGTCTTATTTGTATGACTGTTCCACCAGTGTGTTTTATACTTTCACATTTTTTTTCATGATGTTATTAAGCTTTCTTTCATTTTCAGCTATTGGACTCCCTTAAGCTTTCTTGAAGTGTTGGTTTGGTAGTGATAAATTTTCTATTTTTGCTTTTATGGGAAAGACTTTGTTTTCCTTCAATTCTGAAAGATAACTTTACTAGGTATATTATTCTTGGCTAAAATGTTTTTTCTTTACTGCATCTTAAAGATATCATTCCAATCTTTCCTGAAATATATCTGCTGAGAAATCTGTTAATTTAATGGACAATACTTTATATGTAACTTAATTGTTTTCTCTTGTCCTATTTAGGATTCTTTGTTTCTGGTTTTTGAAATTTGGATAATAGTGTGTCTCAGAGAGGATCTTTTTGGGTTTAATCTATTTAACAATGTTCCTATTTCCTGAAACTAGATGTCCATATTTCGCCTAAGACTTAGAGAGTATTGGGTTATTATTTTTATTTTTAGAGATTTTTCTCTTAGAATATGTATGCTTGCCAGAGAGAGAGAGAAAGAGAGAAACAGAGACAATGAAAGAGAAAGTGAGAAATCACCCCCCAGGAGGGATGGCCACACTGCAATTCCTTTTCCTTCATTCTCCTCCCAGGATCTTAGGCATGCATGCACGTGCACCCAGCATAAGTTTCAAGCCACCAAGTCTGACTCAAATCAGGGTTGGCCATGTGGAAGTCCAGTGTTGTAACTGCTACACCATCTGCTGGCTCCGGGCTATTATTCCTGAAATAGTTTTTCAATGCCTTTTCCCATCTCCTCTTCTGGAACTTCCATGAAGCAAATACTTGTTTTCTTTATGGTGTTTCTATAGGCCTATGGGCTTTTATGTTTTTTTTTTTAAATATCTGATTAAGTTATTTCAAAAGTTCTTTTTTCAAGTTCAGAAATTCTTTTTCTGCTTGATCTAGTCTACTTTTGATACTTTCACCTTGTTTCATTTATCAAAATCTTCATCTCCAGGATTGTTTGGTTCTTTTTTATATCTACCACTTTGCTGAATTTTTAATTCATATCATGAATAGTTTTTCTTATTTTATTGAATTGTTCAACGGAATTCTGTGACTTTCCTTTGAATATGCTTAAGATTATGATTTTAAGTATTTTTCAGGCATTTCTGGTATTTTCTTTTTAATTGGCTCTGGAGAATTATGTCCCTTTGGAGAGTCATATTTCCTTGTACTTTTTAGTGTGTGTGTGTGTGTGTGTGTGTGTGTGTCTTTGAATTTGTATCTGGTTATCTGGTGGAACAGTCACCTCTTTTATTTAATAGAGTGGTTTTAGGGAAGGACTCTTTCCTGTAGATGTGTCCAATAGTATTAACTGCATTTGTGCTCTGACTTTGGTTCTGATTGGGGTCCATAATGGTATTTAACAGTGTTTGTGAGTGTCTTTGTGGACAAGACTGAGTGTTCATAGATCCAACCAGGTGGCTTTGTTGGTTGTGGTACGTGCTAGGTGTGGTGAGCATATTTCTCTGATCCTGGAGGGAGGTACCAAGTGCACAGGAACCCCTTTAGCCAAGAAGGTGGTGTCTCTTAGACTGTGGCTACAGTAGATACCAGGTATGGGCGTATTGGTGATCTCTCATTCTGGGAGTGTATATTCAAGGTACAGAGGACTTATCAGTTGAGCAGATAAGGTTGAAGCTGGTGGTAGTAGCAGTACTTATGCTGGCATCCTCAAGCCTTGTATGTAGTGCACACAGCATGTAACTGTCACACTGACCTGGAGCCAGTGTCCCAAGCAGTGACAGTAGGAGCACTTGGACCAGCCAGTGTCTTCAGACCATGAGTGGGACACATTCAGTATGCAGGGGCTCAGAGCGGAGGGTCACCTGTGGAATGGTGGCAGCAGACACATGGGGAGGTAGCCAGTGCTCTCAACTCCAGGTGGGATGAAAGAGACCTCTTTGATTGAGGTTACTGGGTGGTTTTCTTAAGCTCAGAAATGCATGAGATGGATACAGATGCTGTGCGCTAGGTAAGGGTACAGGAGTAATGGTACCTAAGTTGGCAACTCTGGGTCCTCAGCAGGGAATGTGGGGAATGGGGACCTTTTTTTTTTTTTTTTTTTTTTTGAGAGGTTTTATGCTACAGGGCGTTTGCACTCACCAGAAATACAGAGAGAGCCAGAGAGATAGAAAACGAGAAATCACCCCCCCCCCCCCAGAGGGGATGGCCATGCTGCAATCCCTTCTCCTCCATTCTCCTCTCAGGATCCTGGGCATGCACACACACGTGCCTAGTGTGAGTCTAAGCCACTGGGTCCGGGACTCGAACCGCGGTCAACTACATGGGAGTTCAGAGATATAGCTATTACACTAACTCCTGGTCCCAGGAATGGGGACATTTTTTAAAAAGTTTATTTATTTTTCCATGAAAGATAGAGAGGCATCTGACAATGTCTTCCCGTTCCAATCCACCTCCACTCTTAGCCAAATCATGGGCATCCTCCTGCTCATCATACTCAGGGAGGTCCCGGGATGAGAACACAGGAACTATCTCATGTGGGACCAGCTGGACCACTGCTATGCAATCACCTAGCCCCACAGGGAGCCAATTTTCAATCTCTTCAAATTTTACTTTCCTTATCTCAAAGAAATGGGAGAAAAGCAAAAAGAGAACCTAACTGACCAAAGTGTTGGAAAAATTAAACGTGGTTATACGTAATGTTTGCAGGCATGTTGTCTGATATGCAATAAGTGCCTACATAAAGAATTTTAAGGTTGGCCAAAGGGCCAAACTGCTTTTAATTGGTATTTCAAACATTCATTATTGGTGTATATTACTTTCTGTGGCACATTCTGCATTTTTGTTTATTTTGGAATATGGGGTGGGGGGTGCTTTTTAGTCCTTGCAGAAAACTAGAGATTTTTCCTTTAAAAAACTAATTCTGTGATTCACTTGTTGAGTTTACAATTTCTATAATTCAATTAAATTTCTGTCCTCAAGTTTTCTCTTTGCTTTATTGTAGTCCGGTTAAAGTTTTGAAAGACTTGATTCATTTCTATTTCTCTTTAAAACAATAAATGCCAAATCCTATGAATTTGTCTCTGAGAATTGTCTTTGACAATGCATCAATATTAAAATGTGATTGGGGGATGGGGCATGATGATAGCTAAGGGATACAAGGTTTATTTTGGAAGTAACGGTCCTAAAATTGATTGTGGTGATTTATTTACAAATCTGTGAATATACTAAAGGTCACTGATTTATAGACTTTTAATGATGAATTGTATGTTATGTAAATTATATGACAATAAAGCTGTTAGAAAATACTGAAAAAGAGAGAAAATGTTTTTAGTAGGTTCATAAATAACCTACGATTATAATTTTAGTTTTCCATTTGTCCCAACAGTTAGTAAGGAAAATGGTTTGCTTATTTAATGTTGCTTTTGTCTTATTGTATGTTTTTAATATCTTGGGGAGTAGTATTATGAAAAGAATTTATTTATTCTTAGCACTATTAAATTGTGACCATATGTGATTTGTGCAATTAATGTTATTTTCATTTATTTATTTATTTATTTTTATAGTTATTGCTCTTGACTAATACTGGTCTATTTTGGTTTTTAAAAAAAGTTTAAAAAATATGTAGTCTCTTTTGTAAGACATAAATCTTTATAAAAAGTGATTATTAACTTTTTTCCTTTATCTCATTGATTTTAGATATTTAAATGATGTGATTATTTTCTGGCAATTTGGTGATTATACATCAGGTTTATATTTCACATTTATTTTATATTTCCCATTAAAATGTCTATATACATTCTTTGTATTTTAAATTTATGTCATGATCAAAGCCAATAATGAAGCAACTTAGCTGACCTCTCCTACTTAAGATGAAACTCTTGGTAAGTATTTTATTTTATGTTCTTTTTGCTACTCTTCTCATGTCCCTATTCCTTTTATAGTTTTCAATATAATCTATACTAATTGCTGTTAATTTAAAAATATTTTTAAACATTTAAGTCTTTCATTTTGTCAATGATTTTCATCTTTGCATTCAGTTTTCTATACATATTACTAATAAGTATATAAGCATACCTTTTTGATTGTACTCAACTGTGTTCCTGTCCCCACACAGTGTCTTGCACACTATATGGTCTCAGGAATTCTGGTTAGGGAACCATTGTAGAGAAATTGGAGAAACAAAATGAAAACCTGACTCAAGTGAAATGTCCATAATAAATATTGCTTCTGTAAGCACATGATACCACTAACCATGTTACCACCAAGGTGATGGTAAATACACAGAATAGATTTCTCTATGATTGTCTCATTTTAGCATGGTCAAAAACAAACAAATATACACTAAGGTGAATGAAAATGTTATTTCTCATGTGTCAGTACTCTTGAGATGAGATGCATATTGCATTGCTATTAGCTGTTTTTATGTCTTATATTTATTTATCTGTATCTTCTATGAGCAAGAGAGAGAGAGAGAGAAAGAGAGAGAGAGAAGCCCTGACAGGGTCCTGACATCACAAATCACCCCCAAATGTTGGCCAACACCAGATCAGGGGCTCATATGGGCCAGTGTACTCAGGGAAGTTTCCAAACTTCAACTGGGAACTTCCCATGTGAACTGCCTCACAGAGCACCATATTTTACTGCTGGGCCACCATCTGGCCCATTATTAACTCTCTTAATGGATTTACCTGTAAATAACTGTAAATATTGGTCTCAGAATCAGCACACATTACTATTATATGGGGAGATTTCTAAAAGATCCTAGTAATTTACCTACTCATCAGACTAATTACATTCAGACCTCTCTGGTTGACACCCAGGCATCAGTCATTTTTAAATCTCCTCACATGACTGCAGAGTGCAGCCAAAAATAAGAGCAAAGTAGAATTAATGGAATCTAAAGCATCTGTCTACTTACATGTGTGGCTATAATTCGATATAAGGAAAGCTTGCTGGATATTTAAAAGATATCCTGAGAAATAGAATTGAATGGTACAAAGGCATTTGTGTTCTATCAATAATTGTTTTGTAATTTCTATAGGGCGCGTGCGATCGCCAGACGAGAGAGACAGAGAGACAGAAAGTGAGAACTCACCCCCCCAGGGGGGATAGCCACACCACAATCCCTTCTCCTCCATTCTCCTCTCGGGATCTTGGGCACGCACACACATGTGCCCGGCGTGAGTTTAAGCCACGGGTCCGGGGTGCGAACCACGGTCGACTATGTGGGAGTCCAGCGACATAGCCATTACATTAACTGCGGGTCCCATTGTTTTGTAATTTCTAATATGCAAATAAGTGTAGTATCCTCCTCTGTTTTGGGGTGAGGCTAGAGATAAGAGTTGGTTTGGTAGACCAGTTAAAACCAATATGGAAAAAACAGACTGTAAACCAATTTTTGAAAATTAAATTCAGTATACACTTCTTCCTATAAGAAAATTTGAAGTTGTATCCTTATGTTGGGCTTCTATAAGTTTATTTTTTTCTTTTCTTTTCTATCCTTTATTTATTTATTTATTTATTTATTTATTTATTTATTTATTTAATATTTAGGCAATGCTTACCATATAGAGTTTCCTGGCTTTATGGAGCTTCAGAGATTTGAGTTTAGAACGTGAAGGCATATCTATTCTTTAAAGATTATTTCTCTTTTGAGATGAAAAGATGCACTATTGACAGGCCACCATGTTATAATCCTCTCCTAGCCTTTCGGCCAGTCAAAATCATGGGCTCACCCACAGGCATGCCTGTGTGTTCAGGCTCACTGGGATCCTAACCCATAGCTTTCCAAATGATCCAAGTATTATGCAGTGGTGTTCTACCAGCTACACCACTGTAGCTGGGCTGAGATTATTTACTTTTGAAGACTACCTGAATAGAGTCAAGGAGTTATTCCCACTTAAAATGCCCTTTGAAGATTAAGTGTTAAGGTAATAATTGAAGTGCTAGATTTAGATTTTAAAATGTAAAAACTAAAACCAAAATTCATATATGAATTTCTATGATTTAAATATGTCCCTCAAAAATCCATGAAGTAGGCCAGCAGATGGCATGGGGGTTAAGGTACTGGATCCCACAGGCCTAGCTGTGTGGTTTGAGTTCCAGAACCCGTGGATTCAAAATCATGCAGGGCATGTGTGTGTGCATGCCCAAAAGTCTTGAGAGGAAACTGGAGGAGAAGGGACTGTGGCATGGCCATTCTCCCGGGAGGGTGATTTCTCACCTTTCTTCCTTCCCCCAACTCCCTCTCTTTCTCTGATGAGTGCAAGTATCCTATAGTAAAAACAAAAAGAAAATTCATGAAGATTGATTATGACAGAATTAAAAGAATGAAAATACAACTATGGGACTAAGAGGTAGAGCTGTGTTGGGGTGATCAGGATTAAGGCCACAAGGATTGGGTCCCATTATTGAATCCTGTTACATTTAAGAAGAGTGAGTGAGGCATACACACATTTGCTCTTGTTGTGTATTGCCCTGTGATCCCTTGAGCTTCCTCAGGCCTTTGCAGAAAGTCCTTAGTAATAAAAAGTTCTTCACTAAATGCAGTCCCCTGATTTTGGGTCACCAAAACCATGAATTAAATAAATCAATATTTTTTCTTGATTTTTTTTTTCTTTTTTGAGGGGTTTTTGCTATAGGGAGTATGTGCTTGCCAGAAAGACAGAGAGAGACAGAGAGACAGAAAGTGAGAAATCACTCCCCAGGAGGGATGACCATGCCACAACCCCTTCTCCTCCATTCTCCTCTTGGGATCTTGGGCACACACACACACATGTGCCTGGCGTGAGTTTAAGCCACCTGGTCTGGGACTCAAACCACGGTAGACCACATGGGGGTCCAGCAACATAGCTATTATGCTAACTGCTGGTCCCTCCCCACTTTTTTAAAAAATAAGTTTTCTCATTTATTTCTTCCAGAGTGAAAGAGACAAAGACAGAGGGAGAGAGAGAGAGAGATAGCACCCCCAAAAGGGTCCTGAGGCCATAGTGTATCCCCAACCATAGCCAGCCTTGGATCATAGGAATGTGTGTGCCTGCCAAACTTGGGGAGGTTTCTGGATGAGAAGCCAGCACTTTCCCATGTAGGTCAGTCTTGCAGGGCATAACATTTTGCCACTGCACCATCATCCAGAATGAAACCTCTATTTTTTTTTTTTTTTTATGTAAGTACACAGAATCATATAAGCAACAGAGAATGGGCTAAAACACGAACTTGTAGTGATATTTTAGTACATGAATTTTCCTAAACACAATATTAGGTGATAAAGTAGCAGAACCATCTAAGCTATGATTAAAATTGCTCTACAGGAAGGGAGCCAATTAGCTGCTTTATACATGATAACAAACAATCTTGATTCCACTGCTACTTTTTATGATTTTAAAATTTGCTGGACAGAATCAATCAAATACGTAAACATACTCAGATCTCTTAGGAAGAAATAATGTCTACAGATAAAAGAAAGCAAAATTAACTTTATAGAGCTGAGATCCTTACTTATTTTTGGCTTCTTCTTTGCAAGTTAAATTATGAAACTGGTAATATTTATTCTCTTCATTGTTTGTGCTATTGTTTGTAAGTGTCATTATATATATATATATGCCCAATGCACTTGTCAGGTAGACAGCCCTAATTATATTTTAAGGTTATATATCCTTGTAAATAATCTAGTTTATTGGGGCTGGCAGGTGGTGTGGTGGTTAAAGGTGCTCGACTCCCACATAGCCAACCATGGTTCAAGTCCCAGACCTAGTGGCTTACTTTCTCACTTTCTCTTTCTCTCTCTCTGGTTAAATTGGAAAATGATAACAATAGTAATTAAAGTTAAAATAAAATAATTCCTTATTTTAAAAATCTAGTTTATCAAAGATACATGGCTCAATTGAAAATGTCAAGCACAATAGGATCCTTAAACCTTTATGTTACTGAAAAATAATCAAGAAAATAATGTGAATTAAGTGTGTGTGTGTATGTGTGTTTTCTTTTCCTGTGATTTTCCACATAGCATAGTGGTTCTCAAATAATGAACCTGGCCCAACAGTTTCAACAACACTAGGGAATTTTTAAAATGCAGGTCCTCGGGACCAGCAGTTAGCATAATGGCTATGTCACTGGACTCCCACGTAGTCGACCGCGGTTCGAGTCCCGGACCCAGTGGCTTAAACTCACGCCAGGTGTGTGTGCGTGCGTGCCCAAGATCCCGAGGAAAAAAAAAATGCAGATCCTCAGGTTCCACCTGCCCCTACTGAATCAGAAACTCTGAGGTTGAACTTAGAAATCTTTGTTTTAATATACCTGTTCTAAGATTCTGTTTCATTCTAAAGTTTGAGACTAGCTGACAGTAGAAGTGCCCAAAAAAGCATATGTTTTATTATGTTTGAAAATTATTTTGTATTAAAATATAATATTTGTTCAGGAAGTTCATTTTTATTTCCAGCAGAATTAATCAAGGTGTGTATCATCCTATTATATTATTCCAAGACATGTAAGATTCATGGCTGGTTTGCTGTGTCTTTCAGCATATACTTAAGTGATCATTAATTCCTTACATTCGCTTTCAAAAATTTTTTCAAGCAATGGAGTGTTAGATTTCACATGTGCTTTACTTACCTCATCGAGATAATGTTACTATAATGATCTCACTTATATGTTGCATAATTAGATCTAATATCTCTCTAATGAGGTACACCATGTTATTCCAAACTAGCTGTTCTGTCATGGATAGCAAGGGACACTACACTAAATTTTTCAAGACACTCAATAATAATAAAAGTGATCATTTCATAAAAGTATTTTTACTTCCTGTTTGTAGACTTCCAGTTTTTTCAACTGATATTAATAACTCAAAAGATGGAGTCACAAGTGTTTGTAGGAAACAGTGCATAAAAACTGTTAGGTTGAAAGATATAATAGTTATCAAGACATAACAGTAAACCATGAATATATACTGGTATGCTCTAGCATTCCTGAATTTGTACGTTTAAAGAATAAGTAACATTTGTGATATGATAGTTTAAGAAAGAATCTTTTTTTTTTTGAGAGGTTTTTGCTATAGAGTGTGTGTGCTCACCAGAGAGACAGAGAGAGACAGAGAGATAGAAAGAGAGAAATCACCCCCCCAGGGGGAATGACCACGCTGCAATCCCTTCTCCTCCATTCTCCTCTTGGAATCTTGGGTATGCATGCACACGTGCCTGGCACGAGTTTGAGCCACGGGTCCAGGACTCAGAGAGAGGTTAAATACATGGGAGTACAGTGACATAGCCATTATGCCAACGGCTGGTCCCAAGAAAGATTCTTTTACATATGAAGAATAAATTTACTAATAAAGAGTTACAAGTTAGCTGTAAGAATGCAGTAATCATTTCTTCAGTAACTGCTTTTCACGTTCAACAAATATGAGATAGAGGTAAGTGGACATATACCTGTGGGCCTTGTTTCATTGGTTATTTCCTCATAAAAATTCTTATGTGCATTTTTAAAGCAGACAAACGAATACACAGTAGACATATGTAGATATGGAAAGTGAATGACATGGAGCTATATCCCCTAGTTTATATTCGATAGTATCCCATCTCCATGCTCATGGAAATGCGCAGTATTTATCCAAACTGTATTTGCTTGTTAATGAAAGCAGAGCATGCCGCATTTTATGAAAGTGTGGTGAATTAATGGATCAGATTACTTCATCTCCTTATAGCCTGAGTCTCTACAGAAGAGGAAATTAAGGGAGACAAACTGAACTGTGATGCTTGGGGACTCCTTGATTCTGCCTGTCACTGTTTTTAAGCCGGCTCAAGGCCTCAAGGGAGTCTGGCTGTTCTAGCCTTCCGCAGCCAGCCAGACGGTAACGGCCCACTGCTTTTATTCATTACCCTGAATGTAATGCACTAAATTTAACAAGTAACACACTCAGCGGGAATTTATTGGCCTTTTGCAGCATGATTGCAAGGTAGGATATGGATATGGATTCCAATTACTGCTGACACCCAGATAAGAACAACAAAGCTGGTATATAATTATTAATCAAAGTTGATATTTTAGGGAAATGAAAATAAATAAATAAGAATCACTCTACTATTTGAAGCCAATGTTCCCAGGTTTGAAGAACTCTCCCTAGTTATGCAATAGGAACATTCCAATTAAATACAGCAATAATAAAACAGCAACGCATAAAGGCAAAGCACTCTATAAAGCAACAATTTTCACATAGAAATCATTGCATGGAGCAGATATGCAGTGGAGGACAGCTAAGCCATAAGTCCAGACACGAACTCACGTGTAGTATGTAACTACATGGTCAAATAACCAACAATCTTTAAATAAGGATTTAATATTTTCATTAGAAAAATAATTTGTGTATTGTTGCTCTTCCAGAAGGATATTATGAATAGCTGTATTAAAATGTGGTACGAGTGGCTTTTTAAAAATATGATCTTATGTTTTTATATTTTTAGTACCAGAGTGACATGACCGTAAAAGGTAAACGTGGCACATAGATGTTTATGATGAACTTCAAGGTTCTAGGGTTTTAATAAAAAGAAAAAAAGAACTGGAGAAGGATCCAGAATTAGTCACTTCAGGCAAGTGTCTATTGTAGTTATTGTTTGTTTTATAAATAAAGGCCAGAGGAATACAATATGTGAAGGCACAGGATAAAACAAACATTTATTTTACCACATTGTGTATAGATGAAAATGAACAAAAAGGAAAGTCATCCTCTACATGATTCACCCAAATGACCAGCTTAAATTATTGAAATAAGTAACATGCCTCACTGGTAAATGCTTGGATCCTCAAATTACACAGAATCATATTCTGGTTTTAATCATTACTCACTCTCTAACCTTGAACCACTAATTTAGTTTCAGCCTGTTTCCTCGGGTGTAAAATAGAGATGATCACAGTAGCTACCTGTGTTGTCCTATTAAAATAAAATAACCTGAGTAAATTATTTAATATAGTGCTGGGTACAGAGGAAATAATAAATACGAGTAACTTCATGTTATTTTTGTATTACTTTCACCTATTCAGTATTAAAATTTATTAAACCAGAAAAGAAATATCATCATAATCTTTTTTTTTTTCTTACACCTGGATATGCTTCACTATAAATTTGAGTTAGAATATTGCAACAGAGAGAAGGGACATTTTATACCCTACGGACTATGATAGCCTTGCCATGTAACTGTGAGTTAAAAGTTAAATGACATTTCTGATACTCAGCATTAAAGAATACCTGCCTTTAAGAGCATGTGGGAAAATTAGAGAAAATACTGATGTATGTGGTATATGCCCCTGAAACTTTGTATAAAGTCTGGCACCATCCAAATATAATTATTATTATTAGGGATCTTTTTTTCGACCCTTGTCTTTGGTCATCAATGCAATTTCTTCAAGTATCATTCCCATTACATAGTGAGTAAAATAAAGGATAAACATGCTTATTTGTGTTTTTAGGACCATAGAGTTAAAATACTGGAGCAAGAGCCTCACAATACCAAAGTCCTCATAAGCCAGTCTTTTCAACCATAGCAACAGCCCTCAGTCGGTGAAAAGATAAAGGCAGAAAACTGAGTAAATACAGATGAGAGAAAGAGAGATTGTGTGTGTGTGTCAAAAGGCATACACTGTGGCTAGTGATGGTACACAGATCAGGGTTTTAAACAGAGAATGGATAAATGAAGATCATTTATGTTGTGCCATGGTTTTCTTTGACAATCCTAATGATGTCATAGGTCTTACCATTGATAAGAAAGGCTTTCACTTAATTGGAATACTATGGTGGTATAAAGAAGTGCTTCTGTGATAATGCCATCAACTGACGTTTTGGAAGCTCAGACTTCACAAGGACCAAAAATCAAATGAAGCAGTTAAGAAGTAACTTGAATTTTGTTAACCTTAGGGAATTCCAACATAACAATGAATTGACTAAACTGAACATTTTAACCAAAGTTAACAGTCAAAGATCATCATAGTATAGATGATTTACTATGATATCATCATATAATATGATATATACAGTTGAATTTTTTCATTAAACCAGAATACGCTTTATTTCACTATACATAGGATATTTACAAAACTGTTTTTCCCACAAAGGAAAGAAGGGTACTACAGAAAGCACAGGTAGTGTGGTGGTTAAGGCGCTGGATCCCACATAGCTGACTCCACTGTTCCAGTCTCAGACCATAGCTTGAAGGTCATGCTGTGTGTTGGTGTGTGTGTAACCAAGTTCGTGGGAGGGGGAAAGGGGATTGTAGCATGAAGATCCCCCCAGGGGGTGATTTCTCACTTCTTCCCACCCTCTCGTGCTGTCTCCATCTCTCTCCAGTATGTGTTCATGAATGGATGTGCCTTATAGCAAGAACTAAAAAGGAAAAAAAAAGTTAATTCAGAAAGTTGCAGAGGACCAGCTAGATAGCACAAGGGTAGCATGATGCTCAAGTGATGCTGGGTCCATATGGAAGATCATGGGTTCAGTTCTCCAGTTAATCTGTAAGTGCCAGTCATTCAAGTCCACAATCAGCTGGTTGGGCAGGTTAGAGGAGGGGATCAGCATGTGGGACCCTCTCTGTAGTGACTGTCTCTTTCTTTCTCTGTCTCTCGCGTTCTTAAAATTTAAGAAAATAATCCATGAATGGAAAAAAAGCACTAGTTTATTGTGATGCAAACATTTTTTGAAATCTATGCATAGATTTTTTTTATCATATGCATTTTTCCATGAGCTTTTTGAAGATTTACAATTAGAGGCCCAGACTTCTAAATCAGAGAAACATAAATGACATAGGACTTTTGGAAAATTAGACAAGAAACTGAGTCAACTAATACTATAAGTAAATCATTAGTAAATGCTTACTTATGCTGAAGGAAATTTGTTCAATTATTCATTCATTCTACAGTGATTTATTTATTTTATTGTAAATAAAATAAATTTATGTATTATATATAATACATTTATATACTTTACTATAAATAAAATTTAAAATTTACATTTAATCCCTGTTCGTCTTTACAGTGCACAAAGTGGTCTCTACCAGCATGAACACAATGCATATTAGTCATGTCAAAGACATTACCATGTACATTATTATCAGCAGACACCTTTTCATCTACAATGATACACTCAGTGCCTTCCCTTTGTCAGTTCTGTGTTGGTACTGGGACACAGCACTGAAACCAATAGACAAGGTCACTGCCCTCATAGGTGCTTACATTCTGTTAGCAGAGAAAATACTAAATAATCATATACTTGCAATTTTAATCAGGGTGTTTACTGTAATTCTGGCCTACCTGGGGATTTAAAGCTGTTCTCAAGGAGGTGGTTAGAAAGATCTCATTAATAAGTAACTCCACATGTGCTGACTCATTTAATCCACCAAGCCAATGGGATCAACACTGCTATAATCGCCTCATTCACAGATAAGAAAACTAAAGAATGAGGGCATTAAATACTTAAGCAAATCATATGGTCAGTAAGGGGTAGAACCAAGGTTCAAACCTAGGCCATCTGGTTTTAGATTCCCCTTTTTACCAATGTGCTATAGAAGTGTCTGTGCATTTGTGAGGGAATAATGAAAACACACTCTAAATAGAAAGAAAGGCTCATCAGAAAACTCGAGGTGAAGAAAAACTCAGTACATTACAGTAGATTTCCCATAGAAATCTGAGGAATTACACACATAATTTAAACTTTTGTAGTAGTCACATTTAAGAAAATGAAAATAGAAAGTAACAGGTGAACATACTACTCAGGAGAACAATTTTGCAGTTTCATAAAACTAAACATGCAATTACTAAATGGCATAGCAACTGAACTTTTTTTTTTTCTTTTTTTTGGAGAGGTTTTTACTATAGGGCGCTTGCACTCGCCAGACAAACAGAGAGAGACAGAAAGCGAGAAATCACCCCCCAGGGGGGATGGCCACGCCATAATCCCTTCTCCTCCATTCTCCTCTCAGGATCTTGGGGATGTACGCACACGCGCCCGGCGTGAGTTTAAGCCACCGGGTCTGGGACTCGAACCGCAGTCGACTACGTGGGAGTACAGCAACATAGCCATTACGCTAACTGCTGGTCCCACAACTGAACTTTTGAACATTTACTGTAGGTCAATGAAAATTGATGTTTATATGAAAGCCTGCACAGGAATGATTATGGCAGCTTTATTCATAAGAGCAAACACTGGATCCAACCAAGGTATCCTTCAATTAGTAAACAGTTAATATCTGGCACATGCATGTCATGAGCTACCCTATAAAAATGGAGAATGGGCTATTGACATATACAAAGGTGTATCAAAAAATCTGTGGAAACATGGAATCAAAGTGCAAGTTTATTTTGTTGCAAAAATTTCTGAAATCCATACATAGTGCTTTTGCAATACACATTTTCCATGATTCATGTTCCATGAACTTTTTAAAGACACTCTCCTCCTCCATATATATAATGGCTTGGATCAATCTTCAGAGAATTATGCTAAGGAAAAAAGGCATTCTCCAAAAATACACACTGTATAATTACATTACATAACATTCATGAAATGACAAAATATAGAAATGGAGAACAGACTACTGATTGCAAAGGATTAGGGCTTGGGGGAGGGACAAGGCAAAGAAAGAGGTAGGAAGGATTTTAAAAGAGCAACATAAAGGATCTTTGTGATGAAATGACTGTTCAGTGTTTTCATGTGATGGAGGATACATGAACCTAGACACCCTATAAAACTGCACAGGACTTTATACACACATACACACACACACACACACACACACACACACACGAGTATAATTAAAACTGGGAAAATGTGAGTAAGACCGCATAATGGTTAATTTTGGTGTCAATTTGATTGGATTCAGGAATACCTAGAAAAAGCTGTAACCTGGGTGTGCCTGTGGGCATGTTTCTAAAGAAGAAAAATCCGAGTAGACTGGATGTGGAAGATGCGCCTTTGTGTAAGCAAGCACAATCCAATCAACAAAGGGCCTAGAGAGAATAAATACAGAAAATGAGTGGGTCTCTTTAGAGAGGGAGTAAGATAGACTTCTGTTGCCTTGGAAGTCAGAGTCAAGGTTCATCTGCCTCCACACTGGATTTATAGCAGAGGCCCCCTGTGTTCTCAGGCTTTAATCTCAGACCATGAGTTACATCATCAGCATTCCTGCTGCTCAGACATTGGACTTGGACTAATTCATGTTACCACAATCTCCACAATCTCAGTATCTCCAACTTGCAGACGGTCTGTTGTGGGACTTTTCAGCTGCTGTAATCACAAGTTGATTCTCTCAATAACTTGATTCATATATCTATACATATCCTACTTGTCTATCCCCTTAGAGAACCCTCACTAATATGGACCTATACCACTGACAATATCCTAGCAGCAATGGTGTGATACATTTGTAAGAAGTTACTATTGGCAAAAACTGAATAAAGGGTATAAAAGATTTCTCTGTGTTGTTCTGACAACTGCGTGTGAATCTAGTATTTAAAAATAAAAATGATAATTCTAATGAAAGAAACAATTTAGTTCATTTTATTTATTAGCCTAATATATCAAACCATTTTCATTTCATCATTGTAAGCAATACAAAACAAATGATCTCTTTCACATTTTCTCACGCTGTCCATGTGCACTAGACACATTTCATGTGCTCAACAGCCACATATGGCTAGAGGCTACCGTATCAGACTGCATGATTGTAAGGCAAGCAACAACTAGAGGGAGGACTAAGGCTTAGGGGGTAGACGTAGTTCAGGTTCCAGAGATACACCTGTAGTGAAATCCACAGTCCCTGCAATGGACCACCGGGTTGCAGGTTATGGCATTCTCCCCTTGCTTTCTCCCTCACACATTCTTCAGTCATGTTGGACTTGACTGTTCCTGGGAAACACAAAGCATACCCCCACCTCGGGACTCTTGCTCTTGCTATTTTTTTTACATGAAATCTTCACTCCCAGGTATTTCTCTAGCATGCTCCGAACCGAGGAAGCATCTCTGCTCAGATGTCTGTCACAAGGATTTTCTGACCTACTTCTAAAAAATAGCAAATACTGCCCTTCGTCAGCCCTTTCTACCACCCAACGTACTACTTTCATGTTCTCAACCGTACTTAGTCCATATGCCATCCATATATTTACCCAGTTGTCTGTCTGTCAGTCTCACACAGAAGACAGGGATTGTGTCTGCTTTATACAGGATCTCTTTTCCAGAGCCTAGAAAACTTCTTGACACACAGAAGATGCTCAATGAATATTTCTTGAGTGAATTTTCTGCTGAATAAATGAATTACATTTAAATGAATTGATTCCTCAGAAGATCTCAAAAGGGCTGCCTTAAAATAAATCTTTGAATTCAAAAACTGACATGATGAATTTCAGATACCAGGTAAAATGAGAGATAGGGAGAGAAAGTGAGAAATCACTCACAGGGAGTGGCCAAGCCATAATCCTTCTCCATTGTCCTCTTGAGATTTGGGGGCACACACACACATGTGCCTGTTGTGTTTTTCAAGCCACCAGGTCTGGGACTCAAATCAGGCAGTTAGCCAGGGATCTAGCCGCCTTAACCTCCATGCCCCTCGCTGATCAACAAGATATATATTTTTTTATTTATTCATTCATTCATTTTATTTTAATTTGACCAGAGAGAGAGAGAGAGAGAGAGAGAGAGAGCAAGAAAGCAAGTCACCAGGCCCAGGACTTGAACCGTGATCAGCCATGTGGGAGTATTCAGCATCTTAACCACCATGCCACCTCCTGGCCCCCAACAAGATACAGAGATTAAACTTTTGACTAGAAGTTGTGTTTTTTAAACATTTCCATTTATTTTAGAGAGCTTTAACTTCTAATATAATTTTTTTTGAGAGGTTTTTCGCTATAGGGCGCGTGCGCTCGCCAGACAGAGAGAGAGAGAGACATAGAGACAGAAAGCGAGAAATCACCCCCCAGGGGGGATGGTCACGCCACAATCCCTTCTCCTCCATTCCCCTCTTGGGATCTTGGGCACGCACGCACACGTGCCCGGCGTGAGTTTTAAGCCACCGGGTCCGGGACGTGAACCGCGGTGGACTACGTGGGAGTCCAGCGACATAGCCATTACGCTAACTGCTGGTTCCCCTAATATAATTTTATTTACATTTTGTTTCCATTATATAATCATTGATTAGTTGATATCTTATTGCTAAATTTACTTTTCTATCAAGTAAATTCATTCAGATGTTCTGGAAAAGAGTTACTCACTATTCCCAAAAGTGTTATCCAAAGGCCTTCTAGTATCTGGGCCTTCCATGAAATATTACCTTCTGGAGAAACATTCTTTCAATAACCCAATCAGATTTTCTTTCTTTCTTGGACTTCCATTACTGCACTAGTTAGGTACCTGAATTTTACATCTATTCTAGTTTCATTATATCAAAGCTATTTACGAAAATGTCCTCACTCCAGGAAAACAGAAGTTATCTTTTCATTTCTCAGTCACTAGCATAATGATTTGTGCTTCTCAGTTGGACTTGGATAAATATTTGATGAATTTAATTGAATTCTGTTTTTTAAATATAATGTATGCATACACCTACTCTAGAAGACATGAAGGCCAGCATTGCTAAAGATACCTCAAACACAAATTCAGATTGTCCATTATTTGCCCTAGAAAAGGACTAATATTTATTAAGCTCATGTGATGCATTAAAGATTTTACATGTGATCTCATTTAGTCTCCATAAAATATGAAGCTGGTATTATTCATAACACTATACCCATGAGAAAGAACTAGGAGCTCGGAAAGAATAATAGCTCCCAAGTTTAATGGCTAGTAAATGTTAGGATTGTACAAGTCTATGGACCTCCATATCCAAAGCATTATTTCACACTGCCTAGCAGGTATCCAATACTTCACTACAGAGCTAGCTTTTGAAGAAAAGCATAGAGGAGGACTAATAAGTCAGAGATTATCTAGATAAATACAGCAAAGATATACTGAGCTTGTAAAACCCTACCTCATATAAGATTAGGGAATTTGTGTGTTTTTAGCCAAAAGGATAGGAAGTAATATTGCACAGAAAAAAAACAGGTCCTCATTCAAAGACTTGACTCTTGGGAGATTAACCTCTAAATCCTTGAACTTGCCCAAGTGATAGTAATGTCTTTGTTTGTTACTCATTGTGGGTCCTAGTATAGTAATCATACTCATGTAAAAAGCTCCAATAGAAACTTGGAACACCAAAGCCTAAGTGATCATCCCTGGTTGGCAATTCTCTATGTGTACTGCTATGATTTGAATGTGCTTAGAAAAAAGTATGTGATGGAAACTTGGTTCCTAGTGCAACAGTCTTAGGTGGTGAGAGGCTGTTATTAGGCCATGAGGGTGGAGTGAATGATTAATTCTGTTATTGTGGAAGTGGGTTTGTTATAAAAGGGGAAGTTTGGCAGCCACTTAATCTTTCCCCTTTGTCCTCTTGCTCTTCTTTCTTCAACCATGTGATAATGCATCAAGTCCCTCTTCAAATGTCAGCCTCTTAGTCTTAGACTTTTTAGCTTCTAAAATTGTGAGAAATAAATTTCTATTCATTAGAAATTACTCAATCTTCAGTACCTTGTTATAGCAGCACAAAACAGACTAAGACATGTATCTTCACACATCAGTAGTAGATGAACACACCTGAAGGCGATGGAAAGTTTGAACTTGTAGCCTTTCTGTGTGTCTTTCCCTTTGGCCTATGTTTTGTATTATATCCCTGAAGTAAATGAAATAAGTTTCATTGAGTTCCACGAGTCTCTCTAGTGTGCTATTGAAGGTGTTTTGGGGAAATCTCTGACTTGGAGTTGGTTTCAGAAATAAGGTGGTTTTATGTGACCCTTTCCCTTTAATTCTGTAGATGGATCCTAATTCCTTGCAGTTGGGCTCAGAAACCTCAGGCAGCCTTTGTGGTCTGGAAGACTGTAGCCTTAATTCCACATAGATGCACAATAATAATACTACAATTTTAGAGATTCTTAAACATTTATCATAGAAAATTAAATATTCAAATGTGAAGAGACATAAAAACTCACCTCCATTTATCAAAATACTATTATGTAGATATACCTGGCATTATTCTAGAGCCAACATTCAGTTCAAAATAAGAAAGAACTTATTAGAAATTAAGCCTAACTGAAGATGTTATTAGCAGCCTCTGAAGGTAGCAAGCTGCCCATCTTTGAAAATGTTAATTCCTAGAGTAGAAATCTATAGCCAGATATATTGCTAAAGGATTCCAGCCTTGGAGGAGAGGATAGATGATTTTTAAGGTATTATCTAACTCTAACACTCTTTTATTTTATTCTGTTTCTTTGGAATGGCAATAAATTAAGCCAAGCTTATATGTGTAATAGGTCAAGGTCTTACATTTGCCTCTTATAAAGATTAACTTTGTTTTGCAGAAAAATACCAGATCATAGGGGGCAGACAGTGGAGCAGTAAAACATGACTTCTCTGTGAGGCTGACCTCATGGGAAGGTTCCAGAGACCTCCCTGATGTGGGAAGGTTCCAGAGACCTCCCTGATATGCTGGGCATGTACATGCTCATCAACAGAAGCTGGGTGAAGGTGGGGTGGATGAAGACACTGTTGGGAGTATTGTCTCTCTGTCTATCTCATTCCCTCATGGAAATAATAAATAAATAAACTAAAAAAAAAAAAAAAAAAAAAAAAAAAAAACACACCTACCAGGTCACTCTTAATGTAATCTAACTAGCTGACCACATATAAGTGTACAAAATAGACAAAAAGAACGTTCTTGGAAGGAACATTTACAGTTGTATTACACTGGCTCACCTCCTCCCATATTAGTTGTAATTGTCAGGGAAAACTACAAAAGGTTTCCTGTCAAATGTGAATGAAAAGTATACCTTTTCTGAGAAACTTTTCTAACACCAATACAGAATTTTAAATGTACCATGAGAACTGATATTCTGTTATAAATCAGTCAGACTATAGAAAAACCTTTTCAAATGAATCATAATGGTTATAAACAAAATCTAAAATTATCACACAAAAACTCAACTACACACTTGACAACAATTGAACTTAATGCAAAATATATTTACTTGTATATTCAGAAAAAGAAATTCATTTCATACTGTAATTTGCCACTAAATGCTATCAAATCAATAGCTTCTGAAATATGACTTCTGAGGCTTCTTGAATAATTGCCATTTCTTTATACTCAACTAAATTTTAAGTAAAATACTAAGAATATGGGTATTATTGACACAATGAAAACTGACCTGTTCCATGTTAAGCTTCATTTCACACACTTCTCTTAATATTCTGATCAGCACTGTGAGTACAAACCACATGAACATGACTTACCTAAGATAGCTAATTTCATGTGTTATAAAATATGACACGACAGGGACAGCAGACGGTGTAATGGTTATGTTGCTGGACTCCCACATAGTCAACCGTGGTTTGAGTACTGGACCCAGTGGCTTAAAATTCATGCCGGGCTCTTGTGCATGTGTGCCTAAGATCCTGAAAGGAGAATGGAAGAGAAGGTATTGTGGTGTGGTCATCCCCCTGGGGGGTGATTTCTCACTTTCTCTCTGTCTCTCTTTGTCTCTCTAGTGAGTGCCCATGTCCTACAGCAAAAATCTCTCTCTTAAAAAGAAAAAAAAAAGAAACAAGAAAAAAGAAAATAAGAATCCCGTTGTATAAAAGGTTAAGTTCCAAAGAAGGAGGAAGAGGGGAGTTACTATTCAATGGCCATGAAATTTCAGTTAACCAAGACAGACAAATTCTAGAAATCTGCTGTATGACATGGTGCCAATAATCAGTGATAACGATTTGAATACTTAAAACTCTGTTAGAGGCCAGCAGATGGCATGGTGGCTAAGGTGCTGGATTCAAACATGACCAACCATGGTTCAAATTCTAGACACAGTGACTTTGAAATCATGCCAGGCATGTGTGTGTATATGTGGGAAATCCTGAGAGAGAATGAAGAAGGGAGTGTGGTGTGACCACTTCACTTGCGGAGTGATTCCTCACTTTCTCACTCTGTCTTTCTTGGGGACTGTATACACCCTATGGCAAAATACTAAAAACTAAGCAAATAAACAAAGAACTTTTAAAAGGGCAGATCTCATGTTAAGTGTTCTTGTCACAATAAAATGTAATTTAAATGAAAATAATCCCATCATGTGGAAAAGGACTTTTTCTTTTTTTTTTTTTTTTGAGAGATTTTCACTATAGGGCACGTGCGCTCGCCAGACAGACAGAGAGAGACATTAGAGACAGAAAGCGAGAAATCACCCCCCAGGGTGGATAGTCACGCCGCAATCCCTTCTCCTCCATTCTCCTCTCGGGATCTTGGGCATGCATGCACCCGTGCCCGGCGTGAGTTTTAAGCTACCGGGTCCGGGATGTGAACCAAAGTCAACTACGTGGGAGTCCAGCGACATAGCCATTACGCTAACTGCTGGTTCCCAAGGATTAATTCTTTTTTTTTTTTTTTTTGGAGAGGTTTTTTTTTTTTTTTTTTTTCACTATAGGGAGCGTGTGCTCGCCAGACAGAGAGAGACATAGAGACAGAAAGCGAGAAATCACCCCCCAAGGGGGATGGTCACGCCGCAATCCCTTCTCCTCCATTCTCCTCTCGGGATCTTGGGCATGCACGCACAAGCGCCCGGCGTGAGTTTTAAGCCACCGGGTCCAGGACACGAACTGCGGTCGACTACGTGGGAATCCAGTGACATAGCCATTACACTAACTGCTGGTTCCCAAGGACTAATTCTTGATCCAACTTTGCAGAGTATCTTATTTCTATAAAACACAAGAATGTGTGAAATAAGTGGAATAGGTAATAGAGCAGTTATACCATAGCTGAATAAAAATGTCATTGACAATTCAATATGTACTTTAAAAAATCCCTAATATTCACAACATAATGTAATGTCCAATGCCAAATAAGACAATTTTGACAGTATCCTTTATTTGATTATTACATATTGTATATGTGCTTTGCAAAACCTGAGCCATGAGGTGGTGTGGTGAATAAGGCACCAGATTCATACAATGGCTTACCATGGTTCAAGTCCTGGAGCTGGCAGCTTGCTTTCTCACTTTCTTTCTCTCTCTATCTCTCTTAGTCAAATTAAAAAAATAATCATTAATTTAAATTAAATAATGTAATTCTAAAAAGAAGTGTTCCACAAAGATGTACAATGACTATATGTAAACTAGAATCACAGCTAAAAAAAAAATTTAAAAAACCCAAAGCAGAAAAAGTGGTGATCTTAGGATTGCTATGGATATCTTTGTCCATTTTCCCAATATCCTTATCATTTTGCTCCAAAGGTTCTACCTCTTCAGGTTCATAACTGTGGCAAGTTGCATATTAAATGAAGTAGCTTGTTTAAAGCAAAAATTCTTTTAAAATAATAACAATAATATAAAAAAGAATATATTAGAACATGCATTTTTGTTTTATTACAAAAGGCAATAGGAAAATAGAGGTATAAGAAGATTCCAAAATTTCATTTTGTAAATTTGTGTAACTTTTTCCAGAAAACCCTCTCCAGTTCCTGATATGGAATTAAAACAGGTTCAAGAACTTCAGAACTTGAAGACAACTAATTAACCTAGTAAAATACAGCTCTCAGAGTCATAGTAAAATATTCTCCAACAGTTTCAAAAAAGAGTATAAGTCTAATTTTAGTGATATATTATTGAATCATTGAAATATTTATACATGTTACCATAGCTTTGAATAAAAAGTATCCATCCTGTTAAAAAATTAACTATAATGTAATTAGTCCCAATAAGTATACAGTAGAAAAACATATCCTTTTTTTTAAAGAATTATTTTATTTACCTTTATTTATTTATTTATTTAAATTTGATCAGAGAGGGACAGAGTGAGAGAGAGAGAGACATAGTGGGAAAGCAAACTGCCTGATTCGGGACTGGAATTGTGGTTGGCCATGTGGGAGTCCAGCACCCTTAACCACCGTGCCACCTCCTGGCACCAAAAAACATATCCTTTTTATGTCTGGCAAGTGGGATATGACATTAGAGTTGTGTCATAATGAGCTAACTGACTATAAATTAGAAGCCGGTAATGGAGGCCAGCAGATGACATAGTGGCTACGTTGCTGAACTCCCACATGGCTGGTTTGAATCTCGGACCTGCTGGCTTGAAAATCACGTGTGTGTGCATGCCCAAGATCCCTGGAGAAGGAAGGAGAAGGGATTGTGGTCTGCCATCCCCCCGGGGGATAATTTCTCACTCCCTTCCTCTTCTCCTCCCTCCCATGCTCCAGAAAGTAACATGTACCCTAAAGCAAAAAAAAAAAAAGGATTAAAATTTTTTTTTTTTTAAATAATGAAAACTGCTAATGGGGAAAGCCAGTCCACTTGGTCATTAAGGTGACTAGATCCCACATGGCTAACTGTGTAGAGTCCTGGACTCTGACCTGATAAACACACCAGGCACGTCTGCGTGCATGCCCAGAATCCTGAGAATGGAGAAGACATTGCTCCCACCCCGGCCCCACCAGGGGACACTGTCTCTCTTTCTTTCTCTTTCTCTCTCTCTCTCCTGCAAGTGCATGCACCCTATAGAAGGAAAAAACAAACAAAAATGACAACGACAACAACAACAAAAACAAGAAACAAGCCAACCCATTAAACTACTAACGTTTTCAGGTTTTTCTTTTTCTTTTTTTTAATAATGAGAATCAGAAAGGCAATCATGAAGGTGGTTTTTTTAAAAGCCACAAATTTCTGAAGGGACATAAACAATCAAATACCTTTTCTCTATTCCCAAGAACATACACATATATTTTGCAAAGACAACTGATGTTTTATATCATGTTTTTATATATTTTCTAAATATTTGTTTCTTGAGAGAGAGATGCAAACCCAATAGGGTCCTCATGCTACAATCCTTCCTCTTTCTCAACCAGCTATGGTCACATGCATGTGGACCCACCATGCACAGGAAGGTCCCAGGATGCAAACTTGAGGCCTTCCCATGAGGGTCCAGTTGCATTTCAGTAGGGCCATCCTGTGGCCTCTCATGTTTTTATATTTTATCTCAACTTTTTTTCCCAGGATAGTAACAAGGATGTACCATTTTCTTGGAGCAGGCTGGAAGGTTCACCATGTTCTACCAGAAGGAAATCCTGATGCTTTGAAATGCCCCATAACTGGTTCCATATTGGTTTTCTCTAAGCGTAATGATTAGAGAGGTAAGAGTCATCACAGAAGTCTGATTATATACAATATTTCTAATCTTTATTCTGAGAATAACATGATTATTCTACGTTGTAGAAAGTCTAAATACAAGCTTGTGTTTGTTTAGGGCCACTTCTACTGGAAGCTTTACATAATTCAATGCAGTTTCAGAGACCTGAAGAGAATAATCTGATATCACTAGTATAATGCTTCTAAAACCTGCTCATGGTGGAATCATTGAAGATTATCTTTTTGAAATATTATATAATTATGACAAATTAGATTTTAACATATGACCTAGAAATATTAAATTAGATGAGGTAACCATAATATATGGTCATAATAAAAAACCACAAACATCCTTCCACTTAGCCACAACATAAAAGCAGTTTTTCCATGTGCTTCCTGTTGAACAAGATACTAATTTATGAATGATTACTGTTGAAACAAAAAAATGAAAGGAATTTGACTGAAACACATCAGTCCCACACAGAACTTAGGAGAAACAGGGAAAGAAGGACATAATTAATGATACTATAGGGATGAAATCAGCAAACTCCAGAATGAGGGAGATGATAAAAGACAAACTGTCCAGTTTCAATGAATAAATACAAAAGAACTCATAGGAAGGGGAAACTATAGATTAAAAAGCACTTTGGAAATATGTTAACCAAATGACACGTATAGGCCTTGTCAGAATCACCGTTTAAACAATTAACTTTAAAAAAAAATATGAGATAGTCAGAAAAGTTTATACATATATGGGATATTTGATATTAGAGAAGTATCATAAGTATTTTTAAGAGTAAAAATGGTATTGTCATTTAAAAACAGTGCTTATCAGGCCAGCCAGTGGCATAGTCGTCATGTGGTAGGATCCCACAAGACCGAGTGCATGTTTTGAGTCTTGGACCCATCAGTTTGAAAAATACCACGCTTGTATGAATGCCCAAAATCCCAAGAGGAGGAAGAAACAGAGATGGGGTTGTGGCATGACCATCCTCCATGAAGGATGCTTTAAAGGAGAAAATTCACCTCATTCGGTAATATTTGAGGGGCAGGGAGGATTCTATCCAGGACTTGGCTGAGGTTTTCCACTAACAAAACGAATATTCTAGAGTAAAGAACTTCAAGAAGCAGAGTAGTTTAACTACTATAAGACCAGTGTTTTGAATATTAACCAAAAGAAACATAGAAAAAAAGATTAAGGTTAGCTAAAAGGTAGAAAGATACACTCTCTTTCTTATTTTATAGAACAGACACTAAACCATACTTGTTAACAGATGTACAGAAAGCTTTACAGGTTGAAGGAGATGTATGAAAGAGACTGGAGGGTAAAAAATAGTTATAACATCATTTTTGAAGTATTCAAAACAGTATATATTAGCCTTTTCTCTCAAAGATTGTTTAGATCTAAGCTTGTGTATTTATCTTTTCAATGTCCATATGTATTTTTCATTCATTTCTTTCAGATTGATATGCATTTTGAAATTTACTCAAATCATTGTCAATATGTGACCTATTATTTTACCAGTTGTATACAGCTGAGGTACTACTGTACTTTATGTGGCCAAATAATGTATGAGATTCATGGTACCAATTCAATCTGAGGGGCTGCCTCAACACTTGAGTAGAACCTTTACCCTTCTGTTGGCCCCATCCCGGGTCTTAAACTCGATGGAGTGTATTTGTTTGGAGTATAGTCAATTTGAACTCACTATTCAATCAATAATTGAACTCTGTTCCTAAGATGCATTCTGTTTAACACTGAAGGAAAATAACACAGCTTGACCCTTGTCAAGTGTTATGAAGAGCTGCAGTCAAGTGGAGACTTCTTTTATTCTGATTGGAGTATTTTGTTGCTATTTTAACCTTGAACTGGGCAGAATCATGAATAGCGACATAAAATTCCTTTATCTTTGTTGTTTTAATGTTAAGAGGCCTTATTAACAAAAATACATTAAAATTGGATCAAGTCTGTAGCTAAACATTTTAATGCATAAAATAACTTAAACTTAGATGATAATAGTTACCATGTATTGAAAAGGCATTTTAATTAAACACTGAGTTCAGAGGTCTGTATACTTTTTCATTACTTATTGGCATTTCAAGAGATTATCCAGCCAGTTGCTTCTATCAAGTTCACCACTTCTTCCAGAGACTGCATAGGTAAGGAACAAAGTTACTGTATAATAACTTTTAAATATGTATCTAGCAATAGGTTTCTAATGACTCAGGAGGCTACCTTTTCCCAACTCTACCTTTTCCCAATCGCATTAGTATTTTAGTATAGCCATGGTGGGAGAATTTGCACAATTAAAATCAGGAAATGTCCTGGCCCAACACCCAGCACAAAGTCAGAATCCATGTGCATCTGAGGTGGGCTTTCCCTGCCCCTTTAACTGGAAAAAGCTTCTGCTCCAAACCCCTCCTTCCAGCCCAACACCCAGCAAAAAGACAGGTAGGAAGTAACATATAATATATCAGATGACCAGAAACCACCACCGCAGAGGCACAAGAAATATGGGAAATCAAGAAAATATCTCTCCCCCAAGGGGAAAGAACAGCCCTTCATCATCCACAAATGGTACAGTGGAACTCCGGGAAATGTCAGATAAAGATTCTAGGATATTTATAGTGACAAAGCTAACAGAGATGCAAAAGGAGAGAGACAATGAATTCCAGAAGATGCAGGAGAAAAGAGACAATGAGTTCCAGGAGGTGAGGAAAGTCTTCCACAATCTGAAAGAGGAAATACACACCATAAAAAGAATCAAATGGAACTGTGAGAGATGAAGGCTGTAATTCAGGAAATCAAAACCTCCCTTCCAAGTATTAAAAGCAGATTAGATCATGCAGAAGATCGAATCTCAGATGTAGAAGACAGAACTTTTGATCTAGAAAAATTCACCAAAAAGACTGAGAAAATAATCACCCAAAAATGAGAATAATATACGAGTAATATAATCGGTATCTCAGAAAGTGAAGAAGCTAATCAGGGTATTGATAATCTATTCCATGAAATCCTGGAAGAAAACATACCATACCTAGAGAGTCATTCAAATATCCAAACCCAAGATATACAAAGGATACCATATAGAATCAACCCAAGAAGATCTTCTCCAAGGCACATCATACCCAGATTGACCAAAACCACTTACAAAGATATTAAAATTGGCAAAAGAAAACATCAAGTTACTTTCAAAGGATATCCCATCAGGCTAACAACAGACCTCTCATCAGAAACAATGCAAGCAAGGAAAGAATGGGAAAATATATTCAACGTGTTAAGTGAAAAGCAATTTCAACCAGAAGTACTGTATACAGCAAGATTACCTTTCATTTGGGGAGAAAGATAAAAACATTCTCAGATAAACAAAACCTGAAAGAAATCACCAACACCAGGCCAGCTCTTCCAGAAGTTCTGAAGGAAGTACTATACCAGGAAAACTAAAGACAGACAAATAAGAGAACCAAAAATGACCAAGAGAAAGACCAATTTAATGGTAGGAACAAATTCTGAAATATCAATAATAATGTTGAATGTTAATGAAAAGTTCAGACCTCAGTAACACTCTACATTCAGCAAGAGTTTACATGAGACTGAACCGGTGAAATAGAATTCTGTGTCTTTTTTCTAAAGCATTACTGATTTTCTTCTATGCTTTGTTTTTCAGACTTAAAAATTTTTGTTTTCTTTTGAGTTGTTGGGTACAGCAATTTGTTAAAGAACTTTTAAAATTGAAACCTAAACTTTTCTTCCTTCTTGACCAGTTTGCAATTGGAAAATATTTGTGAGCACTCTTATTTTGTAGCAGAATGGTTATTTGCATAAGTTCAATAATACAATAGTATCTGTTCCCTTGCATCAGAAATTGAATTCTTTTTTTTTTTTAAGAGGCTTTTGCCATGGGGCACGCATGCTCACCAGACAGACAGACAGAGACAGAGAGACAGAAAGCGAGAAATCACTCCCCAGGGGTGTTGGCCATGCTGCAATCCCTTCTCTTCCATTCTCCTCTCGGGATCTTGGGCACACACGCACACGTGCCCGGCGTGAGTTTTAAGCCACCAGGTCTGGGACTCGAACCATGGTCAGCTACATGGGAGTCCAGTGACATAGCCATTACACTAACTGCTGGTCCCCAGAAATTGAATTCTTATGGGCCTTTGTGCAAATAACAGACCAAACTGAGATTAACATTATTATTATTATTTTTATTATTTTTGCAAATAAGTTTATACTTCTCTTTAGTAAATGGGGGGATGGAGGGAGAGGAAAACAAATTGTTTAAGAAGAAAATTACAGTGCACTTGTCACTAGATTCTAACTTTGTCCATACTTTAAGATCTTTGTGAATCAATAAAATGAGAAAAATAAAAAGTTTAGTATGGAAGGGAGGGAAAGGAAAAGAGAAGAAAAAAATGGGTAAAAGTATGCTTAATTGTCAAAAAATTAGAAGCTAAGCTGTTTGCTGATAATGTATATAGTAATATCCTTGTCTTGACTGACATGCACAGTTTTTGTGCTGGAAAAAGAAATGTATACTGTAAAAATGTGATAAAAATGTACATTAAAATAAATAAATAAATATTTTTTAAAAAATCAGGGAATGTCTGTTTCTCTCCTCCCCAGAGCCATTTGTTAGTCATTTCCCAACACACATCCCTGTGAGTTTCTCTCACTTATTCTCCAAGAAGAATTTATTACCGGGAGTATAAGACATTGCTACCACAAAGACAGTTTATAGAGCTAGGACCTAACTTTAAACAGATAAAGGGAAAGGAGAGTGATGAACCTCAGTAGTCCTGTCACCTAGCTATTCTACTTACTAGTCATCCCTGATTTGTTTCATTGCTTTAAAGAACAGGGTGAGGGAGCCATGGTCCCACGGGCATTCTTTCTTTCCTGGTGGGGAGTAGGAGTTGGGGAAGATTCTTTATGTAAGAGGTAAGCAAATGATAGCCTGTGAGCTCCAACTGCCAAATTCCCATTTTTATAAATCACATTTTATTGGAACACTGCTAGGCCCAGTTGGGTATGTGTTGTCTATGGCTGCTTTCACACCTCAACAGAGGTGCTGAGTAGCTGTGACCCAGGCTTTATGGACCACCAAGCCAAAAATATTTACTCTTTGGCCCATTACAGAAAACATTTTACATGAATGACTGGGTTAGTGAAGTGTTTTGTACATGGATAAAGCTTTTGGGGGGACTTAGTTCATGCAAGAATGAGGTGGGGATAAACTAAGGTTGTCTTTTCTCTATCTGATGAAGAGAGCTGCAAATATCGAAACTGTGTCCCTACATTTCATCATCACTTCTCAGGCAATTTCATTATGAAGGGAAAGTTTCATTCATTATGTCAGAAAAACAGTGATGTACTGATTTCACATAGGCTAGTATACCCAGGCACTCGATCTGGATCTCTTTATTCAGTCATTAATTAAGTTATCCATTAAACAGATATTTAGTAAAGACCTACGAGGGTCCAGGCTATTAGGCACCAGGGATCTATCCATGAATAATCAAAACCCCTTTTCAGATAGGACTTATATTTTAAGGGGCGAGGCATAAGACATGTACTTGTTTGCTTGTTATCTAATACAATATCAAGAAGTAATAATCAATATAAAGAAAATCTAAAGGGAGAAAGGTGCTGGACACTGAATAGGATGCTTTTTTTTTTTTTTTTTGGAGAGGTTTTTCACTATAGGGCATGTGCGCTCGCCAGACAGACAGAGAGAGACATAGAGACAGAAAGCGAGAAATCACCCCCCAGGGGGGATGGTCACGCCGCAATCCCTTCTCCTCCATTCTCCTCTCGGGATCTTGGGCACGCACGCACACGCGCCCGGCGTGAGTTGTAAGCCACCGGGTCCGAGACGCGAACCGCAGTCGACTACGTGGGAATCCAGCGACATAGCCATTACGCTAACTGCTGGTTCCCTGAATAGGATGCTTTTAAAGATTTTTAGTAAAGACTTCCCTAAGGAGATGACATTTGAGCAGAGAGATCAGAATGTAGTAAAGGAGCATGTCCTGAGTCCCGAGCAAAGGGAACTGCAAGGGCTGAGGCTCGCAGGAGGCGTATGCTCAGCTGGCTGAGGAAAGGCAAGGTGGAGAGTGAAAGATGAAAGACGGGAAGAGGCCTGGGAGATGATGTTTCAATAAAGTTGCATTGGGCTTTGTAAACCCAGCAAGGACTTTGTATATTATTATAACAACATGGAAAACTACTGGGAAGTTGTGAGGAAGGTGCTGGCTTACAGTAATTTGCAGTTTTGATTAGCACCCTAACTCCTCTGTGGAATAGAGACTACAATGGGCAATAAAAAGGAAAAAGACCATCTACAAGACTGGAAGGGATGAGCCATGTGCAGAGGTCACCGGGAATGAGAAGAAGACAATCAAGGGATTTTTGAGTGAAAATGCTTATACACTCCGAAAATCCTCTAAAATCACATGCTGGCATAATTCTTACTACATGGAACAGCAAGGGTGGAAGAATTCATATAGTCATTCGACAAACACTTTTGGATCATCAGTAAGAGGAGAACAGGTGCTATGTATGTGAGGTTAGAAGTTGAATGAAATCCAGGGAAGTGAAAAATAATAGGCACCATTGAGTTCCTCACATTTCAGCTCCTTCTCTTACTTCATACAAACTCTCTTTGCTCTGACCTCAGCCCTCTCCACTAGGTTCTAGGAACCTATGGCACCTCTGGGGCTAAGACTGCTCTTACTCAGAACACCTGGGGCTGCCAGTGCTCTGGTAATGGGAATGGAAGGAATAGAGTAAAATAGAAGATGGTCCCCAATGCGCATGCACATGCACACACACATCCTAGTTCCAAGGTACAATTACAGACTCTTCTAATCTTTCTTGCTTAAAATTTTACCTTTGGAATGTCATTGATTCATGTTTCAGTTAGAGTGAACTCAAGTCTCCCTGTTCCTTTCCTGTCCTTTCAGGATAAGGTTCTGGACAATACAGACTAAAATTCTCCAATGGATTTCCTTGAAGCTCTTACCCATTATTTGACAAGCAGAGGCAAACCTTGTCTTACTCAGCTCCCAGTTCTCTGTGTTGCCATTCATACCAGTTTGATCTGTTCACAAAGTTATGTTCTTTCTTTGTCCTAAACAAAGGGCATTTCTTTGAACTGACTGAAATCTCCCAGATACAACCTGCGAAAGTAGTTAGTTTTCCAAACCAGCAAGATTAAAGCCCTGAGTGAACATTTTGGCATTTTAGCAGAGTGCTATGGTAACATTGCTCCCTGTCACATGGGTCTGCCTGTGACTCCAAAGGAACCTTTATTGTCAGCTAAAACTCAGGTACATACAAGTAGGAGAAGGGCCTGAATAAGCTGGCAGATGGTACTCAAAGCTGAGAATGAAAGTACCAAGCTAATATTCTTGACAACTGGTTTTAAATTCTAAATACTGTGGATTCCTCATTGCCACAAAAGGTACTTCAATGTGACCCCAAATTATTAAAGAAGCAGGGAAATAATGTCTATAAAAAGTTTGATATATTCCATAAAAATATATAACTGCATCAAAATTTATGTATCATATTGTTGATATATTCTAAATTTTTAAAATGCCCAATGTATATAATCTCCACCATACTTTTTATTAGTGATATGATTATTAAGAATAAAATAAAATAAGGACTTGGAAATTCCCCTAGGTGTGGGTGAGGTGGACAGGACTTCCTCTCTCTCGGAACTGAGGCATAGAAGCGTGTGCCTGGGGAACTCGGAAGGGTTAAAGTTTTGTCTGTGACACTGAAATTGAGGCCAGCTGTAGGTCATATTCACGTCCCAGTCACAGGAAAATGAACCTGTGAGACAGAACCTAATTATCTGCTAAACCAAAAGCCAGTCTCAGTTCAATAACTTACGACAGAGCTAGCAGCCAGATATAGTGTTACCATGGCAACTTTGGAAAAAGCTTCATGCAGTTGAGAATAAGGAGGAAGGGAAGGAGACTGTAACCCTAAATGTGCTGTAGCCGTTTGATCTTGGACAAGTGGGTCTGTCTAGAAAACCAGGTTATCCTATCTACATGCCTACCAATATCTATTCACTTTAATATCTGCTACAATTATTGAAAAGAAAAATGCAAATTGCAGTGTCTTTTGGGTTATAAAAGGACCCACTAGTTAATGGCTAAAAGGGAATTCATTTTAAAGAGAAAAATATAAACCTTCTCCTCCTTCATCCCATTCCCAATTACAGATAAGGAAGGACACAAAGCGTGAGGATTCTTGACTACCTCATCATTGTAATGAATGAGTTTGTATCCACAAAATTCACTGGCACCACATATTCTCCTCTCCTCAAATACTGAGATAATTTTGAGGGAAAACTTTCAGGAGTTGAACCAATAATATTCTCTTCTTTTAAGGAGTAGAAGTAGAATTGGAGAGTAAGGGAGACATTTTTTTTTCTTTGTAAACTCTGCCTAAACTTTCAGGTGAAATCATTTCCTGGGATAGTGAATTAAGAAAAAAAAATCAAACATTAGAGGGAGGTAAGCTCTGCCTTGGTCATTTTTCTTGCCAGTTTGTCTTTCTAGCTCTTTATGGACTAGCACTGGAATTCTGAATTTGGAAGATGATATGGCCACATGTACATAAAAACTTCAGAAGCCAGTTACCATGAATACTATGAAAACAGCAATTCCCTAAAAATATTAACAGAAGAAACAAGAGCTTACCATACAGTCATATGCACTTAGAATTTTAAAGTACATTCTCTGTTTTTCAAAAAAAATCATTCCCAATGGAGACAAATTATGCTAAAGCTTGTCAGTTAAAATTATTTCATTTCAACATATTTGACAATTTGGATATGTCATTAATGCTGCAATAAGATACTGTAGTATATATTGTTATCCCCTAGGTTTGCTATCCAGTTGTAATACTAAACTTCAGTCTCACAGATACCTATGAATAAATATATAGATATAGCAGTATGTTTCTTTATGTATAACTCATAAATACACTGAATTTGGAATAAGAAGAGGAAAGAATATGGAGATGAAAAATATCCTTTTCATATGCATGAATAACTTTGCAGTAATGCAAATGAGAAACAAAATAGAAAGTAGGTTTCTTCTAGCAGAAATATGACTAAGAACGTAGAGCAACTTGAAATTTGTCAATAAATTACTTATGATATCTGTGAATTTTCTTTAAGATGCCACATCCTTTAAAAACATGTTGCCACATTATAGTATATGTTCAGTATATAATTGTGTAAATATGAAAATCCACAAGTTCACATTTATTTAAACTATCGTGATGCATGGAAAAGAACTGTAGGATTGTAAGAAGATGAAAGGTGTGTGTTTGGGGTAAAGGGCAGGATAGAAGAGCAATACCAAAGGCCCAAATGAATTTTCTGATTAATTTCCAGGTAGAAGTAACCTAACCTGTGCTTGTGACCCAACTTAGTTCCTTTTCAAGTAAATAGAAGCCAGAAAGTATGCTTCTTTCTAAGACAAATGAGTCTGGGTTTTGATTGTTAAAATGATTGAAAAGATGCCAACTAAAACAAAGATGTTCAATATATTGTTTGAATCCTGTTACTTCTAATATAAGTTTTTCTCTCAATCTTTCCACTTATATGAATTAATCAGGAAAGAAAATGAAACAATTTTATCATAAAAGCACCTGAAAGATCTATTGATTCAAATGCTTTTATATTTTAGCCTTATCACACATGATTAGCTTGCAGATATGAGCTTAGTAATGATGCAAAGCACCAAATTTCACTGGATTCTCTGTTCCACTTGAATTCCCAGGAAAGATATTGGAAGACCTAACAAAGAAATCCTACTGTTTTTCTCACAATGTGTTTAGTCAATGGTTTTGAACATATTCTGCTATGACTTTACAAAGACTAATCTTTCAAAACCGTTCCATTGCATATTTTCTGTAACATCATTTACGTTTCCTGTATGTTTGTGGGTAGGTGTGTTGTTTTTGTGTGTGCTTTATTTCTAATTGTAATCTAAAAATCCATAAGTGAGAACTGTGTGAAACATATGCTCCATGCAGCATAATTAACGCTAAACAAATACAATAAAATAAATTGTAGCTGAAATTAATTTTACAACTTAAAATAAGCCAATTGCCATATGGGAGGTATTTAATGTGTTTGTTGACTGAGTGAGTAAATAAATGAGCCTATCTGTTAAGGATGAAGGAATTGAATATCTGTATAAAGACAAAAGGAGATAAAATCTTGAAATAACTTAGAAAGACTAAATCCTATGTTACCCTGGGATAAACTATGTGAAAAAAAAAGGTTCTAGTTTTCAAAAGTTCTTTTTAAAATTTTATATATATGTGTGTGTGTGTGTGTGTATATATATATATATATATATGTATATATATATAAATATATATATAATATTTAATCACAATATAGTGTCTAATGCACAATGTGGTTTTTCCCAACATAAATACAGTGCATATTAATCAAGTCAACAACATTACCATATACATTATTATCAACAGATAGCTTTTCACTTTAGGGTCTATAACCCCTTCTTACCCACCTCCTCCTATACTATCTGTAGTATCTACAGTTGCCCTCTGCAATATTATTCCTTCCTATCTTTTATCTTATTTCACTTACTAAGAAGGAAAAGAAAAAGGGAATCTAGAAATGTAGTTTTCACTACTGAATCTATCATTTTAAAAGAGACTAGAATGATATACTCTCATGTATTTCAGAACATAAGAGAATTTAGTGTCTAATAAAGGTAGACTTCCATCTCTGATTTCTACTTTCTCCCCTTTAGGGCCAGCCACTGTTTGTGTGGCCTCCATTAACTTCCACTACTATGTATCTCAGTGTTGGTCTTCCACCCTTGCAAAATTATGAAACTGTTCCCTCAGCAGCAAAACTACATGCTGCCACTTTCAGAGAGCCCATCTTACCCCTGTTCTTAGCTTTACTTGGTTTTTTGAACCCAACGTAGCTCCATAGTATCTTCCATATGTTGTCAGCTACTTCTTTGATACCACTTAAAGACATGGGAAACTTTTCCAGATTTTTCCATGTACTGCTAAAAACATTCCTGGGTGAAGGTGATTAGTTAAGGATTGAGAGATGGAAGATAGTTCAAACTTTCTCTAGTTCTGCCCTGCTGCAATTCTTAACAAGCAGCTGCAAGACTTTTCCCAGGCTTCCAGGTAGGAAGGGATGATAACCTCTTTGATTTTTATGTCTTCATACCTATCTAAGTGGTTTGTATTACCCACTTCCCTCCCCCTAGAGGGTACAAAACTAGACCAGCAGTTGGCATAATGGCTATGTCTCTGGACTCCCATGTGGTCAACCGTGGTTTGAGTCCTGGACACAGTGGCTTGAACTTATGCTGGGCACATGTGCGTGCATGCCCAAGATCCCAAGAGGACAATGGAGGAGAAGAGATTGCATCGTTACCATCCCCCTTGGGGGTGATTTCTTGCTTTCTGTATCTCTGTCTCTCTCTGTCTTTCTGGCCAGTGCTCATGCCCTATAGCAAAACCTCTCCAAAAAAATAAAAAATAAAAAAAATAGAAATGAAATGGAGAATGTCATTTACCTACATTCAGTTTTCTCTTCTTCCTCTGGCACTCTGATCTCTTCTCTGCCTTTAGCTTAAAAAGTTTCATGGTGTTCTGGGACCAGCAGTTAGCATAACAGCTATGACTCTGAACTCCCATGTGGTTGACCACGATCCGTCCCGGACCCAGTGGCTTAAACTCATGCCAGAACGCCAGGCACGTGTGCGTGCGTGCCCAAGATCCCTAGAGGAGAATGGAGGAGAAGGGATTGCAGTGTGGCCATCCCCCCGGGGGGTGATTTCTCGCTTTCTTTCTCTCTGTCTCAGTCGTTCTGGGAGTGCACGTGCCCTATAGCAAAAACCTCTACAAAATAAAAAAAAAAGCTTTATGGTGTTCTGAGTGACAGGTGACTGCCTCTAGATCACATCCTAAACCTTCACACTAGTTTATGAATTCTATGATCCAGGTCTGTAGGATTAGGCTGATAATTCTGGCCAGGCCTTTCAGAGATTAACAATAAAACAATTTCCTTCTCAAAAGCTTCTTTTGGGACCAGCAGTTAGTGTAATGGCTATGTCGCTGGACTCCCACGTAGTCGACCGCGGTTCGAGTCCCGGACCCAGCGGCTTAAACTCACGCCGGGCGCGTGTGCGTGCCCAGGATCCCTAGAGGAGAATGGAGGAGAAGGGATTGCGGCGTGGCCATCCCCCCTGGGGGGTGATTTCCTGCTTTCTATCTCTCTGTCTCTCTCTGTCTGTCTGGCGAGCGCACGCGCCCTATAGCAAAAACCTCTCCAAAAAAAGAAAAAAGAAAAAAAAAAAAAAAAGCTTCTTTTCATAGTCAGAACAGTTTGTTTTGAGCTTATGGTGTTTGCTATATGTTTAGACACATAAACTATGAGGAACTTTAAATCTTCTGTTGATTCTGTTGTCAATTGTTTCCTCTCTCCCAGTAATGCGATAAATGCCACTGATCAAATGAATAGAGAAAAATAAGACAACAAGCATAATTTTGAGAGGCAATAACCTTAATTTAAATGTTCCACTGCACGGTCAGGCATTTAGATGTGTCAATCACTCTTAACTTCTCTCTGGTCCTTCCTTGTCTTTCTATGCCCAGTGTCATCACTTTCACTCAAGCCGATATTATCTGTCTCAATTAATACCCCAAAGGGTCATGAAATACAATAATATAAAAGTGTGGGACCAGCAGTTAGCGTAATGGCTATGTCGCTGGACTCCCACGTAGTCGACTGCGGTTCGCCTCCTGGACCCGGTGGCTTAAAACTTATGCTGGGCACATGTGCGTGTGTGACCAAGATCCCAAAAGGAGTACGGAGGAGAGTGGATTGCGGCATGGCCATCCTCCCGGGGTGTGATTTCTCGCTTTCTGTCTCTCTGTCTCTGTCTGTCTGGCTAGCGCACATGCTCTATAGCAAAAAAAAAAAAAAAAAAAAAAAAAAAAAAGAAAGAAAAAAAAAACTCTCAAAAAAATGTATTTATGACAAGTGTATTGTTTATATTAGTTTTTTAAAGATATGGAAACTAATTACACTTGTGGACCAACTGGCTAAATACATTATATTATAGTAAAACAATAAAATAATGAGCATATGGTAAAGTAATATGGGAGAGAGAAAGCACTCATTTCATATTTAACAGCTAAAATACAAGTTACAAAAGATTATGAGAACATTGAATTCATGTCACATACTGTGTGATTACAAGAGTTATTCTCTGGGTGATAAGATTGATAGTTGTTTTTACTTTTCTATTTGTCTTAAATTTTTAGTTATATAATTATTATAAAATAAACATTTGTTCTCATTGTGTAGTAAGAATTTATTTTGTAAATAAATTATATATCTTTAGACAATGTTAAAATATCTTAAATTGGCTTAAGATGGCTTGAGATGATTAGGCTTAATAACATTAGCCTAGTAGATTTAGTTCCATCTCTAATCACTAATACTACGTTTCTGCTTGTACATGAAGGAGGCCAGTATTTTTCAGGGTATGAATTGCCTAAACAGGACATGACTTTTTTTTTGAGAGAGATTTTTGCTACAGGACACATGCGTACTCCAGAGAGAAAGAGAAAGAAACAGAGAAACCACCCACGCACCCCACCAGGGGGGATGGCCATACTATAAGCCCTTCTCTTCCATTCTCATCTCGGGATTTTGGACACACATGCACACACCCATACACCTGGCATGGGTTTTAAGTTGCTGGGTCCAGGTTTTGAACTGCAGTAGACTGCAGGGAAGTTCAGTGATGTAACCATTATGCCATCTTCTGGTACCAAGATTTTAAAATGAAATGTTTCATCAAATAATCTTATAAAGAAAGCTATACTTCCTTCCAAACAAAATACATTACTTGGGCAGAATTTAAAGGTCAAATGATCCCACATCATGGTTTTCCTTCATTTATTATGAATGCCTCAAAATTATTGATGCCCATTATGACATATTACTAGTTTATCTACAATATCTACTCTCTTTTTCCTTTCATTTATAGCTGGAAAAATTATTGCCCAGAATAAAGTCTACATTTCTTTGTACCTCCTCACCCAAAGTTTTTTGTACCTGGTGATTGAGTCCTAAGGTAATAGTGCATTTGGTCTATAAAAATTAGAGGTGTTTTGTATAAAAAGAAGTGCCGTGCTTTTATTTTTTCTCTCTTATCCTACCAGTTGGATGTGAAAAACATGGTGGAGATGCAATGGTCATTTTGTGATTATCTTGAAAGTGTCATTGAAAAAGAAAAACAAGACAGAAGCCACCTGGATTCCTAACTTGGAATGTGTTCAACCATTCCTAGAGGAATGATTTCCAAAGCAATGTAATCACCTCTACGTTTTCTATTACGCCTTTGGCATTTCTCTACAGTGTCACATTTACACCATGGCCAAAATCAAAATTCTACTTAACATAAATAAGAGGCTAAGGGGGAAGCTGGTTCAGAGAAATATGATGATTCTCTTTCTTGTAATGTCAACAAGGTACACAATCTTTATGCTATTTTTTCTTTTCTTTGGCATAATTTATATTCTTATGAAATCTATTCTGTAATTAAATTCCCTCAATTATACATTCATGAGATTGTCCTCATTTATCTCCTCCTTTTTCTACTAACTGGTCCTAGAGGTTCTTAATTTGGAGTGGTTTTGGTCTCCTTTGAAAATCTTATAAAGACAGATGGAATAGTCCCACCACTACCCCAAAAATGGCATCCACTAAACATTGTATATGTAGTATCATAGAGACATAAAAAATATGGCTCCATATAGCTTCCTCAGTAGTTCTGATATGTCCTGTGGGTTGGGGCTTTAAGACATACCTACTGGAAACATATTACTCTTGTATTGTACACATTTACATCTGTTCTAAATGTCAGAAAGGTTCCCAATGCCTACCACATTGCAAATTACATAAAAAAAGTCCATTGTGAACATTGCAGGTCTTGCAAAAACTGGTATTAGTATGCCCTTCAATGGACACCCAACCTCCAACTTTCCAACAAAATGCAATGCCAAACATAGGTCATCAATCATTGTCCTGCACATTTGTACATACTGCATATTTCCCCTAAAACACCAGCCCTGCCATTGCTTCCTCTAGAAATCATTCCTATTCACTAAGGATCAGCCAGAAATAGTCTCCTCCTAGGAATTATTTGATTTCCCATGACTATAGCAAATGCATTTTCTAGAATCACAAAACACACCCTTTGTGGATATGTCACATTATTTATTATTATCATGTTTTTTGGTTTTTGTTTTCTCCTAATAATATCCCATAAAGAAAGAATTGTAAATACATCTTATATTCTTTTTTTTTTTTTTTTTTTTGGAGAGGTTTTCGCTATAGGGCGCGTGCGCTCGCCAGACAGACAGAGAGAGACATAGAGACAGAAAGCAAGAAATCATCCCCCAGGGGGGGTGGTCACGCCGCAATCCCTTCTCCTCCATTCTCCTCTTGGGATCTTGGGCACGCACGCACACGCGCCCGGCGTGAGTTTTAAGCCACCGGGTCCAGGACGCGAACCGCGGTCGACTACGTGGGAGTCCAGCCACATAGCCATTACGCTAACTGCTGGTTCCCCATCTTATATTCTTAATATAGGATCATGTTTTAATAGATTTTGAACAAATGGATGTATGGGTAGAAGGATCTACAGAAAGACTGAAGGGCTGGAAGTTCCTTGTTTGTGTCTATAATTACACTCGTTTATGGGGCTTTACAAACTCATAATTTTAGTAAAGAATATTGCTGCTAGGAAGCATGATTTGAAGTGAAGTTTCAGAATAATAGTTATGATAAAAAGAAATTCCTATGAGACATTACGTTAGTCATTCCATACTTGATAAAACAGAGAGAGAATGACCAAATTCTTCATTAATATGGCATTTAGAGGGTGTAAGTCTTCATGAGTTTAAATCACTCTTGGAAGAGGATCTAGCAAAAGTTTTCATAAAGCAGAAATTTCTTCTCCTCCTTATGGTTTTAAGGAAACTGTTGTATTATCCTACAGGTAGGAAATATAAAATAAATTGTAAAAATTTAAGTATTCAATGGCAAACTTCTAAATGCCCTGAAAAGAACTTCTTGGGGCCAATAGGTGGCATGGTGGTTAAGGTGCTGGAATCCCACATAGTCATAGTTTGAGTCCCAGATCTGGTGGCTTGCTTTCTCACTTTTTCTCTATCTCTGTCTCTGTCTTTCTTTGGTGAATGCACATGCCCTGATGCAAAAGTAAAATAAATAAGTAAATAAAATTAAATAAATAATGTTAAAAGACGTATTTATACACTAGGAAAGTGTAGAGTAACTATTTTGCTTAGATTGAATGATCAATAAATCCGATGCTATTTCATTCATGGATCCACCTAATATAATTATCTGCTACCCATTATTGTCTATAGAATACTTAAAACCTTCTTTTTATGTCCCAAAACATAAAAATAAAAATACTTTTCAGAAGAATTTTAGGCTTGAGACTTGCTTGATTGAACTTTAACATTATTCACTAATTGATATAATTATTAATCAAAGGTTAATCTGCATATATGCATACTCATCTTGTATTTTTGAATCACAGAAAATTTTACAAATTTTTCCTAAACTAAATAGAAGCTAACTGCTGCTACTGTCATTTTGAAAATCATCAATACTTCACAGTTAAAATAAAATCTGCCTTATTAGTATTCTTTCATATATAAAATATTAAAAATAAATTTTAAGAATGGAGGAGAGAGTAAGAATAAGGTTCTACAGCTCAAAGAAGTCATGATATAACTCAAATAATCTGATGATCATGAAAATCTTAAATAAGTCTCAAAAAGGCATAAGAAAAGGCTTGGAGTAGTAACCCAAGATTTGTGAAATTAAATTGATTTCCATTCAAATCAGGTCTTTTACTCTTCTTGAAAATGTCAAGGTGTCAGCCTTGGCCATTACGAGATTGTGATTTATAGTTGAGACACAGCCATAGTACCAGCTGACTGTCTGGAGTCCAGGAGCAGTGTCTGAAAGCACTGCCAATGACAGCCATCTCCTCTTAACCAATCAGTCAGGCTTAACTAAGACCTGAGTCTTTTCCCCTCCATCTTGATAAGGAAATGATAAAGTACAATCTGGAAGATTTACTTTGTGGGAAATAAACAAGCACTGTGCAGTAAAATAGGTGTCACCCTTCCACAGAATACATTACAAACATTATTTATGGCAATCTATATTTCAGCCCTTTAGAAACACATATTCATAATAGAACCATAAACAGATGTTCCAAATATGACAACTTATTTTAATATACTGGAAGCCAACACATAATTTTGCAATTTGATTAATTAGTAAGAAGAATTGTGAATGTTAAAATAAATTTTAAAACTCTCTAAATTATATTTATAGCTTTGCTCATTTGCATCACAAAAAAACCAAAATGTTTTGCATTATAATCATTATTCATAGAAATTAATCTTTTTTCTCTTTAAGGAAGATCCCTAAATAGCAATTCTTGATAGTGAAATGTTAAAAACTGTCCAGGTCATACCATGATAAACAACAGAACTAAAATTATAGGATAAGATGTAAGAATCTGTGTGTCTGGTGATGTGGTGGTTAAGGCAGCTGGATTTTATATAGCTTATTGTGCAGTTCGTGTCCTGGACCCATCAGCTTGAAAAACATATAGGGCACATGTGGGTGTGGGCCTAAATTCTTAAGAGGAAAATGAAGGAGAAGGTATGTTGGTGTGGCCGTCTCCCTGGGAGGGTTGCTTTCTCACTTTATCTTGTCTCTCTCTCTCTTCTTCTCTCCATCTGGTGAGCATACACACTGTATAGAAAAAATTAAAAAGATAAGAATCTGACATCCCAATCTTATAATTACAGCCATAACATATACATCATACACACAGGAGAACACAAACACACACACACACACACACCACTACACATATGATAGTAGGAGAGGAAGAAACCAATTCATAAAAAACAAAGTTTTCAAAGAATTGGCAGCACAAATCTCCCTAACATTGGAGGTAAAAGTGGGAAGGATATAAAATTTGCTGTAATAGAATTTCTCAAAACAATGGCTGAGGACAGACTTAGACTATGGAAGAAAATCACAATCTCTTCTTTACTAAACTTCTATTTCTAATAATTATAAATAATTGTTCATTTAATGTCCTCATTGAGACCAACTGCTTACTTTCCCAATGTATTCACTATGTTACACAATATAGAAATTTGTAGTGACTATTGTGAGTTCCATTATGTTTTTGCCTGCTTTAAATTTCTTGAACTTTCTGCCATTGACAGACTCTCCTCATCCTAACAGCTTTGCTGGGTTAATCCTTTGGTCTAGTATCCCTCCACTGGCTAGCCAATCAGAGTAATTCTTGTTTGGACAGAGAAGTGGCCCCAAAGATGATCATGTGACCCAATCAGAGCCTTTCTGATCATTAAACTTGAGGTTGGAGTAGAGAGGAATTTTTTTTTCCTGGACTCATACATTGTAGGCATGATGCCTGATGTAAGTCTACAGAGGCCAGAGCCATCTTCGCCATCAGCTGGAGAAAGCCTACCTGAAAATGAAGTCAACATGACAGATAAAGAATAGATACAGAGAGAACTGGGAGCAGTGGGAGGATGAATGAAATACTAATTAAATAGCTTATTTAGAGTTAATAAACTATATTAATGAATTGGTGAATTTCTCCTGGGCTTCACTGTCAAGTAAGGTCTCTCCACAGTGACAACACAGATAGTCACTAGCAAGTCCAAGCTTCCATTCTCTTTACAACTTGCAATCCCTGATGACAAAGAATAACAATCTTTTATCCAATATCTATGTTAATGGAAAAGAAGGTATTAGGAAAAAGCCTGCAAGTAAGCTGATCTATGAGTCAAAGCCAACTGGACTTGAATTAACTTCGTAAATCATTCTAAATGTCAACACTAAGACAAGTAAAATCTATCTTCTCACAGGCCTGGGTATTCCCTATAGATGCACCCATTTTATAGATAGGTAAATAAAGGGTTAAGAGAATTTCTTATTTGATAACTAAGAGATAAGATACATAGCACTTTTTTATTTATCAAATTTCATCAATTTGCTCTTGCAGAACTATTTCAATATCTTTATTTAAAATATTGGGTCTTCAGAAAGGTCATGATGGCTTTTTGCACAGAAAAACAGAAAAATACATTAGACTTTTCCAACGACCCAATATTTTGAATCATAGAGTTGAATGTCAGAAAACAAACTGGAAGGAAAATACAAATTAAGTATTTTTCTTCCAAAGTATGTTCTGTTATGATATGTCTAACGGTTAAAAAAATACATTATCTCTCTGTCCCATGTATATATTTGGTTGTTTTTAGTCAATTCACTGTGAGGTTCTCACTAGAGCATACCCAATGAAAAGAAAACACATTTTTTAAACATAAAATACAATTCCTTTGAGATTCTCTTAATCATTTTTTCTCTCTAATTGAAAAAAAATTATCACATAAATTAGAGAACAAATTTCATTCTTCTAAATAGAAACTTAAAAGTTGACATTTCTTTGAACAATTGTTTCAGAAATCCCCTTTAAAGTACATTTTTATTTTCTGGCATGGCTTGAATTGAATTCTAAACTTTCTGCTGCTTGTCCTCTAAGCCCCTCTGGTGAATTTAAATAGGCTTCCCTATATATGTAGTACTTTCAGGAATTCTTTGTCGCAGTGCCTACTCTGCTTTATTATTAGAGGGCTGCCTCGGAAGTCCAGCAGCCAGTTTGTTTTCTGCCATTAATAAAGAGTCTACTTTTTTCCCCCACTTCTTTGAAGAAGTTGAAAAGGCTTCATGTTGGGTGGAGGGGGGACCAGGAAGAGAGGGAGAAGTGAAGGGAACCAACTGTGGTATAATCCTTCAACAAAAAATGTTGTCTAATGTAGAAACCCCCCACCCCCGAGGTTTACAAATGCCCAGGCTGGGCTTCAGTATAACAGAGCAGTAATTTAGACACTCACTGGTCTCCTCACCCTACCTCGAAGATTAAGAAGTCCCCCATAAAAAGCCATTACATTTTAAAATTTCATAAAACCAAACTTTTCAGTTGACAAGTGTTTCAACACCACCCAAAACTCCTACTAAATATGTTCAGAAGCTGAAAAAACAATCACAAGGTAAATATATTATTACTTGTAATTCACTTATATGACAGAGTCTTCGAAAGTTCATGGCATTAAGAAAAAACTATGCATAGATTTCAAAAATTTTTGGATTAAAAGAAACTAGTACATGAATTACGCTTTCCATGATATTTTTGAAATTCAACACTTGTATGTCTAGGAAAATACATGAAAGGATTTCAAGAAATCTGGGTGTAGAAAATATTGATATTACTCATGACCTAAAGAAAGCTAATTCAAAAACGAAAGGTGATTCTACAAACTAGTCAAGGGATCCTCTCACATAATCAGTACCTTCCAACCCAGAAGGAGAAACTTCTTAGAAAAAGGGAAGGGTTAAATCTGCCTACACTGAAGAACCCAAAATACCCCCAGAGCCTTACACAGCCAAGACAAAAGCTATGAGTTATTATTTTTATTTACCTAACCTACAGTCCATGATTATTCTTACATGTGTTTTGTTTGTTTAGGAGCCAATTATTAAGGTAACAGCCTTTAAGTCACATTACTTATAACAACAATGAAAAGTTTGATTCACCTTATCAAAAATTTTTACTTTTAAATAGTCAATATAATAGGAATACAGTTAGTTGGTTAGTTATAAAAATACAACTATTTAATCATACATTCACTTTATCTCAAGTACTTTCAAGTTCCTCCTGCTTTCAAACTTTCAGAAGTAAAATATTACATACAAGCTAATATTATAGGCTGGAAATGCACTTCATCTGATAAAGCTACTTTTCACATGGTGAGGTATGGGAAGAAGCAACATTCAATTAAATTTGAAATGATCTTATTGGGAAAATGGTGTGGATGATTATATGAAAGTATCTCAACTTTTACATTGTTTTCACTGAAACTTTTTTTAAAGATGAAGACATAAAGAGGAAAACATATATATGTATACTAATAATGTGTATTAGGTCACTGACGGGTAAGAAATCTAAATATGGGGATGAAACATAAATAATAATAATGCCTAAGTTTCTGCATACTAAATATGTATTTGCAGAGCTACAGTAAAAAGTCTATTCTTCAACTGTTGACGAATGCCTAGGATTTTTTTTTAAACTTCTCTATATCAGGAACTTTATTTTCCTTTTCCAAATGTAGTCACTAAGGGATCAGTGGGATTTGAGTGCTAAGTAAAATGTCTAGTAAGAAATTAAACAAAAGAATCCAAGCAATCAGAACGATGCCTGCGTTTGCTGCCTACAGAAATGTAGGCTGTACTGCATGTGTAAATGGCAAGGAAATTTGGGCGTTAGCTAACCCTTTCTGTACCGCTTTCTCAAAACTCATCCAATCATGACAGCTTGTAAAACCTTTCACATATTTAAGGAGTATTGGAGCAAGTCCAGACACATGTACCAGCATGTCCACTTGAAGAGGACTTTAAGGTAGAATATGCATCTTCTAATTTCATTAGTAATTAACTTATACTATAATTCCCTTGAGATACTTATTCCTCTTCTAGACATAGCCTAAAGCTTCAATGATTTAAGACTATCTCTACACCTCTTCTGTAGCTTCACTGGAATATACAAGTATTTAGGACTTTTATACTGAGAAAGATATTGATCTCGTGAACCCTGAAATAAAACATAGTCATATTGAAATTTGTCAAAAATTCCAGAGTGGCTTCTGACGGATCATAAAGCCTTTTAAAAATACCATTTTAGAAAAGTGATGTTTTCATTGCAGAGATGAAAAGTTAAAAGCATGAGTATCACCATGTCATCAGAGCAATACAAGAAACAAAAGGAAAAACAAAACTAATACTTCTTAGGTCTTTAGAAAATGTTTAAGTAGGGTGGTTTCTTTTCTTTGTTAAAAAGAGGAAGTTGAAGTTCCTAGTAAATTAACAAATATGAGAAAGAAAAAGAATCAAGCAGGGGTTAGTATATTTATGGAAAACAGTGATTTACTATTTCAAAAATAAAATGTACAAATAAGCTGGTGTCAGAGAGGAGGTGATTCCTCATTTCCACTGCAGTGAGCAAGCGTACATCGGCAGCAGACAGCCCTTAATATATGCGTCTGGCTCAGGCTGGTCTCCCAACCAGGAAGCCATCGAACTGTTAATATCACTGCTTTTTTTTTGTATGCAACACACATCATTTTCTCGCTCTTTGTCATAGACCTCTCCTTTTATTTTAAGCTTAGTATGATCTGGATTTCCAAATCATATCATAAAACTCCCAAACAATATTATCCTGTGACAGTTGAGATAGAAATGCAGAAAAAGTGGCATCCCCCAGGCACATACAGCACAGCCGTTCACATAAGCAAAGGCCAGGCATATCGATGCACACCTTTTGGAATGTAAGAGAAAAGCTTTATCAAGGGTGAATTGATAAAAACTGCTCTCACAAAAAGCAGTTCACACAGGAAGGTTACATGGAGAGGGTTCAAAGAGACAAAGATTCTCAGTGAAAATCATATATTTTGTGTTTATGGGAATAATGAACAAACATCACTGCATTCAAAATGTGGCCTTGCTCGATATTTTTATGAAACAGAAGTTAATGTATAGTATGGTTCATAAATATGATAGCATGAAAATATCTTGCATTTGAAAGCACCTACATCTGTTATCACTATGGACAAAAAACATCTATCCCTCACCTTGTTTTGGAACTAAATTGGTAGAACATCTTATACATGTTACTTGTAACTATACTGAACAGGTGTCAGAAAGCATATACCTGTATGCCACTTGTTTTTAAAAGAGGAAGTTTCTGATCTATTGTATGAACATTGCTGTAAAGAGAACCAAGTTGCTGTGTGTATGTAAATACACACAGAATTATTTGTATTAAGAAACTGATGGCTTTTTAAAATGTTCTACTTCAACAAAAGTGAGGTTAAGAGAAGTGAAAGATAAATATTACCAGAAATCTTTTCTGCTTATATTACCACTTTTACTTAGCATTTTAAAACATGTATTTATACACACACATAAACACACTTAAAAATGTAGTGCTTTCCAGATAAATGAAGTAAGTGACATAAAGAATCTGAATAGGGACAGTCTTAATTCACACTTAAACATGGATGTGCCTTGCATAGATGAAGAATGTGTTTATAATATTCTTATACTAATTTTTGATGAAGTACAACTTATGGGTTGATGATTTGTATTTTACGATATTTCAAATCATAAGCACTTGTAACAATTTTTACAAAGTGAACAAAGACTCCATACTGCATTCTAAAATACATCCATAAATTTATTTCACCAATGCAGAAGGTAAATAATTTAGAGTACCCATGTAAAGCAATACAGTTAAAAGAATAAAGTCACTGTTCATTTTATTATGGAAAGTCTCTTTTCTCTATTTTGAATTTTGATATTTATAACATTACTGTAAATCTTTAAAATAAATGTAGTCCACTGCTTCTATGTCCAAAAGGTACACATTTGATGTGGTGATGGCTGGTAAATGTTCCATTATGACACATTAGTTATAGTCAGAATAGTTATCTCTGATAAACTAAAATTTTTATAAGACTAAAGCTATGCAATTCAGATTCAGTTGATACATAAATTAGAGTAGCTTGACTTTATGGGTGGTGTTTACTATTTTATTTCACATATGACCATGATACCTTCAAAGTAAAATACAAAAGGTGAAAGATACCATATTTTTGCAAATTATTAATGATAACTTTCACTCTTGGACTCCTATACTCTGGGAATTGTTAAGGCCTATAGAGCATTTTTTTTAGGTAAAAAATTAAAGAGAACTCTGGCAATAAATACCAAGTATAAAACAGCCGTCTTCTTAAATCGGTAATAAAATCTAATAGGGTCAGTAAAGAAGATTGTAAATCATTTCATTTCTAGGCCTCAAGCATGATTATAGCTGTATATTCCATATTCTGAGCCAGAGTTAAATGGAGACATACTGGACTTATTTAGGTAGCTACTGTATGTATTTCTACACATGTAAAAATTATAAATATATACAACTTTCTTCATCGAGGAGATAGTCTCACATACTAGCCACCTTAAAATAAAGTCAAAGCAGCATTTAAAAACACTTGTATGTTAATTTCACTTCTCACACAGATGTCTTAGATTGCTCTGGAATGATTGTTATAATATAATACAAATGCCATTTCAGTGCAACTGTGAAATCACTTTAGGGTACAGTTTTTGACAATAGTATTTTGGGGCGTGGGTTATGGTGAAAACATTGCTGATTATAAAGAAAAGCATTGTTCTTTTCTCCTAGGCAGAATCTATGTATATTCTTTTGTTCTGGTGGTATCTGCAGACAATCAATAAGATCCAAAGCTGCTGGTTCCCCTCCGCCTAGGTCCCAAGAGCCTGACTTGTGATGTTACTAAAATGTCTCACAAGTTAGGGTCTCAGGGACTAGGAAAAGTCTGGTTTGATGCAGTAGGATTCTTCTTCCTTAGAAGCTTAGAAATTACAGCTGTGTTCAGTTAGATTTCTTCTTCTAAATACTGATTAAAATACAGAAGTAGAAATAAATATGATATTTAAAAGTTAGGATGAGCTGAATAATCATGACAATCACTTATAAACTAATTCCATGACTCAAAATAATGAAGACTTTGAGAAACAAGGCAGACATTGCACAGTTAAAGTCATTCCATTAGATCCAAAGTAAAAGACTACACATGGGTTAAAATTTGCTTCTAGCAGATTTGCACAGAACACCATAGCCTCTATCACATTAAAGAAGGATTATATGCCAGTTAATGGGACCCTAATTGAAATTTTGCTTCCCATTACACTTGTACACAGCACAACTGTTAAGGTGGGCCCAGGACATATAACCCTATAAATCTGATTTAAACATACACCATTTCAGTTAAGAATAAAACAAAAACTTTCTTGCATGTTATAATTTAATACCTCTGAAGCTTGATTTTTTTTCTTTGAATCTCCAACCTATTCAGACAGCAAATATTTCCATGCATACTCTGTAGTTATTTGAGCAATGCCACTTAATAAACGTGTGAACTTAAAATGCTGGCAACATCATAAGAAAAAAAAATGAGTCTATTTCTTAAATAATTGCACTATAAAGCTCAATACTTTTGAAAATACACAATCCCAATCCTGCATATTCATTGAATTTCCTCCGATTCTTAGCCTTGTTTGTGGTTCAAGAACGGAATTTGTACTTTAGGAATGATCCAAGGTTTAGTAGCATAGAACGCAGGGTAAAACAATCAGACCAGCCATAACATAAAAGTCCTGGCCACAGAAGTGGAATCGGGTTCTTCTGAAGTGGTTGATCTTAAAAGGGAAAAGAGGAGGAAAAAAATGGAAAGAATTAGAATGTTTTCCTGCAGAACAGGTGAATCATCCATTTCCAAGTAAGCTGCAAGGAAAGCTATGCTGAGCAAAATATTTGCTAACTGGCCCCCTCCTCCACCCTAGTACCACACCCCTTCTCAACCACCACCCCCCACCCCCTGTCCAGATCTTTACTTTGCCTTGTAAGACTTTAAATATTCTGTTCCATGATGTAATGCATCATTATATAAGATCTCTTTCTGTTTATCATTTGATTTTCCATACTGAATCAGTTATGGCTTAAAATAAATAGAAAAAGAAAAACAAAACAAAACAAAAAACACCAAAAAACAAAAAAGCAGCACTCACAAAAAGCAAAAAAAAATTAAAAAATAACCGTCTTTAGATATAAGTCCATGCTTTTCCTTAAAACTGAATATGGCTTTACAATTTTTGACCATAGCATTCAACCAATTATTAGAATGAAAAATCTCACCCCTCCATAAATATGACATTAACATAATTATACCACCCCCATCACGGAGACCCATCCTCCTTAGGGAATACATCTGATGCTCCAAAGATGGAAATCAGTCAGATTTTAGTTGCTCTCCAACGTACCTTTGCTTCTCACTGACTGACTGGCTTTTACCCTCCACGCACTCACACGCCTCCCCCTCCCCTCGGCTAGACACGGATGCCCGAGCGAGCACGCGCGCGCACACAGGCACACAGACACACAGCGAGAGGCGAGGCAAAGCATCTGATGCTGACTCAGAGCGCTTCTGTGTGCAGGGGTGGCAGCGGCTGGTATTTTCACTGTGCTCATCATTAACATTAACTCACAGTCTAGCATCCACCCTCTCTCAGACCTGCTGGACTGTAGCATTTGCATGACGCTGTCACTCTAGCCTTTGCAGGTCAGATGATAGAAGGGGGGTGGGGGGAGGAAAAGAGAGAAAAGGAAAAAAGCCCCAAGGCTCTCATAAGAAATGCCTTCGATTCTTCTAGGGTTTCTTATTTTTCCACCTTTCTATTCTACTTCCTCTGTGGCTGTTTCTCAGCTCTTTGACATCTTTCTGGAAGAAAATGCCTTGTGCTACAATCAGCCAGTCGTCAGATGGTCCTCCCCTCACCTCACACTAAGATCCCCACCCCTTCCCCCCCCCCACCCCAATCAATAGAAAGATCTCCAAATGCAGTTGTGGAAACAGGTTCCGACACAGTCTGGTCCTGGATTCCCTACCTCGGAAGCAGGCGGCCAGGCTCACACGTGATTGAGAAATAATGCCAGCAATTCTCTGACAGTCCTAGACTTTCTTCAACACCTTCATTTCTTTTTTCCTCTTGGCTGAAGAAAGAGCAAAGAAGTCTTTCTACCTCTATATGAAGCCCTCGAGACAGCCCAAGAGACACACGAGTGAGACCGATCTGTATATATCAATCAATTCTGTGTAATAATGAGGGAAAAAAAACCCTGTGATTTTAATAAAAGTAATTGCTTAATATTTTATTAGCTATGCTTTCATTTCACAGGAATTGTAAGACCTGCCAGGATCTGACTCATCAATGTGATTTAAACGGTGTTGAAATCCTACGCTACTGGGATGAAAACAGCCAACATGAGATTAGAATACCTTATTTATTTATTTTTTAATTCAAGAACCTTAAAAAATAGTAACAAATACCTATGTGTTAGTGAATGTGTAGCTATCATAGAGATTTTAGCATGTCTGCAGGCTATAAATAATCATATAAATAATGATTAAATACACAGTATAGGTTTAAACAGAATATGGATTCTTGTATGTATGCAGAAACCATCTACTCCACGCATTATTACAAAAGGAAGCGAAATATTTGGCTGAACACAGTCGTGTTGTGCTAGTGTTTCACAACATAACGGGCAGCATACTATAGGTATTTACCCAGCTCCTTTGTTCTTCAATTGCTTCCTTTAATGACAGTGTGGTAAACTGCCTACCTTCCCCTTCTACATGAGCAGTATTTCTGAATTACTTCCCAGACAGAGCTAGCCATCGGTGACTGCAGCATACAAGAAACACATACAAAGGGAAGCAAAGTACAGCGATTCTCCAGCCAGCTCTAATGCTGTCTGGTGCTGTAGAAATTTCAGTTTACTCACACAGACAGATCCCAGCATGCAGTGCAGCACCGCAGGACCAACTAAGGTAGCAGTTTGGCAACAGATCTGTGGCAACAAACGTGAAGGACAGCCATTCGCAGAGGTTCCAAAGAAAACATCACACAACCCATAAAGAGACAGAAGCCTGTGTGGTAGGGTACGTATCTCTATAATCAGCTATAGGTTACTGATTTAAAACAAAACAAACCCTCGAACAGAAAAACAAAAATAGAAAGAGAAGTGGGCGCCAGAAGGAAACACGGAGTGAAACACATGCTCTCATGAGAGAGAGAAGGCAGTGAAAAAAATAATAATAATTTCAGAGAGAGGGAAAAAAGGAAAGACAGAAATGTAAAGAGTAAGGGAAAGAATGAAAAGGGGGGGAAGAACAGATAGCAAAAATCACTAGGCATTGAAGCCACACACAAAATATGAAATTAGATTTCAGAAATTAAAGATTCAGCAATAGTGTTAGAGCTTAGAATCTAATGACAAACTAAAACAAAAATGAACACACGCACAGAACAGCTTAAAATACTTATTGTCAGTAACAGTGAGACGCCTGCTGACTTCTTCCTGTCCTACGTGTATTAAATTGATCTTCTCTTAATCTCTGCTCAGACTCATTTTTAATTTTTTTATTTGTTTAGCTCTCCAGCATCTGTGTCCTGAATGCTATTTTTTTTTTCCTAGACAGTTGCCCACAATACTGTGGATAAATTAATGTCGTGACCTCACTATGACTATCAGACATAAAATGTCGACTATTTTAATAATTGAACATGCGCTTACAGAGACTGCCTACTGATATTCCAGCTCTGTAGACTGTCTGCACAAGCACCTCACTCCTAGCTCTACAAATCAGAAACAACAGATGCAAATTCAACTTTTCTTCCCAATCAATGTTATCTCTTTTTTTTTATTATACACAGAGACAGATAAGGACGCAGACATATATAACTTTACAAAAGGTATAACACTATTAACCAAGGAATTCAGAAAATCAAGAGGAATAAAGGTTTGAAGAAAAATAGTAATTACAACCAAATGGCCACACCCTTAACCTATTTATATTTGGACAGAGATTAGGCAGTTCTAAGTGCCAGGCTTCTGTCAAGACCTCTGTTAGGGTCAATGAGAATGCAGACTTGGCTAAATCAATATATATTTCAAAGAAAATGTTGTAATCAATCAATTCAATTACCACTATTATAGACATGGTTTCAGATCTCTTCTAATACTAAACTTCTAATGATCAATACTACAGTATCCCCAACTTAGAGTTTATACTTTAGCTGTGGCTAGAGTGTTTACAAAATACATTATCACTCTTTTGTATTTAAACAATGCAGTTCAACTGTGGCCTTGCTCCATCAACTATTTTTATATGATTTTGGAAATTTGTTTTGTTAGCCTTTTAGAAAGAAACTAAAATAGATCCAAATGTATATAAAATAATTGTGTAATTAGCGCTACTGTGGCATTCATATTTGAATTCGTCAGTGAAGTTTGGAGTAGGGATGGAGGACAAAATGCCATCTACTGTTCAAACACTGACTCAGTTCATGGATGTGCAGAATCTATTGTTTATTGCTCATATAATATTTTCTTTGTGGTACTTAACCTGCACTTTTCATAAGCTATGACCAGTCACATGCAGCTATTTAAACTAAAATTAAAGTGAAAATTCACTTCCTTTACTGCCCTAGCCATATTTCCCATGGATATTACATGCGGTTGGTGGTTACCATTTTGGACTACATAGATATAAAACATTTCTAACCTTGCCGAACGTTTTATAGGACAGTGCTGACTTAAACTGTCCTTGTGAAAAATTTTATGACACAACTGATCATTGGCTCCCAATATTTTCCTTCCAGTGTCTTTTAAGAGAATGAAACTATATCAGTTTATTTGAAGGTCTAACATAAAGAGAATTTTTTTCAACTGCAGAACACCTAGTGCTTTTATTTACTGATAATTTTGAAACATGCAATATTACTTACAGGGAAGGGATATATTCACGCTAATTTTCACATAGTTGATAACAAAACCACCAGAAGACACGAAAAAACTACTGCAGCTAAAGTTTTTTAATAAATCTGACATGCTTATTTGTCTAACCTTTCCAGAAATAAGAGGCATGCTCTTTTTTTTTTTTTTTTTTTTTTTTTTTTGAGAGATTTTTGCTATAGGGCGTGTGCGCTCGCCAGACAAAGAGAGACATAGAGACAGAAAGCGAGAAATCACCCCCCGGGGGGATGGTCACGCCGCAATCCCTTCTCCTCCATTCTCCTCTCGGGATCTTGGGCACGCACGCACACGCGCCTGGCGTGAGTTTTAAGTCACCGGGTCTGGGACGCGAACCGCGGTCGACTACGTGGGAGTCCAGCGACATAGCCATTACTCTAACTGCTGGTTCCCAAAATAAGAGTCATGCTCTTTTGAGTGCCAAGCAACACATATTATATATTTCTATTTTCAGTAAAGACGGGATGTAATAGTAGTGTGAGTAGTAAAAATCCAAAGCCCAAATCTTTTTCTAAGTAAATCCTGTTCACATAGGGAAATATGGCAGTTAGGAGCAGAAACAACTGATTAAACATTCTTTTTCTTTTTTTCTCAGAGAAAAGGAAGAATAATTAAAGAGCAAGGGAGACAACAATTAGCTACCAATGATCTGAGATGATCTGACTGAGAATATTTCATATTTCATTAAATAAAACACTGAGGATAAAAACATAAGATGAGAATGTATGTGTGTATGTGTGTGTGTGCACATCAGACAGCTAATTCTCAGTTACAAATTAGATTCTGGAACTAATTATTTAAGTATAATTAAAATAATGTAAAATATAAATATAGATGTGTTATTACTTTAAAAATTATATGGAGAAAGGTACTGCCTTTTTTTTATCAGTGGGGGTGGGGAAACTCACTTTTTTTTTTTTTTTTTTTTTTTTTTACCATTTAGTATCTGGACTAAATGATGACTCAGTGTTTAACTAATATACTTTATGACTAAGATGCAAAAGGTTTGTCAATCTGAAATTATGTGTGCTCTCACTCTTCTGATATGTAAGTACAGAGCATCATAAACATGGAAAAAATAAGTAACCACACAGATTTCTCTTATTTTTATAAATGATTCCGGCATGTAAGATCCAGTCTTCATTCATGTATTTTGTAAGACAAAAACAGATTTTTAAACTTGCCATAGTAAGGTCTTCCCTACTCCCTGCCCTTTTCCCTTTCTGATTGTGTAATAATCCTTTTCATTCTATATTCCCCTCCTCTCTTCTGCTTTCCTGAAATGTGCATTCCCTTTGCAGTAAAATGTGTCATCAGTATCCCCTTGGATACTGCATTCGAAGTCATACCAGAGAGATGAGACTGAGGAGAGCTCTGAGACATGGGGACCTGGAGCAAGAACATGAACCTGAGGGAAGTCTTAGGGGGAAAGTGATAGACTTTGCTGTACAGTCACACACAGGAGCCAATAGGTCTAGAGGATGCTGGTGGAGACGTTCTGTTTCACAGAAAGAGCAGGGCGTGATAGTCAGAGTCATTAAGAGACCACAAAAATGTATGCCCTATCAAATTATATTGAGATCTGGAAAGTATTTGTCAGCAGTGTGCAGCATCATGCATACACTAATAAACGAACGCTCCTACGTAACAGAGGAGACAGAAGAGAATTATTCTTCCCTTTCAAGATAAGACATAAGTGGAAAAGTTTTCAATGATATTAAATGGCTTCAGAATTTTTGTTCTATTTAAAATCTTATAGTATGATACAGGGTGAGTACCAACTTACGTTCCAGCTAACATAACTACAGAAAAATACTATTCGCCTTATGATATTCCATACAACACTTTGAAACAAAGTGGTGAAGTAGAAAAGGAACTCATCCAAGAGTCAGGAAAGCTGAATCTAATGCCAGTTCTGTAATTAATACGTTTACGACATTGGATTGCGTGTAATTCTCAGATCCTAAGTTCTCTTACATTTTAAATTATTACCAAAGCCTAATTCATCCCTAAACTTATTTTTGCAATGGGAGAGGAATACTATTGGAAATACACGCTGGTCATAATTACCTACAATTTAGATGTTTTCATAATTTTCTCCTTTATTCCTTATGATAACTGTCTAGTAGCATTTATCCTCAGGAAGATTAATGATGTATATTCTTTCTATGTTTCTGTGGTATCTGGCCTAATAAATGAAACACAAAAATGTATCATTCCATGGGGCCAGGTGGTGGCATAGTGGTAATACAACTGGACCCACACAGGAGAGGACCTGAATTTGTGTCCTGAGGCCTCCCTGAGCATGCCAGTGGCGTTGTGTGCCCGTGGTCCAGACTGGCTGAGATAGGAGATGGATTGTACCAACCGGACCCTGTCACAAGTGCCTGTCTCTTACTCTCTTTTTACGTCTAAGTTTCATGAAAGAAATAAACTTTTTTAAAAACAGGATTTCATGTTAGCTGTATAATATGGCAGTATCAGAATGGTACCTTAACTAATTTCTATTTATATACAAATTTTCATTTATTTGAAACAACCTATAAAATTCTTTCATTTTGGAACTAGGAAGAAAGTAATTTTCTAAGATTTAAGAAATGTACTACACTGTTGTGTTATACATGCTGAGGAGGACTCCTAGTTTGAGGTTTTTTTGTTTTGTTTTGTTTTGTTTTACCTTACAAAACTTGCTTCATCGTACAAAAAACAGCGTTGTGTTGCACTCCCAGGCTTTACTGGGAGGACTGCAGGTCTCTGAACTGTGGCCCAACACAGGACAGGGTTTACAGCCAGGGGTGGGGCTAGGGGCTGGTTCTGGGTACAAGGAAAATGAGGCCTTTACTGGGAGTTCCATGTCCATGAAGGTTAGAGGTGGGCTAGAGGCATGGGGGTGCCAGAGAGGGGAGAGCTGTATGGAGTGGGGGAAGCTAGGGGTAGGTAGGGGCTGTATGGGGGAAGCAGCTCCCCCTGGAGCCTAGGGTCACTGTGAGGGAGGAAAATTATTAGCAAAATTAGCCCATTGTAGAATTCACTGATCAAATAGACATATTTTAGCTTTAATAGTGCATCTAAGCTATATCAGAATAAAATATCTGTTCATAAAATCTCCTTAAGTGGGTTTTATAAATTTTGAATTAAAAAAATCAGACAGCCAAGTGAATCATAAGTTAAAAATCTCTATATCAACTCTTAAAACTTTAAAAATACCTTTTTTTTAGTTTTTAAAAATACTCATTGCAAATTGATACTTAACTGGAGTGGAAGAAAGTTATTAATGGATTGTTATTATTCTGATTGTGCATAATTATTTTTTTCTAGAGTTTTAGAGTTTTGTTCAATATGTAAAATGTGTTAATCTTGTAGGGTTTTATTATAAAGAAAAGAACAGGTTTTATCTGCTGAACATGACAAGTGGAAATGGAGCACAAAAGACAGAGTAAATTATTTTTAATAGAAAAGTATTCTCTCCTTACTGATACTTTTCTTTCCTGATTATTTCCTATTAAAGTAATTTATACATGTTATCTTCAAGACTGAACTTCACTTTGCTATCTCTATACTCAATAACAGAAATTGTTTTTTGATTAATACACTTTTAGGAGTATAAATACTGTGAGACAGGTGTAACTTCTAAAAAGCATATGCTTTCATAAGGAATCCAGTATAACATAATCTTAAGCACTATTACTCAGATTTTTCAATCTAGGTTGAAGAAATTTCCAATCCATAGGGTGAATGGAAATGCTTCTAATATTATAAACTTCATTTAAATTTCCTGAACAGTGAGAGTTCAAGTGTATCCTGCATTCTCATGCTTTGTTCCCATCCCTTCCAATCAATCATATTGATTTTGTTAAGGGTTAGAGGGTATACTTGAATTGATCAGGAAAATAGCCTGACAAAGCAAAACTGTCTGCCAATTCAAGACAGATCAATCCTAGCTTTGTCTCCTTTTAGATACATTATGGTTATTTATTCTATATCACTAAATTCTATCATACATATCTCAGAGGAAACAGATAAGGAGCTATCTATTTTCTTATAAAACAGTCCTGGGTATTCCCCCTGAAAACACTGAACTGCTCCTAAACTTAGTGAACATTGGACACCAGATCAAGTGCTTGGCCTACTTTTCAAGTTCACTGAAGAATTCAGTCCTTTTTTAGGGTTTTACACATCATTATAAAAAGGCTTTTTAAAAATGTTGAACTCTTAGAAATCAGTGTCTATGTGAGAAAATGAAAACATTATTGGAGCAACTTTTCCATCATTTATTTTCTTGATGCCTCAATGGAACTATTTGAGTTGCAAACCATCCTTTGGTTTTGACATTGGTGCAATTTATTTTTTATATCTATTTAATTTTATTTATTCACTCATTAATTTTAGTCTGACCAGAGAGAGACACAGAGAGAGAGAGGGAAAGTGAGAATGCAAGCCACCAGGTCCAGGATTGGAACCATGGTAGGCCATGTGGGAGTGTTCAACACCTTAACCACCATGCCTCCTGCTGGCCCTGCAATTTATTATTTTAAAGAAACTGAAGATCAAACTTAAACAAGCTTAGAAAAATAATGTAAAAAAGAAAACCAAATTCTCATGCAATATTATATGAGGATATTTCAAAAAGTTTATGGAAAAATTGAATTAAAACACAAGTTTATTTTGGTAAAAAAAAATTAAAAATCCATATACAGTTTTTCCATAGTACACCCTTTCCATGAAGTTTCTTAAGACCTTTCATATTAGTATATTAGTGTCTTTGGGAAGACACCAGTGTACTAACATCCTGGAGCTATTACAATTTTGACATGCTAACCTGAAAAGTTACATGCTGTTTAATACTCTCCCAAGTTCTATTAGGTTCACTTAAGTAACAAAGACAATGTGCATAAATTCAAAACCCTTACACCTTTAGTAGCTCACAGGTATGTCAATCTTTTACAATAACACTTTATTACATTTCTTTATTTAACAATTTAATTAATTTATTTTCTCTCGTGTGCCATGAGCTATAATTCATTAAGGAGAAAGGTTCAATTATAATTTGTGTTCAGATACTTGGCTATCATGAAGATTTGAATTTAAGAGGAATATATTCCCATTCCTGTACCTGACATGTTCTAAAGTACACATTAAACAAAAGAAACCTGCTTTTCAATTCATAAATGCAAAGCTCAGTAGGACAGAAAATGTACTGCTTCTTTTAACTGCTAGACCTTTAAAACATTTGCTGGATGACAGCATTATTAAAAAAAAAAAAAAAAAAAAAAAAAAAAACAGTTTCTTTAGTAAAAAATTAAAGCTGAATATGCAACATTTCTTAGGAGCATTGAATAAGTCTATTTGTCCAGCTTACTTTGCAAAGACTGCGTAGAAAACAGCACCATAAACACTTTCAGTCCCCACACAAGGGCTAAACAAAGAGTCCTCTTTCTAGCCATCTAATCGGGTAATTTATTTTTTCAACCATCACATAAATCGAAACACAGCTGTAACCAATGACTTGCAGATCCAGTTCCCAGCCAGCTGGAATCAGTTCTGCTGAAACAGCAAGATTTTTACATTGTTCACTTCTGTACATCTGGAGAAATCATTGAGGTTCAAAGGTGACCAGAAAAGCTCTTTAAATAAATTCAACCGACAGTGAAGATTTGCCTAAGGATCTACAAACTACACTCACTTCTACAAAATGTGCATGTCATGAAATTAATGCTTAAAGGGGCTATTTGCATCCTCATCAATATAGACTTTATGAGTTGCTAATTGAATTAAGCACTTAAATGTCCATTTCTTTGAAACCACTTGCTTAGGTTTCTTTCAAACTTTTTCCTAGGAGTTGTTGCTATTCAAAGGTGGTTATATTAATACACTATGCTACATGCAGGCACATAAACCATAAGAACCTGTAACAAAACCAGACATCAGAAATGCACCTACTCGTATCTCAAGTTTAATCATGTTTAGCTAATATAATCCTCTATTTAGATCAAATGAATGAGAAATACTATCCGAAAGAAAGCAGAGCTGGAATACCTCCATCAGGCTAGGCAGACAAATCCCTCAAGGAGCCAGAATCCTGGGAGAAACAAATGCGGATTAGGAACGTTCCCCATGCAGTCTAGCAGGGAGGTGATTCTGGCACAAGGAGAGAAGCCGAGAGCAGCAATCCCTTTTGCTCGGCCTTAGACATGTAGAGCTGCACATACAGCAGTCAGTCCTCGATGCAAAGCACCTTCCGTAAAAGTTCAGTAAACTTACAGTAAATAAAAATCCAGAAGAAGAAATATATCCTTGGCATTTTAGATTACGCACTATCAAGTCAAATGCATCCGTTTCTTCACAAATATCATCAAAGATATTCACCTTGGGAATATGACTAAACATGTCTGGCACACTTCTCAAGCCAGTTTTAACTGTGTTAAAAAGAATACACAAAGTAGAAATACATTTTACTTTTCCTTCTTTAGTTAAATCAATTTACAAGGAAACAAATGATTTTAATTTAACTATTGTATTTAAATGGGTGGTCGTTTTAATTACACTGGATTAACTATCAGTGACTTCCGTAGAAACTGTACCTCTGACTAAAGAGAATGAAATAATACATCATGATAAAGTATACTTCTCATTGTATTCTGAATGACGGATGCTGACCACATAGTGAGTAACGATTCCCCTTCAGATATTAAACTCACATAAAGGTGTTTAAGTTCACTCACTTTTTAACAAGTGACTGATTTTTATGTATCCATCACTATGTTCACAGGCTGTAGAAACAAGGTCAGGAACAGTTAGAAATGTGATTTAATAAATAATGAAGTAAAGTATTCAATGAAGTGAGATGACCTTTAAGAATTTTAGGGTAATGGAAAATTGCACCTAACAAGGCAGGTGATCTGCATTCTTGTTCACCACTGGTTCATAACGGCTGAGAACTCTAGAGGAAGGTACATAACCTCTCTAGATCCCTTACACAATAAGATTCTAATGTTCTTCCTAGCTCAAATATCCAATTTTTGCAAATATTTTTAAAAGTCTTACTACATATCTTTTTGCAATATTGTTTTTTAAATGTAAAATTCAAATGTTCTCACCTAAAAAAATCTTAATGCTTTAGGACGAAGACCATTAAAAAAAAAAAGTTGGTGTAATGGCTATGTCACCGGACTCCCATGTACTCTAACGTGGTTTGAGTCCCGGACCCGGTGGCTTAAATTCATGCCAAGCATGTGTGCATGTGTGCCCAAGATCCTGAGAGGAGAATGGAGGAGAAGGGATTATGGCATGGCCATCCCCTAGGGGCGTGATTGCTTGCTTTTTGTCTCTCTGTCTCTCTCTGTCTTTCTGGTGAGCGCACGCACCCTATAGCAAAAACCTCTCCAAAAAAAGAAAAGAAAAGAAAGAAAGTCTCTCCTATTTAGAATGGGAGTCAAGCAATCCAGGAATACCCAGAGCTAGCTAACTAATATTCTTGATGAGTAGCAGAAAAGCTAAATCTATCGGGAAAAAATCTGTGAAGGGGTATAGCTTAATTTTATGAATATATTATTAAAATTAAGCAACCAATTAAATGTATCATTGTTTCACAATAGGACTAAAATTAGACAACTTCCACACTCTGTTGCCTACTGCAATATTATTCTTCATAGGTAAATTCACATGACAGAATTTTCATTGCTATTTTTAAACATGTCGATTGTTTTAATTCATGTGTATTTCAGAATTCTGTGGTCTTGTGATTTCTATATATTAATTCAAATGTACACTATTTCTAGAACATGTGTAGCATATTGACATATATGTACATATTTACATACATAAACAAACATACGTAAATAAACAATATTTTTATAAGACTAAAAATACTCAAGAACATTTAAAAACTATGATAGAAACTTACGAAGAGCAGAATAAACTAATCCAAAAATGTTTATTCATAAAAACAAACAAAAAAATGACTTCCCATAACAATTTCAGCTAAGAGAAACAGAAAAAAAGGGGTAGGTCCTCATTAGAAAATAATTGTCGAGGGTCAGCCGATAGCATAGCGGTTACATTGGTGGACTCCTACATTGCTTATCATGGTTCGAGTCTCAGACCTGATGGCTTGAAAATCAAACCGAGTGTATGTGTATGTTCGCCCAAGATCCCAGGAGGAGAATGAGGAGAAGGGATTGTGGCATGGCCTTCCTCCTGGGGGGTGATTTCTCAATATCCCTCTTACTGTCTCTCTCTCTCTCCAATGAGCAGCACACTCACACTAAGGCAAAAAAAAAAAAAAAAAAGTGCTTAATAAAATGATTTGTCTTAAGCATTTCCTCAACAGATGATATCTTGCAATATGCCCAACCAACAACTAAACTTCACGTGTTAGTTTCTTAAACTTACAATTATCAAAGTTTGGTTTATTTTTAACCATTTTCTTTACTCAAATGTCTTTGGACTTTAAGTTATAAAATAAATATTTAATATGTAATCCATGCAGCATATGGTATGGAAACTTTATGGAAAAATGTCATATTTGAGTATGAGTATATGAGCATGTTTAAATACCAAAAATGTGTACCAATCTTTATTTCTCTACAAGAAATCAGAATAAATTTCTTATCTAGTTTTGAGCTGGCAGACTGAAGAAAAAATTATCTAAAATAGGCAAATATATGAGAACATATTTTTATTCATATTATTTTGTCTAGTACTATGACCCTGACTCTTTAAGAACTAGAAAAGCATGACCTTTAATGAATATTCCAAATCCTTTGTTAATCATATTTTCTATAAACTTTTGTGATGGTAATAATAGTTTTAATTTGGGGGCTAGGCGTTAAGAGAGTCACAACATAATTCTTTGAAGAATGTATTTAATATGATTACCATTAAACTAGCCTAAAAATTGTCTTTGATTGTTATTTAATAAAGGCTTTCTAATCCAAATAATTGCTTTGTAACCATTAAGATAGGATTTTATATTAGCTATTTGTATATATAAATATTTTGTTTGTAATGGAATGTAAGTCTCTATAAGAAATGGTAGAATTTTAGGGACCAGCAATTGGCATCATGGCTATGTCACTGGACTCCCATGTAGCTGACTGCGGTTTGAGTCCCGGACCTGGTGGCTTAAACTCACACAGGGCATGTGTGCATGTGTGCCCAAGATCCCGAGAGGAGAATGGAGGAGAAGGGATTGCAGCATGGCCATCTCCCTATAGGATTATTTCTCGCTTTCTGTCTCTCTGTCTCTCTCTGTCTTTCTGGCAAGCACACACATCCTGTAGCAAAAACCTCTTAAAAAAAATTGATAGAATTTACATATTTTAAAATGGTTTTGAATTCTCAGGGTAGAAAGTAATATTAGAAAAGGGTGAGTAATCCAGTTTCATTAAAGATGATTACTAGGAGCTGCTGGGAGGTGAGATTGGAGAAGCAATGCAAGGAAGGGGCTTTTTTATTTCATTTGTGGGAGTGAGAGACACAGAGAGAGAGAGACAGTAAGCACCCTCGACAGGGTATCATGGTGTGATCCCCCACTGCTGTCACCAATCTGCCGAGACAGTCATGCTTATGGACACATGCCCAGCATGTACAGGTCTACCAGGGAACCAAACACACAGTCTTCCATGTGGATCCAGCATCACTTGAGCGGCATGCGACCTCTGTAACAACCAGCCTGCACCAAGGTAGAATTCTTAACATACGTTCTAGGGCTTACCACATCAAATATTTTAAAGTTGGGAATACACATGAAATAATCTGTCTCTTTTCTATCTAAAGAAAAATATGCAATACTTAAATAATTTCTCCTCTATTTCTAATAAAAGAGCTGACTTACATAGTGACTTGCAAAATACTGGTGAATTTATGTTTAAACATAAATGAATGACGAGCATATGGACAGGAATCAAGAATTTTCAGAGTCTACTCCGACCTTGAGAATTTTGATGAGTTTTCTTTGCTATACTCTAGCCAGCATAGTCATTTCTCTAACAGTTGGATCTTGGCGATATTCATTTCATATGAAATACCAAGTGAAAGTAATCGTATATTTAAAGATTCTAAGATTATGATCAGGCATTTAGAGTGTTTGATTGGATTATTAAACACAGCATTTCCTTGTTGGAAGGCAGCTATTACTAGCCTTTTAAGAATGTTTTATACCAGGATTTAGCCAAATTATCTATGTCAAGAAGAAACAAGCTATTAATTTGGGTGTAGATTCTTTGGGAAACAATTATATATACATATATGTCATACAAACACACACACACATATATGTAAAGTCTGGCAGTTTAGAATCTTTCCAGTCTTCCACTAAGGAATTTCCTGTAAAAATGACTCAGATTTGTAAATATATGACAAATTCAGAAATCTACATAAGGAGCTTTCCATGTCTACGAAGGCCTAATTAATATTACTATCAAGGAGTGAAGTTATGAATATTGATTTTAAAATTTTTATTTCAATTATAATAAAATTAAGAACTCTTTCAAGTTAAATAACATTTATGTTAGGGTTAAAATTTTCGCTTTTCTTTCTCCCAAGTTCATCATTCTTTTAGTTAATTAGTTATAAAGAACTGAGATTTAGACTGGCCCCATAGCCTACTGGGTAAGGGGGCCAGATCCCATACGACCAACAACAGTTCAAGTTCTGGCCACAGCAGCTTGAAAAACGTACTGGGTCCATACGCATGTATGCCCCAAATCACAATAGGATGGAGAAATGGAGGGTAAGGAATTCTGGTGTCATCATGTCCTACTAAAGAGTGCTTTCTTCCTCTGTCTTTGTCTTTCTGTCTCACACTGGCAAGCACATGTACCCTTTGACAATGAAAAAAAAAAATTCTTCATTTCCAAAGGAAAAATTAGAAAAGGTTATGTTGAAATCTCTTGTACCCATTTCTCTTTTTAGAGCTTGCACCAGTCTTCCAAGTCTGCCATGGAATCAGGCAGACTTGCCAAGGAATAAAAAGTTCTTAAAGCATTGTTAGCGTTAATGTAAGCAAGTCAAAGATAGAGCTTGTGAAGCACATAATAGACTGTCTGTGCACTAGCCTCATCAGAAAGAAAATGACATCTATATAGTTGCACCTACATGTGCAATGAAGTAAAATGAGGGGGTTGATTTTGTGTCAAGCAACCCATTACTTTTTGCTGTTTTAGGACCTATCTCATGTAAATGAAAATTCAATATGTAAAGATTAGAAAAATTATAATCAAATGGGCATTAAAAATGGCACCAAAATGGGGAGAAGTGACCTCTGCCCTCCAAAAGCTTAATATGTGGTAAAAGGGTCAAACACAGACAAAATTTAATACATGGAAAATGTGAAGCATTCTATTGTACTAAATAGAAAGCGCAATGAGAATACAAGGAAGATAGTCAATACTGCCTGCTTTATAGAACACTTACAATAGGAAGCTCCACCAGAGTGGAGTCTTGGTGGATAAGAAGGAATATTCAACAGGGAAAGCTAGAGGAGGGGAAAGGATGTCCAGTCTATGGACTAGAGCAAGAGGAGAGGCTCAAAGGTAGGGACTCATACCATTTTTGAAAAATGACCAGGGTACAGTGGCAAAAATGTTGGCTTATGCAAGGAATGTTACTAGGAAAAATGGTCAGGCAGTTGGATTGGGGCATAATTACAAAGGGGATGTTGTATTGGGAATTAATTATTTAGGTAAAAATAAACAACTAAAATCTGTTGAGTAAGAGTTTAAGATTAGTCTTAGACCCATAACAACAATATTAACAATTACTACCTATTTAACACCGAATCTATTCTCTAACCAGATGTTATTCCATGCCATTTTATTACCACAACGTCCAAACGAGGTAGATAGCATAATTATTTGCAATGTATTAAAAAGGAATCCAGCCTTCAAAGAAACTAAGAACTTATCCAGTGTGATAATGCTGGCAAGTGCATAGAATTTGATCATGGCTTATCTGATTAAATTTACCCCTTTTGTCAGACCACCTTTCAAAACTAAATTGATAGACTACTACTGAATGTGGCTCTTATTACACAATGGCATAGGCAGTCTGTATCATGTCAGGAGATGTAAATGATGTATTGTAAACAATATAATGTATTGTTATATTGGTGATAACATTACAGACATAGGCAGTCTTTAAATGTCCGGAGAACCCTACAGAGAACCTCTAAGAGCGCAGAGAGGTTCTAGAAGTCCCTTTCTATCAGAAACATTTTAAAGGTGGTAGAGGACTCAAATACAAGTCTGATTCAAAAGCCAATGTTCTTTTCTTCATCGCATGCTATTCTTTGTCTAAACAATAATTTAGGTAGCTGCATAAAATTCTATTTTGGGAATGTACCATAATTTGCTTCTCTGTTTCCCAAATGTTGAGATTCTCTAGGAGTTATAATTTGAGGTTATTAGGTACAGTATTAAAATAAATATTTTTCGCCCTGTATCTTGTTTTTCTATTTGATGTTCCTCCTTTGTATAGCACTGCAGAAGTGGGAAGGTTATAATGGTTTATAATAGCTGAATAACTTTGGCATAATTGAATAACTGATATCTTAGATATGTTTCCCATTTTATTTGAATTTTATAATATATCAAACACAGGATCTTAATATCTAATATGTTTCATTAAAGTCTTTGCTCGTAAGTTTCATTTGTTCATTTTTTTTTTCTATTAGTCTATTACTTAACCATGTTGCTGCTCATTTCTAACTTCACATTATGTGCTGAAAATTCAGTTAAAGATTATACTTTTCTTGGGATCAGAAGTTAGCATAATGGCTACGTCGCTGGACTCCCATGTAGTCAACTGCAGTTTGAGTCCCGGACCCGGTGCCTTAAACTCACACCGGGTATGTGTGTGTGTGTGTCCAAGATCCTGAGAGGAGAACAGAGGAGACGGGATTGCGGCATGGCCATCTTCCCTGCGGGGTAATTTCTCACTTTCTGTCTCAGAGTCTCTGTCTGACTGGCGAGCACACATATCCTATAGCAAAAAAACCTCTCCAAAAAAAAAAAAAAAAAGATTATACTTTTCTTAATCTAAACCAGTGAGAATTGCCACTCAGTATTTTGATGTTCAAAAGACCTATGAACAAAGCATTGTATTCTCTCCCATGTGGTAGTCTGACATAATAACACAGAATCAAGAATCTATCAATATAACAATACATTATTTTGTCTATTACAGAGGAATAGGCCAGTTGGTGGAACATTAAATTTGTACTATATCTTCCATGAATGTTTACTCACAATAAAATCCATTAGTTTGAAAACTTCTATTTGCATTTCTATTTTAATCACATTTCTACCATTTTTTAAAATTTTTAAAAATAAGCACTTAAATTACAGAAAAGTAAGCATAAGCATATCATAGGACAAGTATTTTTCAGAGGTCAAAATTAAATTTGAAAGCACACAGTAGTTCTAATTTGAAATTTTAATATATAAGAGAAAAGCAAATGAAAGAAAACACTGAAACATAAGATCTCTGAGTTCTAATTTTGTCTCTACCATGCTCATTGTGCAACTATACAAAGGATTCTTAACACTTCAAAGTTTCAGTTTCTTCATTTGAAACAGCATTAAGCAACTACATAGGAAAGGAATGTCAATTTTGCAATGTTAATCCCAATGAAAACAGAGTGTCACATAAATATAAAATACCATTTCCATGTAATAGATTGATTTGGAGTTATTTTACCTCCTACTTTAAAGCAAATGCTATAAAGAGGGGGAAATAAAAACTCCTGATTTATTTCTATTTCTTTTTTTTTCCTTCCTTGGAGGAGGTTGTCACACGGCACGTGCATTCACTGGAGAGAGACAGAGAGAGTGAGAGGGGAAGTGAGAAATCACAGCCTGGAGGGATGGCCGCAATGCAATCCCTTCTTCTCCATTTTCCTCCTGGGATTTTGGGCATGCATGCATATGCACTCAGAGTGATTTTTTCAAGCCAACAGGTCCAGGTCTTGAATTGTGGTTGACAATATGGCAGTCCAGGGCCTTAACCTCCTGCTGGTCCCTTATTTCTATTTCTTAAATTTGTTTTTATACTGCTAGGACATGGTGCCATCACTGTTGATTTCCAAAAATATGAAGCAAGACAAAAACTAAATGATAAAGTCTGAATTTTTTTGTACTATTCATAAGATTTAGAAGGTTAAAAAAATAGAGATAACAGACAGAATGTTCAGGATCTGTGGGCACTACTATTCTGAATTGAGTAATGAGATAAATAAAATTTCCAAATGATAACAATGCTGTCTCAAGTTACACATGCCTTCCAAAAATTTTTTAAATCCAAAACATAACCTATGCTTTGAAAAAGTGACATTATGATAATATGTGAAATAACTACTTGCACATAGACCCTAAATAACACATGGGGTCAAATGGTAGCACAGCAGTGATACTCTGGAACCATGTGGGAGAGTTCCTTATTTGCATCCTGGGTGGCCCTCCCTGTATGTGCTGGGTGTGTGTGTGTCCATGTTCCAGGCTGGATGAGGTTGGGGGTGGATTGTGGCATGGAGATGCTGTTGAGGATGCCTATCTCTCTCGACCTCTTTCTTCTCTCTCTCTCTCTCTCTCTCTCTCTCTCTCTCTCTCATGGAAAACATTAATAGAAAACTTTGAAATAAAGACAAACACATTGATTTATAAGAAGGTAAGTAAACAAGTCAGGAAAATGTAATATTTACAGGTCATTTTACAAGTTTCTGCTAAGAACAAGGTCTTTCTTCTGTCCTACAAGTAGCCTCAATGAGAGAACTGCTCCCTAGAGCAGGAGTGAATCCTTCAGGCTCATTCTCAATTAATTCCAACTAGTTTTAAAAGAACCTAACTTATGATTGCAGTAATTTATCTAAACCTCAGATCTCTAACTTTTATAACTGTAAAGTATATATAAACATATACCTTGGATAATTCATAAATCTTCTTTTCCTCCTTATTTATTATTTACAAAATATTCAATAAATAATATAAGGACATGGGACTGTTTCTATTCCTGACTATCCTTCATCCTGTGTTCAGGGAGCCTCGAGGATATTAGGAAATAATCTTTTTAATCAATATTCTACACGGTACCCCAAAATAAACCTCTGTTAACTAAAAGAAAATATATATCACAACGTTTAGAAGTGAAAGTGTTTTTACTAAGGCTTATTTCTTGAAGAGAAAGAAAACATGTTGAGTATTGCATGAATTAGAAGCGTACATTACAACAAGAAAAGAACAGTAGCAATAGAACAAAGTCGAGCTTGTTTAATGAAAAATGCTTATTCACTCATTCACTCTTTACAGTCCAAACCCTTTCCACAAAAAAGGCTATCATGAACAAATCCCAGAGGTACCACAAAACAGTGGTATTGACTCCCCTAATTTTCAGGGCCTTCTATAATCCTTTAGGCTTCAGGTATCCTACAGTTTTTGCATGCTTCAAACATGTCTGAAATTCTGTGTTCCTTTACTCAGAATGGTTTTCCTTAGAAAACAGAGTTACGAATTTTTAAAAATCCTATAAATTTTCTTAGAGATTTAGTACAAAATGTGTTACGGGGACGAGCAGTTAGCGTAATGGCTATGTTGCTGGACTCCCACGTAGTCGACCGCGGCTCGCGTCCCGGACCCGGTGGCTTAAAACTCACGCCAGGCGCGTGTGCGTGCGTGCCCAAGATCCCGAGAGGAGAATGGAGGAGAAGGGATTGCGGCGTGACCATCACCCCTGGGAGGTGATTTCTCGCTTTCTGTCTCTCTGTCTCTCTGTCTCTCTCTGTCTGTTTGGCGAGCGCACGCGCCCCTATAGCAAAAACCTCTCAAAAAAAAAAAAAAAAAAAGTGTTACGGACTATTTTTAAAAATATGCAGCCCAGAAAGAAAACTCACAGAACTGTGTATTCTTGAGGAGAAATAACAATGTAACATAATAGTAACAAAAAAGAAAAAAATATTAAATTCTTGAGGGCCTCAGATGTTAACATATGAGGCTCAAACATGCTCTCATCACATTTCTTGTTCTCCTGTTTCACTGGTTTATACCATGTTCCACTTGGGAATTGCTGGACAACCATCCTATCACCCACAACTCATCCGCTAAATAGGTGCACTGAGATAATGCAAAAAATACTTGACTTCTACTCTGCATTTTCAATCATTTAGCACAGCCAGGGGATATCAACTATCCTTGTGCATGTGCCCAGTGGAGTATCTCTCCATTTCTATCTACATTCAAGATGTTTTTTGCTGCCATTCTTATAATTTCCACTGGCTTAAAAAAAAAAAAAAAAAGTTTCTTTTTCTCTTTCATGATCAAGACAAAGAAACAGACAGGCACCCTTAAAAGGACCTTCACACCACTAGTCATCCCCATTTCAGCCAACAATAACTGTTGGCACTCATGTGTCCACATGTTCAGGGAGGGCTCTGGATACAAACTGAGAACCTTCCTATAGTGGTAAGCCTGCAGTGTTGTGTCATTGCTGCACCAAAGTCTAGCTCCCTTTGCTGGTTTTTAACCAAATGTGTCAATAGCTCAGTCACTAGCTCTAGTGGTTTTGCAGCTGCCTATTTTTCCATTGAGAAACAGAGAAAAAGGTGTTTTATTCACACAATTTTGTCTTTTATAACCATTTAAAAATATATGTTAGAGTTTGTTTTCAAATAATAATGGACCTCTACTGTGCTTTATACATTTAAAATTCATCACACTTTCTCTTTTAACTGAAGTCAAGCCACCCTTTAAGTCCTCTTCTAGATGAGCAGTGAGAGAGCTCTAAGCGATATTGATATTGAGAATAAGAGAGAACCAGCTGGGGGACTGGATAGTGGTGCAGAGGTAAAGTGCGATGCTCCGTGATGCAATCTCACATGGGAAGGTTCCCAGTTGAAGTCCAGAGACCTCCCTGAGTACACTTGGCACATGCCTACCCATGATCTGGGACTAAGTAAAGACTGGGTGTAGATTGGGTGCTGTCTCTCTCATGGAATAAATACATTTTTAAACATTGAATTAAAAAAGAAAAGAAAGAACTAGCTGGAGACTGAGTTTCATGAATGTAAGAACAAGTTGGAGCTCTAGATTATATTAACCATATTTATGATGATGAAAGAAAATTCTTATGCCTTGAGGTCTGTTTATCAGGAAGTATCACTTAACTTTAGGGTAAGAGTGTAGAACAAAAAGACTACTGGCTATTAGTCTTGTCTAGCAATAGTTAAAATGAATTTTTAGAAAAAATATTAGATGAGTACTTACGGGTTTTGAAATTTTTATTTAAGTATAGCTCTAGGGCCAGCAGGTGGTATAGTAATTAAGGCACTGGACTCCACATGACCAACCATGGTTTGAGTCCCAGACCTGGCAGCTTGAAACTCATGCAGGTCGTATGTGCATGTATGTGCTCAACTTCCCAAGAGGACAATGGAGGAGAGGGGATTTCTGTGTGTTCATCCTCCCAGGGGAGGGAGCAGAGAACTGTTGCTTTCTGTCTCTCTGTCTCTCCTGCAAGCACATACAACCTATAGTAAAAATCTATTACAAAAAGACTAGATCTAATTTACGTTTGATTTGAAGTAGCATGAACAACAATGAAAAGTGAATAATGTATAACAAGGCTAAGATTACAAGGTTCTTTTCTCACTGGTGAAAACTACATGTAAAAAATAAAATTCTGGCATTGATGAGAAAGGTAGCATATACATTAAGAGGAAAGCCAGCTGCCCATAGTCCAAAAGTGTCACTCTAGCTCTGTTGGTATACACTGTGGATTCCAGAAAGTTCCAGGCCCCATCAGTTGATGTAGACTGATGCCCAGCTTGTCTGCCAAGGGCATCCCCATTTGTCTTGCATGAGACTAGACTGACCTATAAAAGGCAGCTCAGAGGGAGTGGAGTAATGTTTAATTGGAATAAAGAGTGTAACTATTATCCATAACTAATATCAGAAAAACTATTTGAATTACCAGTGTTCTGTATAAGTAGGCCTGTGGGCCTAAATTTAACAGAAGCAAAGAAAGGATAATTCAAGCTACAGACACTAAAAAAAAAATATGAAATGAATTCATTAATAAATACAAGGGAAATAGAGTTGAGGTGTTTAATTTTATTTAAATAAACAGGTCTAGATGAAAAGAATAAGTATGATTTCAAAAAAAGTAAGCACAGTGCAGACGAAACTGTTTTATTGTCAGAGTAAATCTTTCAAAAGTGATAGAACAGGTCACATATTCAATTTAAATTTTGAAAACCTGGCACTTCTCTGGAAATAGATAATGAATGTTGAAATGCCTAATCAAGGGGTCCACAGGTGGTGTGGTGGTTAGGGTGATGGAATCCCATCAGGTGTGGCTGAGCACAATTCGAGTCCTGGACCAGTGATTTGTTTTCTCAATTTCCTTCTCTCTTTAGTCAAATCAAAAATTAATTACTGGGAACCAGCAGTTAGTGTAATGGCTATGTCGCTGGACTCCCATGTAGTCGACCGCTGTTTGCGTCTCGGACCCGGTGGCTTACAACTCACGCCGGGCGCGTGTGCGTGCGTGCCCAAGATCCCGAGAGGAGAATGGAGGAGAAGGGATTGCGGCGTGACCATCCCCCCTGGGGGGTGATTTCTCGCTTTCTGTCTCTATGTCTCTCTCTGTCTGTCTGGCGAGCACACGCGCCCTATAGCGAAAAAACCTCTTCCAAAAAAAAAAAAAAAAAAAAAGAAAAAAAAATTAATTACTTAGCTAATCCATTTAGTAAATAATTCTTTAAAAATATATATTTTCAAAAGCCTAATCATAAACCTCACAATAAAATAAAAGAACCTTCCTAAAAATATATGATTTAAAACATCCTGAGTCAGACATTGTTTTATAAGGGTATCTTATTTACAAAATTCAAAAAAGTACTATATGTTAAAATACAGAATTAGAACAGCCCCATAACTCAGTGTTTAAGTGAGCTGGATCCCATATGCCTGACTTTGGTTCTAATCCCAGCTCTGGCAGCTTGAAAAACATACCTGGTACATGTGTGTGCATGCCTCAAATCCTGACAGGATGAAGAAATGGAGGAAAAAGGACTGCAGCATCACCACACCCATTGAAGGCGTTCTCTCAGTATCTCTTTGTCTCACTCTCTCTGGCAAGCATGCACACTCTCTAGCAATTAAAAAAATACAAAGAGTTTATTATGTCATTATATTCTTATAGTCCTCATAAACCCTTATATTTATATAAGCACATCTTAATTTATCACAAGAAGGCCTTCTTTCTTAATTCGTCCTGGTATTCATTTAGTTTTTGTTTAGCTTGTTAGATAGATTCAATGGGAGAACTGTGCCTGTAATAAGATCTTCACCCCAACATCCAGCAGAAGGAGGATATATACAGGCAACAGTTTCAGAGGCATTAAAAGTAGCAGCCTCAGGATGGATAAACACAGACTAGGAAAGTTCACACTACATATTGTGAAGCGTTAATTGAAGAATGTTTATTTGGCACCAGAGACACCCCTTTTTTGTACATTCCATAAGATGGTGGTGTCATGTTTACATGGCTATGCCACCTTGCAGCAATGCATTCTTCAAAACAACTTCTAAATGCTTTTAATTACCTTCTTTCAATACTATACTGGATTCACACGCTTAATTCAATCTATGTTTTGGAACCCTGGGTGCTCACAATGTATTATCAAATAAATTAGATGGCTTTTACAGTACCAATAAAAAAAAAAAAGCCCTCATGTATAAAAGTGATTTTACCTTTCTCTTGGGGTAGGGGGCACATACACTTGCCAGAGACAGAGAAATTATAGCCCCAGAGGGAATGGCCACATTGGTACTCCTTCTCCTCCAGTCTCCTTTCAGAATTTTGGTCATGCACGTGCACACACACACACACACACACACACACACAACACACACACAGGCACACACCCCACCAGGTATGATTTTCAAGCTGCTGGGTTTAGATCTCAAACTGTGCAGTCAGCCACGTGATATCCAATGCTTTAACCTCCACACCACCTGCTGGCCTTATAATTTCACCTTTTTACAATTCTGAAAACTTGATTTCTGGTCAGCCAAGGCTTGGTAGTTAAGGCAGCTGGATCTCACATGACTGAAAGGACTGCTGGGGTCCCACACCCAGTGGCTGGGAAAGCACAGTAAGTTTGTATGCATGCATGCCCAAAATCCCCACCAGAGGGAGAAATGGAAGAGAAGAGATTGCAACATGGCCATCCCCGTAGGAGGCAGGGGTTCCTTCTCTTGTGCCTCCACTACCTCCCTTGCCTCATGTCCTCTTCTTTCTCTGGCAAGTGAATGTATCCTCTGTCAACTTTAAAAAAATGAAAAATAAATCTCATTTTAAACTGATTTCCCTGCAAAAGGTTACCATGCATGCATACATATGAATCAGCTGCCCAAAGAAAATAAATATGGTAAAGTTTAATATTTTCTTATATATGACGTTTACTTTTTCTTGGTTTGCAAGTAGTACAAAGTCTTAAGTCTTTTTCGTTTGTTGATTGATAAAACTGAATGAGAAAAATCAGTAGGGGAATCAAACAAAATCAGATATAAAGAAAACAGATCCACAAAAGCATAGAAGAAAGATTTCATTCCCTAAGAAAAAAACATTAGTGTGCAGTGTGGAAGATATTATAACTAATCATTTTATGTAAGAGGTTCTGGTATTAATGGATGCATGGTGGTGGTGATGTTAACAGCTAGTGAGAAAATAAGATAAAAATGTTACAGTTTGATTAAGCGATCTGAGTGATGAATTTAGATCTCTGAAGACCAAGAAAATCTGAAAACTAAGGGGTCCTTATATTAATTTTAATGATTTGAGGTAAAACTTTATGTACTGGTATACATTAAACTTGATTTTGAAAATATAGAAAGAAAGTTTCTGGTTCACACAGAAAAAAAATTTTGAAGACTGTTCATAATACAATCCAAAACTTTTCAACTCCTATATATTAGGGTTAGTTTGTACCAGAACAGTCGATTATTAAAGGAAGGAACAGGGGAAAACGGATGCATTTCAAATTTAAAAGATCTGGATTCTCTCCCTATAGCTTTCCTTGTGGAAAAGAAAGAAGGAAAGAAGGAAAGAAAGAAAGAAAACAGAAAAAGAAAGAGAGAGAAGAAAGAAAGAAGGAAGGAAGGAAGGAGGGAAGGAAGGAAGGAAAAAAAGGAAAAATAAATCAGCTTTTTGTCAAGAGACAAAAGAGTACTATAAAGTTATAAACTCATAGTATTGAACATGGACAGAAAGCTCTGAGTCGTTTTTAAAAATGGAAATCTGTTCTTCTGTATGCTCTATAAGAGCATTTTTAAATAAAAATGTTCATTGATAAGAACACAACACAATGATTTAGCAGGCTCTCCATTCAAATTAAGTCCAAACCCTACTACTGGAGGGAAGGTACTAAGCTTTTTTTAATGCACATTTTATGAATTTAGGCTACAGAATGTTTGGCCGTAGACATCAGAGTCGGTGCAGGATGCAGTTCTCTCGCCAGTGCTCTCCTCCTCATGCTCCTTACTATGCTATGCATGTTCAGAAGGCAGAGTTCTAGGTTTAGGTCGAGGCATTTATTATTACTTAAAATTGTATACCAATCTTTTAGTTTTTAGTTTTGAATATACAATAATTCTTTCGAAGTCTAAATTATAGTATTTAGAACAGGTAAAATGTGTTTACCAGTGTGTTTCTAATTTGCTCCTTCTATTTAAATTATTTTTCAAAAATCCATCACACCTCACGTACCCCCACCCCCACAGGAGGGAATTTAAATACAGAATCAAATAAAAGTAGGAAAAGAAGATTCTAAGTAGGAGTGGTAAGGAACAGGCACTGTGTTGAGTGGTCTATGGGGGACATAGAAGGGGCATTAAAAAGTTCACAGATACACTAATTGAAGTCTGAGTTTATATGGTGCCCCCCAAATTTGAAAATCCATGCATAAATTTTCCACAAAAAAAAGTTCATGCATTTTCCATAAACTTTTTGAAGGCTTATAGTATTTAATTTACAAGTCACGTTGGTTTCAACAGCAAAATGTTGTAGAGAATTTTGTGGATATATACTCTCTTAATTCTTGATTCCCTACCACTGACCAACAGAAGTACATAAATTCTAATTAAAGCCTTGCACTATGATTTATTTTATCTTTGTTAGGTGATTAGTAAAGACAAGACACTTGACTTTATTAAATCTACCTCAGAATTAATAAAAAAAATATAAATGGCAAGAGTTTGCGATGTACAAATAAAAACCCCAGATTTGGTATCTTGCAGGTACTAAGTACTTGAAAAACACCACCCACATAATACCTAGGAACGAACATTTTCTAACTGGCAGAATAGCATTTAAACAAAACATAATTTTGGGAAAAGTTTGTTTTTAGTTTTGGGTCTCATTAAATGAACCTGTTTTACTAACCATTTCTCATATAAAGAATAGACTAGAACGAAATCCCTTCAAAATCTGAATCTAGTAGAATTAGTATAAAATTCACTTTCTATAGAAAATTATGTAACAGGAAGTTATAAGAGCCATTTACTGATCAGCCACCATGGCACAGTGGTAAGGCAGTGTTCTGTGATGCTGAGGCCGTATATAGGGTGCTGAAGTGCCTGTGAGCATAGCTGGCTGAGGCTGGGGAGGGACAAATGTAAAGACCCTTTGGCAATAGGGTGGTGATATGCCTCTCTCTCTCTCCTGTTCTCTCATGGAAGATATAAATAAATAAGCTTGTTCAAAAGACCATGTATTGGGTTAGCCAATAGAATGGTGGGAAAGGCAGCTAGATCCCACATGGCCAACTGAGCAGTTCAAGTCCTGGACCAGTGGCTTGAAAAACATAACTGGTGTGTGTGTGTGTGTGTGTGTGTGTACATTTGTGCCCAAAATCTCAAGAGGAGAATGTAAGAGAAGGGACTGTGGTGTGACCATCTTCCCTAGGGGGAGTGGTTGTTTATCCCTTCTCTCTCCTCTCTCTCTCTCTCACTCTGTCTCTCTCTGATGAGCACACATGCCCTACAGCAAAAACTAAAAAAAAAGCCATTTACTTAAAAATATTTCATTTTAATGGGTTAGATTCCAAGGTCAAACTTCATGCTAGGTGCAGCCATGAGGGTACTTGGGGGTCCACCTGTAATCCAGCATGGTTGCAGGACTGGAGAGAGGATCACAGAATGTTCAGGATGCCTTTTTCTCTCAGGAAGTAAGAAAATGACTTTTAAAAAAGGTAAGACTAAAATATGTCCAGGATTTCTATGGCAAACAGACACTTCCATATCTATATTTCTATATCTATAAATTTAGAAAAGATAGCGATGATTAAAAGCAAGATTATAACCTCAAGCTGAAATGGAATCCTAAAAAACAGTAAATCAGAAGAAGTTAGGTTTTCTAGACTTATATTTATAAGACTGGAATATAAAAATATTTTTCAAAAAAATACTGAAGCATGATGCCTATCTGATGAAGAGTGATCACATATAGTTAACAGCAGGTGTTACTATGTAAGGACTGTAAAAAAAAGGCATGATTTCTGAAGAAATCATAGTAAACAAATAATTACTAGATTTCCCTAAAACAATCTTGCTTTTACTACAGTAGAAATTTTAGTAATATGGACTTATTTTAAAATTCTAAGATCTTGCTAACATTTTTTGACAAACTATAGTTGTTATTGACAGAAAGCAAAGGAATTGGGAGCAAGTTACTGACATACAGAAGCTCTAGGGTCTCTGGAGGATAGCCACAGACATCTAAACAGCGGTAAAAACTACTCCACTTCACTAACTTACTGCTTTTGGTTATTAAGGAGGGAACTGATTTACTGACGTGCTTGATTTACTGACGTGCTTGATTTGAATGAAGTAAAATGGATGGTTTGTGAACACTGGGATGACAGGACGCTTTTCGCCTGTAGACTCTATTCTCATTACTAAGTCACAGGTAGAAGCATCTCAATCTACAGGTAAACACCTGCTTCTTTAGACACACTGAGAAAAGGTAAACAGCCAATTAGGGGTGGCCAGATGGAAATTTATGAAGAGCGATCAGAGTAAAAAAAAATATCTAGCCAGTTCTCAAGGTTTTTTTGGGGGGAGTGGGGGGTGGGAGTGGGGCTTAGGATGGGCTGCTGTGTGTATTCCTGCTGTCCTATCCACTCTGTTAGAAACTTTTGAGTACACACTTTTCCCCTTTCACAATGGGGTTGTAACTTCTTTCTCTAATTACAAGACAAAGGGTTACTGGTGGGGTGCAATATGACAAATCCAGAAAAACATCTTCACTTCTTTCCTAGTATTTTCTGTAGGATTTAGCTTGAGGTGGACAGTATGGGGCTATGCAGAGCCAGCGGGGGAGGTGAGTCTGGAATGTGTCGAATGTGCATTCCGCAGATGCCTGAGAGGGGTGACTGCCCTCTTACTGGCTTTCACTCCCGTTCACTGGTTGGGTGCTTCAGTAGAAAACAGACTACCTTTCAACACGCAGTGGGTCTCTAGCTCTGTCATTGACGATTGGCTGCTCTTAAGGTTTTGGAATTAAACTTCTAAAGCAGAGCCTCATTCTATCTATATTTAGTTTGGATTTTCAATCTTTATGTTTACCCTAGTTTTATTTTTTTTTATTTTAAAAATATATTTCTTCCATGTGGGAGAGCCAGAAAGGCACCCCAAAATGAGTCTTCATTCTGCAATTCACGAATAATCTCAGGTGGCCCAGATCATGGAGATCATGAATGCTCAGTATGTCCAGAAAGGCCAGAGGCTGTGAACTCAGGACTTTTCCCTTGTGGGTCCAGCTGTGACACCACTGCACCACTATCCAGTCCTAGTCTACTTTAAATTAAAGAATGAATTTGAAAGTTGGAATTACTCCTTTCAACCATGAGCAAGCCAGAATCTTTTCAACCATGAGCAAGCCAGTATGTTTACCATGGAGATACACAGATTAATAAAGAGAGTTCCTTTCCCTTAAGAAACTAGAGTTTTCTGGTATGACTATGACTTGTTCTTTATAAGCTTTTAGTTGCTCTTAGTTTGATGTCTTGGTGATTTTTAAGATCTGCAAATAGATTTGTCTTGTTTATTGACATTTACTTATTTTGTATTCATTCAAGAAAAAATTTGTTAATTGTCATTATTAGAAGTCATAATTTTCCATGACTATTTTTTTCTGGAGAATAATTTTAAAAACATGAAGAGTATAATACATTTCTTTATCCAGTTAAACAAGTTTTGTTATTTTTTAAAGCAGCAGATGAATTTCTGATAAGACTCAGGCACACAGCTGCTATCGAGAAGTCTTGCAAGTTCCTGACTCACCCTACACCATCTTCATGCCATATTGCACTCCTACCCCAGTCCCTCCACTTGTCTATTCCTGTAATGTGTTTATGATAATTCTCTCCTGAGAATTATCTTTGGATTCCAAGTTATATAAATGACAATAATAATGATTTCTCTAAGCAAGCCATTTAAAACTACCATGGATTAGGCTTTACATGGACTTCTGTTGGGTATTCAAATTAATGTATAATATAAACAATAATAAAAATTAATTAGTTTAGAAATAGTATTGCAATATTTAAACTTTCGCTAATTTCATAGGCCTTTGCCTACATTTTTCTGAATTAGGATGGTTATATACTGAACAATAAGGCATAAAAGAGTATTAAAGGAATATTAAAGTAAAATGGAGCAATTTAACGTGCACAGCCATTTATTCCTTCTCTAGCAATCCCACAGCACAGAGTACATTGTTCTGTCAAAGCCCTTATCACATTGTATTATAATTACTGTTTACAGTCAATCTCTCTGAGGAGGCAGAGAGCTTCAGGAGAGCTGAACCCATTTATCTTTGGATCCTCAGCTCTGACATCATGTCTGACACATGCAAGATGCTCAGCATAAATCTGCTGAAGGAAAAAGTGAGGAGAGAGAATGGGCTTTATTTTCTCACTCCTTTATTCACAGTGTGCAGCTTCTTAGCCTGCCTGAGTCTCAGCTTCCTCATCTGTACCATGGGTGAGATAAAGTTGTAAAGGGCCTCCAAGACAATCCCTGTGTCTAAGCTTTAAAGAACTGTGGAGAATGTGAAGGGCTAGAGGTTTCATGGAAGCACGACTGGACTCACATGGACAGGTCCTGGGTTTGCATTCGGAGACCTCCCTGTACAGACAGGGAGTTTATTTGTGTGTCTGTGATCCAGACACCTGAGACTGGGAGTGGATCATGGTGTGAAGATCCTGCTGGGGATGCCTCTCTCTCTCATCAAAGCAAGGAATGAATAAACTTTTTAAAAAATCTAAAAAAATTACATAAGGCCTAGTGAACTTTAGTATCCCTGCACTCAGTCAGAGTTAATTAGTTTCTACGTGTGAAACACTGAGCTAAATAATTGGACACATAATTCCTGACCTAACACAGTGGGGAGTCAAGTGGGAAATGATGCCAGGTAAATGGGCCACTTCACTAGATCACTAAGCACATCGTGACAAAGGCTGGGTAAATACAGATGCCAAGGGGCACAGTAGAGTCCTTACCATGGATTCCAGGCGTCTGGGGAGAATTCTTAAAGAATGGGAACTCTAAGGCCCAGATTTTTAGAGAATGTTGCATTTCAGACAACAAAATCAGAAATGGAAAGGCCTGGAGGGAAGAACAAGAAATGATCCAATGTGTGTAAAGAGAGCATCTCAACTTCCTCACATCTTAGTCTTCTTCCAAAGATCAGGCAGCAATGCTTTTGTAATCTTCTCTGGTTTATCTATTTCCAAATTGTACAGAAAAAATGACTAAGCTAATTGAATTTTTTTCTTCTATAATTTAGGATACTTTCTATTTGGAGCTACTTTTCAAAAAGTTGCCTAACTTGGGACCAGCAGTTAGCGTAATGGCTATGTTCGCTGGACTCCCACATAGTCGACCGTGGTTCGAGTCCCGGACCCGGTGGCTTAAACTCACGCCGGGCGCGTGTGCGTGCGTGCCCAAGATCCCGAGAGGAGAATGGAGGAGAAGGGATTGCGGTGTGGCCATCCCCCCTGGGGGGTGATTTCTCGCTTTCTGTCTCTCTGTCTCTCTCTGTCTGTCTGGCGAGCACACGCGCCCTATAGCAAAAATCTCTCCAAAAAAAGAAAAAATAAATAAATAAAGTTGCCTAACTTAACCCTATTTATCATTCTTCTGACTTAACATATGTTCCAACCAATGAAATAGCAAAATTCCATCTTTATGATGCCAAAAAAAAAAATCACCTTAATAAGTTCCTGTATTCACAGTATTAAAATGTTTTTTTAATCTGAAAGTATTTTTTTCATTTATTTTATACATTTAATCACTATATATCACTTTGCTTGTAAGTTAAATTTACCCAAAATGCTCATTGAGTGGTCTCACCTCTCATTAATTACTGATACTACATGGTTTCCTGAAGATAAAAAGAACACTTTTTCCAGAAATATTTATATTGACAGAATTAACAGTTTAATGAATATTTGTCACATTATATTGCTAATCATTGCATAATGGGTGTCATTACTATTCATATTTTGTAACTCTCATGAAGACATCATAATAGTGTGAAATATACTTTATACTGACAAGTGGAGACGTTGAACCATGTACTGCAGTCAGTCTTAAAATACCGACTTCTTGGGACCAGCAGTTAGCATAATGGCTATGTCGCTGGACTCCCACGTAGTCGACCGACGTTCGCGTCCCAGACCCGTTGGCTTAAAATTCACGCCGGGCGCATGTGCGTGCGTGCCCAAGATCCCGAGAGGAGAATGGGGGAGAAGGGATTGTGGCGTGACCATCCCCCCTGGGGGTTGATTTCTCGCTTTCTGTCTCTATGTCTCTCTCTGTCTGTCTGGCGAGCGCATGCGCCCTATAGCAAAAACCTCTCCAAAAAAAAAAAAAAAAAAAAAAAAATACCGACTTCTTTAAAAGGAGTACTGAGAAGAACATGGCAAGTCAGGAAATTTAGGTTTGATTCTTGGCATAACCATGAACCAGCTCTGTGACTTCAAGCTTGTCATTTATTTTATTTAATGATTGTTTTCGTTATCCTGCTCATTTATACTTTAAACAATATGGAAGCACTGTTTGAAAGAGCTTTCAGTGGAGATTAGTTATAAAATATATATTTAAAATTTATTTAAGTATGAGTAAACCCTAGAAGTTAAAATGAAAAAAGCAAAACGAAACCTCACAATGTTATTTTCATCTTTTATGGCAGGTCATGAATTCTAGTCTAAGAACCAGGTCTTTTTGAGAACTATTTATACAATGAGCACTATATAAATTGTATTTTACTGAATCATTGTTTATTATTCATCTTCAGATATTGGTGTTTGAAATAGACTGTAACAACACCAATAGAGGAAAAGAAATTTAAATAACTTTAATATATCTAAATATCCAACATACAGGATGAAAATAAGAAAAGATTTGTGATAAGTTAAAATCCTAGGAATTTGATTGCAAAATATGCTTAAAAGATTAATTTTATCGATTTAGGGGGGAGATGACATACAACATAATCCCCACAGTATTCACATAAAAATAAAGTAGTTCACTTTCCTCAGTTGGCCCCATCTAGTATTATGCCCACTATCTTCTATGAAAGGAGCATCTAGTAGAAACATTTGTTGCTTTCCTTGTTCTTGAAAGAACAGAATTGCTAATTACCTTGGAGGCTGAACATGATTTCAGTCTATACATTTATTATACAAATCATTATTTTTCTGTCTCCATATCTCCTAATGTTAGAAACAGCCTATTTTAATCAAGTCGGTTTCCCTTATGCTCCTTACGTGCATGAGACACCCATCTGGGTCTGAAGATAATGAAGCCATGAAATGGACATCTAAGTTTTAGGCCACAGTCAGGGCAGTCTTTTACAAAAAAATAAGTGGCCATTTAAATGGTGCTGTATCTTGTTTTGCAAATCTATCCTCACATAGCAAATAATCATTTTTGGTGCAAAAGTTAGTCGTAAAATTCTCTATTAGTGGCTGGTAATGGACCATAATATTATATGTGTTTAGATGCATTTTGAAAATGAAATGCTGGAAATGATGGCCATCTAAGGAATATTAATATTCATATGAGATAATCTAATAGGGACAGATTTCATGTTTCACTGACAACTGCTAGCACAGAATATTTTCCGGCTTCTTGAGGAGAAGGACCCATAATGCTCCATCAGATGGGAAGATTAGGTGGAGTTGCATTAATACTCTGCCTTGTGGCATCCTTGCTGCTTTACTAGAAAAATGGGAGTGATTAATGTTAGTTTTACAATAGATATGATAAAATAAACCAAAAGGCAGATTTGGAATGTTAAATATATTACAGGCAAACAATATTAACCTGTTTTGAAATCACACCTAAAGGCATACAGCAAATTTTCACCCTACGTTATTAACACATAACCCTAGAGGGATGAATTTCAAGCAAACTTCAAGATAGAGCTGCATTTGTAACTGCCTGTACTTTCAACACAAGGTTATATATATTCCCAATGTGGTTCTGAGAAAGCCAGAGATGTGAGCAGTTTTCCACATGGTCCAGCCTGACAAAGATGCTTTTGCTGGACATAGCATTAACTGAAATCATCTAATGATAAATGAAAATAATTCCCACCCTCTTTTTGTTTTAAAGGAGACTTGTCTTTTATTTGCATAAACAAAAATATGCACATGATCAACTCAGATTCGATGAAACTGTAACTTTCAATTTTCACAAAATAATCAGTAACAGTAATGATTACAAGTTAATATTTATGAAGCGCTCAGATGAGTCAGGCACTGTTGTGTTATATTTATTATGTCATTCATCCTTTTCAAGATTTTGAAGGTTGATGCTGTTTTATATATGAAACATTTCAGGCAGAGAGAAGTTGGAACTTGTTTTAAGGCTATAAATCTAACAAGTGACTCTAACAAAGTTCAGGAGACAAAACAATCTAGTTTGAGAACACTATCACAAGAGAGGAAATAGGAATTCACAGGAAACCTTAGTTTTCTCATCTAATATCTTCTAGAATTAATGGATCCAATAAATCTAATAAGGATCCTAATAATTTTCCTGCTTCTCTCTGGGTTCTTACTGAGTAGAAATGAAGTAACAAGAATCAAAGTAGTCTGCACAGCATAGATAGTCATGACACAGGCATTTTTATGAAATAAAGGCTGAAACAATCAATTGTTAGACGGAATGGACCACTACATTTGATGTCATGTGCAGAAAGAAGACCCACAAAAAAACAAACAAACAACAACAAAAAAAAACGGGAAACAAAATACAAAAAAACTTCAGTCTCCATTTTCCTTGTGTGCTCCTGGAAGTATGGGTCATTAGAACTCCAAAGACAGGCAATTGCATTATAGAGCCAGAAGTGTTCCTGGTATCATGAAGATTGATTTTATGTGACGATGCCACAATGTTCAAGAGATAGATAGCTACAGTAAGTGAATCTATCCAATAAGACAACATTGGAATGGAAGGAAATGTAAAATGTCACAAAGGGCATTAACCTAGACTCCAGAAATCTGGGTAGCAATAGTTTCATGATAGTCACTTATTCTGAAAATAACATCACTATGGGTCCATCCTATGTTCATCACTGTGGATAATATATCAATCAGGGAAACACAAAATCTCAAAAAGAGGAAGAATTGGAGGGGAAAGGATTGTGGTGTGACCATCCCTCCCCGGGGGGAGAGGGGGATTGGGTATCTCTCCTTGGTAAGCACACATGCCCTTTAGTAAATTAAATATATATATGTGTGTGTGTATATATATATATGGGGAAGAGAGGAAGAAGCTTACGCTTAAAGAAAAGCAGTCTTCAGTGAGGGTCAAAGTGAAATATTACGCAACTGAGTAAAATCCACCTTAGATATATAAGACAATTTTAAAAATTCAATTCTTTAAAATATCCTCTGGTTTACTTTTAAAAATCCACAGAAGCAATATAATGCCTCTATTACTCTCATGTGTGTCATTAAACAGCTAGAAAATAATAACAATGCAGGATATCATCAGTACATGTGCATTTATTTATTTGGAAATACTGAACTACAACTACATACTATTTAAAGAGTCAAATTCTACAATAGAAAGATTATAAAGTCATATAATCAAATAACATAGTGTAAGAACTATGTCCAGGAAAAGAAAGACCAGATAAATTTGTCAGTGTCTGGGAAATAAAGAGAGCTTTTAGCCTCAACCAAAATCAGGTCTAACAAGCTGTTTCTCTCTTCACTTTGGTGAAAATGGTGAAGAGGAAACAAATGTTTCTGAAAGTCCACAATAAGCAGTGCAAATAGATTTTTTAATTTTCCATTTAATTGTTACAAAAATATCATTTTGTGATCATAATGATCCCATCTTACAGAGGAAGAACTTAAATCTCTAGGAAGATTGATTAAATGGCAGAATCTGGGTTCTAGTCCTGACTTATGGATATGTGACTTCAAAAACAATCGCTCAATGTAATGTGTTTATCCCCTTCTGCATAAAGTAAGGGAAATGGGGCCAGGCTCATACAACTAATTAAAGAAAAAGATTCATTACGTGTGAACAAGTGTATATGTACATGGTATGACTTGATGGGTGACACTGAAAGTTTCCAGGTCTGTAATTCTCTACTGAAGGCCACAAGAGGAGGGAAGAAGTGGAGAGTGGGCCTGGAGGGAGGACTGAACTCTGGTGGGGGTCTCAAGGAAAGGGAAAGTGTGGGAACTACCGAGTCGGGGTCAGTTGGGATAATCGGGAAGGAAGAGGTTAGGCTGATTGCGTATTGTGGCATGTGTGCACACAGGAAGGGAGACAGTGTCCCAGATCTCTAAGCATACATTGTTCACTTAAGTTTCAGACAGGCGCCACACAAGTTGTGTGTATACGATTTATCTTGTTATGGCAACCAAAAAGTTAACAAAGATTTTAAAGTAACTGATAGCAATGGATCATGTGGAAAGCAAGTGATGCTTTATACTTACTGAGAAGTGAAGTGGTTAACCTGTATATTCATTTTCTGAAAAACTTTCCCTCCAGAATTCACACACACACACACACACAAAGAAGTCCACACTGACTAATGTAAAGACTACTTAGAATATCATGGACCTACCAGATAATGTGACTTTCACACTGATAGATTTTTAATCACCGAAATGTATGCTAGTGTTATAAACTGGCTTCCATTTATTAAATGTCATTTACTAAACAATTTAGTTTAACCATTTTAAATAATATAGCCTAATACTTATTTTATATAAATCCTAATAGGAAAAAAAAAGTTTCTCTTCAATTTTCTATTTATTTAATATAAATGATTATATTGATTTTGTGTATTTTATCCTGAGATTTCACTACATGAATCTTACTCTAGTTTATTAGCTTCTATTCCCTCATTTTATGAGAGTGGGGCATATATGGAAAACGGGGATAAGACACTTTATTATGAAAAATGCTATCTAAAGAGTTGCCAATGAAATGACAAGACATAGAGTCAAATTTGAATTTCAGATAAGCAATAACATGATATACTGGACATACTAACGATGAAAAATAATTAAAAATTGAGTTGGCCCCATGGCATAGTGGTTAAGGAAGCTGGACCCCACATAGCAAATGTGTGGTTCGAATCCTGGTTCAGGCATCTTGAAAAACACATTTGCCTGTGTGTGTGTGCTTGCTCAAATGGTGGAGAAGGAACTACAGCACTACCACATCCCACTGGGGGGTGCTTGTACCATTTCTGTCTCTGCCCATCTCAATCAGGTAAGCACAAGCTCTCTCTGAAAATTTTTTTAAAAATTAAAAATTATTTTCGACCAGCAGATGGCATAATGGCTACATCACTGGACTCCCATGTAGTTGACCATGGTTTGAGTCCCGAACTTGGTGGCTTAAACTCACGTTGGGCACGTGTGCGTGCATGCCCAAGATCCCGAAAGGAGAATGGAGGAGAAGGGATTATGGCGTGGCCATCCCCCCTGGGCAGTGATTTCTCACTTTCTATCTCCCTGTCTCTCTCTGTCTCTCTCTGTCTTTCTGGCAAGCACATGCACCCTATAGCAAAAACCTCTCCAAAAAAATTAAATATTATTTGTTGGCTATCTAAAATTCAAATTTAACTTGCTGCCTCATATTTTTATTTGTAGCACCTATACCTAGTGTTCATGCTTTGTAACAAGATGATCTAAGTTAGAGGTTCTATCTTCACTATTTCCAATAATTATCTACCAAATTAGAAAAGACCTGCTCTGAAGGCCACAGCAACCTCACAGCCATGGACAAAATAATCACCAGTTGGAAATGAACAAAGTCACTCTCCTAGCTTCCAAAGTCTCTGACAACACCATAGCAGGAATACATGCTAAGGATTAAAGTAGGTGAAAACACTCTTTCTTGGAGTGTAATTTAGGCCCTAACCCACACCCCAGAGAAGTGGCATGTTCTTTCTATAGATATGTGGGGCAGGATCAGGGCAGTAGTACAAATGCATATGTAACTGAACTTTAGGAGTTATGTTGCTTTCTCTCTGGAAGTTATCTTGCCTCAGGAGACCACTCAATAATCCAGACACAGTACTCTATCCAGCTCTGGGAACAGAAGGGAAAAGAATCACATTCAAAACCTCACACACTTGTGAAACCAGTTCAAAAACCTCATGAAAATGAGTTACAATAAAATTAGTGAGTATGCTTTCACTGGGCTAACATGGTAAACTGAACCAAGTTTTTAATTTTTTAGAGGTTTGTACCTTAAGGCACATATGCTCACCAGAGAAAGGGACAGAGACAAAAAAAGTGAGAGAGAAAGTGAGAAATTACCCCCAAGGAAGGATGGCCATGCTAAAATCCCTTCTCCTCCATTCTCTTCTTGGGTTCTTGGGCATGCATTTATACACACTGGCATGATTTTCAAGCCACCACATTTGGGTCTTGAACCATGGTAGACCCGGTGGAAGTCCAGCAACGTAACAGCTACGCCATCTCCTGGCCCTCTGAACCAAGTTTGTTTAGCTTGAAAAATATTAAAGTTAAATATGAAACATTCGCCCATTTTTGAGACAAATGTTTAATGTAATCAGTCTTATCAAAAAGGCATGAAATACATGCCTAGCTCACACACAAATGATTGATTTTATATAAAAGGGACCCATTTAGAAGAAATTTATAGGGCTGTTCTAGTTTTTTTGTGGTATCACCTCACCAAAATAAAGATCAGGCTTAGCAAATTATTAATGCATTAATGAAGATGTAGTCAATAATCTCTGGTTTCAAATATACTAAAATCTAGGTTTCTATAGCTGCTCTTTTTGATTGATTTAATTCAATCATTTATTCATTTACTTAGGAAATATACAATCCTACTTTTGATATGGGGTTAGATCTCAAAAGCGAATTCTTGTGCAGACATGGAAACAGACACTATGTACAATGTCAGGCAGAAGAGATAAGCCATATTTTGGACCACAGGGGGGAGAGAGAGAGAGAGAGAGAAAGAGAGAGAGACGTATTTGGAGATTGACTGAGACATTCTCTTCCTGGAGAATTATCAGTTAAAAGATAATATGCCATTTCCTCCTTGGAAGTCTACTTTAAAAATTTCTTGTCGGGACCAGCAGTTAGCTTAATGGCTATGTCCCTGAACTCCCATGTAGTTGACCACTGTTCGAGTCCCGGACCCAGTGACTTAAATTCACGCCAGGTGCGTGTGCGTGCGTGCCCAAGATCCCAAGAGGAGAATGGAGAAGAAGGGATTGTGGTGTGGCCATTCCCCCTGGGGGGGGTCTCTCTCTGTCTTTCTGGTGAGCGTATATGCCCTATAGCAAAAAACAAACAAAAAAACAAACAAACAAACAAAACAAAACACCTCTCCAAAAAAAAATTTCTTGTAGATACGTTTAAATTGCTTAATTTTATATTTATGAGAATGCTTATGCTATTTTTCCCCCTATATTACATATTTTCATTTACTCAAAATTCTGGAAAAGTGCAATGGGAAAGGATTATTACCCCTATTTTACATATAGGAAAATGAAGACACAAGCAATTTATCATTTCATTTTATTTCCATATTCACAGTAGTGACAGGGTTGTCTTGTCCAAATAAGCATGCTACAAAAAGGAAAATAATTAATTTTAGATACATGAAAAGGGGCTGTAATTCTAGAAGAAAAAGGTGAGGTTTAATGTCCACCATGCCTTGATAATGAGGAGCATATCTGAAATGTGGCTTATTCAAGACAGCAAATCTGGGTAGCAATGCTATGTTCTTTTTAGAAGATAAGGGAGAGGTGACAGAGAAGATAAACACTTCTCAAAGTTTCCTGCAGCTGCCTCTGCCTGTATAAATTCTGCAGCAGTCAACACGTGGGAACTTAAATTAAATAAACAATGCATTGCTCTATTTAATATGTGTAATGATAATAATAATTACTCTATTTTATCCACCTCCTAAGATTACTTGACACCATGGTAGTTAAAAGCATATATATATATATATATATATATATATATATATAGTCTCTTAATCCCCATAAAAATCTTGCAATACTAGTATTATAATTTTCACCTTACAGATAAGATCACACCACTCTGATGAAAACATCAGCTTTTGTATTCACAATTGACTTTGACTAGTTATAAATTCACTGACTCTGGGGCTGGAGATCAATCCTTACATTACTGGGGAGCACAGAATAATCAACTGTTGTGCTCTGCCTTTAATGTGCAGTGTAATCCAGCTATTTAGAGGAGGAGAGATTCTTCTAAATCCTCTGCAATGATACCACAAAATAGATGCTGCCAATTAGAATGGGTGCCCACACGGAGGTAAAATCTGAATAATACTGAGGGCTTTTCCAGACTACACCCACCTCCCATCCCACATTCCCCTCCCACATCGGCAACAAAGTTGAGAATTCTGTTCTAAGTGGGATTCTCAACTTTCCAAAAGGTTTTACTTATTCTTAAAAGTTTATTTATTTATTTCTTCCGTATGAGAGAGACACAGACACTGGCACTCTCAACAGAGCCCTTTAATCCACCCTGAGTCTCAGCCATCCAGGTCATGGGCACAGACTCATTCCCAGCAGGCCCAGGGAGGTCCTAGGAGGTGAACCCAGGACTGTTTCCATGTGGGTCTAGTTGTGTCCCCGCTGTGCCCCCACACTCTCTAAAAGGTTTTAAAATCCAGAGCAAGAAAGGGAACAGTAATCAAAGGGACAACTAATATCATTAGAGGACAAGAAAAAAGAGAAGAATTGTCTCCAAGTACCTAGATTACACAAAGAGTGTCGGATGCTTCCTAAACCCCAGTCGGTTAGTTCATCTCAAGTAGCCTGTGAGGTGAGGTTTATGGAACTCCAGTGTTTTAAAATAATTAGAAATTTGAAAATAAAAGTAATCATGATGTACAAAACTAAGAATTACTGCTCAGTGTTTCTCTTAGATAAACATCTCACTGCACTGAACTGATAAATTCTCAATTAGGAGCCAATACATTTGCCATTTTCAGATAAGCTTGACAACTTTACACAGTTCTATGGTTTCTTAAAATCAGAAACAGAAAAGAGATCATTGAACTTGTGTGTATGGGTCTGCAAATGGAAACAATGACCCAGAAAAAGTACCTGGAAACACAGAAGGTCTGAGCTGTACTTTCATTCTAAATGACGCAGAGCAAACCTTACTTTCAAGCTTTCAGTGTTGTTATCTCCTCCTTTCCAGTTGCTGAACCTGTTTCAGGAGGCATTTATAACAAAGTAGTTGAAACTAAATCCCTGGGGGTTAGACCCAGCTCTTTCAGTCCATAGATTTAACATTTATATTGTTTTAGGGGATTCATATACATATAACTCCCCGGCTATGGTTTTCTCACATTTAAAAAAGAACTAATATTATAGTACAAACTATCCTACCAGATGTGTTTGGGATAGGTAGAACAAACAACATACTAGTTAAGGAGAAAACATAAAAATACATAAAAACACAAATATTTTCTATTTTACTAAAACATAGAACTGGCTTCATAGCCTACTGGTTAAGGGAGCCACATACTACATGACCAACTGCTACTCAAATCACGGCCCTGGTGGATGGAAAAACAAGCTAAGCACATACACATGCATGTCCCAAATCCCAATAGGTCAGAGATATGGTGAAGGGAGTAGAGCCTGACCATTCCCCATTGGGTGTGGCCTCCCACTGGCTTGTCTGTCTGTCTCTCTCTGGTAAGCACACACACCCTCTGGCACTTAAGAACAAAACAAAACAATGGCAAAAACACATAAAAGCAGTTTTCTAATTTTTACAATATTTTCATGTGAGACCATTTTTTTCACTGTTTACTACTGGTAATTGTTTATGTTTTAAAGCCATTTTAAATCACCCAGACATTCATAAGTAAGAATATAAAGGTACTTATACTGAACTGAGATGGCTCAGACTATATTATGGTTTGTGTCATGTGTAATCATTTGCAGCTAAATGGTTAAACTTAATATGACAGTGATTTTAGCCATCCAATATTATTGAATACTTCCAAAGAATGATGCTATTCCCTTTTTTTTAAAATGTTGTTCTATAGGGCAGCTAATTAAATAAATTAAACATTCACTATAATTAAATTACATATAAATTGTAGTTTGTGTGATAATTAAGATTGGTATATTTAATTACAAATGTAAATTATATGATTTGAAATATATGGGTAAATAGAAGATAGATGACAGAATTATAATACTGGAACAGAAGGTTTTTAATTCTATTAGGGTTTATTACTATATTAACTTCTAGCCCCTCAAGAAATATTAAATAATGGCCCCAAATGGTTTTTCTTAACTTCTTCAGAAAATCATAGATGCCTATAAAAATCTAAAGACAACCAGAACTTTTTCTTATAAAAATTAACACATCCATATACTCTAAAAACATGAAAAGTATTTCAGAGGGCCCCAGAATATCAACAAGTTCACTCTATGGATCCTTAGGATCAATGATTCTAAATTAATAACTTACTTTCACTAATGTGAAAAACAATGTGATTATTTTCTAATGAGGTTTGTGTTGAGTTGAATACTATAGAAAAGATTTGTAAACCTCTGAAGTTTCTAATGTTCTACTCATTGGCTTCTTCTGAATAACATTTAAAAATGTCATCAAACTATGTTCATACTCAAATAGAAGCAAAATAAACAACAAATAAAAACAATGAGGTAAAAGCAAACATGCATTTCAAATCATTTTGAGTTCCCTGAACCACTTTTCACTTAGATCTTTTTATTTATTTTAATTTTTTTAGAGGCTTTTACATTTTCCAGGGAGAACGAGAGAGAGAGAATGAGAAGACACCTCCCATAGTCATGCCATCACAATTCCTTCTCCATTTTTTTCTCCTTTCAGGATTTTGGGCATGTATGCACATATACTCTATGTGTTTTTCAAGTTGCCAGGTCCAGAACTTGAACTCCGTAGTTGGTCATGAGGGATCCAGCCACCTTAACCACTAGGCCACAGGCTGACCTCCATGGAAGTATTTGTAACCATTCGCCGCTTTACAGACTACATGACATTTCAACTGATGCTCTTACATGCCAAACACAAGTGAACTAATGTTTGGAATTACACAGGCAAGTATACTAGCTACTAGCCACATGTAGCTCTTCAAGCTGTAAAGAACTAAAATGAACTGAGAGCTAAAGTTCAGTCACACTAGATTGCCACATGTGGCTAGCAGGTATTGTTTTGGACAGTGCAGAAAGAACATTTTCATTACTCCAGAAATTTCTAGAATGCCCAAGTAAATGTATCTGCTACCTTCAAACTATTTAATGCATGCCTAGACTCAATTATGCTTGTTCCTAAACAGTTTATGCCAAATGGGCTTATATGAAATTGCGTAATTAAATTAATTATTATATAAACCAATTGAAATATGAACATAGAAAGAGTGGGCGATATTATTCTATACCTCTCAGGTGACTATTTTAGAAAGATAATACAATTTAATCACTCTGTAAAATGCTATAGAATTCAATGTAGGTAAGGCAATTTAAGAGATAATGAAAATCACAGAAAACAGAATTCTGCTCTTGGGTTTCTTTGCATTGGGTTCCCATAGAAGGGCATTCATAAAACAAATGAAAATTAGAAATCATAGTTATTACATTATGTGAGTTACAGAAAGAAAATATGAGTAAGATCTATAACAGCAACCCAATCCCCAAAATAGTCCTTCGCTTACATTAAAATACTGGCAAATAAATATATAATAAAGTGCTTATTGCTTAAATTAAGTATGTATATATTAATATTATTTAAAATATGTGTTGATCAACTACTCATCCTAGTTACATCAAATAGTAAGGCTTCTATTATATATAGCATATTGAAAACATATGCTGTGCTGTTACTAGAAACAATGTTTTCTTTTTTTTTTTTTTTTGGAGAGGTTTTTGCTATAAGGCATGTGCGCTTGCCAGAAAGACAGAGAGAAACAGAGACAGAAAGCAAGCAATCACCCCCCAGGGAGGATGGTCGCCCTGCAATCCCTTCTCCTCTATTCTCCTCTTGAGATCTTGGACATGCACGCACAAACACAGTGTGAGTTTAAGCCACCCGGTCAAGGACTCGACCTGTGGTAGACTACATGGGAGTCCAGTGACATAGCCATTATGCCAACTGTTGGTCCTAAGAAACTTAGTGTTTTCAAATTTCATTGTATCATTTCTACTTTCCAAATTTAAATTTATTGGATTAAATTACATTGAAAATTCATGGTCAGAAACCTGTTCTAATTCCAGATTTATGGATAACTGATGTTTTAATTATAATGTAATATCATATAAGTGACAAAATAGCAATGTTACTTTACTCTTGAATTCTCCTCAGTGACCAGAGTATAAGACTTTGTATAGAGATAAGAGCGCTTAAACTTTGTGTTCACTATTTAACATTTTAATTTTTCTGACTTGAAAATGCTATATAGTCACCCATCCATAGCATTAATTATTTGTAAAATAGGAATTATAAGACTATCATAATTTCATCATTTCGTATATTGAGGTCTCCATGCAAATGGAAATCTGAAACTCTATGTTACTACTGGAATTACTACAATTAACAAGGAGTGCTGCATTTCATTAAAATAACATTAAAATTACATTGCAATTGCTTGTTGTTGCTCAAACAGAGATTATTTTCTATCAGTCCACTAAATTCAAGGAAATATTTAGCTAATCATTACCATACCTGTCTATTTTACATGAGAACATCAGAATAGTGGTAGGTAAGAAGTTATCATTTTCATGTACTTCAGAATGATATGAAAGCACTATAGGTACTCCAAATTTATTTAGTTAACTGTAAAAAATGATTCTATTAGGTTTATCAAAAAATTACATAAATAAAATTTTGCTTTGCCAGTTGGCTTTGCAGCCTGGTGACTGAGGTAGCTGGATCCCATAAGACTGAACTAGCTGCTTGAGAAACACGTGGGGAGCATGTCCGTGCATGCCCAAAGTCCCAAAAGGAGGGAGAGATGCAGGAGAAAGGACTGTAGCATGACCATTCTACATGTAGGGTGCCTTCTCCTCTCTTGTCTCTCTGTCTCTCTCTTGTAAGTGCATGTGTGCTACCAAAAAAAAAAAAAAAGAAAAGAAAGAAGAAAAATTGGCTTTGCTATGAGATGCCGTCAAATTAGATTTAGAAAACTGGCTACCCTTGGGGGGACCAATTCATATTGGCTGACCAAAGCATTCTGAAGTATCTTAAAAGTACATCTTCTTTGATCTACTACACTCCTCATAACTCTCCTTGTCTTAGAGTCTAGCTTATTATACTGCCCGCTATTTAAGTTTATGCTTCCTGCTATGTCCATCTTATATAACGATATCTTGCATATCTCACAGTTTGAATCTGAAATTTGACTTTATAGTTATGGTTACTATTACTATTTAACATTAACTCAAGCAGCACAATGGTAACAGAGTGACCAGTTAAATGTTTTCTCATTTTTACTTTAGATACACCACCAACAGCTAGACCATATTCCCCTCCCCTAGGGAAATAATCTAGAAGGAGGAGAAATATCAAGATAAAATAAAGGGTAGACAACTTCCTCTCTATGCTCACGTGAAAAAGAACTCACTTGCATTTGGAAAGAAATAAGTGAGGTGATGTGGAATTCATGTTAAATAATCTGAAGTATAGTCTATTACATTTGAGTCTGAAGATAAAACATCGAGTGATCAGTAGCCTTTCAAGAACAAAACCCTATTCTCTAATTTCAGTTGATTAAAATTTAATGACTTAAAATTGAGAACTCCCTAAAATCTATTAATAGCAATAACAATCATAAAATATTTCTTCTTGGATAGAAGACTGATGTGGACAGAAATTTGGACTATGCTCATAACTAGTAGATTGTTTTTGACAAAATCATTAAGTAATCTGGGCCTCCATTTGATCTTCTAGAAAAATAGGTCAGATAATCTCTAAGTTTCTTACCATTAGTAAATCTGAATTTTATTTTTAATTTCAATTAAGCAATATCTACTAAGTGCCTGCTGAATAGAAATACACATAAATTACACAGATTATTATCTGACTTAACCATATGCTATATAAATATACAAAAAAGAAATTAGAAAGACAGGTTAAATAATGACTGAGTTAAAAAAGTATGCTATGAGTTCAGAGTGAAAAGAAACAGAATTAGGATTTAAGTATTATGGGACATGGAAATATGGTTTTGAAATCCACACTTTCCACAGAGCATAAAGTAAGGTTGAAATTAAGGACATACACAAGACAATGCCAATTTTAAAAGATTAAAAACAACAATCAGACAGAATTCCTAAAAGTTAAAAGCAGTATTTCTAATTTTTCTTTAATTTTAAACTCTAGAGATCTGAAGAAGTTTATATAAATATGGAATTTCTCCATTACATTGCAGTGCTTTTATTTCCCTCACAATATTTTTGTTCATTCACCCAAGAGTTTTTGAACCCATCCAGTAAGCTGAACATTATGGTAAGAGGTGTGAACTTGAAAAGGACATGCATTTCTGTACACAACAGGCTTAGATGTATTATAAATTATAGTGATTAGTTACTCTCATAAATAACCTTCCAACTATACAGCACAGACCTAATCAAGACCAGCCTATAGATCTCTCAGACACTGTTAGAATACCCCTAATGTAATAATATATTGTGTAGTGTCTAGAAATATCTCAAATGACATGAGACTTTACTGTTGAAGCAAAGTTTATTGTAAGGTGTGTAGAGATTCTCACCATTGCCCACAAATGACCTATGGCTCAACTCAGCACAACAGGAATTAATTCAATATCTACACAGAAAAAAAAAGTGTATATTACAAGAGCTACAAAAGTAAGTCACAGTCCCTTGGCTATTTATAATTACTACTAATGGAAGTCAGAGAAAATCCTGTGGGAATGAAAGTTGCAAGGGCCTTAAGGAGTCAAAACGGAGAGATTCTCTCCTAAGGAATCAGTAAATGCTTTGTAAAAATGCTTTGTGTACGAACATGATACAATCATGTAAAAAAAAAAAAAAAGAAGAAAAGAAAAAATATGATAAAAACAGGCAGAAGTTTTATTTGGATGGTACAAATTAAGATGATCTAGCACTCTTCTAGTATGTCAGGATAGGCACCCAATGATCTTCCAAAGGCATCCTCAAAGGGTCTTGTAGAGGCCCTTTGGAACAGTCAAGAGCGGCTACCTCAGGAGTTATTCCTACAAGCTGTGGCAGACAAACTAGGCAGCAGTGTGAGAGAATGCGCAGGGTGACAGATTCCTGTCTCACACCATGCGGGAATCTTGGGGAATCACCTATGCTGATGAGTCAGCCTTTGATTATAGGGAATCAGAATGACTAAATGATTATTTACAGAAACTGACTCATTTATTCTAATAACATAGTTCATGTGTTGCTGGATTGTTTTCAAGAAGACTCAGTCCAGTTGCCAAGTAATTTATCTGACTCCCTCATAGTTACTTTGGCCAATTTAGTTCATAATATTAACTAAATGGAACATAATATTACGAGCTAATATTATGAACTAAATCAGACTTTTCTGATGAGGCTTCGCCCTTGGTTTTATTTTTCTTCCTTCTCTCTTTCCTTTTCCTCCCTTCCTTCCCACTCTAACGCCTTCCTGCTTTATCCCACAAAGCATTTAAGGTAAATCAGCCACTAAGAACATAAAGATATATCCAATTTAGTTCCCTAGAATATCAAAGGAAATGTGGGTTAAGTATGATTCAATGAAATTTAATCATTTCCTGAATTCTTCCATTTCCTCCATTAGATGTAGAAACCATAATGTACAGTAAAACTTTACCATTTAAAATTCTTAAGTGAATTATTTAATTTGGATAGCTGATTCCCCATAGCTGAATGTCAGTTCTCTAAATATACAATATTCTTCCTCAGTTTCTTAAGCATAATTTAATTATTTCTAGATATTGACATTAGCAATGGTTCTAGATCTTGGTTTCTTTTAAAAATAGTCAATTTTTACATTTGTCGTCACTTATTCATAAATAAATGGCAACAAAATAAATAAAGTTAAATAGCTCCCAAAGCTGGAGCTGCAATATTTACTGCTAATCAAATTTAACTGCATAATTCTCCCATGTAGCATCCTCACACCCTACAGAGAAGTTTAAAAATTTCTTCACCAATGATATCTATATACTTTTGCCTTTCAAAATTCTCACAATTTCTGTATGACTAACATAGTTGTTCAAACCTATGTCTTCTTGATGATTCAGCTATTCTTCTATAATATCCATTCACTTTACATAGTATATTAAAGAGACTATAATTTTATTAATTTGTTATGATATTGTTGTAAGATTATCCTACACATGCACATATTTGACCTCTGTGAAACACTTTACTGCACTGCATGGAAATAGGCATTTACTGGCAATAGTATCATATTTGCCTCATCAGTGTGTACATGACTTGGCACTCAAACCTATACACCTGGGGTTGAGATACATATATACACTTATATATAAACACATAGGAAAGGAGTCTTGGGCTTTGAGATTAAACCATTTACAAAAATCAAACTGTTCATCACTCCTTTGTGTTAGCCCAACCCTTTGTGTCGAACTGCCAGGACTGGATCCAATGTTGTTTCTCTTCCCTATGAGTCCTTTACTTTCACCTCTTCATGTCTTTATTTATTTGTCTGTTTCCTGCTTCTTATTCAAGGCTTCTTTATTAGGCCTTGCCAAGATCTTTTTTTAAAGAGACTAACAAACAGTATTTACTTTTGTATACCTATCAAATAATTTGCTTGAAAATGTTGGAATTCAGTCTTCGAAGTTTCACAAGTTCTACAAATTGGGGGTTTAGAAGTTCCTCCTTTACTGAGATATTTTGGATGCCTGAGTGTGTTAGAAAGTTCATTACTACACAGCCAGCATCTAGGAATTCATAATATGTATTTGTACCTAAAAATGTTTTCATATGTATGCCAAGTTTCATGTTTAGAATTTTAAATTAAAACTATATTTAATTCTGTGACTGAAGGATGATATATATGTAAGATAACATCAGTAGATAAATTATACCATTAGCTGCCACTGGCTGATAGCAAGCTAATACATTTCAGAGATTCATTTGCTTTGTATAATAAAGAATATTGTAAGGCGCCTTTTCTTTAAAATAAAATGTGCTCTAATACTCAATTTATACTTCATATACATCTTTACGGTTAATTTCTGGATATGTTTCTAGTTTAGTTGCTCTTGTTTACACAACAAATACATACAGCTGTTCGAGAAGAAAAGGTAGAAGATAAAGGGAATACACAGAACAAAAATATCTGATTTTTAAAAATCATTACTAACTGAGACTTAAAATATTACCTTTAGTTGAAATTAATGCTAAAAAAACACAATCTGAAAATAAAGTTATTTAAAAGTTCATCAGAAATATACATTATCTAAATTAAAAATTCTAAACTATAAAGAATTAATTGGTAAAAAATTTAATTTGCTCTATTCTTTATATTCTAGAGAACAAGTGTCCCTAAGTTATAAATATATAGCCATGATGAACGGACACACACAGTACAGTAAAAATTTAAGTATATTATTAATGCAGAGCAGTCTGGGAATTAAATTTTTGCAGTCATACGACTGATAAACAAATTCCAGATTTTTGACCACTGTTGTAATTCATTCAAATATTCAATTGAACCTCATCACAGAGTCAAACTTATACTGCATTCATTCATCCAACAAATATTTAATGTCTGTTATGTGTAAGGCATTGCAGGGAATACAGTGAAAATAATGCATGGACTTTGCCCTCAAGGGGCTTACAGTCTAGAATGGAAAAAATAAGCACATAAATAGCCATAACATAGGTAGAAAGTGATGTGTCATAAGAAAAACTCAGATAATATACTGAGGGAGTTATTAACATCAGCTGACTTTATTTCACTAAAGTGTCTGCATAGCCAATAAAAAAGACCAATGATCGATTTAAAATTAAGTGTCAAATTTTGTGAATCTATAGATAAAAAAGCTTGCATATTAATGCAGTTTAAGTTACTACTCACTGTTTCTTAAAAATGACAAACATAGAATAAGGAAATATTTTGCCATTACTCATAAGTAAATGCAAATGGAGCAATCTAGCATTTAAGGATAAAATGATCATTTAAATGTAGTTAAGGTTCAAATCAATTATCCAAAATACTCATGACACATTACCTTCCTGCACAGAAATTTGCTCAGTCAGATTAAAGTGATGAAGAATTCCTCGATGGCTCAAGTGTGCTCCAAGGAAAGCTAGAAGGTTGTACAGTTAACTCCCAGGGTGTAACTCTAAACCATACAACCTACTACCTCAACCCGGATGCACACAGCTTCCAATGTTGCTTCAAACTCCTTATCATATCTTCAGTCAGCTCCTCCAAATATGGCGGCCATACACCTAAGGGCTCAGCAAGGATATAATAGGCTAGCATTTTACCAGTTGCCCTATAATGTGTCTCATAAAACTGTCCTAACCTTTTAGATTCCTAGGTCATGCAAATTGTTTGCTGACATGTCTTGTACGATAGTTCTACTAGCAATTAATAATATTAAAATTCAACAGCATTCAGCCTCGTATTTCAGGAGAAATAGGCTCAGTTATAACATATAAACCCAGTTATAGCCTTTAATTTTGTTATTGAAGTTGATGAAGTGCCCTAACCACTATAATATGCAGTGAAGTTTCTGAACAGTATCTATTCAGATCTTGGTTGAAACTCTGATATAAAAAATTCAACTTTCTTAAGCAATTTACTACACTTGGAATCAAACTTGAATGGCTGTGCTGTAAATGCTTCCAAGTGGTCAACAATTGAAGCCTGCCTTGTAAGACAGACGAGTGTTAATATAAACATGAAAGACAGAGGAAAATATAATTACTTCAAGCGCATATAATCAACTAGAGTTTAACAGGAACTTACTGAAATATTACTGAGCAGCACCATTTCTAGCATTTGTCAGATTACCACACTGACACAGACCCATAGAAGCGAGCTTGTGCGGTCCACTTCACCACAAGATCGGATCTACGGGTTTATGCCAACAGGCAACATCTCGCATGAGCGCCCTACTAATGTAGAATTTGTTGGAAATATGCGATGCAATAAGAAGACAAAAAGAATAATATTTGTCATTAAGTATAAATGTTTTAAACGAACTCTAATGATGCATATTCCCAGTTGGAAGGCCTTCATAAATATTCTAAACTAAATATAGGCTTACATACATGAGAATTTATAAAATAGTCTATTGAAATATTTTTGACAGATTGCTTTTGCTTTAATAGTGAATATTTTGAAATTAAACTATTCTAATTAATGATGAGTTTAAAAAGAAAAAAGGGAATCCATACATGCATGTATAAATTATGTAATTGTGAGGCATGAATGTACTATTATGAGCCTATAATTAAAGCCAAATTAACTATTAAGTTAATTGTGTATGCATTAGACTGTGCTTGTTTTAATTCTTATAAAACCTTAGTTAGTGGTTTTAAGGAATTAGTAACATTATAACTTTCTCATAAAACAAGTAAGATCTTGTTGACTAGGTAGAAAACACAGGAAGTTATAAGCTCTAAATATATGAATATGTGTCTGCAGATGAAATGATACTATAATTTACAGTATTTGGATGAATTATTATCAGAAAACTAAATCAATGACACATTAATGGCATCATTGCTACTACTCCACGCTAATATTTATACTCCAGAGATAGTGCATGAAAGAGGATACCCTTTCTCTTAAAATGTACTTAGGTTTCCTTTTAAAAAAAGATAAACTTAGAACAAAATATAAGCCAACATACAGTTCTCATCTGGTCAACAGGTTGGGCACAAATTGTTACTAAAAAACATTTTAAAGCACCAGACAACAAGCAAACACACAAATGAATTAAACATAAAGCCAACCACAAATACTTTTCAAAAGATTCTAAGCTCAACTGCAACAAAATTATAAGCTGTACAATCATTGATCATTTCACTCATATTGGCAAACATTTAGCATTTCTTAGTAAATCTTCATTGTAAAAAATAATACTACCATATACTTACTACTTAGTGATTTGGCATTTTTTGAAATAAGTTAGATAAAATGTGTTTTTTATAGACTGTATATAGGCAATTTGGTCTACAGAATATTTTAGTATTTTGTCAAATTATTCCAATAATATCATAAATGATCAACAACCATGCACTCAGTTGTAATAAAAATATTTCCATATATATTTATAAATCTAAATGTGACATAAAAAGCACTACTGATTTTAGATTTAATCCTAATTGTAAGAATGTTTCGGTTTCATTGTCTTTTTAAACCATGCTTAAATGATAAGAAAGCATGGCTTTATACCCCTCCCCCAGAATTCACTTCCTTTTGTATGGTACAGCAAATAAAAATATATAATTTTTATTTTCCTAAATAGTTTTGTTTCGACTGTTTTGTACCTACATTATATGTATGGATATACAGATATATATTCAAAGGGACACAAAATATATTGACCACAGACTTCATAAAAAATTTTCACAAAGTAGCTATTATAAATTCTGAAATAAAAACCATCAATGAAAATTCCAGTACTCAATTCATAAAGGATAGAAAATGAATCCTTACAATCAAGCACAGTCAATAGAATATTTCCTTAAAAATATTAGCTATTGCTCTTTTGCTTTATATTTTTACCTGAGATGATTTTCTCCTATGATCACTTTCTTCACTTCTCATATCCACTTTTTTTTTTCCCTAAAACAATCACAAAAGGAGAAATATCAGACAACCGCTGTCTAGGAGGAGCATCTGAGTGGGTGGTGGGAGTGAAGGTAGACGATCGAGAAGAAAACACTATCAAAATGGGCAAAACCTTTTAAAGTATTTTTTAAAAAAAAGGCTTGGAAGATTCATAGAGCCCCACCCAAGGCTACTCATATGACATAGAATGTGGTTTCATAGTTTGTATTTATGCATTCATTTTGGTTGGCGTTGTTTTCACAGTAACAGTTTTGAAAGTGAAAGGAGGATGGCTGTTAAAGAAGCGACTAGGTTTTGCACAATGAAGTAGTGAAAGCTGAAAGGAGATGTGGATTTGGCATGGGGCTTAATAAGATAATTAAGAGTCTAGAGATTAATAGCTCCTAAAAATAACATTTAAAATAATGTTTTTTAACTAAAGGATCTTGAAACATGAAAACAGTTTTATCAATATTAATTAAGTCCCTAAAAGTTGATGTCCCATTAGCTGGGCAGCACAGAGGACAAGGAGCTATTTTGTGAATAACGAGTGAACAATAACTAATAAACTGGTACAACATTGTATTTGGATGTTATCAATATATAAGGTTTTTGCAATTTCCCATAATTCTTTGTAGAATTAAAAAAAGAAGGCAGGAGTTATCAGTTTCTGTCATATTTCTCACTTTACATATTTTAATATAATACAATATTTTAAAATCATAAGTTTACCTAAAGCTTTTTTTTATTTGTGGAAAATATTATAGTATCAATTCTTAATATACATCTTATTGTCTTCATTGATAAATGCTGTAATTTTCAAAAGCACTTTTTCTTTTTTAACAAATTTTACACATTCAGAAACAATTTTTTTCAAAATGTAATACATGGGACGTGTCTACTAATCTTTTCATGTTGAACTAGGCAAAACTTGGTTTCATTATAAAACGCTTAGGTTGCTTTGCAAATTATTTCTACAAGCAAGCAAAATAAGTAGAATGCAATGGATTTATCTGGAGTCAATTCGTTTCTTCAAACTTAAAACAAGTTTGTATGTACTTTTTCCACTAAAATACTTAGTGGCTATTTCCAACACTCTTTGCAACGCTCTAATACAAATACTTTTTTTAAAAAAATGTATTTTTTTAAAAGAGAGTATTATTATGGAACAAGTTTCTTTTCTACTTAGCAACTGAGAACATGATCTTTATATTACCTATTTCTGTCCTACTGAAATTCTTGTAAATAATTTAAATATAACCTCCCCAAATAAATTTTAACCTATCAGTAGTTCAATGCATATTCTTTACAAGTTCAAAAGTTTCTTCTTCCATATTTCAAATTATGAATCACATGAAAGATCTACTTTCATTATCAACTGGATCTAAACACTTTTCTTAGATAACAAAAATAATACGAGACAGAGAAAGCACCAATAACACAGTCATGTCTTTCCAAAACTTCAGAGTATAACAAAAACAAAAGCGTACCATATCTTCCATAAATATTTTTCTATTTTTAATTAAGTTTCTGTTCTACTCAGGATTAGAGCGAGAGAGCAAAAGGAAAAAGTTAGTAAGAGTAAAGTGGGTGATGAGTTAAATAAGAGTAAAACTGAAAGTTCGAGGATCCCTTTTATATAACAGTAGGCTTAAAACGAAACAACAGAAAGCTATACCTGATATGAGAGGTGCGATTTCACCAAGTGCAATATATTGCTAATTATGCCATGTTTTTTGAAATAATAAAAATAAAGAAGGCTCATTTGATTATGTTGCCTTAAAAAGCTGCTTTACAAAGCCCGATGTCTCTGGAGTTATACCAGCCCACGTTGGCTTTTTTTTTTTTTTTTTTTTTTTTTTGGTTTGTTTTGGTTTGGATTTTTGTTTGTTTTTGGTTTTGTTTTTGAGCAGGAGCGTCTCATTTTTTTTTCAGCACTCTTGCATGTAGTAGAACAAACTCAATTTTTTCTTCATGGCTCTTGTTATTTCTTAGAAAAGAAGGACCAGGGTGCTTGTCTTCTTTTTCTTCCTTTTCGGTATTCCAGGCACAAAGCACTGCGCAGAAGCTGCACCAATCCTTGCCGTCCCTGGCAGCAGAATGGTAGAAGGTGGGAGAGACCAGGAATCCTTCCAGGCTGCGCTGACTTTAGAAATGAGGATTGCACACGTTTGTCTCCTAAACCAAAGGGGTGAAAAGGCAGGGTGCCAGTTTGCTACACTGCTGTAATGATCTCATGCTCACTGCTGCTGTCGTACTGTTTGCCCAGTTCAAATGCCTGTTCATTATAAACCAAAAAAAAAAAAAAAAGAAAAGAAAAAAAATCCACACACACATACAGACACACACCCAAGTACTTGGATTCTTCAGCAAGCAGAAAGAGTATGAACATTAAAAAGAAAAAAATCAGCAGTCAGAAAAGGCAATAAAATAAAAAGCACATACAATTTTTAGGATTCACTTGTTATGCCTCAATATTCTGTTATTATTTTCCTTTTTCTTTTTTTTCCCTATTTAGAGATAAGCAGCAGAATTTATCAGGCGTGAAAGGGACAGCCTCCTGGTGGCCTGCCAAAAACCCAGAATAAAGGCGAAGTTGTGCTTCAAAGCTCAGTCGCTTGCTGAGTCTGGCTAAAGTCAAGTATTAAGATCCACCATTTTCTGAGCCATGCTAGAAAAGAAGAAAAAAGTCAGGACGGTTGCTGCGTTCCAAGTCTCCGTTGGCACCATCACAAAATCTCAGTCGTAAGGTCACATGATTCTCGGCCAAATGTAGAGTGCATTCCCATCAACCATTCTGCTGATACTGCGAAGGCAGCTATTGTCTCGTTTAGACCCAAAGTTCAGCCCACTCTTCATTGAATTAGCTGAAAAACGCATCACCTTTGGGGGCTGGGAGTCATGGAAACGTCTACCTGGCAAGCTGCCCACTTTTTCTGCCCATCAACCAGAGATGGAATTGTGCTGCCTAATGCAATGATGACTTGGAATGTGAAGAGTCGTCCAAAGTGAATCTGATGCTTGCAACGCCTGTTTCATTTGCACAGAAAACTCTGGCTTCTTGTAGCTAAGGGTGGAGGGGGGAGATCTTTCCTACCAAATGTAACAAATAAAGGTCTGAACATGCCTACTCTGCAACTTTATTTCTCAACACACCCAAATAGTTCTCAAATGAAAATACTGAATGCCCGGCAAGTTTTCTGAGTTAAAGGCATCTCTTTGTAGCCCTCCTTTTCCTTACAAGTGAATGCAACAAACCCAGAACATTTGTTTCAGATTCTCACTTTAAGATTTAAAAATCTCTGAGTTTCTTCTTGTTTTTCATTACTTTCTGATTATATCTGGCACCGACTTTGTACTACATGGCCATAACATCCACTAGCAACAGTGGGGATGCATTATTGCTGCAATCTGCAACTAAGTGGTCCCCTGAGAGAGCTAGTTGTCTCTTTAACCACACAAAACCCTACAACTGGGTCCTGTGGCAATCCTCATCAGTACCTAGCACAGCTGCTGTGCAAGTTTGCTAAGATTGACACATGCGAGAAGTGTTCTTTCTGTTCTTTCGCTGGCTACAGTTTGCCTGTGTGGCATGAAAGATGCCTTTGAAAGATGCAGGGAGTATATCAACAGCTCTTAGGCAATAAAATGGAATGGTTCCCCCTCCCCAGTGAATTTCCATTCCAGCAGGCAAAGAAAGTTCCTATATACAAACATTTCCATACTTTTTAACAAAAGTATAATGAATTAAATCTTTCACAATTTCCTTAAACAGAATCTAAAGCCAAGCAGGAAAGCAAGCATAATTAAGTTTTAACTCCAAAATATGGAGAAGTACAGTAAGAAGAACTAGGTTTTCCTACTTCATTTTAAAAATGTTGCAGCGATTGGAGAATCCTTATCTAACATGTAATTATGGTTCCAAGAAATTTAATAATCAGTAGTTTATCAAAATGATGAATTAATATCACCCCTCCCCCACACATACATGAATGTATTGCACAATACATGAAAAGATTTTAAAAGATGACCAAACTTTGACTTGCCTACTTATTTATTTATTTTTTTTGAGAGGTTTTTTTGCTATAGGGTGCGTGCGTTTGCCAGACAGACAGAGAGAGAGACAGAGAGACAGAGAGACAGAAAGCGAGAAATCACCCCCCAGGAGGATGGCCACACCGCAATTCCTTCTCTGTTCTCCTCTCGGAATCTTGGGCACGCATGCACACATGCCTGGCATGAGTTTTAAGCCACTGGATCCGGGACGTGAACCACGGTCGCCTACGTGGGAGTCCAGCGACATAGCTATTACACTAACTGTTGGTCCCTGACTTGCCTACTTTTAAAAAAATCATTAAAAAATGGTTTAGGATTATAGGAAACATACGCTAAAATAATTTATGGTCTTCTTTGTGCTGTATCTTTCTAGTTATTGTCATTAGGAGTAATTGCAGGGAATGGACATACATACATATACAAACATACCTGGAACCATTATGATGTTGTCCTCATTTGTAATTAAAAATATACACAATTCTAAACCATAAAGAAAAAAACTTACACAGGTGCTGAAATTCATTTTTTTTCTCGATTGCAAAATTCAAATCTTAAGTACATGCATAAGAGAGCTTCATTGAAAATCAAGCACAACAGACATATGTTCCTCAAACTTGAACACAGCAAGAAGAAAGTGGATTACCTACTCACAGGAAAGTGGATAAGCTACTCACAGGAATGAAAGCCTAAACTTCTAGTTATCGCTCACTTATTCAGCTGATGTTTATTAAATACTGGTTTCCAGCCAGTCTCATGATAGGCACAGAGGAACAACAATGAAGCAGATGGGCATGACATCCATGTGGGGCTCCGATAAAGACTTTCAAGTCAAAAGCTCACTAAACCATCCTGTCCATCCTAAAAGAGCATTTACTGGACACCAACTCATCAAGAGACAAACTGGTAGAAGTTGGAAAGTGGAAGTGAAATAAATATTTAAAGATAAATTACAGCTGGAGAGGAGTTCTCTGTCTGAAGTTTTCCCTTTTTAATACAAAATGGATTGTTTTATCTTGATTCCACTTAGGCTCTTCCTTAGAGAATCTACTGTGAAAATTTCATGCTGCCTTCTCAATTAAAAAAAAAAATGAAGTTAAAAAAAAAACAGGAGATTTTGGATTCCAAACTATGGAATAGATATAGTCCTAACTATCCTGCTAAGTACAATAAAAATATCTGTACCTTATATATGAAAAAACCGTAAGGAGCCTCTAATGATGGGCAGAAGATGAAAAGCCAGTTAGTGATTTTAAAACCCAAGGAATGACATAGCAGAAAGTTCCTTAGATTTCACTTTTTGCCTTATATATCCAAAACTTGGAGCTGAAGAAGCCTTTAATCCCAAAATGCCAACTGGTACAGTCCCAAAAGGGGCCTATTCTTTAAGGAAAGGAGTAGCATAGAAATACAATACAATTTTGCTCCAGTTAAATAACTCAGAAAGAACGATGATCCCTTTCCTCACAAGCGTGCAAGGACCAAATGGGAGACTAGATGCTGCCAAGTGTCAGGCTAAAACATAGTGTCCTGACACTCTTTCTTCCCACCTTCCAGCGTAGCCTAAGTCCAAGTAGAGGGTTAGGAGTTTCCATCCTTGTTAAGGGCCAATAAAGCTTCTCCTCATACCTCACATACAGTGTTAGTGGATACGACATGGGGAACCTGGACAAACGAACCATGGCGATCCTTCTTAGCCAGTGGGAACCAGGGGTTCCATCTATTCACACCTGGCAATGCAAGGCAACACCCTCTGCAGTGTGGTGTAAGGAGTAGCTAGCTAACGTCACTGATCATGCAAAGGAGAAGGACAATTTTAAAGTGAATTACAAAAAGATATTCAGTTCGGGGAACCAGCAGTTAGCGTAATGGCTGTCTCTGGACTCCCACGTAGTCGACAAAATGTAATTTAACGACTGTTTGGCCCAGCCTCTGTTGGCACAGTTAGTAGCATATAGTATTGCAGTGCAGGTAACCACACAGTTGACTGTAGGTTTGGATCTACAACCTGGTTTACCTGAAACATGCCAGATGTGCATAGTATGCCCAAGATCCTGACAAGCATGAGGACTGTAAGAAGGGAAATACAGTGACCAGAACCTGGAGGGGAGTGCATTTCTCTCTCTCTTTCTCTCTCTATTTGCATGCACTCTCTACTATGAATTTAAAAAGAAAAGAAAAAATAAAGAAAACAAACAGAAAGAAAAGAAATAATGACTGGAAACTTCCTAAATATAGGAAAAGACAGTAATCCAAGAAGCAATGCAAACCAGAAACCCAAATGCAAAGATATCCATTTCAAACATATTACAGTCAAACTCACAAAAACTAAAAACAAAAGAAAAAAATATCGAAGAAAGCATCATAGGAATAATCTTACCTGAAGGGAAAAAATAATTGGAAAAGTAAGTTTCTCATCAGAAACTATGGAAGCCAGAAGCAAGGAGCACAACATTTTCAGTTGCTGAAAGATAAGAACTGTCAATCCAGAAACTTGTATCCATGAAAAATATCCTTTATAAATAAAGGACAAATTAAGATATTTTCTGATGAAGAAAACTCAGATACTTTGTGACCAACAAACCAACCATAAAAAAATAGCTAAGGAAGTTGTCTAAACAAAAGGAAATGATAAAAGAAAGAATCATGAAACTTTAGACAAGAAGAAAAAATTCAGTAAACACAAGTATGGAAAAATTTAATAGAATTTCCTTCTCCAAAGTTTTATAAATCATGTATGATGTGGAAACAAAAATATAGCACTGTATAAAATGGTCCTAAATGTATGTAAGGAAATAAATATTTAAGACAATTATATTATAAATTGATAAGAGTGAAGGTACAAAAAGGAAGGTAAAGTTTCTATATCTTACTTGTAATATGAAGATACCATTAGGCTGTGATAAATTATATGAATACTATGCAATACATAAAGCAATCACTCCTAAAAACTACATAAAGAAATACACTAAAAATACTAGATATATTTGGGACCAGCAGTTAGCGTAATGGCTATGTTGCTGGACTCCCACGTAGTCGACCGCAGTTCGAGTCCCGGACCCGGTGGCTTAAACTCAAGCCGGGTGCGTGTGCGTGCGTGCCCAAGATCCCGAGAGGAGAATGGAGGAGAAGGGATTGCGGCGTGGCCATCCCCCCTGGAGGGTGATTTCCTGCTTTCTGTCTCTCTGTCTCTCTCTGTCTGTCTGGCGAGCGCACGCGTCCTATAGCAAAAACCTCTCAAAAAAAAAAATACTAGATATATTAAATTCTAAAGATTAAAAATTTATTCCAATAAGCCACAAGAAGGCAAGAGAAAAAAAAAAATCAAAGAAATTTAAAACAGGTAAAAAAACAGAAAACAAAATATAAAATAACAGGCCTATGCCATAAAAAGTAAATAATTGAAAAATATAAATTGTGTGAATACACCAAATAAATGTTAGAGACTGCATAATGGGTTAAAAAATGTCAACCAAACACTGCATATAATGAACTTAATTCAAATATAACTATATACACAGGTTGAAAGTAAAAAGATGGAAATATTTTTGCAATAAGTAATCAAAAGAAAAATGTACTTTTATTAACATCAAATAAAATAGACTTCAAAAAAAAAAGAAAATTACCAAAGAGCTAGATGTCATTTAATGATAAAAGAAACAATTTAACAAGAAGATATTGCAACAATGAATGTGTATACACCAAACACAGCATAAAAATATATAGAGTAACTGCTATTAAAGCAAACAAAAAAACCACACAATCTACAAATATAGTTGTTCATTTCATTACATCCCTCTCAATAATTGACTAAATGATGGGAAATCAGCAAAGACAGAAAACAAATCTTCCAACAACAGGATCTAATTGACAGTTACAGAATATACCACCCAAAAATGCCAGAATAAGTCATGAATCAAAGAGCAAGGCTCAAGTAAAAAAAGTTATATTGGAGTGAATGAAAATGTCCAAAATTTGTCCGACACAGCTACAGCAGTACTCAGAGGGAAATTAATAGTATTACATATACACACTAGAAAAGAGGAAAAGTCCATACTTATCATCAAAGTTCCAATCTCAAGAACCAAGAATAAGAAAACCTAATGTAGAGAAGGAAAAAATACCAACACAAATAAATAAAACTGAAATCATTAAACGAAAGGAGAAAATAAATAAATTGGTTCTTTGTAAAGATTGATAAAGTTGATAAACCTCCAACAAATAAAGACACAAATTAGCAATATTAGAAATGTAACAAAGGATATTAATTATAGATACCATAGCAATCAAAACAGAATAAAGAAAAACTATAAATCACACTACATGCATAAATTATATAGCTCATATGAAATGGACCAATTCTTCAGAAACACAAATAAGCACAACTCACTTAACATGATTTAGATAATTTGAATATCCCTATACTAATTAAGGTACATTATATACATAATTAACAACTCTTTTGAAAAAGAATCTCCAGGCCCATATGATTTCACCAAATAATTTTAACAAATTTTGAAAGAAGATTTAACACCAATTCTACACAATGTTTTTTGAGAAGATAAAAGATAAGAGAACAATTCCTAATTAATAATATGAAGTTAATATTACCTGAAACCAAAATCAGAAAAGACAATACAAAAGAGAAAACAATAAACAAATATCCCTCATGAATACAGACACAAAATTCTTAATAAAATATTAGCAAATACAAATCAGCAATATGTAAGAATAATTATACCTTAAACAAGTAAAGTTTATTTCAGGGATAGAAGGCCAGTTCAAAATCCAAAAATTAAGCAATTCCTCATTTAACACACTAAAAGAAAAAAAAAATCACATGATAATATAAAAGGATACCAAAAAATTGGCAAAATTTAGCATCCATTCATGAATAAAATCTCTCAGTTAACTGGGAACTGAGGGGGGACTTTCTCAATCTGATAAAGATACACAAAATTACCCATTAATGTTATATTAATGGTGAAAAACTAAATGTTTTCTCCTTAAGGCAAAGATGTCATTCCACTCTCATCATTCTGGAAGTTATAGCTAATGCAATAAAGAGGTGAGAAAGGAAGGGAGGGACAGAAGGAGGGTAAAAAAACATAGTACTATTTAGAATCACTCAAAAAATGAATGAGTTAAATGTAAATGTAAAAAAAAAAAAGAACAAGTACAAGACTTGTATAATGAAAACTACAAAATGATGAGAAATCTAGATCTGGTAGCTATCATGGTCGTAAATTGCAAGTCACAACATAGTCAAGTTGCCAGTTCTCCCCAAATTAATAAACAGATTTAATGCAATTTCTACTCAAATTCCAGCAAGATTTTGTAAATACAGATAAAATTATTCTAAACTTTTTATTAAATGCAAAGGATCTAGACTAGCTGAAAGAATTTTGAAAAAAAATATATGGTAGGAGAAACTTGTCTATTTCATTTCAAAACTGTTTATATAATTGTACACTACTGTAACATATTAGGTATAATATTATATGCAATAGTAATAATAAATATAATAGTAGGTTATTTAATTCTAATTGAGTTTAAATCGTATTGGTGGAGGAACAGAAAAAATAGACCAATGGAACAGAACAGAGAATCTAGAAAGAGACTTATACATACAAGTATAGGCCCAATTGATAACTAATTTTCTGACAAAAATTTAAAAGCAACCTGATAGAGTAAGAATAGCTTTTCAACAAATGGTAGCAGAGCAATTGGAAATCCATAGGCAAATAGAACTTTGACCTATATCTCACACTTTATACACAAATAGATCAAAAATGCATTGTAGACTTAAATACAAAACACAAAACTAAAAAAAAAAAAATTAAATAATAGGAAAAAATGGAAGGATCTGAGACTAGGGCAAAATACTCATATAATTGAGACCAAAATAACAATCCATTTAAAAAATAATAAATTGATGCAGGAAAATTAAATACCCTTTGGGGCCAGGTAGAGGCACAGGAGTAGTGCACCCTCATGGGAAGTGTTCTGGGCTCTTGTCCTAGGACCTCACTAAACAAACTAAGCACATGAATGTGTGCCTGTGATCTAGGTCAGTTGGAAATAGGACAGGATCACTTCATGGAAACCCTGTTGAGGGTTTTTCACTATCTCTTTCTTTCTGTTATCTCTCTCTTTCTCTCTCTCTCTCAATGGAAATAAATAAGCCTGAAAGATGTAAACATTATTGCTCCATAAATGATACTGAAGGAAGCCAAAATATGTTACCCCACAAAAATGTTTCTTTGACGTAAGTATTTTTGAGCAAAGGACAATTAAGAAGCTGCATTTTTGGATTATTAGTTTTTTTGTTTGTTTGTTTATTTTGTTGTTGTTTTTTTTTTTTTTTTTTTTTTTTTTGGAGGGCAACTGCTTGAGTGTCTTATACATCCTGGTTATCAATCCCTTATTTGAAGCATAGTTTGCAAATATTTTTTCCCATTCTGTGGTTTATCTGCACTCTATGCCCCAAAGTGAAAGATTTTGAAGACATAATAATAGAGAGGGCAAGTGTAAATACCAATTTTTTTAGGAAGATGCTGGATAGTGAGGAATAGGTGGGAAAGACTAAGGGAAAAAAACATTTAATAGACACAAGAATGTAAGAGTCTTTGTTGAAAATGATGTATACAGTTGGGGGGTGATTTTCTTGCTTTCTGTCTCTCTGTCTCTGTCTGTCTGGCGAGCACACGAGCTCTATAGCAAAAAAAAAAAAAAAAAAAAAAAAAAAAAAAAACCTCTTCAAAGAAAATGATATATATAGTAGTATCATTGATTTATCACATACTAAATGCCTGCTTTGAAAAATCATATTGTATGTCATAAATATGTAGTATGCCTGCTTTGAAAAATCATATTGTATGTCATAAATATGTACAACAATTAAAGGTGAATAAAAATTATTAAAAAAAAAAAACTTAATTTGTCAATTTTAAAAGAATGAAGATGCTTTATTTGGAGAAAGAGTTCCCTTATGCCCCCTTTTCTGTCCCAAAACAAGATAAATTTTTTTCTTTACAGGATACACTCTTATCTGCTAAGAGGTGGCACCAGAGGAATATGCAAACAAATATTACTCCATTAGTTTTTTGCTACAAAATTTCAAAGGTTGAGGAGAAATTATGTTTTCTTCTTAATTCCATTAAGAGATTAAAATATAAGCTACAGATTGGAAGACAATATTTTTAAACTGCATATCTTACAAAAGACCAGCATCTAAAAAAATATATAGACTTCTCACAACCCAACAGAGAAAAATTAAACAATCTAAGTGGGAAATAAGCAAAAGTTGTGAAGAGATTTTTCTTCTGAAAGAATATACAAATGGTAAATAAACACACTAAAAAATGTTGAATGTCATTAGGCAGTATGGAAAGGCAAATTAAATCCACAAGGAGATACCACTACATTCTTATTAGAAGGAATCAATTAAAAAAAAATAGTAGCAACACTAAATATTAGTGAGAGTATTGGATCAATTGTATATTGCTTATGGGAATTTCTTCTCTCTTTTTTTAAGTTTATTTTCTTAATTCTTCCATAAAAGAGAAAGACAGAAAGAGACAGACAAAGATACAGGCACTTCCAACAGGGTTCTCGTGCCATGACCATTCCAGCTTCAACTAGCCCAGATAGTAGGCACATGCATTTCCAGTGTGTACAGGGATGTCTTGGGAAACAAGCCAAAGACCTGCTCACTGGGTTCAGCTGCCCTACTACTATGCTACCCTGTTTTTTTTTTTTTTTTTTTTTCCTTAAAACTGCATGAGTCTACAATTATTTTTCTATAATGGGTTTTTATTTCTTTGTTGTAATTAAAAGAAAGAAAGAAGCAACTTTTTTTACTGGTTATTTGAACATGCCTTGTGTCACCGAAACATCTCTAATAGAAAAATCGGAAGTTATGAAGTGCCTATTTGTATAACTGAACTTGAAATCCCATGAAAGAGGCCTGTGGTCAGATTCTAGGTCAACTTTAAAACACTGGGTGTCCCGTTAATATCCGGGATCCTGGATAGATGGAAAACTCGGGGGGGGGGGGATTGCAAAATGGCAAGGTCTTATTGAGGTATTTAATCTCTTTCTTTCTCTCACAAAATAAAAAATAATTAATTAAATAAAACAAAGTCTAGATTGGGGCAAGGATAGTAGGAAATAGCCTACATATTTTAGAAATCATAATATTCCATTGAGGTCAGGTGGATAAAAGAGTAGAGTTCTAATGGAATTCTTGTTTTATAAAAAGTATAGTTTTTTTCACAAAATTATTTTTAGAGACATTATAAAAGATCATTTTAAAATCAGATAAAGTACATTCTAAAGTCCTCAGACAATACTATCTAGAATTTCTTTAGAAAATTATATAGACTAGACAGAAAGATTTTCTTTTTGATTAACTGACTTCAAATAATTTAATGTGGAAAATTAAATTGCTTACAATTTTTCCCTTATGATCAATTAAAAAACAAGACTCATTAAGAACGCATGACTATCAGGGTCAGCAGATGGCAGAGTGGTTAAGGCACTGGATACCCAAATGGCCATCTGCAATTTGAATCCTGGACCTCACAGCTTGCTTTATCACTTTCTCTCTCACTCTCTGTCTCTCTCTAGTCAAATTAAATGATAATAATAAATACAATTAAAATAAATAATTCTTTAAAAATTATCTAATAAAAATGAACCCATGACTATCATCTTTGTATGAGATTTGAAGTGATGAAAACATTTGCATTGGAATAGAAAGTTTTTAATAACATGATTTTCTTTTTCTTTTTTGAGAGATTTACGCTATAGGGCACGTGTTCTTGCCAGAGAGAGAGAAAGCGAAAAATCATCTTCCAGGGAGGATGGTCATGCTGTTATTCCTTCTCCTCCATTCTCCTCCTGGAGTTTTGGGCATGCATACACATATGCCAGGCGTGAATTTCAAGTCCGAGTCTAGGATTCGAGCCACAGCAAAGCATGTGAGAGTCTAGCACTTTAGACACTATGTCACCTGCTGGCCTCGTATGATTTTCAAAAATACCAACAGTAAAGAAAAAAAGGTTTTATCATTAAACATTTATCATTACTGACATAATAGGTACATTTATAAATCATAGTCCTAAGTCTGCTCCTTAGCAGATAGATATAAACAGAAATACTATTTTTGAGCATCCCCATAGTGATGGTGCTAAGCAATTTATGTAAACAGATTCAGTTGATAATTCTATAAGCCACAGATATTTTATAAGCCACTTTTTATGACCATAAAAAGTTCATACAAGTATGGTTATCTTTGATAGTATAACAATATCCATTGTGGACTTAGAAAAAAGAGTGTTGTTTTTAAGTGTAGTTACACTGGTTATTTTAAGTGGTTTAGTTTTAACTATTACTTTGGTAGTAACTGTGGAACTATTAATTTTTATTTTTCCAAAATGGGAGAAACATAATGTGCAATTTTCAATATATAGGAATTTTCTGAGTAATTTTAAAAAATTGCCTCTTGGCCCAGCTGCTGTGGTGCAGGCTTAGGATGCTGCTTCATTATACTGGAGCTACATGATAAGGGTCCAGGTTCATATCTTGGGTTGGCTTGAGCATGTTTAGGGTAGAAGGCATTACAGTATGGTACTCTGTCAAGGGTGTCTGCTGCTTTCTCCTTCTGTCTCTCCTTCTCTTTCTCTCTCTCTGTCATGAAAGAAGTAAATAAATAAAATTTTTTAAAATTGCCTTTTTTGGGCTACTTTTGGATATCTGAGCCTTTTCAGGTCTAGAGATTTGACCTTTAAATAATTGGCAGATTCTTTGGGGCTTTTTCTGGTTAAGTCTCTGGACTCCCACATGGCCAACTTGGTGGCTTGAAACTCAGGGCAGGCACATGTGTGTGTGTGCCCAGGGTCCCAAGAGGAGAAGGGAGGAGAGGGGATTGAGGTGTGGCCATCTACCCTGGGGAGATGATTTCTGACATTCTTTCTCTCCCTCTCTGTCTCACCAGCAAGCCCTATAGGGGAAAAAAATCTCTCCTAAAAAAAGGAAAAGAAGAATTTAGAGTATAAAGATCATGAGATTATATAGACCAAATGAAAATAGTCAGTATTGATTGAGATCTAACCAAAAATATCAAACCAATTAATTAAAATATATGTCACAAATGCTTCTTTCCCTGAAATTTTAAATTGGTTCCATTGCTTCATTAACAGTTAGAGAAAATATATCTTATCAAGTTTAACACTGTAAACTTGGGAAACAATGTTGAAGAACAGTAAAAATGTTAGTTACCTTGATTTTGCTTAAGAAGAACATTTATGTTAACTGCATAGCATTTTATTTCCTGATTCACATCCTCAGTGAGGCTCACATGCTAAGCATCACATTTTTGGAAGCCTGGAATAATTTTTGACTACTTAGGAATTATGCCTTCCATATTCACTAATTTCAAGTTCAAGGGAATTGAAAGCAATAAGAACATCCATTTATCTAATCAAGTTACATACCCAAGTCATTGCTTTCTACTTAATGGGTGGCACCATCAAGGCTTCCTTGACTCAGTGTCAAATATAGGTATGACCTCACCACAGTAGCGGTACAGCCTTTGGGAAGACATGGGCTGTGAACCAAAACTGCTCAGACAAGAGCCAGCCCCAGATCTGAGACAATAACTGATCCTCCTGCTGGGAGAGCATGATCTTCAGAACTGAGACAAGTGTCCACCATTGTTTTCCTTTCAGCATCTGGATTTTTTTGATAGGAGTGTTTCTCTGTAGTCAAATGGACATGCTCAAGAAACGCCCAAGTGTCATGTAAGAAGTATTGAAGACTCAAAAAGAAAAAAAAATGGTTAATTAACACCATCCTGGAAAGGTAGACTTAAAGCATCCTACTAAAGTGTCTGAGCTCATGTTAAATACTGCACCTTGGTTTTCTGTTCCCCACTTCTCCCAGGCCTTGTTCCTCTGTCTGTCATTGGTCATAATAGCAGTGTACATCAGTTTTGAAAAGTCACATATGATCTGACTTTACCCTTAAATACCTATTGTCAATCACTGATGCTCTGTAATAATTTAGACTTCAGATAAAATTGCCCTCAATTTTCCCCCAGTATGTGGTTACGCTGACGTTGTACTTCCCTCTGTCTTCCAGGTCTGCATGTTATCTGCATGTGCAATGACAGATTCTCCTTAACAGGGCTGTGGTTGAACCAAGGACAGGCAAAAATATCACAATATGTCAATTATTCATATGCTGCCATCTGTAGTCAATTATGTTAAATTTATTCCAGATTTGTAATAGGAGTTCTCCAGACTATCTCCAGATTAGCAGTCATCGGCCTATCCCACTTTTTATGTGTCCAACTCTTTAAGAGAACCAACTAAAAATCTTGTGAGAGTGTCATTTTAACTCATCTCATGAGTTTAATGTCTATATTTTGCATACAAGTTTTCTCAGTTATGATACTATTGCAATATGGGTGACAACATTGATTTTTGTTTAGCAACAATCTTTCCTTTTTCTTTTTTTTTTCCTTGAGAGAGATTTTTGCTATAAGGTGTATGTCCTTGCCAGAGAGACAGAGAGAGTCACAGGACTGAATGTGAGAAATCAGCAACCAGGGGGGATGGCCATGCTACAATCTCTTCTCCTATGTTCTCTTGAGATTTGGGGCATGCACACACATTCTATGGGTGTAAGATTTAAGCCACTGGGTCCAGGACTCAAATGGTGGTTGAATATGTGGGAGTCCAGTGACATAACAATTATGCCATCTGCTGGACTCCCACAACCTTAATTTTAAGTGTAATGCAAGGACAATTTTTTTTTAATGATTTTCATAAATTAAGAGCATTCTCTCTCTCTCTCTTTTTTTTTTTTTTTTTTTTTTTTTTTAGAGTTTTTGTGTAGGGCACTTGCTTGCGCTCACCACAGACACAGAAAGACAGAGAGAAAGCAGAAATCACCACACAGGGGGAATGGTCATGCTGCAATCCCTTCTCCTGCATTCTCCTCTCAGGATTTTGAGCACACACACATGCACCTGGCGTAAATTTTAAGCCACCGGATTCAGGACTCAAACTGTGATCAACTATGAGGGAGTCCAGTAACGTAACCATTATGCCATATGTTGTTCCCAAGAGCATCCTTTATTTAACAAAACACCACATATTGGCTAAAAATATACAATGGAAGTGATTAGTACATGAATGGAGCTTACTATTGCTAGTTATTTCCTCTATAATTCCCCTATAATGTACCAATTTAAAAAGATACCATAGCACTAAATATTTTATAAGACATCATCAAGAAATGGGATATTCCACAATTATTTCTAGAATAGAATACCCCACAAATTGTTTTAGTCATGGAATTTTATTGTAATAGAACTTTATTTCATTAATAGGAACTTTTTTTTAGAATATGAGTATAGCTTATATTTAGAAAACATTGCACATTTTGACTTACTGAAAAGAATATATTGTTATATTGGGTTGTCAGAAAAGTCATGATGTAGTTTTTGTCTATGCATCATGACTTTTTTGACAACCTAGTAGTTTTCAATTTTAATGTGGATTTAGTTTTATAGCTATTATGATGATGGGCTTTGTTTACTTTGATTGAGCACAGTGTCCTCTGTGATGGATCAAGACAATCTTTTTTTTTTTTTTTTTAAAAAAAAGGATGTATTTTTTTAGCTTGCTATAGCATTCATTGTCCATGCAGCCTATTGCCCATAGTAGAAAGTTCATAATTTTTTTAAAAAATAAAATGTGGGTATCTGCCCAACACTATATAGTCTTTTTATTTTATATTTTTATATTACATTACACACTACATCATATACCTCTATTTGGCTTCACTGACAGAGACCGTATGTCAATTTCCCCTTGTCAGCCTATGACAACTCCTCACTTTGTGAATTTAATCTTCTGTGGTGTAAAATTCAGACAACTGGGACTAGCAGTTTGCATAATGGCTATGTCACTGGACTCCCATGTAGTTGACCACAGTTCCAGTCCTGGACCCAGTGGCTTAAACTCGCGCCAGGCACGTGTGCGTGCGTGCCAAAGATCCCAAGAGGAGAATGGAGGAGAAGGGATTGTGGTGTGGCCATCCCCACTGGGAGTAATTTCTCACTTTCTATCTCTCTATTTTTCTGGCGAGTGCACACGCCCTACAGCAAAAAACTCTCAAAAAAGAAAAAAAAATCAGACAACCAAGCTCTTAGAACAGTGTTAAGGTGGCCTCCACTACTTTAGGATTTAGTAAATAATAAATATGGCATATGTGTAAAGTTTTATGCAAGTACTACACCCATGTCTGCATAAAGCATAAAATACTTTAAAAATGGTGGAATTTTTTTTCTTTTTCTTTTTCTTTTTCTCTTCTCTTCTCTTCTCTTCTTTCTTTTTCTTTTTCTTTTTTAGAGAGATTTTTGGTATACAGTGTGTACACTTGCTGGAAAGACAGAGAAACAGGGAGCAAGAAATCACCCTCCCCCCCTCCAAGAGGTATGGTCACACCGCAGTCCTTTTTCCTCCATTCTACTCTAGGGATTTGGGGCATGCACACACACGTGCCTGGTGTGAGTTTTAAGTCACTGGTTCTAGGACTCAAACCATGGTTGGCTACATGGGATTCCAGTGACGAAATGATTATGCCATCTGCTAATCCCAGTGAAAAAAAAATTTAACGTAAGACTAAATGTTTTACTCCAGCAGATTATGACACATAAGTCACTGTACCCTTAAAAAGTGTAAACTGCTATTTGTAAAATTCATGATTGAGAACGGGTATAGATAGGTTGAGTGAGAAGTGGTAAAACAAAATCTTAAGAGTATTATGTGCATCGAGGCACTACTGGTCAAAAATTAAGAACAATCTTGCAACGTATTTATTATGTACTTTGAGTATTGCGAAAACCACATGCTTGATGGTATATACATTCTAGTGGGGCAGTATCAAGACAGTTTCAAATAGGTGAGTTTTTAGTGCATATATTAGTCTGCTTCTACCTACAGTTTCACTTTTCACAGTTTCAGATACCAATGGTCAAGTGGGGTCGAAAATATTAGGTGGAAAATTTCTAAATAAACAATTCATAAGTTTAAATTGCATGTTATTCTGAGTAGTGTGGTAAAATCTTGCAACTCCCCATACCATCTCTTCCTGATAGTCAACCATCAACATCGATCGCCATGGCTTAATTATCCAGGATCAGCCTACAAATATGATTCTCCTGACATATCTTCAGATGATAAGTAATAGCTAACACTAGGTCACAATGCCTATGTCACTCACCTCACTTCGTGTCACCAGGTAGGCATTTACCATCTTTCATCATCACAAGAAGGGTGAGTACAGTAAAATATTTTGAGAGACACCTGTGGTGTCTCATAACTTTCATTACAGTGTTACAATAACTGTTCTATTTCACTATTAGTATTGTTAACCTCTTATTGTGTCTACTTATATATTTAATTGTATTATGTGCATGTATGTATAGAAAAACTTAGTATATGTTTGATTTGGTACTATGCTTGGTTTCAGAGAGCCACTAAATGTCTTGGAAAACATCCTCTGAGGAGAAAGAAAGGGTTACTGAATCTAATTTAGGCCACAGGGAATAAGAATTTAAAAGAAAAGTATTGTTTTCCTATTTGTAATTTGTAATCCAGATTTTTGCCATGGGACTTATGTGCTTACCAGAGAGAGACAGAGAGACAGGGAAAGTGAGAAATTACCCCCCAAGAGGTGAACACATGGCAATCCCTTCTACTCCATTCTCCTCTCAGGACTTTGAACATGCATGCACACATGCCTTCCATGTTTTCCAAGCCACTGGGTCTAGGACTTGAACCATAGAGCCAGCTATGTGGTATTGAGGGCCTTAGTCATTATGCCTCCTACTGGTCCCCATTTGTAATCTTAAGATAGAAAAGAGAAGGTGCTAGGTTAGCAAAACTAAAAGTAATATCTAGATATGCTGAGTATGTACCTCATTTAAAAAAACCCAACAACTTTAAATCAAACATGTCTTATTGATAGAAAACATAACATTGACTATAACTAGAGTTGGGGACAGAGTAGTCTAATCTCATTTGCTTTATTTGCTTCACAAACAATGCACCAATGATCACTGTATTCAATTATAGTTTTATAAATTTGATAATGGCAGTTACTAAAAGATAAATTTTGAGGATATGGAAAAGGGAACTATTTAACTATTCAGTCTAAGCTTCTGAAGTGGTAGCATGTGCATGTGTATATATAAGAAGTTCTTACATATGTTGAGCAAGCATTGTCAATATGTTTCATTTCAAAAGGTTTGTTGCTTAGACTATGCTGTAAAATTCCTTTCCCTGTATACATAATAATAAGCTTCTAAATCTATATTTATAAAATCCAAGTCTATATTTATAAAGTCCTACATGATATTTCAAAATTTATTTTAGAAGTAGTTTCCTTCTACTCCTTCACTCTTATTTGTCCAAATTATTATTGAAATTCCTTTTTAAAATAGGAGTGACAAAAGTTAGTAGTGGTTTTCCATCTATAGCTTCCAATATTAATGGTTCCTAGTAATAAGGGAAATAAGAATCCACTTAAATCAAGGAAACACTTTTTGAAAACAGTGAAATTACTATGGAAGGGAGTCTTCACACAGCAATTAGCACACTGGTATGCCCCACCTTATTTCCTGGGATAAACTTCAAGAAAGGTTGATAAACCCTGTGCATGGATCCTACAGAAAAGATTGCCCTGTTGAGACTGAGGGTAACCTGTATGCCCTTTTTGCACTGTAGCCCTGGGTAGATAAACCTGTGTTCATTTCCTTCTTTGCAGTAGGAATAAAGACAATCATTACCTCATTTGGTAGTTGAAAGGATTAAATAAAAATGAATTCACCAAAAGGGTTTATAATATGTCTACTTCATAGTGAGCATTAAGTAAGGTTAGCTGTGACAGTCATTTTTTAAGCCTTAAAGCTTTAGGCTCAATTAAAAATATTTAGTAACAAAAAGCTATCTATCTAAATGTCCAGATAGCATTTCTCTTTCTTTCTTTCTCTTTCTCTCTTTCTTTCTCTTTTTCTCTTTCTTTCTTTCCCTTCCTTCCTTTTTTCCTTCCTCCCTCCCTCCCTTCCTTCCTTCCTTCCTTCCTTCCTTCCTTCCTTCCTCCCTCCCTCCGTCCCTCCCTCCCTCTCTTTCTCTCTCTTTCTCTCTCTCTCTCTCTCTCTCTCTCTCTCTCTCCCTTTTTCTTTCTTTCTTTCTTTCTTTCTTTCTTTCTTTCTTTCTTTCTTTCTTTCTTTCTTTCTTTCTTTCTTTCTTTCTTTCTTTCTTTCTCCTTTCCTTTCTTTTCTTCTTGCCAGAGGGGCACATGCATTCTCTGGAGAAAGACAGAAAGAGAGAGAGAGAAAAGGTCATGCAGAAATGTCTTCTTCTTTTGGGATTTTGGGAATACACACACACACATTGGCATGTTTCTCAGGCTACTGGGATCAGGACTTGAGCTGTGCAGTCAGCCATGTTGGGGATCCAGTTTTCTTAATCACTAGACTATGGGCTGGCCTAATATTTCTTATAAAAATCAACAAAGCAATTTTACATTTGTATAGTTTACATAGCTTAAATTATTTCACATCTTTTTTTTAAAGAATTACTTTTATTTAACTTTACTTATGTATGTATGTACATATTTTAATTAGACCAGAGAGGGACAGAGTAAGAGAGGGAGAGAGAGAGAGGAAAAGTGAGAAAGCAAGCCACCAGGTCTGAGACTCAAACTGTGGTCGGTTATGTGGGAGTCCAGCACCTTAATCTCCATGCCACCTGCCAGGCCCACATTTCACATCTTTAAAAGTTAAGCAGGACAGCAGTGTTTATTCTCTCTTATACACCAACAAACTGAAGGTCAGAGTAGTTAAAATACTTAAAGTAATATTTCTTAGGACTGACAGGTAGCATGGTATTTAAGGATGCTGGACTCCCACGTGGCTGACCGCGGTTTGAATCCTGGACCTGGAGGATTGCTTTCTCCCTCTCTCTCTCCTCTCTCTCTCTCTCTCTCTCTCTGTCCCCTCTTTGGTCAAATTAAAATAAATAAATAAATAAAGTTAAATAAAATAATTGTTTAAAAATATTTCTTAGTATAGGGACCAGCAGTTAGTGTAACGGCTATGTCACTGAACTCCCATATAGTCGACTGTAGTTCGAGTCCCGGACCCGGTGGCTTAAACTCATGCCGGGCACATGTGCGTGCGTGCCCAAGATCCCAAGAGAAGAATGGAGGAGAAGGGATTGCTGCGTGGCCATCCCCCGTGGGGGGTGATTTCTTGCTTTCTATCTCTCTGTCTCTCTCTTTCTAGCTAGCACACATGCCCTATAGCAAAAAGCCTCTCAAAAAAAAATTTCTTGATATAAAACCTGAGAACCCAAGTTATCTGATCCCATCCAGTGCTAAGCATGTCCTTTAAAAAAAAAAAGTTAATCTTTTAATTTGCTGCATTTCTCCCACTTCTTCTCACCTCAATTCTTTACACTATGGAAGTGGTGGGGATAAGAGGAAACATACAATATAAAATTATTTTTCCGGTAAAATTGTATTGAAATTTTTAGTGTAGTTTAGACTATGAGAATTTAAAGGGGGAAATAAAATTTATTGAAAATAAGTAAAAGTAATTCTGCATTTGCTGAGATCTGGATCATCTGAACTGCTTGCTTTGTGCAGAAAACAAGAATAATATTTAGATTCTGTTTTGTAAATGACTTCTTGAAAATCATTTAGTAAGAATTATAGTTGGATTATACTGTCATTCAGTTTCATCAACATAATAAATATGCATGACAGAAGATTTGGGGAGGAGATTATTTCCTCCACAAAAAGCCTAATTTTAAAAAATTTTTGTTGTTGTTGATGTTTTAGATTTTTGCCATAGGGCACATGTGCTTGCCAGAGAAAGAGAGAGAAAAATCACCTCCCGGCAGAATGGCCACACCTCACTGCCTTCTCCTTCATTCTTCTCTTACGGATTTTGCGCACACATGCACACATGCCCACATGGTTTTTCAAGCCGCTGTGTCCAGAACTCAAACTGCAGAGTGGGCCATGTGTGATTTAGCACCTTAATCACCAGCATCTGGTGGTCTCCACCCCTGCGACCTAATAGTATTTTTACTTATATTTTTCCTATACAATTTTAAATCTTACAAATTAAATTTTATTTCTTGCAAACATAATTGAATCATTTTTGCCAACAACTTATCCAGAGGATTTTAAATATTTAATCAATATATATGTATAAATTCAGCTTAAATATACTGCAAACTACAAATAACATGCAGAATTCTAAAAGATTTTTTAAAAAAGTTTATCTTGATTAAATAAAATATATTTATTTAGAATTCAGTGTTGTCAGACATCTCATTTAAAAATTAATCTCTAAAAATTATAATTTAAGGAAAATTAGAAAAATCCAGAAAGAAACTATATATTGAATATTCATTTTAAAGGCCACATTGCATTTATTTAATTAATAATTACAAATTATTATTTTAAAGAAAAATTGTTAATTTGGAGTTATCAGGTGTATTTTCTTCCTAGGGGAATAACGTAGTCTCTGTTCTAATCCATATTAATCTAGAATGTTTGAAAACATAAAATGTTTAGACAAGCAGCCAACAAGTAGCATGGTAGATAAGGCGCTGGGTTCCTACGGCTAACCTTGGTTAGAGTGCTGGACTTGGGGGCTTGAAAATCACAACAAATTAACAAATAAATAAGTGAAGAAGTGTTTTTTTTTTTTTTAAAGAATTTAGATGAAATATAGTTTTGCACTTGATTATCATGATATCTCATATTTGGACAAAATGCCACATGTATTCAAAGTATAATAACAAATGAGAAGTTTTAGAGTTTGAATCATGAGATTAATATAGTTAGTCTATTTTGCCAATTGAAAATTCAGTTAAATAAAATAACACACTGGGGCCAGCAGACAGAGTTGTGATTAAGTTGCTGGACTCCAAGGTGGCTGACCATGATTTGAGTCCTGGAGTTGGTGGCTTAAAAATCACTCCAGTCGCATGTACATGTGTGTCCAAAATCCTTAGAAGAGAATTGAGAAGAGATTTCAGTGTGGCCTTCTCCCTAGGGGTGATTTCAGACTTTGAAATCTCAGTCTCCCCCCATCGAGTGCACTCACCCTACAGCCAAAAAACAAAAATTAAAAAAATTAGAGTTAATCACTAAAGGTGAATTAATTAAGAAATGTGATAAAATTATTTGATTATTGGAATTTTTCTTGTGATAAGGAAGTAGGCAGTAGAGAAAAATGTTAGATGGTCCAAAAAGTATTTTTTAATGACTAATAAGGAGGGCTTCTGTGGGATTGTAAATAAGTTAATAGGCTTTATAGTGATACAGTCCTATGGTTCAACCAGCCTAAATCCTTCTACCTCTTAATTATTTACTAATTTAGGAACCTATTTGGTGGCTTTTCATCCTATGGTAATATTTTTTTCATTTATGTAAGTTTAGAAGAGTATTATTCAAAATACTTGAGAACTGGAGGAGAGTTTATCTTCCACGTAAACTACATGAGGGCAGAGTCGTTTGTCTAAGGTGACCTGTTACATCACCAGTGTCTTCAAAAGGACCTGGTGGAAAGGAGGGGCCCTAGAAATAGTTGTCAAATTAACGAAGGTTGAGTTGCTCTCACTTGTATAACTTAGCTAATTTTCCAAGGAGGATTTTCTCCTTGGAAAAAAATGACAGGTTTATCTCAAAATTTAAAAGGGATAATTTCATTGACCAAACAGTATTCTAAAAAATGTGATAAATGTGGAGTATGCTTTATACAAATCATTAAGATATCTGTAGTCAATCATGCTCAAAAATTTTGCATGAATATAAACATATTTGGAGAATCTTTTTCTGTAGACTGACAAACAGAGTATAAAATACATAACAGCTTCTATTCATTCTACAATAAATAATGGTATGCCATATATTTAGTTTATTTTTTAATTTAAAAATATTCCTATTATTATTCATACTTTAAATCACTATACATCATTTAGATTGTGAAAAGACTTTACCCAGCATGATTTACACCTCAGTCCAGCCCAGTTGAGACTATTACACACATCCTCATCAACAGATAATAAACCTTATCTGTGTCCCACAAGTGTATTACCTCTCCATTTTCCCCCAGAATTTCCTTTCCTATGCTCTTCCCCTCCCACACTCTTTCCACTTTGCCTCTAGTTTCCATTACAAATTTAATACTTTTATGTTCTCCAGTCTTTCAGTCTCTACCATAGAGTGCAGACAGTTGGTATATGTTAAGAGGGAGACTTACAATGTTTCTCTTTCATAGTCTGACTTGCTTCATATTTAGCTTTTTTAGCAAACATAGTTTGGAAATAAAATCTCTCTTCATCAATAGTAATAAAGTTGACACTATAAACATCTTGCTAAAATGTTCTTGATCATACCATAATTTTGATGAGGATTACTCAAACTTAAATTTACCAAACACTAGTTACATGTGGATCCTTATCAAAGTATTTAGAAAACACTGTGATGAATTCAAACATTAAAAAGCTGAATTTTACTGTGGATTCCAAATGGAAACAGTAGTGTTAAAAGTAGTGTCATAGTGTATTTAAAAGATGTATTTGACAACATAATGTTTCCTAAAAGAGAGAAAAATAAGTAGACTAATGTTATGTTTAGTTCATTATTAATCATGCTAAAATGAATTTATTTGGGAATTTATTTTGCTTTGGATTTGGACTTTGCATAACGGTATGTAGACATTGACAAGCAAACCATTTCTTTGTAATCATGGACTTTATGATTGTGATATGGTAGACATCATATGAACCATCTATCCTCAGAAATTTGGGAGACCATTAGGAAATATGGTCTTGTTTTTTTTTTACTTTACTTTTTTATTCGTTTTGTTTTTACTGACAGAGGGTACATACACTTGCCAGAGAGCAACAGACAAAGCACACACCCTGCCCAATAGGACACAATCATGCCACAATCCTTTCCCTGTCATTCTTTCTTTCTGCCAGGTGTTAGGCACATATGTGCACATGCCTGATATGTTTTGTTTTTTCTTTTTCTTTCTTCTTCTTCTTCTTTTTTTTTTTAAAGAACGATTTTTGCTATAGGGCACAGGTGCTTCCTGTAGAGACAAAGAGAGACAGAGAGATAGAAAGCAAGAAATTTTCCCCCTAGGGGGATGGCCACACCACAATTCCTTTTCTTCTCCATTCTCCTCTTGAGATTTTGGGCACATATGCACATGTGCCTGGTTGATTTCAAGCTGCGAGATCCAGGACTTGAACCATCATTGGCCACATGGGAGTCCAGTGTCTTAACCACTATGCCACCTGCTGGCCCTGCCTGGTATGTTTTTCAAGCTGCTGGGCTGGGATACGAACCAGACAATCCACGGTTGGCCATGTGGGACCCAGTTCCCAAATCATGCTGCCTAACCACTGTACTACAGGGATGGATCAATGATGGCCTAGTTTTAAAAAGTAATTTTGCTTATAGATTTTTCCTATATATACTAATCATACTACAGAGCTTCATTAATGCTCAGTAAGTTTACAAGTATGTATGTAACTTCATGTACACATAGTCTAAGTTGTAGTTGCCGGCTTTTTTATTTTTATTTTTATTTTTATTTGGTACTGGACATTTATTCAATTGAAAAACTATGTAGGTGAGGTAGGGGGTAGTGAAGATTATTTTCAGCTCCTGATATTTTCTTCCATATGAAACTATCCAGGCCTCTCTCCTCTCATTATCTCTTACTGGTGACCTAATCTGATAAATTTGCATGGAATAGGTTTCTTCAGGTAGATCCACCCTCTTTCCTACCCTCTGCTTTTTTTCCCCCTGGAGGATGGCCTATGAAAACAGGTATCAAGCACCAAAATGGGCCATTCCCATTAGACATCCTATGTTTGACTTGACTGAATGGGTAGGTAGGTTTCTCCAGTCCTGAGGTCGATGATAGAAATCCATGAACATGTGGGCCCAAGGCCATCCTCCAATCTAGTCTTTTTCAGAATAAATGTGATATTCTGGCCTTCCATCTGCCTTCAGTGCTCTCTTCTCCACCTTGTTTAACAATTGATTCAGGACTTGAGGGAGACCATAGGACATTCCTTACCAGACCCCTTATAGATTCTAAAAATCCATTGAAGAAAAATCAACATGAGGGAATAGCAGATTGTTTCCCTTACAATAGAAGTAGATTCAATGTGTTTGAAAATTAGCTATTATCCCTGCTCTTTTTAGGTAACTCTTGGTATTACGTCTTCCTCAATATGTCCTTTGAGGTAATAGAAATTTCCTGTGTGTCCCTTTGTAGGAGTACTGAGTGCACAATTGACACTTCCTTTCATACCTGAACATGACAAATATTCAGAAGCAGATATTGTGAAGAGTTGAAGACCTATTCCCCAGCTTGCTGTTGAATTTACTTACTCTCGCCCAGTTTCTTTAGTGTCAGTGATATGCAGCTGAGATAGCCAGTCTGTGCCTGTTACCCAGAAAGAGAGCAAAACCCACCAGCCCACACTGGCAAGAAACCCAGGCTTGGGTATCATTAACTCTGTGACTCAACCAACAGAGCTAATTAACCATGGATGCACAATTATTATCAACTGCTGTTTCCACTTCTTGAAAATTTATGGGTTGACAAATTGTAAGTATCAAAATGTATTTAGAATAAATTTGAATATGTAGTATTAAATGTATCTGCAGAAGTACAAACTTCTCCCTGTCTTCTTTTTTTAGAAATCTGCATAATATTGTGGTCACTGCATCCAAATAGAAAAATACTCTGATCCAGAATAAAAAGTGCACTGAAGCCTCCTTCCATCCCACTGTCCATGCCTGATGCTGCATGTATACACATGTCCAGTGGCATTTACAAGCCCTCGGATGAACATCTGGTATCTATGTTCTATCAACAATGTCTCTGTGATCAGTTTTTTTAATTTCCATGGCCAGTTTTGCTTATTTATTAAGTATTTCCTTAATCCTGTCGGAGGTGGGGGATAGTCATAGCACAATCCTTTCTCCAGCATTCCTTCTTCCTGCCAGGATTTTGAGCATGTACATAGGTGTGTCCCTGGCTGTTTTTCAAGCCACTAAGGCCAGCTTTCCAACCATGGTTAGCCATGTAGGATCGGACTCCCTTAATCAGTGGGTATAGGGATGGACAAGCATTTCCTGAATCTTTTCCTAAAAGAGCTTCAAGCTCTAAAGTTCCTTCATTCACCCATACGCCTTTTATTTCTGTTCTATGTATTCTCTCTTACTCCTATATATAGACTGATGAGAAACATTATTCTATGAATGCACATTTTCTTGGAAAAACAAAAAGAGTAAGCCTAAATGAATCTAGAAAAATGATTCTCCCAAAACAATCACTGAAAGAGAGTATTCTGAGAATACACATCTACACATCCTTTGAGTCATAGAAAGAAAAACAAAAAATAGTAAATTACTTCTCCATGATGCTTAGACTACTTGTAAGACCTGAATTATCACAAATGATTAATAAAAGGCAAAAAGTCCCTGTACTCCCAAAGAATCTTTCTTTCATATTTTGTTTTCTGCTTGCAATACAATGAGGTATCTGTGCCTCTTCAGCCTGAAAAAAATCATATAATTTTTTCTCTGACATTCTTCGAACGAAAACTGAATTGCAATACAAAAAGTCATAACTTAGGAACTTTAAGTTTTTCACACTGACATTTTTATTTATCTGAACTTTTCTCATAAAAATAAATTATTTATAGAAACAATTTTCAGGTAAATTTTATGTTCATATTTAGAGTAAGAATTTTAAGTCCCTGGTTTGAATACACACCAATTTGTATTAATTCAGCATAGTTCAAATAATTAAAAATAGCCTAATTTTAAAACTTTATCTAAATTAGCTACTTCATTTTTTTTTCCTTTTTTTCTTCTTTCTTTCTTTCTTCCTTTTTTTTTTTTTGGAGAGGTTTTTGCTATAGGGTGCATGTGCTCGCCAGAAAGACAGAGAGAGAGACAGAGAGAGAGAAAGTGAGAAATCACCCCCCCCCCCCCCAGGGGGAATGGTCAGGCTGCAATCCCTTCTTTTCCATTCTCCTCTAGAGATCTTGGGCATGCACACACACACGCCTGGCGTGAGTTTAAGCCACTGGGTCGAGGACTTGAACCGCAATCAGCTACATGGGAGTTTAGCGACATAGCCATTACGCTAACTGCTGGTCCCCATTTTTTTCCTTTTAACATGATATAATCTGTTGTAAATTTTGGTCTTTGCATTTTGATTTAATATTTTGAATATGTTTTATACTTACCTTTTTAATCTTTATTTTGTTAGAATTATTTTATTTAACTTTATTTCTTTACTTATTTATTTTTAATTTGACCAGAAAGAGACAGAGTGAGAGAGTGAGAAAGAGAGAGAGAGAGAAAATGAGAAAGCAATTCGCAAGGTCCAGGACTCGCACCATGGTTGGCCATGTGGGGGTCCAGTGCCCTTAACCATCATGCCACCTGCCAGCCCTCATGCTTACCTTTTAAATAGAGTTCATTTTCGTAAGTAGTTATCAAAATATCAAAACACATATTCAGTATTGCTGTACTCTTTCCACATCACTTGCTATACTTAATGATACAGGAGCCTTGATGCTTTCCCCACCCCTTCCACCCCTGGAATCCTAGCAAAATTACACTTCTTCCGTCTTGATGTTATCATCTAAACTATTTCCAACTCTCTCTTCATCATTAACATAGTCTTTTATTTTTCCTCTAGGTATATCATTCCTGTGTTGATAACTAGGTTTTACTTTTTCACTATATCTGCGAGAAAAGACTAGATAAAAATCTGACCCAAAACAGTGAACTCTCTATATAGTTTAAAGCTATTTTCTCCTCCAATCCCTGACAGGGATTTTTGAGCTTTAGATGATTAGGCTGCCTGGTAGGATCATGCCAGAATTCTAACAGTGTTTTTTAGATAATACGATTCAAAGAGTAGTTTTATCCTCCCTTTTAAAAACTGAAAGTATGAATGAAATCCTAGAAATTTTCAACTGTGTGTTCCCAATAACTTTCTGAAAGACAAGCTATAAGCATGAGGTTCAAAGAGCCCCACTTACTTCATTAAATAAAATACAAGCACATTGGAAATAGCAGATGGCATAATGGCTACATCGCTGGACTCCCACGTAGTTGACTGCGATTCAAGTCAACCTGGTAGCTTAAACTCACACCAGGCGTGTGCGTGAGTGCCCAAAATCATGAGAGGAAATGGAGGAGACGGGATTGTGGCATGACCATCCCCCGGAGGGGCGATTCCTTGCTTTCTGTCTCTCTATCTCTCTCTGTCTCTCTGGCAGTGCACATGCCCTATAGCAAAAATCTCTCAAAAAAAAAAAAAAACATTAAAAAAATACACACAGGGTTTTACTTACAACTTTAGACTTCTTCCCTGATCTGTAACAGAGATCATTTTATTATAACAATATGATAAAATTGTTATAACTATCTATTATGTAGACAACATTCCTTTTAGGGAGGTATACTTGGAAAAATAAACTAATGGATATACAGAGACTTGGTGTAATGCTATCTAAATGTCCAAGTGATAATAAAAGCATATAAAAAAGCAATCTTTTAAAAATTGTTTATTTAAATTACTTGTGGATTTATTGATATGAAGAAATTAGTTGTTAGAACATTAGAAAAGGAATTGTCCAGGGTATTGCTGATATAATTTATGTGATATTGATGTCCTACATTGACTCCTTAATCAGGTTAGATTATATAGCAAAAAGATAACATATAATGGTTAAGGCTCTTTTGTCCTTTTCTGAAGACAAATGAAGAGCAGAAACAGCAACAGAACACTGTGTCCGACATTCACACATTAATTATAACATGAGCCCCATCTGTCCAAGAAAAGAGATTTCCCGCTTTGTGGAAAGACTCCTCATGCTTGTATTGCTGAATTGCCTCATATGAAAGCATGTTAGTTGATAAGCATAGTATGATTAATATTTTTAAAATAGGAAATGTTGGTCTATCAGGTAGTATGGAGGTTAAGGCACTGGATCCCACACCGCTGACTGCACAGTTAAGTCTTGGATCCAACAATTAGAAAATCATGCTGGCATGCGTGTGTACGTGGCCAGAATCCCTAGAGGAGTTTGGAAGAGAAGGGATTGTGGTGTGGTCATCATCCCTGGGGGAGAGGGGTGTGATTTCTCTCCTCTCTCTCATGTGCACATGCACCCAACAGCAAAAACAAAGCAAGCAAACAAGATAATGTATTTCTTTATTAATTTGATTCATATCAGCATCAATCTCTCATCTTCATCAAATTTGCCATTGTTTAATTTAGAGCCTATGCTCTGAGAATCTACAGAATTAGTGAAAAGTTTATAAGTATTTATTTATCAACTTAGAACTCAAAACATCCTGTGACTTTGCCTTTTTTGCCATCTTTCTGGCAACTAGCTTCTCTCCCATACTACACATGGTAGACTGGGTCAGTTGCTTAGTAGAGGGCATTCACAACACTGCTGAAAGATGGCACCCATTATGTGCCAGCAACCTTCTATGTGATAGATACAGAGCTTTCAGTCTCAAGCCATCAAATGGGCACTAATCCTTGCCAACAATCTCAAAAGTACCAGCTATTGTTCATAATGGGGATGGACAGAACACATGTATCTGTTTCAGCAAATTCCATAGCCACTGTTGGAAATAATGCAAAGGATGTGTTCTTAGTGGATCCATAATACTATGCAATATTACCTTTGCATAAGGAAAACAATGTGGATTTTTAATGATGCTTTAAATTGAGAAATAAAAAATGCATTAATGGCAACATATTTTGCTCATGGAACTACATCAGCAACTGTCAGACCAAACATATGAGGGTAGTTATAAGATTAAAACATAGATATAGAGTGTTATTGTAAATTGAATGCTTCAGGTATTCTCTCCTTTCTTACCACCCTAATTGCCACCACCTGAAGCTAAAAGCTTATCACTCTCTTCACACCTGCATTGCTGGAAATGTTTCCCATGGACTTTCATGGCTCCCGGCTGCCTACAGACTTTCCGTACTAAGTCACCATGTATTGTATACCTCTTCTAATCAATTTTAAATGCTGCTTTCATTAAATTGTAACTGCTTAAAAATCAATTATGGATTCCTATTTCAGACGACATCAAATACACGCTATTCTATCTAGATGTCAAAGTCTACATAAACGGTTTCCATCATTCACATCTAAATTTTTGTCACTGGAACTCACCAAGAAATACTCCAGAGTCACTTTCATGCTGCCTCATCAGTGGTCATGCCTACTGGAAACCTCATTCTTCCATTCATGAGATTCTTCTCAGACAAAATGTCCTCTGTTTTTATCTTTGCAGTACTAACCAACTACACTGTCTTCAATAAGCAGGATCTTCAAGAAGTTTATGGAAAGTGTATATTAAACTATGTCTGAAATTTTTTTAAAAAAATTGTACCAAAATAAATTAATACTTTAATTCATTTTTCCCCCTTTTTGAAGTGCCTCAAAAGTACATTAAAATTCTGGTGCTTCCATATAGCAGTAGCTCATTAACACCATTATTAGTTTCCATCTCCTCTCAACTCCTTCATCCCTAATAACACTTCCTGGTAAAATGGATTTTTATTATTCAAGATACTTTTGTGTATTTTAGAGACATTTCAATAATTATATTGCAACACATTTAAGGAGAAGTACTATTTTAATTACCTTGATAACTACTGCGATGAAACGAAACTAAAATACAGCAACCACTCAAAAATTATTGATCATCTGTAGTGCATTTCCACAAGCAATAAAAAAAAACAATTAGAGCATTATATTTCTACCCACCTCTGAATGCTTAAAGCATTTCTTCTTGCTTTTCTAGTAATAGAAGTAGTTTTCAAAATATAACAGAAAATGTTTTTGCTATGGAAGTTAATGGGAGGGGGTATTCATAAAGTTTATAAAAATGTAGATTATAAAAAACCATGGATGGACTTGAATTTTGGTGTACCAAAATAAATTGTACTCTAATTACTAGATTCATGAACTTTTTTGAAGTTTTCTCATATTTGTTGCATGATACTGTAGAAGGTAATACTCTTGTACTTAAAAACATTTTTTTAAGAGAGATTTTTGCTATAGGACACATGTGTTCACCAGAGAGACAGAGACAAAGAAATAGAAAGTGAAAAAATCACATTCCCCCCAGCCCCTCGAGGGGATGGTGACACTGCAGTCCCTTCTATTCCATTCTCCTCTTGGGATCTTGGGCATGTACGCATATGTACTCAGCGTGAATTTTAAGCTGCTGGGTCCAGAACTTGAACTGTGGTTGACTACAGAGAATCCAGTGATGTAACTATTATGTCATCTGCTGGTTCCACAAACTTTAAAATTTTCATATATACATACAATATTTCAGAACCACGAGAAGATGTATAAATAGCTTAATTTCTGCTCATATCACAGCTTATACCTATTTCCTGCTCAATGATTAGACACTAACCACAAACACTACATGCCACTTAAAGCTTTTGCTATTTCCCTAGAAGTCAGCAAAACTTTACTAAGTACAAGGGAACATGGCAATAAATGCACCTTTAATGTTCTTTATTAAGGTATTATTTTTGGATTTTTGAAGGAATTATATTTTCTGATTCTTTTCATTCTTTTAAACCAAATAAGCTAGCAGTAACAATGCCACACTTCTCAGAGGTGATTAATTCTTGCTAAGCTGCACTAATGGGTATTGGATAGATTTAACTATTCTGAAAGTCTTTTGTGAAATTTTCAGCATTGTATTTCATCTGTGTATTACCTTAAGGGCTATTTGCAATTCCAGAAATGAAATTTCATCAGAATTTTTGGAGAGTTTTTATAGACTTTTATGAAAGTGACATTCTAAAGTCAAAAGGTACAACGCTTTATTTTGTAACTACTACTTTAAAAAAACAGGGAGCACTGGTAAATTATTCTGACTAACCAAAACAGCAACAAGGAGTTCAGTAGCAGCTCGCCCAGATGGTTTTCCAATTTTGTCTGTACCTTATTATTTCCTTGTGTTCACTCGGCTCTATCTTGTCCCATGCTGCTTACTGACTTAATCTCCCCATCTGAATACGACTGAATTTATCTTTTCTTTGAAGAGTGGGACACAATCAATGTTGATATTATGTATGGTTAATAGTAACAATAATGATAATATCTTGGTAATATTAATGGTATTTTATTATTTTGACTAATATTAATAAAACAGCAAGATGCTAGTACTCTGTGAAAAGAAATGCAATTTAAGACATTGTTCAAAACACATGGGTGGGAGGTTGAGAAATATGAGAGCTCATAAATTGAATGGAAAGGTCAAAGTCATGGGATAGTCTAGAGAAACTAGCGGAACATGTTTTTCTGGTATATGTAATATCAATGTGTGAAGTAAAAGGGAGAGCTGTGATAACCAATTGATTTCTTTATATGTGTTCATTTTAGCATTGTAGGATTATGTCAGAACTCTAATATTTTTCTCACTTCAAATGCAAATAAAGCATTTTCAGAAGCAATAACAACAAAAGGTTTGTTTTCTGTTACTTCATATAATAGAATACGTGGCTATTGTTTCTCTTTCATACAACTACTAAATACGAAAAGCTAGAAACAAAGGAATAAATCATGGAAACTGTCAATCTAAAATATAGCTTCTTTTTACCTCTGTGAATTACTCTGTTTTTAAGTTCAAATTATATTCCTATTTTCCCGTTCTTAATTTTCTACACTTATGTCTACATTAACATTAAAGAGAGAAGTTATATGAATATTCCTGTTTTATTTGCTTTGAGAAAAATCTAATAAAGGAAACCATGTCTAACAGTCCCATTTCTTAAACTATGTTTAAATCATCAAGTCATTACCTGCATTCAATTCCCTGGAATTGACTATATCCAAGTTATTTATTTATTTATTTATTTATTGATATAGAGCATGAGTACCCACTAAAGAGAGAGAAAGTGAGAAATCACCATCCAGGGTGGTTGATCATGCTGCAATCCCTTCTCGATTTTTCTCTTAAAATTTTGGCACAAAATGCACATGAACCCAGTGTTTTTTAAGCTCTCAGGTTCAGGACTCGAACAAAGCAGTTGACTTTGGGGCATCAAGCACCTTATCTTCCTCACCACCTGCTGGCCCCCAAGTCATCCCTTTAATAAACAAAATGTATTGGTGCCTGAAACTCAGATCATTGACTGAGTAATGAATCAAGATTTTTCTCCAGCAATATTGCTCATAGTTATACTCACTCATTCCATTTTATGAGCTCCATTTTATACTCTCCTTACATTATGAAGGGCAACGTTCAGTTTTGTCTTATGAACTCGGTGACCATTTCGAAGTATAAAGCAGAGAAGAGAGCAATCTTGGCTAAAAGACACTATCATTTCAGATGAGTATGTGCTACCCTCACAGCCACAATGTCTTCATCAATGCTCCAATCATTCCAAAAAATAATTTTTTTATTGTTCTTCTCTAGTTCACTGCCATTCTCTATCTCTTTGTAAGAAAGGCACTTGTGTGATTAAAGCATATATGCTTGATGCCAAAACTACCAACTAGACAGTTAAAAATTAAAATTTTTTAGTGAATTACATTTTGTTTTGATTTTGGCTATAGGATCAAAAAACATTAATAAAGCCAAAAGGCTCATTTAACTAAACAGTTGATGAAGTAGGTTGTGTGGTCTGAATCCTGTGATTTGGTGCCACCTAGCCATATGGATTTACTTCCTATATAATATCTTTTTTCTTAATAAAGCAAATGCTAATTCATTGTAGTATGAGATTAAGCACTAGAAGTAGAAAACAATTATAATAATCAACATTTATCAAAGGCGAGGATAGAGATAAACATCTCTCCAAATTGGTACTGAGAATTATCCAAGATGAAATTTATATGCAGAGAATATTTACTTTAATTTCATCTACCACAGTTTCATAAATTATAAAAAAAATATAGTTGATGTGGGGCAGAGTTATAAGAAAAGTTGCACGGTTTGTCTACACATGCTTATTCCAAGCAGACAAAGGTATTTGATTGGTAAGAGGTCTAATGATTGGATTTTCAAGTATGAAAGTGTAAGGACAATGAAGAAAAGGTGATGGAAAAAAGGAGGAAAATTAAGAGAGCAGAGATCAAAGGAAAGAATAAAAGCAGAAGTCAGGCCAATTAAAAAGAGAAAGGCAGTTATGGAAAAAAAAAGTTTGCAACACTAAGCATTTAAAATTGGCAAATTTCGTTTTGTTTCGAAGGGCGATACAGTGAAAAATTAAAGTTGGAAAGGCCAACTATGAGGCTTGGGATTTCATTTCAGACCCAGCTTTTCCCTATTTTCTACCATAGAGATTTTCTTTTTTCTTTGAAAAATCTCTTTGATCTTTTGCCTTAATGAGTCTGGTCACTATGTAAAGAATCAAAATTGTGAGTACTAATGACTCTATTTTGTTAAACCAAGTATTAAACATTGTACTATTTGTGTGGTCTGAAGACTATTGGAATTGAACATTATGTGACTGAGGTATTTGAAGACTGAAAACAAAGTGTTTAAGCAGGAAGTCAAAGTCCTTTCTTGCCAGAAAGTCATTTATTAATTTTAGAAGAATTAAGCTGAATAACGTAAAACACAAATTCTCTTCAACAGACAGTTAACCAATGACAATATTTGATAGATCACAGGAATTGCTAAATGTAGATTCTAATTCAGATACATTCAGAGAATCTTATCTATATTATGTTTCATTTTAAATTCATCTGAACCAATAGCTACATGTTCTAGTTTACTATCATAAATGAACAAGTACTTCAAAAAATTCAAACTCTACCCTAACTAGAGGAATAGGAAGTCCATTTTAGAGAGTTATTTCCTTTTTTACAGACTTTTGCTATAGGGTGGATGCTCTCACCACAGAGACAGATAAAAAGTTAGAAATCACCCCTCCCCCCAAGAAGGCTGGCCAAGCCACAATCCGTTCTCCTCAATTCTCCTCTTGGAATGTTGGGTACACATGCACAAGTGCCTCGCTTGAGTTTCAAGCCACTGGGTAAGGGACTTGAACTGTAGTTGGCTATGTGACATGGGAGTCCAACACCTTAACCACTATTCCATCTGCTGTCCCCCCACCCCCCAGAGAGTTGCTTAAAAGAGAAAGAGTGAAGTAATTGAAAAATTCCTGATTGATTTTCTACATAGTTTTTATAATTGGCCCTAGCACTGGTTATTAAAAGGACTAGTACAACTTGCTGATTATCAGGTATAAACACTGTGTTAAGATAGACATAGGTATAAAAATAAACACAATTGGAAATGCAAATATATATTCAAATGAGATAAATGATACTAACAGGTTAAAAAAAAAACTATTTATTGTCCAGTTTTGATGTTCCAATGAAGTTCCAACCTTGAATTGGAGCCAATAAAAATGAGTATCAAACTAGTTTTCTATTAATTATTTATTTGTAAATTGAGTATGTACCTTTTTTTTTTCCTAGAGAGATTTCTGTCATAGGGCATGTGTGCCCACAGAGAGACAGAGAGATAGAAATAGAGAAATTGCCCCCTGGGGAGATGGCTATGCTGCAATCCCCCCTCCATTCTTCTCTCAGGGTTTTGGGTATGCATGCACATGTGCCCGGCGTGAATTTTAAGCTGTCAAGTCCAGGACTTAATCCGCAGTTGACTACGTGGGAATCCAGTGATATAACCATTGCACCATCTGCTGGTCCCCTCTATCTTAATTATTATGTTCTCAGTTTTTTCTTTGGGAACAAACATGTTTTAGCTGAATGGAAGACAGATTATCAAAAATAAAACACATGTATTACAAGAATGCTATAAAAAGAAATAAGGTTTCATGACTCTTATACGGTAAGAGTTATGCAAAGCTAGTTGCATAATTTTCTAATTAAGCTTAATGCACACCTATAATGTAGACAGTATATATAAATCATATTAAATAATCTTTATTCATTTAAATACTTGTTTATATACCATTAAGCTATTTTTAAAGACAGAGGAACATAAATTTTATAAACGTTTCTGGAAAGTTTTAGATTTCTTGAGCTGAGAGTATTTACACATTTTTTTCAAAAAAATATTTACTTATTACTTCCATAAGTGAACCAGATAGACACACACACACACACACACACACACACACAGAAAGAAAGCAGCCCCAGCAGCGTCTCTGAACTGCAATCCACCCCCACCCTCTGTCAGCCATGGATCGGGGCCCGAGAACAGTCTCTGCACAGGGCCTGTCAGTTTCCCCCGTGGATGGCCACTGTGAGAACGTTTTATTTTACTGTTGTGCCATAGTTCGGCTCTCTATTTTAACATTTTACATTAGTTTTATTATTTTGGATTTAAATCTTACAACAGTCTATCACGCTTTCAAAGGTCTTTTGACATTCTCCTCTCTCTGTCTCTCTCTTATACCCTTTGTTCGCTTCCTTTTTCTATAATGTGATGTAGCAAGAAGGGGCTTCCCAGATGCCAGCCCTTGATCTTGGACTTCCCAGTGTCCAGAACTACGAGAGAATCAATTTCTGTTTATTATAAACTGCCCATCCTGTGTCACCCTGTGCAAGAAGCACGAAACAGAGTAAGATAGGATTTTGCATATGTAGGGCATATTTACCAAAATTAAACCATGGGTAGAATTTCAATTGGTAGAAACAGAAGAAATGAGTTACAAGGTGATAGGGATTGAAAATTATAGCTGCTTGCACAATCATAGGGTATGTGAAGAAAAGTTGAAAAATATAGTGAGGAGAAAAGAAATTGAGACTAGGCTTTAATGAATATAGTAATCTGGACCATAAATCTGAAATTTATTTTTTGGATAAGGAGGAATCATTACTATGCATGGTATAATGTGGTCAGAAGTATCCTACAGGGATATCGCCATGGTGGTAGTGGATTAAAGACAAAAAGGAAAATAGTAATCTAGAAGCCTATTACAAAAATGGTGTAAAACATGGGGACCAGCAGTTAGCGTAATGGCTATGTCACTGGACTCCCATGTAGTCGACTGCAGTTCGAGTCCCAGACCTGGTGGCTTGAAACTCACGCCAGGCATGTGTGTGTGCGTGCCCAAGATCCCAAGAGGAAAATGGAGGAGAAGGGATTGTGGCGTGGTTATCCCCCCTGGGGGGTGATTTCTTGCTTTCTGTCTCTCTGTCTCTGTCTGGTGAGCACACACACACCCTATAGCAAAAAAAAAAAAAAAAAAAAAAAAAAAAAAAACCTCTCAAAAAAAATGGTATAAGACATGTTTAAAATGTATCCACTTACTAGTATAAATTTGTTAAAATACTAGTTTAAGATAACGAACTAGAAATTATTTATGCTTGTCTAACCCACAAACATTAAACATCATAGAAGTTTCCAACATTGATAAAACAGAGGTGAATTTGGAAGTTGTATAAATTTCTCATAGTAATATAACCAGAATACAGACAGAAAACAAAAATCAGATCTCTGGTTTATTTGCCTACAAGAGGAAAGGTCTAATTTTTTTTAACAAAGATAATATTTACTTTTATCAATACAACTTAGAAATGTTCTTGAATATTTTTCTCTTTTATGAATACATGAATTCTTTATATTAAACCTAAAATGCAAAAAGAATTTATATTCTCATGTACTCTTGACACTAAAAAATACAAACTCTTTTTTCCTGCTCATGAAATTTTAAACTGGAAAAATATGTTAGTAATTTAATTGAAGGAGAGATTTATTTTTAGATGCTAATTAAAGATATAGTCCATAAAAATAGGATACAAGTCTCTTGCTAAAATTAGATGGAGCAATATTCAAATAAGCAAAAGCTTAATTTAATTACATGTTGAATCAAGAAACTTGTGAAAATGCCAGTCGTGAATGACATAATTCTTCATAATTATTAAATCTTTATTCAGAAAACCACACTGTTCCACCTTCCCCCATCCCTGCCATGTCCTTCTGAAAACAACATTATGATGGCTTAGAAGCTAGGAAAGGAATTTGTTTGTTTTTAAATCTCTTTTTGAAAGGCTTTTTTTCCCCCTTTTGGAAGCATTTCAGACACACTGGATATTTCCTACATGTGGTTCTGCCTGGTCAAGAAAATATTGCACCAAAGCAAGAAGAGGGATATAACATGAAGACATGAAGGGAAATGAGAGGGGAGTACTTGGGTTGATAAAGGATCTACCAGGCCAGTGTGCTCCAAATGGTCACAGACGATACTACATTATTTTTGTTTGTGATAGGAAATTCCCAAAAATTCAGGTTTTACATGTAACAACAAATGACTCATACAAGAGGCCTTTACACATATATTATGACTTGGACTTGCCTCAACATACATACTTTTAATGATAGTTACATTATATATGATGATTTTATTTGCCGTTAACATAAATTACTAGTATCAAACCAAATAACTAGTATCAAATAATTAAGTTCTATCTCTAATTTTGATAGTAGTTCATTGATTTGCCTACATAATATAAAGATGATAATGAAATATAGTGAAACCTGAGTAATCATGAATTTTAAAATACTTTGAAACTATGGACATTCAACCATTTATTCCCTCACTAATATTTTTTCACAGAGATTTCACTAATGCTTACAGGTCTAATTAAAAGTTGCACATTAGCTTAATAAAAATACTGGCCTACAATATATTTTTTAGGATATAAAAACTATTCAATTCTCAAAGGAAAAAATGCCCTCGTAGAGCATGTTAATTTTTATAGTAAGGTAATTTAATCTTGCTGTAACTTTGTTTCACTGTATAGAAAATAAAATCATTCTTCTTAATTACATTAATTAATCTGAAGGTCACATTAAACATAATAGGAATTGAGCAATATGTTATGAAGGTAAAATATTTAATTTATTTTTACTCCCATTTATTTTTGTGTCATTGGCATTCTTTCTGATGAGCTAATGAAGGAAAATATTGTGGTAGCTGAATTAGATCACTGAAACATCACACATTGAGAAGGTTGTTCTTTAAGCAAGTTGGTTGCTATAAAAATTATAAGAAAACAAAAAATGTGGTACAAAGAAGTGGGATTCCTGAGTGCTAGTCATGTTTTGAACTCCTATTTTAACAGGACTGGTTTGAACATGCGCAAGTGAAAATATAAAGTGAATTTTTAAAAAGTAAAATCGGAAAAAACGTAATAAATACCAAGATTTGGGTGTCCCTTTTCTTTTTGAAAGATATTCCCCTAGGGCTTAGATCCTTCTCCCTCAATATGCAAGGCATCTATTAAAAAAATCATCCCACGTTAATATTCAAAGACACTAAGATTACATGTGACACTTCTGTTCCATCTGGGATTTGTAATTTTATATAATCTAGTGGTTCATCATGGTTTTAAGCTCCCTTAATTTCCTACCCTAAACATATTGCTGAGCTACCCTTATTTACATTAATGAATTAGCTTCTACCTGCATCTTCATATTGTCACTATCTTCAGCCTAGTTCTCTCTCTTAAGGGCTAAAGTTGTTTATTTAATTGTCCATTGACATAAGTAACTAAACGTATCCTGTATACATCAATCTCTCAACAAGCTCATAATTAAGCTCATAATTTTCCCCGAAAACTGTTCTTTTGTATAGGCAGCAGATGGTTTGACCTACCCAGCCCTTCTTGCAAACTTGTGCTAACCTTCTACATGTAACTGGGAAGTACTGTTAACTTGATATCTAAAACATATCGCTAGAATATGCATACTCAACCTATCTTTTCAACTTTTTTCTTTGATCAGTCTTCTCTTCCTTGATCTTTCTTACTTGATCAATTTATACAGCCTCCACACAGCTCCAAAAACTTCCAGAGATCAAGCTAAAATGCAAATCAGATCAATTCATGCCCATCTTTCAATTTATTCATTTTTTTAGGAGAGATTTTTTTTTTTCTATAGGGCGTGTGCATTTGCCAGCAAGACAGAGAGACAGAAAATGAGAAATCACCCCTCATGGGGGATGGTCACACCGCAATCCCTTCTCCTCCATTCTCCTTTACGAATTTGGGCACACACACACACACACACACACACACAGGCCTGGCGGCAATTTCAAGTCATCAGGAGGTGTGGGACTCGAACTGTGACTGGCCATGTGGATGTCCAGTTATGTAACCACTATGGAATCTGCTGGTCCCAAATGTTTTCATTTGTCTTTACAACCTTCAAAATGTAGTTCAAAGTCTGCAGCACTGCATTAAAGTGCTTGTGATCTGGCACATGATACTGCCTTGCCTCTCCCTGACTACGCCCTACATTCCAAATACACCGTGTTCTTATTTCTCAAGCGTGTTTTCCCTGACATCGTTATTGGGTTTTGATGTCTGGAACTCCTTTATCCAGTCTCTGTCAATTTGTCTGAGTCTCGAAGTCATTCCCTTTCTAGGAAGCCATACTAGGGATAAGAAGCTGCTCTGAGATCTGTCTGTGTCCCCCTGAGGACAATGTCAGACTTACGGAGTCTCCAAAGCCTTGTATAGTACCAAATACATAGTATATGGGCAATACTCATCCGTGAGTAGACACTTTAATTGATGAAAATAAAGAGTAAGAGTCTAGCTACATGCTTTATGAATTTGAACAGCTATGTTGTTTTTCAAATTATCATTATTATTATTATTATTTATTCTCATTATTTTTAACAGCTGTGTATTTCTGATTTTTAAAATGTTCAACTTAAGTTTATGTATGTTTTCTTCTATATATTTTAGATATGTAGGTGAAATTGACCACTGAAACTTAACATCCATCTTTGGTGACTCTGTACATCAGGAACGGAGTGACATGACATAACTACTGTATTTTTTTTTTTTTTGGAGAGGTGTTCGCTATAGGGCGTGTGCGCTCGCCAGACAGAGAGAGACATAGAGACAGAAAGTGAGAAATCACCCCCCAGGGGGGATGGTTACACCACAATCCCTTCTCCTCCATTCTCCTCTCGGGATCTTGGGCACGCACGCACATGCGCCCGGCGTGAGTTTTAAGCCACCGGGTCCAGGACACGAACCGTGGTCGACTACGTGGGAGTCCAGCGACATAGCCATTATGCTAACTGCTGGTTCCCGACATAACTACTGTATTAACCAAAGTGAAAATAAAGTTGGTAGTCCATAAGAAACAAGAAAAGTAGGTTTTATGGGTGAAATATCAGTAATATAATTATGACTGTGCTGTTAAGTTCTCTATCTAATTGCAATCCTCCTTAGGTTTGAGTTGCTGCATGAAAAAGCTAAAATTTTGTCTGGGGGATCAAAGGAGCAAATCTGTTCTTCCCCATTGACGAACCCATTTTGAGTTTCACTGTGGGTGCTTGACTTGATTCACAAAACAGACTCAAATACATGGAGAATTCACAAAAGCACTTGGTCTCTTTGGCTGTCGTAAGTCAGGAGATAACTCCCCAAAAACACTGAGTTACTAAGGTTTGCTGTAAAAAAGGAGTAAAAGGGGAATGAACTGTCAGATGACAAGTGAGGCAAATACTTCTCACCATCTCCCCTCCCCTGCCACCTACTGCTCTCTAAATGTAGAACCTTATAAAATGTTGGTTCTCTGAACTGTAAAGTATATTTCATTGTTTTTATGGAACCACCAAAAAGGAAGTGATTTTTTTTTCTAATAACAGTAGAACATGGAAATGCACCCAAAGCAAAGCAAAACAGACGACTAAGGCAATTGTAAGGGTAAATGAGGCACAAAGGTTGTTTCTGCCTCGATAATCCAGGTAATTGAAACCGAAACAGGTTCAGGCATGTAACTGGCACAGTTTTGCTGTTCGCTTTGGTCATAGAGACACATGATGTTTCACAAGCCTGGAACCAGTTTTAAGCTACAGCACTCTTCTCTGTCCAACATATATTTTTAAATGTGCAATGAATTACTAGAGTTTGGCATGAGATATTCAAGCAATAAATAAATTTGACAGCAATAAGTTAATGATAGAGCAAAGCTTTTACATGATTGTGTGCAGACAGAACCAGCACACAGAACCCTTGCTATTTTTGCAAACCTGGATATTACACATATCTACATAGAAAAACAAACATACATTTCTCCAGTTTTGACCTTCTATCTCTTTTCCTCAACAGACACATCAAATTTAATGGTTATAACAGGATTCCTTATGTCTCTCCCTACTTTCGAAATACTCAATGTCTTCCCACAGATCTCAGCTGTATTTAGGATACTGTCGTCCACCTAGAAACACAGGCCATAAATGTCCCTACCAATCACGTTGAAATCATGGTTTGCTTATCTATCTCACCTAACCAAAACACTGAAGTTGATCTAGGGCAAGCTCACATGTCTTACTCTTTTCTTCATCTCCTGAGTGCAATATGTGCTCCATGACAGTTGTTTTGTAAAGATATTTTGAACTAAGCTAAATGAAAGCTATCAATATAAATTAAACTTAAAGTAATAAAATATTTCCTCCCTTTGGGGTTATGTTTTCTATATGTCTTACCTTCGTTCTACTTTTTCTCTCATCATTTTTCATTTGTTCTTTTTTCTTTTTGTTGCCAGAGGGCACACGTGCTTACCCAAAACAGAGAGAGAGAGAGGCAGGGAGGGAGAAAGCACCCCCCAATAGGGCGTGGTCATACTGTAAAACCTTCTCCTCCATATCTCCATCTTGTAGGGATTTGGGGCGCGCGTGCACGCACACACACACACACACACACACACACACACACGCCTGCTGTGTTTTCATGATGCTAGGGCCAAGATTTGAACTGTAGTCAACCATCTGGATCTCTTAACTACTAGGCTATAGGGCTTACTCCATTTTTCCTTTTTCTCTCTGTGCCTCTTCCTCCCACATTTAAATATGTGGGAAGCTGAACATAAACAGGCTTTGTTTTCTAGAACTGGCAATAGCAGCCCTGGACACAGTATCAGTCAGGGAGCCTTACTGGACTTTGCCAGCAATGGGAATCTAGATTTCTGGTGGTTGAGATCAAATGCGGAAAGGAGGGTGCGAAAATGGCCTGCAGATGGGACTGTACTAGAAATAATGCTTGGAATACAGTGAAATGATGTGTGGGAAGAGTTAAGGTCACCCATTATTGACAACATAAGCTCTAACTGCCATTTGAGGCTTGTGAGGAAGGCACAGAAATCACATACGCTGCTACACCTGAGAGAAGGATTCCTCGAACTCCTCCAGAACTTCAGAGAAGGAAATATTCAAGTAGACGGTCCACGCCTCTCACTTTACAGTTAGAACACTTGAAACTAAGATCGAGATCACTTAGTTCTATGAACTTATCAGGCACATTTCTAAACACACACACACACACGTAGACACATGCACATGTGACCATGCATATATATGCAGGTGCACAACACATAATGCATACACAAGAATATACATGCACACACATGTGCACAGAAGATCATGTTTACACATGTATACACACAAGCATGCATAAAAATACCTATATGCCCATGCATATGCACATTCACATACTACTATGCTTAACTATGAATAAATTGTCAACTTCTTTACTTTTTTCAGAGACACATCCTACCCATTTTTCATATTCTAGGTTAAATCCTATACAGTATAGCTCATTCTATTCTGATCCTCTTAAAGCAATGGAACATTACCATAAGCCTTGATAAATGACTACATTTTTAAAATTTCCAATCCATTATGGTCAATAATGATAAAAAATAGGATGCAATTAACCAGATAAGTATAATAGAAAAGACATGTAAAAAGATATAAGTACATTTTAGGATCATTAGATTCAGCAGAAATAAATCATTTTGTCAAAATGCTAAAAGATTTCCAAGTTTTTGGGACCAGCAGTTAGCATAATGGCTATGTTGCTGGACTCCCATGTAGTCGACTGCAATTTGAGTCCTGGACCCAGTGGCTTAAACTCACACCGGGCGCATGTGTGTGTGTGTGCTCAAGATCTCAAGAGAATGGAGAAGAAGGGATTGTGGTGTGGCCATCCCCCCCTGGGGGGTGATTTCTCACTTTCTGTCTCTCTGTCTCTCTCTGTCTTTCTGGCAAGCACATGTGCCCTATAGCAAAAAACTCTCCCCCCCAAAATAAAAAAAAAAAAAAAAAAGAAATAAAAGATTTCCAAGTTTTTATTCCCAATTTCTCTTCTTACATCATCATGAACCGGAAACAGCATGTGAACTGGAAGCAGTCCATGGACCACATTTTGAGAAACACAGCTCTAAGGAAACCAGTGTTAACTTACAAAGTGGCCTGGCATATGCGTGCCTGTCAAATGGAGTTTAGGATGACGTTTAATACTACTAGGGCCCAGATACTTGAGGTTATTTTATTTTTTCCACTATTTTCAATACATGTGAGGTTTTTTCTCTTTAAAATTTTGAAATAGTAGGTATTAGCATCAGCCAGGTGATTCAGAACCAGAGTATCACAGCAGGTACTTTTCAATCACTAAATTCATTCCTCAGTTATTGAACATCCTCTCTATGCCACGCCCCTAAATGCTAGAATCCAAATTTACGTAAAGTACGATTCCTACCTCAGACAAACCCAACTTAAATCCATCTTCCAAAATAACTGGCGTGTAATCTGTAGATGTGTCAGGGTCATGAAAGGCAAGGGAAAACTGTAGACTTTTTCTACACTAATGGAAACTAATAAAACATGACTATTTAACAAGACACATCATTCAGAAACAAATGCTTACTCTGTAAAGGACATTAATTGGAATTTATCTGGACAACCGATGAAATGTAAATAGGATCTGAAGATTAGAGAGTAATCATGCATCAGAGCTGTTTCCAGTCTACTCAGACTGCCATACACAACACCATAGCCTGGTGCCTTAAAGAACAGGAATTTATTTCTCAAACTTTTGGAGGTGGGATAGTCCAAGATCTACTGATCAACTGGGTTAGTAAGCGAGGGCTCTCTCCTCTATTGCAGATAGCAGTCTTCTAGCAGTGTCCTCTAGTATACAGACCGAGGAAGCCAGCTCTAGCTCTCTGTTGCCTCTTCATATAAAAACACTATCCTATCATGAGGACCGCAGCCTCGGGATCTCATCTAAACCTAATTACCTCCCAAGGGCTCCACCGCCAGATACCACTGTACTCGGGCTTAGAGCTTCGGCATAGGAATCACGGGGGCGAGGGGGTGGGTGGGTGCACGATTCAGTGCAGAGTCCTGGATATTGTTGATTTTGTTGTGGTTACATGGCAAAAGTCCTTGTTTGAGGGAGACATGTTCTAAAGGAGCTGGGGCAATGGGGTATTAGCGGGTAGTTAACTTTTAAATAGTTCAGGGGAAAAAGTTTCCTGTACTATACTTGCATATTTTTGGTAATCTTAAGATTGTTTCAAAGGTATTGTTTCTGGCCAAGCCTCTGTAGCAAGTTGGTAGTGCCGGACTACAGAGCTGGAGTTCGTGTGATAACCAGAGTTTGAATCTTGGTCTGGGGCCTGAAGACACACTGGGTGTGTGTGCATGGCCCAGGATCCTGGCAGGATGATGGACTGGAAGAAGGGAATGGTGGCATGTCCAAGTCCTGTGGACCATGGAGGGTTTGGTACTCCCCCCACTCCCCAACACACACATGACTTTATCTCTCTCATGCATTCACACCCACTGTATTATGGACAGATAAAAAAAATTTTAAAGAAAAATCAAACAAAAGTAAGATATTGCTTTTGGTCAAGATTCTTAATTCTACTAGGAAAGAAAGACATGTGAACAACTATAAGTAAATACCTTAGGGGCACTGAAACACATGTAACAGGGTTAAAATAGAAAAGCCAAGGGCGAATTGGTTAAGAAAGAGAAAAAGACAGACTTCAGAAAGAAAGTAAATTTGAAATGGGTCAGAATGTAAAACAACCCAGGGTCCATTGGATCCAGCTTACTAAGTATTGATTATGTGACACGATTTGCATTTCTGACTTTTATTTTTCTAGCCTCTTGACTTTTTATTTTTCTAGTCTCTTGACTTTCTATTGACCCATTACCTTGATTTACCATTTCTTTTCATGAATATAAAAGGACAAAAGATTTGCAGAAGTTTGAATAAAATAGTGTAATAAATTAGTAGCTTAAGATAGGTTATGAGTCAGATAAAAATGTATCAAAAATTATGTTTCTTTTTGCACAGCATAGTTTTTATAAATTTATGATCCATTTTGATTTTTTAAAGAATTATTTTATTTAACTTTATTTACTTTTATTTTACCAGAGAAAGAGAGAGAGAGAAAGCGAGAAAGCTGCTGGTCTGGTACTCGAACAGCAGTCAGCCACGTGGGAAACCGTACCCTTAACCACCATGCCACCCACCAACCCCTCAAAGTATATTTTAACAACACCCTTTCAGCTAACTTAATTCACTCTCACTGTCCTACTTCTGGTCTTACTGACTTCTAGAATTCAGAGGCTGATTGACCTGGTAAGTCTCCAGATATGCTGCTACAACTATGGTCCTTCCTAAAATCTTGTATGCAGTTCTAATGGGCAGGCATGAGGTAGAGTGTTCTTTATTTTCACGACTTTTCATAAAGGCTCATGATTCATTCATTCATTCCTTGAGCAAATATTTATGTGACATCTATGTAAAGCTATTAAATTGCCTGCCTAGGGTATACCTTGAATGATTCCTTTGTTTTATTTCCTCTTCTTTCTTTCCTTTCTTTGTAAAATTTGAGCTAACATTCAAAGCCATGATATTTTACATACAAATGTCCATATTTGACTTCCTAAATCTTCTGAAGTTAATGATCACTGGAATTTACAACTGGTTAGGAAATTTAACCGGAATGACTGGAAGTAGGCTTTATAGACCATCTGTTGATATTTGCCCCTCAGTCCACCTCATGCCTTATTGTCTAAGAGTTACGGCATCCATTTTTGTTCCATGAATGGGTCCTAGAGACACCTGAATTTGTAACCCTAGCCAATACATAACAAAGAAAGGAACAGAACTCTGAAAATTCTTATTTCAGGCTCTAGGCTTAAAAAAGGTCATCAATCAGCTAGGAAAAAAAAAAAAAAAAAAAAAAAAAAAAACCTTAGAAAAAGATTGACGATGATTCTTTCTCTTTTTCCAGTGATTACATTATTTCCCCAGTAAAAAGTATGTGCAGAGATGGAGCAAGTAAATTCTACAATTCAAATGAAAAGAGAACTATTATGCACTAGGTATTACATTGAGGTTTAAAATAGATTTTTTTATACTCATTAATTCTTAATTTTTCCATAAAGGAAATAGAAATCAATATATGTATTCTCCAGTTTTAAATTTGTATTGCACTGAGTTCAGCCTAGGTAGAACCAGAGGTTCTTCAGGCATGATTTAAAATGCTAATAACTACTTTTGCTGGCTGTGGCTATCTGCATTATGTAAAATACTGCAAACAATGTTCCCTTTCTTCTTACAGAGGTTACATGAAGAATTGCTTCTTGGGGCCAGCAGGTAGCATGGTGTTTAAGGCACTGGACTCTCACCGAGTGGACTGCAGTTTGAGTTCCTGACCGGGCAGTTGGAAAATCACTCTGGGTTTGTGTGTGCATGTTCAAAATCCCAAAGGGAGAATGAAGGAGAAGGGATTGCAGCATGGCCATCCCTACTAATGGGTGATTTTTCACTTTCCCTTTCATTGTCTCTCTCTGACAAGAGCATGCGCTCTATGGCAATTTATTTTTAATTGCTTCCTTTATTAATTACTGCTATTTTGTAAGGAAATATCCATAATTTTAATCCACAGTGCTAATTTTATTATACGACTAACAACAAGAATAATAATGTCTTACAAGTGTACAATGCTTTGAGGCTAACGAAATTTTAAGTCCGTAGTAAGTAATGTAAATTCAAATTCAACATTAAAGGAAAAAAGATAAAAATGAATGTTGTGACGTGACATACTATGATATGATCTGTTTTACCCTGAACTACTAGAGAGATGTCAGACAACTGGTGAGAGAATAGAGATGAAGGGAAGAAGCAAGGGGTGTCATTCGGGGTAAACCTTGAAGAAATTGATAGATTTTAAGTTTCACGTACCTACAACACAGTTGTATGAGCCTCTATATTGCTACACCTTCTTTCCTCTGACCACTGAGATGTATTTACCTAATATTATTTGTCCTGTACGTCTTCTCCACTTCTTTTTTCATTTCTTAATTTCTTTCTTTCTTTTTTTTTTTTTTTTTTTTTTTGAGAGGTTTTTGCTATAGGGTGTGTGCGCTTGCCAGAAAGACAGAGAAAGAAAGTGAGAAATCACCCCCCCAAGGGGAGATGGTCATGCCACAATCCCTTCTCCATTCTCCTCTTGGGATCTTGGTATGCATGCACACATGCCCGGAATGAGTTTAAACCACCGGGTCCAGGACTTGCATCGTGGTCGACTACATGGGAGTCCAGCGTCATAACCATTACGGCAACTGTTGGTCCCTTATTTCTTAATTTCTCTATTCAATGTACAAATGTGAATTATTCTTTTTTATGCCTGTCAAAGTAAATTAAGGAAGGTCTCCTTCTATTCTATTTTAAAATTCTATTTAAAAAAGTTTAGAGAGCCTGCTAAATAAATTATATAGCCAAAATATTGTCTAATATACTGCTATAAAAAGGATGAAATAGATATCATATTCTGACTAGAAGGATGTCCATAACTAAAACAGTAAAACAAACACCAAACTGCGCATATGTTATGAAAACAATTTGTGCACATACTGATATCAATGTTTATGTACATAAAGAAGGAATCTGGAAGAGTTACTACCAAAACTTTAGCAGCAGTTGACCTTGAGGGAAATATAATTTTTAGTATAGCATGATTATCTATTTTTAAGAATTTGAACAACAAAGATATTTATATCAGAAGAAATAGAAAGAATATACCATCTATTTTCCCACTCTAGAGTTAAACAAATAGTTTCCACTTTTTTTAAATTATAAAGTTTAGAGAATATTAGAGCATAGATATTTTGCTGAAATAGATCAGAATTCTTGAATAATCATATTCCAAGAAGGGTGCTAAAGTTAAAATTATGTTAATATTAAAGCAGATTTCTAGTTTCATTAGAAAGAAATTAAAAACATAATTTTTTATCAATAAGCAGAAAGGCTACCCATTTTCTGTACATTTATAAAAAACATAAACAATAATCATTTAATGGTAAAAGATAACAAATATAATAAATGTATGCATCTCCTTTACCATTTTTCAATGTAGTGCTAACTGAACATTTTTTTTTAATCTTTTTTTTGAAAGTACAGCAGAAGACATATAAGGATTAAATAGAACCATCAAACCTTGGCCATTAATCAGAAAATAATATAATTCTTCATCACAAAAGCATGTGCATTACAAATGTATTGTAACCACTAGGAAAACAAAGGACTTCTTTAGTTTCAGCAACTGCAATGTCAGTTGGCCTCACCCAGCGATACACCAAGTATTCTTGCCAACCGGTCATATGAGGCCCATTCCTTTGCCACTCAACCGGGTCACCAAAAATAGCACATTCTTTTCATATGGTCTTCAAGGAGTCATATATCCATTTACAATCCTTGTTTTACTTCATCCTCATTTCAGTTTAATCAGTAGATAGAATGAGGTTTTTACAGTACTTTACAGATGAGGAAACTCAACATCCTAACAGAACCATTACTTGTGAGCTACAAATCTCATGAACAGTGAAGAAATTTTACCTACAAACACACAGCAAGCTTAAGAGGTCACCCACCAAAGTACAAACAAATGCAACTGCTTTGATACTACAGACTTTCTGAGTCCTGGCTCACTGTTGATTTTTACGTTATTGTTATTTGGCTTCTTGCTGTATGTCTCTAATCTGTACTGTTCTGCTCTCTCCGGCATTGAGCGGTTTGTCCTAAATTAGAAAAGAGGTGCTAGAATGTGGGAATGGGGCTGACCTACATCTGAAAAATTTGCATATGACTCACCATGATTAAACAATTTGGTTTGAAATAGTTACAATTAAGTTATTATCAAAGAAGTATTTATTAGGTGAGAAATTCTAAATTTATCCTCATATACATCCCAACCAAGAAAAGGGCCACATTTTCTGCACTATATTAAGTAAAGCAAATACTGAAGCAAATTCTTCCAAATTAACATTTGTATTCTTAAATCACTGACAGCTAATTATATGTTTGATTACTTTAGTTGTTACTTTAAAATTTACAAGTTTAGAATAGCCAGGGAAATGTGAAAATATGGTGGGCAAGAGATTCACAGTTTCTAATCATTATATTTCTCTCTATATTAAAAATATATGTATATAAGATTGCTGGAAATTATGTATGGTAATGTCAAGCTATCATAAAAGTATAAAGGTAGTATAGAAGTTAAAAGAAAGAATAAATTCTTTTTACAAAAACACACAAACAGCCCAGATGGAAAATTCAAAATGACAAACTTGTGTTAGATTATTTCAAGTTTGGCAAGTAAGTAGATATCATACACTTTTCACTTATTCAGCATAAGCAACATATATCTGACAATGGTAGTACGTAATCAAAACATAGCTAAAACAAATACAATATATGTTATAATCAGAAAAGGTTTCTTTTCCCTACCTTTGTGAGTAACAGGTTCCTGATTATCTTTAAGGCTGTCCTGCAAAACAAGTAGAAAACAGATGACATAGGGAATAATACAATAGCAGGAGTGCTTTCACATTATGATTCACTTTCAGTGTGAGTGGTCTATTTGCTGCGTGACCATACGCTATGGCAAGGCATTGTCTGTTCTCTCCTCACAGATACATGAGACTGGCAACACCGATAGTGACAAAGGGCACGCGAACATTAGAATCAAAGCATTATATGTGGATAGAGCATTTTTGTTCTCTGCAGAACATGAATGGTAGTGATTAGACTCTTTGTTGTTCACAACTATTAGCCAATCCAGTAATTTCGCTAGTGACAGTTGGTAAAGGTGAAAGGCAAAAAAGAAAATCACGTTATATTGCTAAAATAATACAAGAAAACAACTAAAGAACAACAACACAACTACAAAACGAAGAATTCCATATTTAATAACATCTTTTTATAAGATTAGAGCTGTAGATACTAAGAGGGTAGTTCCTTTGGGGATATGTTAGTAAGATTTCAGCTCAGAGGAACCCAAGGCTTGCATTCTAGGTATTTAATGGAAATATTATCTGCCACAGGGAACTGCTACAAGGAAACTCTAGTGCCCTTCATTAAAACAGAATTAGTCTGATAATAAAAGGTAATTTAAAAATCAACTGGCCCCAGTTCCTCACTCTATAGTTAAGCAAAGAAAGCATGGTTGCATAGCGAGTTCATAGCAGAACTACTGGCAAAATTTCCACCTCCTGGCCTAATATTTATTCCACCACATTAAGTTATTTAATTTCTTGAACCTTCCTATATTGGAAAGAAGCAGAAGTACAGTTACCCATTTTGCTCTTAATAACTTTCAGCTTCCCAATGAAACGACACATTTCTGCCTAAATTAATAATCTGTATCATCAAGAGTCACTATCTACCTCTTTCAAAAGTCATTTCTTTGGCAGAGATATATACCAGAGAATTCAATGACTGGATTTTGTTCTTAAACTTCTTACAAATCGATGAGAAAAAAAAAAAAAAAAAAAAAAAAAAAAAAAAAAAAAGAGAAAAAAGTCAAGGAAGGAAGCACATAAAATATAAAGCTGGCAAAAAAAAAAAAGTCAACAACACTAAGAGCTGGATAGGAAAGAAACCACGAATTTGTCCCTCATGTAAAATCTGTTTTCTGGGCAGACTTCAAAGAAAACTTATCATTTTCTCTTTAGCATATGCTTTTCCTCATTCTAAATGTATCTGTACCATTATAAGGAAATAATGGAATTATTCTTTTACTGCCTGGCTAGACTTCATATTTAGTAACATATACAGATACAATGCTTTTTGATTCTTAACAGAATGTAATTTTTGTAACATTAATAAATGGTTTCTTGTGAATGGTTTCAAAAGATACACAATAACCCTTGGCCCAGTTTTTCTGTTAACAGATAGTAAGTAACCTTGTATGTTTTCAGGCAGCGCAATGGAAAAAATCAACATTAGGTTACGTAACCATAGATTCCATCCTGTACTACCAAGACAGAATGCTAGCAGACTGGGAACTGAGCAAACAGCAACACAATAGCTGTGGGAATGTTTTCTTGTTCTAGAATCTCAGAGAGCTTGTGTGTGCCACTTTGCAAGCATGCAGTATCAGTCAGATGCATCTTTCCTTGCTGGACAAACTCAATGATTAATTCATATTTCTCTTGCAGAATGTCAAAGGATAAATGTAGTAAGTTTAATAGTCATATCAGGTACTTTTTAAAAGACATTAAACAAAATGTGTTTTAAAATGTAAGATTTAAATAAGTTGAGAGTTTGAGGAGTACCCATTTGGAGAAGCTAGTAAGACAAAGAAAGCATTATTTAATAATGAGATGTATTTGACGTTCTCTATTACTCTAATTTTTCAATTCTACTTGCATTGCTACGAAAAGATGCTGAGATCTTTTTGGTGGCAAAGTTTCATCAACTTAACACAACCACATTTAAGAGAACTAAAGTCACAGAATGCATTCAAAAGAAATAAGTTCTTTGAAATATCAGTTCACTGGTAAAGTATGAAGTGGGTCCACGTTTTTCTGCAAGACATGATTATAACTTAGCACTCTTATTTTACAGCTATGCATACTTACAAACACACACTATTGCAGGCTGACACAAATGTATGTTACACAAGCAAGCATGGTAATATATGCTTCTAACGCATTGTGTGTTTTATGCTCTCAAATACCCTTGGCTAGAAACAAAAATTCTGGCTTTTTCACTAACTCCAAAACCAAGATTATGGTAAATAAACACATATGCAAGTTTCAAAGTGATACACATGGTACAAATGACTGTCAATTTAAGGCAAAATTGCCACAATATGTAAAGTAAGATTCTTTTTTTTTTTTTTTTTTTTTTTAGAGGTTTTTTGCTATAGGGCTCATGCGCTCGCCAGAAAGACTGAGAAGGACAGAGAGAGAGAAAGCGAGATATCACCCCCCAGGGGGGATGGCCATGCCGCCATCCCTTCTGCTCCATTCTCCTCTCGGGACCCTGGGCATGCACGCACATGTGTCCGGTGTGAGTTTACACCACTGGGTCCAGGACTCGAACTGCAGTCGGCTACATGGGAGTCCAGTGACATAGCCACTACACCAACTGCTGGTCCCAAGCAAGATTCTTTTGAGAGCTAAAGAAGGACAAAGGTAAGAAGGATAAAGATAAGCTCAAGTTACTAGTTTTTAATATAAATTAATGAGAAACTCTCTCTTTGTTCTCTATTCTTCTTGTCCATTGATGAGACTATTTATTAAGATGCTGCCAAAAACTTGTTTAAAATACTCTGTTTTAGAAAAAAAAAAGTTTTAACAACTGAGCGAATTGAGAATACTGTGTAAATGTATTCAAACTTTCATTCGGAAAGGCTTTATTTCTTTCATGAGAATTAGGGGTCACAACAAGTTTATATTCTACAGGAGAGCAAGGTTCTTCTCAGTGCATTTGAAGAACAGGATCAAAATTAGACCTTAACAAATCTACCAAAAGTTCATAGGAATGAGCAAGCAACTTTACAATGTATATACATACACTTCTGACATAAAATAAACATAGTCTTTCAATGAGTGTATAGGGAGTTACACTTAGTGTATTTAATAACACAGACTTTGAATTTATAGTATGGATTTTCAAAAGTCCATGAGAAATACATATTATGGAAAAAACACTATGCATAGATTTTAATTTTTTGCAACAAATAAACTCATACTTTAATTTCATTCTTTCCACAAACTATTAGCTTCCCCCTCATTATCTGTTGGTCAACTGAACTCAAAACATTTGTACTGCTGAGGTTAGCAGGTGGCATGGTAGCTGTGGTGTTGGGCTCTCACATGGCAAACCACAGACTTGGACCTCAGAACTTGAAATTCATGCTAGTAAAATGTGCATGCATGCCCGAAATCCCAGGAAGAGAACGGAGAAGAGACTGTGGCCATCACTCTTGGGGAGGAGGGTGATTTCTCACTTTCTCTCACTGTTTCTGTCTCCCTCTGGCAAGCACATGCACTCTATGACAAAAACCTTCAAAAAAAATTTTTTTGACTGCCTAGATAAGGATTTTCTTTTTATTTTACAGATACATAAATGAATTCAGATGTATGCTGTAATACTAGTGGGCAAGGCCTACTTTATTATTACAGCATGTCCACTTTTGATATCCCACAAGGCTTAGTATTGCCTTTTTTGCAGTAAAAATTCATTACCTCCCACCCATTCAGTTTTGAGACTTACCATTCAGCTCCTTTTCAAAACATATAACATCCACTAATAGTATGTTTTCATTTCAAAACTCTTATTGTCCTATCTAATTCACACATAAGAATAAACACAAAACTAAATAAATAGATATTAATTTAAAGAGGAAGATTAATTTTTAACGAAGTAGTTTTTTATTCATGAGAAATAAGTATGCCTTTTTTATGAATTTTATTTTCCAGTCTATATCTTGCAATTTGAATAACCTCACTTTGTACTTGGAAGTCCAGGATGGGGTTAGAGTTATTACCTGTCTCTTGCCTTTGGTCTCTCTAATGATTAGAGCAAGAAGTTGTGGCTGTGTTTATGACAAACAGATTCTTCTTATAAACCGGTATAAAATCACAATCTACAATTATCTCAAAAATATCATCTTTGTATCACATAAGTGGATACATTATTCATTGTCAATTAAAATAAAATAAAACTGATAAAAAGACAGATGTATGAGACCAAAAGCTTCGTAATATTATAACCATCTTCACTTCCTAACTATTACCAGATGGTAAAAATTATAAGGCTACTCTGACCTTTCAAAAGCTGAAGCTTTTTTTTGCCTGGTGATAGAGTGGTTTGAGAATAGAATGGTTTCAACAGTAACTTCATGTCCAAGGAATTTGATAAGGCCTTTTCCCCACAAAGGCCCTATTGGAGAGAATGATATGACTGGTTTCCTGCCAAAAGACTCGCCGTACACATTGATCTCAAGTGATCATTTTTTTCCAAGTGACAGTTAGAACATGCCCATTAGGATGGTTCTAGAAGTGTTCTTAAGCAACTTGTAGAAGCCCAGCTGAGGTCTTGTCAGTTGATCTGAGAATAGCAGTGACAGCATCCCAAGGACAGATTGTCAAATTGTCATGTTCGATATCTTTCCGGGATAAAAATCTCCATACAGGAAAATGTGCTGTATTTTAAAATCACATAAACTTGGGAAATGTAATTTTTAGCTATGTTTATTCTATATATCACCAAGTGAGTTACATATTATTTGCTAAAAACGTACATACATATATACCTTCTTTGCATGTATTTTCTTTTGATTGCATTTAATGGTATGGACTGTATAATATTACTTAAAAAAAATCCCGACTTTTTTGGGGAGAAACACCAACTAATTTTTATTAAGATAATCTCATATACAAAGTGAGAAATTCTTACACTTGCAGAACTTACACACTACCAAAAGCAATATGTTTATAAAAATAAGTATGTAACATGGTTGGTACAATGTGCTATGAAGAGAAATAGTTCAGGGAAATGTGGGAACTGGGGGTGGGAGTAATGTCTTAGATAAGGTGGGAAGTCGAGGGAGATTAGGAAGAGGAAGGACAAAACGAGAGCTGACGACGCTTCCCGAGGGCCATCAGCTATCACCTCGGTTTTGCTGGTTTGTACTTAAGAGCCTGAGTCTCCCTTATGTCACCACGTGCTCGTTCTATAAAACAGGGTAACAACATAGAATTTGTGATTTTTTTAAGTTTATTTATTTACTTCTGAGGGACAGAGAGAGCGGCAGAGAGAGAGAGAGAAAGAGAGAAAGTGAGAGACAGGCATTCTCAACAGTCTTTATGGCGTAATCGGTACCAGCCTTAGCCAGCTGTGATCGGGGACACATGTGTGCAGGCCTGGTGTACACAAGAGAGGCCCGAGGATGCCAAAAGGGGCCTTTCCATGTGAGTTTCTGTGCTTTACCACTCACTGCACATCCATCAGGCCCTGTAAAATTCAAAACGCTTTTCTTTTTTCATACTAGAGGGTATGTACACGTGTATGAGAGACGGGGAGAGAGAGAAAGAAAAACCTTTCAAAAGGGCCTGGTCATGCCACAACCCTTTTCCTTCCAATTCTCCCTCCCATCAGGATCCTGGACACCTGTGCATGCACGAGGCCAACTGGGCCAGGACTCAAACCCTGACTAGCCATGTGGGATCTGACTTCCTCTGTGCAGTGCCTAGGGAGGCCAGCCCCAATTTACAAACTTTTGTAATACATGTATTCGATTGCAAAATACCTGGAAAAAGAATGAAAGATATGGGACCAGCAGATGGTGTAACAGTTATGTCACTGGACTCCCATGTAGTCAACCATGGTTTGAGTCCCAGATCCGGTAGCTTGAAACTCATGCTGGGTTTGTGTGCATGTGCGCCCAAATTCTGAGAGGAGAATGGAGGCAAAGTGATTGTGGCGAAGCCAACCTCCCTGGGGAGTTATTTCTCACTTTCTGTCTCTCTTTCTCTGTTTCTTCAGTGGGCAAATGTGTCTGATAGCAAAAAGCAAATTTACAGGTAAATATGTGAAAAGAACAGCACAGTGATTAAATAGAGGGCACTGGAATGAACTCAGTGGTCTCTATTTAGCTTTGGACACTATCCTAGGTCACTTTATATGCAAGTTGAAACTCATAGGTATTATTTTCACATTATAGAGAAGAAAACAGATACTCAAGAGGATTAACTAATCTCTCACATCCCAAAGACTGTAACAGGGAAAGGCAGCATTTTGACCTGGGTCTCTATCACTACTGAACCCAGTTCTGCCATCCCTGCCTATGGAACCTCTGAAGAATCAGGTTTCTTCCACTACCATTTGAATTCTCTCAATTCTCAATTCTTTTTTTTAGATTTCTGCCATAGGGTACGTGTACTCTTTGGGAGAGACATAGACAGAGAAAGAGGTAAAGGAAGAACTCAACCCTCCCCACCCCCTACCCAGGGAGAGACAAGGGGATGGCCGCACCGCAATCCCTTTTCCTCCATTCTCCTGTAAGGATTTTGTTCATGCACCCACACATACCCAGCGTGCTTTTCAAGCTGCCAGGCTAAGGACTTGAACCTCAGAGTCAGTCATGTGGGATCCAGCTCCCTTAACCACCATGCCACCTGCTGACCCATCTCAGTTCTTAATATCTATGACAAAACTATGTAATAACTGCTATTTTATATTTCTGCAATGCATTTAAATGTTTCAAGGCATATTTCCTAACTGCTTACTGTGACTCATAAAAGTTCTGAAATAGGTACTATTCAGGAAAGCGAAGGCAGAATGGTTAAATAATCATTTATGTAACTTCATCTAATCGTTAGTGAGAAAGATGGCACTAAACCATAGTTTGCAAACTCGGTATCCATTGGTTTTCCTATGGTATCAGACTGCCTTTAATTCTGAGTCAGAAAAGGGCAGCAAGGTCATCAAACCATCAACGAAATACTTTTTGCATTGGAGTGGAATCTCTGTAGTAACAAATTAAAAATCAAGCTCCCACACTTTCTCTAATTAGCCTTCTCACTTGTCATCTTTCATAAGCTTGTTTTAGACTGCATTTTGTTTCCTGGCCCCAGTCAAACAAACACATGTAATCAATTTTAATTTGGGGACATAGCAAGTTAGCCTTAATATAATTCTACAAATGTTAGCCTTAGTATGATTAGACTTTATATAATTCTGTCAATATTTTAATATTTGTATAAACTATGTATAATTCCATTAGTTGCTTATATTACCCATGATCCCCTCAAAAGCAGATATCACAGATATCAGAAGACCTGCAGGTGGTGTAGTGGTTAAGATGCCGAGCTCCCACTTGGCTGACTGCGGTTCAAGTCACAGACCCAATACTTGGCGCATGTGTGTGGATACCCAAACTCCCATTAAGAGAATGGAGAAGAAGGTATTACGGCATGGCCATCTTCCCTGGGTAGGATGACTTCTCACTTTTTCTTTCTCTCTTTTTGGTGAGTACATGGGTACTATTAGCAAAAACCTTAAAAAACGGCAGATTTTATACTTTGAAATATGTTTATAAACAGTAAAATGCCTAAGTGGAAAAGAAATTTAGTAAAGTAAAATGAATAAATACTCCAATAAATATTAAGCCCTAAAGTGACTCCTATATTTTGATATTATTTCTTGATAACCCAACATTTTATTTAATTTTTTAGAGAGGTTTTTGCTATAGGGTGTGTGTGCTCACCAGAAAGACAGAGAGAGACAGAGAGACAGAAAGTGAGAAATCACCTCCCCAGGGGGGATGGCCACACCACAATCCCATCTCCTTTTGGGATCTTGGGCATGTACGCACACGTGCCTGCAGTGAGTTTAAGCCACCGGGTCTAGGACTTGAATTGCGGTTGACTACATGGGAGTCCAGCAACATAGCCATTATGCTAACTGCTGGTTCTTCACATTTCATTTAATTTTAAAAAACAATTTCATCTTTACTTGACAGTCCAGATTTTTTTTTTTTTTTTTGGAGAGGTTTTCACTATAGGGCGCGTGCGCTTGCCAGACACACAGAGAGAGACATAGAGACAGAAAGCGAGAAATCACCCTCCAGGGGGGATGGTCACGCCGCAATCCCTTCTCCTCCATTCTCCTCTCGGGATCTTGGGCACGCACGCACACGCGCCCAGCATGAGTTTTAAGCCACCGGGTCTGGGACGCGAACCGCGGTCGACTACGTGGGAGTCCAGCGACATAGCCATTACACTAACTGCTGGTTCCCCAGTCCAGATTTTTTGTGACAACAATTATTTAGCTATATGAATGAAGAAGACTCAAAATTACAAATCATCTGCCTGTAATTATCAAACTGATAACTAAGAAAGGCATAATTACTGGCCTTTATTTTTTCCAGAATTAATCCATATATATTACAGTCTAAACGCTATGATATGTTTTTTTTTAATCTTTTCTTTTTTTAGAAGTTTTTGCTATAGGACGTGTGCGCTCGCCAGACAGAGAGAGACAGAGAGACAGAAAGTGAGAAATCATCCCCTGGGGGGGATGGCCATGCCGCAATCCCTTCTCCTCCATTCCCCTCTTGGGATCTTGGGCACGCACACACACGTGTCCGATGTGAGTTTTAAGTCACCGGGTCCGGGACGTGAACAGCAGTCGACCACGTGGGAGTCCAGCGACACACCCATTACACTAACTGCTGGTCCCATAAACGCTACGATATGTTTTTTTATAGAATGATAACTCAGTTTTAAATGCTCCAAAGATTAAGATATAAAATTCACCATATTCAACAAGGATAACTGCTCTTATTTTAGAGCAGTTAGTACCTTATTCCATATGGTGTCACTAAGCCTTTGCCTGATTTTTATAACTCAAAATGTCCAGGGACAATTAATTTATAGAGACACGAGAATAACTTGGTAACTCCATTTTTTCAATATAGCTGGAGAACTTTTATTCTTGAAGTTTTCTACTAGAAAGTCAACATTTAATTTAATAATCCATTGTTTACAACTGATTTATTTAAGAAAAATAATCCTTAAATAGTACATCAATATCCCATGACTCCAAATTTTATCTATTACTCTCCTTCAAGTATGGAGAAAATGATTAATTCATTAAGTTCCACAGACAGCACAGTCCCACTGACATGACATTTAGTCTAAAGTCCTCCACACTCAGGAGAATTAAGAATAGTCAGCATCAATCTCACCTGAAACCTGATTGTATTTCTGGCTCAGGACACCTGTAGTAAATTTTAAATCCACACTAAGACACAAAATTAAACTAGGACAGGTATATTGTGTAAAAGAACTTTTCACAGTAAAGTAAAAATTAACATTAAAATTTTATCAGAGTTTAACCTTCTTATAGTGCTTTATCTAATTAAGTTTTCAAAATGCCTAATTGTGAATTAATTGTATCCGATTAGGCTATCAAAGTGCATAAATAGCTGTGAATTAATTGAAAATAACTTCATATAAGATTTTAAAGTTTGCCCAGCAATTCAAAACAGAATTAATATAACTTTTAAAATGTCAAAATGTGCTATACATATTATACTCTTCTTCTAGGCTGGGCCAGTGTCTTCCATAGAAAGATACTAAACTACTGTTTAAAATACATTTTTAAATCAATAGGTTCTTGATAATTATCAGCATCATTACCAAAATCTTCTAGGATTTTATTAAGATTTGATTCCCTAAATAGAGCTTTAAAGTTAAACTTACAGAAGGGGGAAGAGCCCTCACATGTTGACTTTTATGTTCTTTTTTGGTACTTTGATGACAAAAGAGAATTTTAAACAAATGATAATCCACATTTCCTGGCTTATAAAAAGTTGTGATATTTGTGATCCAAATTAAGAAATATCATCAGTTAAAGCTATTAATTTTGAAATATCTACATGTGTCTTTCTGTAGGTCCCCTTAGAAACTTTCTAAACTTGTAAATCAAAAGATTTTAATCAACTCTATATGAGAATCAAATTAGGTAAGGAAAAACTTATTTTGTAAAATATTTTTGTTTTTGTTTTTGCCGTAGGGTGCATGTGCTTGCCAGAGGGAGAGACAAAGAGAGGGAAAGTGAAAAATCACCCTCCGGGAGGAATGGCCACGTTGCAATCCCTTCTCCTCCATTCTCTTAGGATTTGGGGCATGCATGCACACGCTTCTGGCATGGTTTTCAAGCCAACATGTCTGGGACTCAAAGTATGGTTGGGCATGCGGGAGTCCAGCACCTTACCTACCAAGCCACCTGCTGGTCTCATAGCCCCATTTTCTATATACCTAAACAGAATGGGTCAATAGCCAAGTTTGAATATTAACCACATTCTCTCCATGGCAAACAGGTAATCTCATTTGTCTCTAGAAGTACATCAGTTAGGTTTTATACAAAATGACAAAATACAAAGATGATGTCAAATCAATGAGAAATATCAAAGTCACAGGTTGTTTCTCAAAAAAAATCATCTCAGTTGAATGACATCCAAGGTGTGCACATATTCTCGTCAAGAATTAACCTTTATTGCTTCTTCTAGAGAACCTCCAGTAGCAAATAACTCAGAGCCTGTTTCTTGGAGAGAAGACACACACCACCTCCAAATTATTAAAGGTTCATCTAACACTAATACTTGAATTTTAAAATCTTTTGGGCAAAAGCTTTAACATTCAATCCTCAAATGACACCACAAGCAAAGGTTTCTTTATTTGGTTTTAGCCATAATCATGCCTCTTAGATGATTTTTCTGTTCTAATGAGTTATCAAATCAAAGTTGCTATAGCCCAACTTGTGTCAAAGATTATAATATACAGGTTCCTGATGAAATAGAACAACTTACAAGAAGGTCTCAGAATAGCTAGCTAGACAGTTCATCTATAAATGAATCAAATATCTTGGGGACCAGCAGTTGGCATAATGCCTACCATGTAGTCGATCGTAGTTTGAGTCCCAGACCTGATGGCTTAAACTCACGCCGGGTATGTGTGCATCCGTGCTCAAGATCCTGAGAGGAGAATGGAGGAGAAGAGATTGTGGCATGGCCATTCCCCTGGAGGGTGATTTCTCACTTTCTGTCTCTCTCTCTCTTTCTCTCTCTCTCTCTGTCTTTCTGGCGAGAACACTCTATAGCAAAAACCTCTCAAAAGAAAAAAAGTCTCTTCCACCTCTGCAAAGATCTATCTCATTTTATGAAAATTGTATCTTGAGGTTGGCAGGTGGCATGGTGCTTAAAGGGGTTGGACTCCCACATGGTCGACTGCAGTTTGAGTCCCAGACCTGGTGGCTTGCTTTTTCACTTTAATCTCACCCTTTCTCTCTCTTTCTCACTCAATCGCTCTGTCTTTCTCTGGTCAAATGAATAATAATTATAATAATTTAAAAATTGAATGAAGTAATTCTTAAAAAAAGAAAAAAAAAAAACTGTATCTCCCCATCCTTAGCATAGAAACTGGCAACTAGCAGGTACTAACAACTTTTCTTGAATAAATAACAATTCTTAAATTCTTCAAAATGCAAATCAATTAAATCTCCCTTACCCCTGCATAAAATTCTCCAAAAGAATCTCATTGCTCTTAGAACAAAGTTTGAAATTAAAAATAAAAAAATACCAGAGAATGTATGCACCAACTTTAGAGAGAGACACAGAGAGAGAGAAAACAAGAAAGCATCCCTGTGGGGGACAGTCATGTTGCAATCCCTTCTTCTTTTCCTTTTGGAAGTTCATGTACACATACACTTGTACTTGGCATGTGTTTCCGCGCCTCTGGGTCTGGCACTTGAACCATACAGTTGGCCATATGGGATCTAGCCACCTTGATCACCACATAACTGTCTGGCCCAAGATTGAATTTCTTAAAAGAATGTCTGAGGACTTGCAGATTAAGTTCATTTCACATGAAGATCCTACCTAACTGGCAAGGCTAAAGTAGATTCTTTGGGGACCTTGTGAACACCAATGTCACTTCCACTGTCTGCAGATGTATGCTTCACACAATTATTTTTTAAATAGTTCAAGATACAAAAGTACAGAAGTGTCAAAGTAATTAAACAAGCTCTAAGGATTCAGTTCAGATTTAACAGGCACTACCATTTGCCATGCTTGTTTCACATATCTTTACATCTCTTAAAAAAAGTAGGTCATGGGACCAGCAGTTAGCATAATGGCTATGTCGCTGGACTCCCATGTAATCGAACGCGGTTCGCGTCCCAGGCCCAGTGGCTTAAGCTCACACCGGGCTTGTGTGTGCGTGCGCCCAGGATCCCGAGAGGAGAATGGAGGAGAAGGGATTGCAATGCAACCATCCCCCCTGGGGCGTGATTTCTCACTTTCTGTCTCTGTCTCTTTCTGTCTTTCTGGCGAGCATGTGTGCCCTATCGCAAAAACCTCTCAAAAATAAATAAATAAATAAATAAATAAATAAATAAATAAATAAATAAAAAAAAGTAGATCATAGCTCACTGTCTCACTTCATTCAGGTTTCTTCTTAGAGAGGACTTTCCTTACCACTCAATCTAAAATGGCATCATTCTCTGGGACCAGCAGATGTCATAATGGTTATGTCACTTGACTCCCATATACTTGGCCATGGTTCGAGTCCAGGACCTGGTGGCTTAAAACTCATGCTGGACACATGTGCATATATGCCCAAAATCTCAAGAGGAGAACGGAGGATAGGGATGGCATGGCCACCCTCAGGGAGGGATTTCTTTCTTTCTGTCTCTGTGTCTCTCTGGCAAGTGCACATGCCATATGGCAAAAATCTCTCTCTGGAAAAAATAATTGCATTGCTCCCTTAACTCTAATATTTTTATTCTGCATTGTTATTTTTCTTAGCATGTACTACTACTTAAGATGTTATGCATTTCTTTTCTAAAATGTCTGCCATTCTTTCAGACTGTAAGTTTGTCTTTCTGAATATAAACTGAGTGCTAAACTTTATCACAGCCACAGTTCCACAGTTCCACAGTTCTGATGCATTCCATTTCCCCACCTTCCACCTCAGATCTCAGCCGTCCCTAGTCATCATGTCTATTTTCTACATGTATTTTTTATCTTGTCTAGAAAAATGTGTACCTGTAACAATGATACCAAATAATCCTCTTTCATCTCTTTTTGTCCGGTGAACTCCAGTCCATCTTCCAAATTTCATCACATGTTGCTTCCTCCACCAAGCCTTTCCCCACTGCCCTGGTGACTGACGAAGTACTCCTTTTCCTCAGCAACTGGGGCATTTACGATCTTACAAAGAAATGGGTTATTATCTATTGAAGATAACTTTATAGTATTGTTAACTGAACTGGTGAGAAATGTACACATGTTGGAATATTCACTTTGCAAGCTAAGTAACATGTGATTGAATATATAAAAGAAATTGAAATAAAAAATAAAGGAAAAACAAAAATATTTTACTTTTGTTTGTGTGAATACTGAATAATCTGCCTCTTTCTGACACAGCACTGTAAGGTTCAGAAAGGTGGGTCAATGCTGTGTTTTTGTTTTTGTTTTACCATAGGGGGTGTGTGCTTATAGGAGAGAGACAGAGAGAGAGAGAGAGAGAGAGAGAGAGAGAGAGAGATAGAGAGAGAGAAGAGAAAAGTGAGAAAGCAATCCCCCATGGGGAATGGTCACACCACAATCTCTTTCTTCCTTTCGGTATTTTGGGCATGCATGCACATGTGCCTGATGTGTTTCTCCAACTGGCAGGTCTGGAACTTGAATTGCAAGGTTGTCCATGTGGAACCCAGCTGCCTTAACCACCAGGCCATGGGCTGGCTACAGTGATGTGCTTTCATCATTCCTGGCAGGTTACAAGTACTCAGGAAGCACCAGTGGATAGATGAATAGATCTGCACCATAAATCAAGAGGGAATCCTAGCTGTAGTGTCACATTTGAAGATTCAGACTTGGTAAGGCCAGAAACCAGTCAAATCCTTGGACAGATTTTTCTTCTTCATTTTCCCACAAGTAAATTGGTTTGCCTGGCTAACATGAAACAAGAATAACAGGGTACAGTTTCTATTTGCCACATAGTTATTTTCTCCCAGTGAGTTTGTATTATGCTCTGGAGGACCTTTCATTCATCGCTATGAGTTGGCCAGTGCAGCCACTGTTTCATATTTTAAGGCAAACAAATTAATTTCAACACATTCCAAAACCAGGAGTCACCAAATTACATTCAGGCACCAAAGAGGAAAACAACTTTGTGCCATTTACTAATACGTCAGTGAATCAAGTAGAAATATTTCCAGTTGCTGTTTCGTGAATCTCAAGACTATCTCATGAAAATTCTGAGAACTTATTCACCTAAATTCCTACTCCAAAGTGCGTAGATTTATATCGTCACACAGCATTTGTGTTTTAGACTGAGCCCTTTATGTCTTCTCTCTCCTTATCTTCCTTCCGAATTACCTGTATAGACACACACAGACTTGCACGCATACCCCTTAATCAAGAATTGAGACTCAGAAAATATATAATCCTTACATTAACATATAATACTTTCTGTTCAGTTTTACATAACAGATACATAAAAGTTCAAGAAAATGTAGAAAAAATTTGAAACTGAGGAACTGATTCTAAAAATATATTGACATATAAAACTGGATTTTAACAGAAAATTTCTCTAGGGCATAAAGAGATCTTACACTTGCTTTCACATATGTAAAATTATATCTTTAGTTTATGGCTTAGAAGACCAGAAAAGTAGTATGAATTATGTTATAAATATATCTTCAAACAATTTTATTACATATTTTCCCAACCATATAAAAGCAAAACATATCTTGGGAACCAGCAGTTAGCGTAATGGCTATGTCGCTGGACTCCCACGTAGTCGACCATGGTTCGCATCCCGGACCCGGAGGCTTAAACTCACGCCGGGCGCGTGTGCGTGCGTGCCCAAGATCCCGAGAGGAGAATGGAGGAGAAGGGATTGCGGCGTGACCATCCCCCCTGGGGGGTGATTTCCTGCTTTCTGTCTCTATGTCTCTCTCTGTCTGTCTGGCGAGCGCACGTGCCCTATAGTGAAAAACCTCTCAAAAAAAAAAAAAAAAAAAAAAAAAAGCAAAACATATCTCTATGGTGAATAAATATTAGTTACACTTCATATGAAAAAACAAATCATGGGGACCAGCAGTTGGCATAATGGCTATGTCGTTGGACTCCCACATAGTTGAACATGGTTCGAGTCCCAGACCTAGTGGCTTAAACTCACACTGGGCACATATGCCTGCGTGCCCAAAATCCCGAGAGGAGAATGGAGGAGAAGGGATTGTGGCGTGGCCATACCCCCTTGAGGGTGATTTCTCGCTTTCTGTCTCTCTGTCTCTCTCTGTTTTTCTAGCGAGCACAGGCACCCTACATCAAAAACCTCTTAAAAAAAGAAAAAACAAATTATGTACTTTTTAAACATGGACAAAGACATATGTATATATAGCTTTCAGGTATGATGTATAATAATTATCCATGACACACACATGCACAATCAGAATTTAGATACTTAGGAGTCATGTAAATAAACATTTGTTTTCCTTAGAGTCATTAACTCAATCATTATTTTTCAAAATACATACTCTTCTTTAGAAAATATATTTAGTATTTCTGTATTTTATGTAAGTGTCTAAAGCTCAAAATCCCACAGTAGCCTAGCAATGTAAATTAATTTTGTGGATTGGGGGTGGACTGTATTGGGCTGGATAATATGTGTTAGGAGTTTGTGAATTTTGCTTTAAAGAAAGATAAACACCTCTCCTACATACACCTATTTTTTCTCCATGTGCAGCAATGCTTTCAAAATTAATTCATATAATTGTTTGGCTATGTGCTAGTTATCATGTAAATTGTCTCAAAATTGCAAATAATAATACAACTATTTCAAGATGTTATCTGTGGGTTAGGCAAACACATAGTTGGAAAATGATAACTCAGGATAGATATAGTAAGACCAATAATAGACATTGATAGAGATATGTGCAGGTAATTATAGGAACATGGATTCGAGTTACCCTCTTTGATTAGAGTCAGGAAAAGAGTGAGAACTCTGTTGACTTTAAAAACACAGGAGGGACCAGTAGATAGCATAAAGGTTATGTTGCTGGACTCCCATGTAGTCAACTGCTATTTGAGTCCTGGACCTGGCAGCTTCAAACTCATGCCTGGTGCATGTGCATGCATGCCCAATATCTTGAGAGGAGAATGTAGAAGAGATTGCAGCATGGCCATTTCCCCCAAGGGGTGATTTCTCACTTTCTGTATCTCTGGTGAGCACATACGCTCAATAGCAAAAAACCTCTCAAAAAAAAACAACCAAACAAACAAAAAACACGGAAAAAAATTAGCTGGAATTGAAACTGGCAAGAAGTTGGGGATGTGAAGAGAAAGCCTTTAGTCAAAGGGAGTAGTATAAGCAAAAACCCAGAGAATGAACAGAATAGGGTAAACCAGGAATTGATATCTATAAAATGTTATAGAACACCAGGCGAGGAGTGGCTAGAAATGAAATGAGGGAACTGACAAAGGTCAGCTCCTGAATCATCACCTCGTCTTGACCTAAGGGGTTTATCCTAAACAATATGGCAGATGAGTTTATACTTATTTGCCATATAGTACATGTTTAAGTTCGTTTTTTTGTTTAGAGAAGCATATGCTTGTGCTTCAGGATAGTAGGACATCACAAAACATAACGTTTAAGCTGATTACCAATATTTTCCACAAAAATGGGCAATCACTGCATTAATGCTCTATCTGCTATTCCTGACATATGCAGTGGGCTTTCAGTATATGTATGGGTAGTATGTTAAGATTTTTCTTTAATGTAGATTACTTGTGCAGGACTTGGAATAGAGAAAAGTATTAAGAGGGCTTTAAAGTAATTCAGAAGACAGGCAATGAGAGGCCTAAGACCAGACAGTGCACAGAAAGAGGAAGGAAAGTTTTAATAAATATTTAGGAGCTAGTGATACTGGAAGTCAGCAGATCTAGGTGATGAGGTTTCTGAGGAGTCATAGATGATGCCCCCATTCCAACTTGGGAAAACGGTTCATTCTGTTGCCGTCACCTAGGATCAAGGCATAAGAGTGACAAAAGGCTTGAAGAAGAAAATGCAGAGACATCGTTCTGAAATTTAAAACAGGCTGGTAGAGCTAGCTAGAGGGCAGTGGATGCTCGGCTCAGGTGAGAAGGCATTCTGGTGAAGGTAAAATTGGGGCGAGTATCACCACACCAGGAAGGACTGAAATCGTGGTAAGCCATTTGCTAACCTATAAATAGTATTTGAAATGAGGGGAGGAAGAATCCAAGAATGATAAATAACAAACTGCTCATAGGATAAAGCAGTCCCTGAAGAAGACAAAGAGAAGGACTGAAGAAAGACTGGAAAGAAGAGTGAGGAGATGGGCAGAAGCCAGGAGAATATCTGGACGACCAGGACAAACACATCACAGAAGTCCACGCAGAGCACATACCCCCTTGGATTTGGCAATTAGGACTTTACTAGGTGATCATAAGGTAAGGGAGTAGTTTCAGTAACTGTGTGTGTGTGTGTGTGTGTGTGTGTGTGTGCATGCGTGTGCATTATATACATATTAGATCATTGGAAAAGTCATGTCATAGTTTTCTATGTAAAAATGAGTCATGACTTTTCAGACAACCTAATATACATATTCTTATATATCCTCTCTACATATAAACAAAAAGAAGAAAGTTGTTCTTTTGCTTATAAAATACATAAAAGAAAGGCTATAATGTCCTTGTTTCTATGCCATTCTAAATAAGCAGACAGATGACTCACATTTAATGAGAGTATTTATGAGCTTCAAGGTGCCTACAGTCCAGTAAGTTACACACTAGACATAAAGGTGTTGTATAACTGTAATTATTACTCTTTTCTTTATTACTCATGTATTTATAACTATTATAATTAATTTAATTATCATTGCCATTGTAAAATAGTCTTTCACAAAAAAGCTTGCAGAGCATTTAAATCCATACCTAAAAAAGAAACCTTTAAAGTATATTGAATTAAAAGTTGGAGACATTTTACACTGCATGATTTATGTCTGAAACAGTATTTAGAGACCAGCTGGTGGTACAGTAATGTTGCAGTGCTCTTCAAGGCTGAATTGTAGGAGATAATTTCTGCTTTGTGTTCAGAGACTTCCCTGTCCTGATCTGAGGCTGCCTGAGGTTGGAGGTGCATTGTGGCAGGGAGGCGGGGAGGCCCTGTTGAACGTGCTTGACTCTGTCAGCCTGACCCTCTCTCCCTCCCTCTTTTGGTCTCTATGGATCATGGAAGAAACAAAATAATTTTAAAAAATATTATTTAAACATGACAAGAAATTTAGGGTCTTGATTTTTCTTAATAACGTGTGAATCACAGGTTAAAACAGAGTAAGATAGTAAGTTGATGTAAGTCTCTACCTAAAACCTATAGGACAGCAAGTCAATACATTAAAGAATGGGAACTCTAAATATTTTGCCTATTTTGAATCTTCCAAATATTAAAGCTCCTCATAGTACAAGACTGAGAAGAAAACGCTGGTCAGTTGTTTCTGATCCAGAAGGATCTTGGAATCACTTTTGTGTCTTATTAAAATACATGTTCCAGGGGCCAAGAGATGGCATAGCAGTTATGTCACTGAACTCCGACATGGCTGGCTTTAGTTCGAGTCCCAGACCTGGTGGCTTGCAACACTGTGCGTGAATACCCAAGATCCTGGGAGAACGGAGGAGAAGAGATTGCAGCATGGTCACCATCCCTGGTGGGGGGGGGGTGAGGGTGATTTCTCACTTTCTCTTGGATTGTCTCTGTCTCTCTCTCTGGTGAATGCACAAGCCATAAGGCAAAAAATCTCTAAGAACAAAAAACACACATTCCAAGGATCCACTGCAGACCTATAGAAGCAAGCATCCAGAAAAGGGAACAGAGCACATGCATTTTGCAAGGGCTCCCTGGATGACCTTCCTCTCTCTCTCTCTCTCTCTCTCTCTCTCTCTCTCTCTCTCTCTATATATATATATATATATATATATATATATATATGTGTGTGTGTGTATATATATGTATATTTACACACACACATATATAAATATATACATGAATCACAGATTATACATATACATATATATGTGTGTGTGTGTGTGTGTGTGTGTATATATATATATATATATATATATATATATATATAATTCATGTCCCACTGTCCTACCTGTGAGTAAAGATTACTAAACCCAGAGAACCATAGCTTCTATTCTACATTTAATCTAATTCAACAAAATGCCACAATGTAGGCAGAATTGCTCTTGGAGTTCTGTCAGCCACCAGAATGATGAAACTTTAGTATACCTGGATCAGAAGAGCTTCAAAGTGTACAGTAGATTGATAGGGGTTTTCCATTCCTCCACTAGGAAACCGAAAGGTCCGAGGAGTGCCTCTGCTAAGTTTCAGTTACTGTTACTGAAATTTCAGTTTGTGATCTTCCAAGTTTACAAATTAAGTCAAGGTTAAAGAGGTGGCACACCCAAATGAAACAAAACAAGTACCACAATTTTAAAAATTGGACTTTAGGGAATTGAATCTTATTACTATTAGCTACTAAGAATTAGTTCATTAGAAACATACTACAACTGTTCAAGCTACATAAAAGTATACAGTAATATATCTCAATAATAAGAATATTGGAAATCACATGGGTTGCTTGATTTAGAATAACCAAAAGACTTACACTGTTGGTTAATTATGCCTCTCTCAGAATAGAACCTGGGTGAAGACGGGCACACGGCTCGTGCCCTTTCACGTCCTCACTTACACATTCTCCATGGAATGCCTCCACATATGAACAGCTACTGCTATAGTCTGGGGAGAAATCATAGGAAAATATTTGTGTATGTGTGGGACAGGGAAGGAGGGGGGGGGGAGTGTGCACATGTGTGTGCAAGCAGGGAGGTATATTTTTCTGGTGAAAGGAAGTTGTATTTCCAGTAATAATCGATGGGTTTAAATGCTTATAGTATAATTATTTTTTAAAATGAAGAGACACACTCTACTATATTGGTGGTTTGCTGATCTATACTATATTTTAAGATTTTTTTTCACAAATGTAGTCACTAGCATTATTATTTTTATGTGTTCAATCTTTCCCAGGTTGGTACACAAAATGGAAACATTTATAATGTAGGTAATTTTAGAAAACTATAGAAAGCTGTGAATGCTTCTAATAGAGAGACATGGCCTAGTCTACTGAGTCAGAGAACCCTATCTAGAAATCAATGTTCCTCTTTATTCTATTTTATTTCATTTTTTATTCATGATAGAGCATGGGCATGAGAGAGAGACAGAGAGAGGGAGAGAGGAAGAGAGAGAGAGGTCAATAGTCCCCAATTTCTGGTTATGTCATGATACCCTTTCTCCAGTCTTCCAGCCCACTGGATCCTGGGTACTTATGTTTTTATTAGGCTGACCAAGCCAAGGAGTCCAACTGTGCTTGCCATGTGGAACTAGGTTTCCCTTGGGCACCATATTGCCATTGTGCCAGGAGCCAACCTTCATTCCATTTTTTGGTTGAATACAAATGGCAGAAATAAAGAGATGTATGGCTTTTCTGAAATGATCATTCATTTATTCTCCAGTACCTCATGCTACCCATACAAAATCCAAGAACTACTGTTCTAAATACTCCAGTCTCTCTCAGAATCATCTGTTCTTATAAACTGTTCTACTCAGTTACATGGTTCTTCCCTAGGGCTATTGATCTGGGCCACGAGTCTGAGAACTTGGAAAACAAAAATTAAATAAGACAAGGATTATAACAAAAAAAGTGTTAGACTTAATTAAATTTGTATAACGAGTTCTCTATTGAGTATAGAATAAAAGTGAATAGCATGAAATTTCAGGAGGAAGAATTTAGATTTTATATATAAAATGACTCAGACTTGAAAATATATTTTTAGTGTCCATAAGTCCATTCTCATTGTTTTTGTGAATGGGTTTTGTCAAAGGAATTATGTTCTTATTTGCTCTGATTCCAGACTCAATAAAAGCGGATGGCCACACCACATTCCCTTCTCCTCTTGGGATTTTCGGCACGGATGCACACACACCTGGCATGAGTTTTAAGCCACCCAGTCCAGGGCTCAAACTATAGTCAGTCATGTGGGAGTCCAGCAACATAACTGCTACATCACCTGCTGGCCAAGGCATTTATTCTTTAATCAATCTGACAAACTTGAGTTTTATAAATAATATTGCTCAGATTCCAATGCACAATAAACTATTAAAAACGCACCAATTACATTTTAATCACTAATTTATACATTATAGTCTCATGATTTTATCTGAATTCTATTTTTCCTAGAGACTGAATTTATACTTATTTTAAATTTTCCTTTACCTTTCTTCCAGGCAGAAATAAGGAATGCTCATCCACAAGCTATCAATTTGAATTTCTGAGCTATTCAAAGGCTGAGAAGTAAGTTCACATCTGTCTTAATTTCAAAGACTAAGGTTTCTCTACTACTAATTTTATTATATTGTGTAGAAGTATCTAAGAAAATTGGGAAGACTTAGACGAGTGGATTGAAAAGTGTGACACACATACCCAACGGAATACTACTCAGCCATAATAAACAATGAGTCCCGAGTCTAGCACTTGATAAAAAGTGGAAAAGTATGAAAGATTTACTGCTAAGTGAAGCAAGCCAGACTATGAAAGAGAGGCACTGTACTTAATGTATACCGAATGTCTGCAATCTAAGGCAAAAATTGAAATATGGGATGGTATGAAGGCATAGAGAACAAATGTGGACAACAGAGACAGTGTGGGAAGAGGGTAGGAAATGGCGGAGGGTGAGAGGGAAGGAATTAAGGGGAAAAAAGAAAGAAGCAAAACATTTAAGAAACACAAAATGGAAACTTATCTTTTGAAGATGACATGTATGGTAATATCTTTGATTGAGCTAATATATAGTATATTCTGGATGGGAAGATTCATTTTAGATGCAGTAATGATATACAGTAAATGACTAAAAAAGAACAAATAAAAATAAATAAATAAAAGAACAAATAATTAGGCTAACATTGTATCTGAGTTTTAGTCTTAAAATGTTTTTGTACTATCTTGGTATTTATTAATGTTTTTCATTCTTGAAACGTAAGCATTCGGTTCCATGACTGGTTTTGAAATTACCAAAGAACGTTTGTTCTTCATTTTTATGTATCAATTTGATACTTCTGTTTACCAAAAATCAGTGACCTCTGTTTAGAAATAACTTGGGCCTTTTGCTCAAAATGCCTTCATAAAAGTGAAATTCTTCTACCTTGAGATAAGACCTATAACAGTACTTGTTTCTGAAAAGAGAGTTTCCCTGCTGTAATAGTTACATCTATACATTGCTCCAGGTTTATCTTCTTTTTTTATTAAGTGACTTGCTGGTTTTTTTAATTTATTTTTATTTCCTGGAGCAGCATTTTTTGACTTGCATCTCTTGGAATACATCAATGGGTAAATTTGATCTTGAGACCTTTCTCCCATTAGAAAGTGGTATTGGCACTACCTAGCTAACAAAAACAGGATTTATGCAAGTTCCTGGTCTCTGAACTTCTAAAGGACTTGTAACTGTATCATCTATTTAACCCTTATGCACATGAAGCATTAAATTGCCTAACTTTTCAAAGATGTAGCCTTATTTCTCAATATAAAATATAAGCCATCAAAGTCATAAATATTATTATATGCATTTCCTTTCATCTTAACAACACTCAGCACTAATGCATATACTTAATGCTCAGTAAATATTTGTTAAATGGATTAGTTAATTTGACAAGAAACAGATTTAACAAAAATGAGTTAAACTATCCCCACTTCACATCAGAATTAATACAATCAAAGCATTCCATTGTGAGCTACAAATAAGGTTCAATTTCATTCGAATAATCAAAACACTTCTAATAAATTCCAAATAAATTAGAATCTAAAGCAAAGCTTAATTCCAAACACACTGGAATCTGAGTAAGTTTTTGCAAAAATGTGCTACTTTAGAACATGAGAGAATATGTAAGATGGAAAATGAAAGAGTCTTGAACTCTCATGACATCCAATTCCCCCTGAATGGGTTTGGCAGCAACAATGGTAGGATGGAATTCTATCCTGGGCAATTCTATTCAAGAAAGAGTTTCCCACTAAAATCCCTTTAGGAGCCTTTGCAAAAATGATGGAGAAAATTATGTTTAAATTTTTTCTCACCCTAAATTCAAGCAAAACACGTCTCTCTCTCTTTCTGTTCTCTTTTCTTATTTGGGAAAGAAAATAAGAGGGAAAATGTGGACAGAGTAAGAACAACTTTGAAGTCAGGAAAAAGTAAGTATTATAGGATTACTCTTTTAAGTTCACTTGTTCTTTCAACTTATTTTCATGTACTCATGCACGTACTCTCTCTGTCTCTATATATATTTATTCTTTTTAGATATATATGCCTCAAGTGTATATATTCATATATACACACACATATTTAATGAACATTATCAAAATCTTTGAATATCGTCTGGATTGTAGGCTAAAAAAATAGAAAATTTGTGAATCTACACAAATACAATTGAAGACTTCAAAAAATATCATCTTGTTGGGAACCAGCAGTTAGCGTAATGGCTATGTCGCTGGACTCCCACGTGGTCGACCGCGGTTCGCGTCTCGGACCCGGTGGCTTACAACTCACGCCGGGCGCGTGTGCGTGCGTGCCCAAGATCCCGAGAGGAGAATGGAGGAGAAGGGATTGTGGCGTGACCATCCCCCCTGGGGGGTGATTTCTCGCTTTCTGTCTCTATGTCTCTCTCTGTCTGTCTGGCGAGTGCACGCGCCCTATAGCGAAAAAAAAAAAAAAAAAAAAAAAAAAAACCTCTCCAAAAAAAAAAAAAAAAAAAAAAAAAAGTCATCTTGTTGATAAATTAATGTATAATAATTTAGTCTCTGTATCTTCTTCAAAGGTTGGAATACAGAAACAAATACTATAAGTAAAAACATAATCTCCAAATCTTGTATTTATCACATGCTTAATATATGTTTACTTTCTAATTAAGTGTTGATTAAACTGTTATATGAGTCAATTTGCATTCAAACACTAATGGAAAGGAAACACTAATGGAAAGGAAACTGAGGGAAAATATGTGATAGAAAAAAATATCTCTTAAAATCAAGTTCAGAGCTTAAATTAGCCAGTCAAGTACAAGCTCATTAGTATATAGATCTATAGATATAAGGTATGTAAATACATAGATATGCTTTGTGTTCTAAGAATAATTACATATACACAGGTTATATAAATGTTTTATATCAAATGAGCTACTTCTATCATATTGTAGGTTCTAAAAATATGAAAATGAAAGCGTTGCAAAATGGATTTCCCTGGAATTTTCAGTGGTTATTTGGCTCAAGACTTTAGAAACAAAGACACTACTAGGGTCCAGACAGTCAACTGACTTTCATTTGAGACCTGAAATATATATCCATTTGGATTCCATGATATGTGAGGAGTCTGGTTGGCAGTTCTTTAAATAGTGATGTTATTTACAGCATCTATTTCACTGAAAATGATGTCCTCCATCTGCCTGGCCACTTGTTTCCAGAGTCATAAGGTTTCACCAAGGCTAACCTCTGTCTGCAGTTTTTGCTTTGTTCCTGCGCCCATTCTTCAAAGGCTTGCTTAAATGTTACTCCTACTTAGTGATGTCTTCTTTGGTCATCACAGCTGGAAGCAATCTTTACTGCCTCTGATCCACTATAGCAATTATCACATTCTGCCTTGTAATTCAACATGGCTTAGTGAAAGTGAGTGAATGGGCTCTGGAGTGAAGCAGATAGGAGTTCAAATTTTGGTTTTGTTCCTCACAGGCAAATAAAACATTGATGTGTCAGTCAGTTTCTCTGAGATACAGTTAAGGATAATTATAACTGCTTTAGCTATATTTGCTTTCACCCTTCCTGCAATATGGTAACCAAACATATTAATTGGATAGATAAGTTTTAAATAAATATGTCATGCGCTTACCAAATATTTACTAAGTATCTTCAACACACCGAACATGGAACTAGACTCTCCTAAAATTTGAGGCACACGATCATCTATGACTGTATTTCCTATCTTCCCAACCAAAAACACTCATGAATTAAAAGCAGAGGCTATAGATATATTCATGTAGTATTTTATGATTCATGTTGTTACAATAGGTATTTGACAAATCATTACAAAACTGAATGAATGTATAAATAAATAATTTAACTATTATTCTTATTGGAAGCAATATTGGCAAATTGTCAAAGTGTAAACTGCTCTATAGCTAAGTAGTCATTCTACAAAAAATAAACTATTTTTATTGCTAATGTTAATCCACCTAAAAATTTTAAAAAAGATTTATTCTCTATATGCAATGAATTAATATTTTTCGCCAAAGATATATGTACAATTTATCAATATACCCTATATGAAATTTTATGAAAAAATATAAGCTTTTGTTAAATTTTTCTGTATGGATTGAATGGTCATGACATAAATTTTCTGAGCCCTCTGCAAAAAACATTGCTCAATTAATAGGATAAAACACGGTTTCTACTATTGAATATATCTATGGTTTATTCTTCCAACAGCAATCATAACCCCTTCTATATTCAAAGCCATCTAATAACGAAGGATCAGTTACAAATGTCTTCCACAGCATGGCATGATGCTTTGCATATTTAAATGCTTCAACATTCAACCATAAAACTGTAAGGCAGTACAGTCAACATAAGCAGATTCATCTTTATCATGGGTGTTATTTTCTCAAAGGGTTAATTACTCAAAGAATCCTTTGTTTTGTGAAAAGTGTAATGTGAGGACCCTCAAAACCCTGATTTATCATTGCTCCTTTTTTTCCTCTTTCTTTCTTGGCGTTATTTTTTAAGTGTTCAATCCACATTGGATGAAAAAAGACATTTGAGGTCGAGAGCTGTGGAGGTTTAGGGTGGGAGGGAGAAGGCTATTTTGAATCTTGTGACAGTGAGGTTTCGTTCACTAAGGAGCTCTCTGTGGGTTTCTGGCATTGTAAGTGTTTTGTCTGCTTGCAAGCGAGCAGCTGATGGATGGGGAAAATGTTCATTGATTTGTAGTGCCTGCACTGCAGCCAACCGGCACTAGAATGAGGAGGCACCATCGTGAATCTCTCAACTATGCATATTTATATGCAGCTGCTGTACTTCTAAACCTCAAGTGAATACAAAGTACTTGTGTGGCCACCAGTTCACACAATGCCATCCTGCCGCATGCTCTGATTTAACTACTGTCTGGAAGAATAGACTTGGGGGGGCTTGGTGGGATATAGAAAGGAGAGGTAAGCACGGAGGGAGAAAAGACCTTGCACAATTCCTTTTTCTTGGATAGTCAAGAGAATGAAATGAATGTGGGAACAAGTAGGGAACATTATAATAAATGCTTTCCGTGCTTGAATCTCTAGTTCTAAAATTGATTAATGGAAACTAAATCCTTTTAAAGGTGGTGTTTTCAGTGAGCAAGGCTTTGGGACTCATGATAATGATGTGGTTAAAATATGCTGGTACTATTGAAATCATCATAGCACTGAGCTGCGTGTATGAGAAAGTCCTTCCCCTGGGTAAACCACAGCTTCAGAATAGAGAAATAGATGAGATGCTATGCCTGGGAGTGAGGAGAGAAATCAAGAATCTTTAAAAGCATTTGAAAGAAACATTAAGAGATGTGTAGAATATAAGGTTGTTACAAAAATCAGATTAAAAAATTCCTCAATTTATAACGAAAATAGGGCAGGGGGCTAATTTGGAACCATACAAGCTATTAAGATAGGAGTTCATAGCAGAAAGCTTAGAAGACATAAAGGGATCTTATGAGCAGGAAAGTGAAATTAAAAGAATAATAGAAACAAAGACAAAAGAATGATCAGAGTTAACTCTTCTCTTCCAGAGAGCATTATCTTTACTTGAGATATATAGATACATATTTAGAATTACAGATTCTAAATAGTTGTAGAAAATTATAAAAGAAAAATGACCCGATTTTATTGGATTGCAAAGTTTTGAAGTATGATCAATTTAATAGATTTGAAGATTTTTTCATACTTCGTCAGGACAGTTCACTTTCCCAGCACTGAAAAAAGAGCTAAAGAGAAAAGAGAAATTGGGGTGGGAGGGGATATACGGGAATTAAACATCCTATAGAACTAACACCTACTATAAATTTTTCTCCTTCATAAAGTTCTAAAGACCAAATTCAGATAAATGCTATTGACAATAGTCCCACAAGGCATCTGAGAGAAGTTCATTTGGTAAGATTAGGGCTTAGCTCCAACATAAACTGTATCAAAGCAACATCAATGAAAAGCCAAATCCAATATCTGGGTACAGTTTGATCCCATTATCAAAAATAAGTTGTATGCTTTTCCACATAAAGTTAAAGCACTAATTCAGGCCAAATTGCAGCTGCTCTTTTGACCAGCATATAAAATGGCCTTTTTCCAAATAATTCTCTCTGAGTTTTCTAGGCAGGGTATCAAACCTTATCTCCCAAGAGTGTAGGAAAGATGGATTGAATTTTGAAAGTTATAATGCCAGAGCATATTCAATGTTGGTATTATATTCTAGTCATTTGACCTTTATTAAATATGTCCAGATTTTAAAAACAATACACAAAACCTCAAAATTGATTAGGAGTTTCTCTCTTCTGGCACAGAAACTCTTACCCTACAATACAGTAATATTAGACACTGGACTAGCCATGTACTCCACCCAGTGGTGTATAAGAGTAAAAATGACTTTTACAAAGGCTAAACTTGACTTAATTTCCTTCTATTTTTCAGCCATAGAGTTGCAAAATGTTAGGTAAATACATGAAATGTAGTGAACTTTACTATTTGTAATGAAGAAATAGAAAAAGTACATACCCTTTTTTGAAATGATCATGTCCTCCCTTATTTAAAAAAAAATAAGTAAAAGCTTCAGCACAGATCTCATATAAGGTTTGTAAATAAGTTAGTTTTCAAACATACATATACGTGTGTGTGTGTGTGTGTCTGTGTGTGTGTGTGTAAAAATTCAACTGGGAGCTGATAAATGCCATTTTGTTGATGGTTTGGAATTATTTACAAACTCAACTGCTAAGAGAAAAAGAAAGAAAGAAAGAAAGAGAAAGAAAAAACAAGCCAAGACACTAATGACTAGAATGTGTAAAGAATGGACTCCTTTGATTTACTAAAATATCTGGTTTATAGGCCTAACCAGGAAATTTTTGTCTCAATTCTGTTAAAATAGTTAAAATTCTATTTGTCTATATCCTTGTCCCAGAAGGCAGAGAATAGAGAAAATACAATCACATTTTCTTTTAAGAATTATCATTATGATGATCAATGATCATTAGAAATCAAAGATATTGTACCTTGGATATAAATACTGCTTTGAGATTAGGTCTCTTCTGGGAAACACATTGTAAAACTTATGGTTAACATTTGCTTCAGAGAAAAATTGAGCTGAAATAAAAACTAGATTAGGGTTGCGTGTCTAATGCTGGGTTGAAATTTTTTTCTTATTCAAAATGGAGACACATAAAGCCATTGTTTCATATTCAGATGAAGAAAATGTAGGGGGAAAATGCTTCAAGCTATATAGCTTAAAATTTGAAGACAATTGAGATACTACCAGTGACATAACTATATGATGGATAAAAATACTGGAATAGATCAAAAGACAGTTTACTATTCTTAGTCAAGATCTGCCATAAATCACTCCCTTGACATTAGACAAGTTATAGTACTTTGAACCCAAACTTCTTAACATATTAAAATATATACCATGGAGGCCAGCAGGTGATGTGGTGGTTAAGGCACTGGACTCCTACATGGCTGATCATGGTTTGAGTCCTGGACCTGGCAGCTTACTTTCTCACTTTCTCTCTCTATTTTTCTCTGGTGAACCCATGTGTCCCATAGCAAATTAAAAAATAATAACAACAACACATAAATGAAATAAAGAATTCATATTTATATATGTATATACACTCTACTAAAACTAGCTTATTTCCATTGTCAAGGAAGAAGAGAGTTAATAATTCCTAACATTGTTTGCCTAATAAACCTTTTGAGAATCTGAAAAAAAAAATCTATGAACCCTTTCCCTTTTGAAAATGATCACACACACACACACACACACATATATATATATACACACACACACACACACACACACAATGATTTGCACGCATTTAATTTTGAGTGTTATGAATCCCTTGGAAATTATTCATAACTTCTAAGAAAACCATATGCTTCATGTAAAGAAACTCTAGATAATCACTTATTTAACATCTCAGCCAATGGACAAAATTATTTATTTCTGTCCTCGAGTATTTTTTTTTTTTTTTTTTTTTTTTTGAGAGGTTTTTTGCCATAGGGCGCGTGTGCTCACCAGACAGACAGAGAGAGACATAGAGACAGAAAGCAAGAAATCACCCCCAGGGGAGATGGTCACGCTGCAATCCCTTCTCTTCCATTCTGCTATCTGTATCTTGGGCACTCACGCACACGCGCCTGACGTGAGTTTTAAGCCACCGGGTCCAGGACACGAACCGCGGTCGACTACATGGGTGTCCAGCGACATAGCCATTATGCTAACTGCTGGTTCCCTGTCCTCGAGTCTTGAGCAGACTATCTGGTGCTGAGTTGGTACACAATGAGTTGGGGGCATATAAATGTGTTCTTGGGCCAGTCTATGATGGAGTGGTTAAGACACTGGATCCCACACAGCTGACTGTGCGATTTGAGTCCTGGACCCAGCAGTTTGAGAAACATACCACATGTGTATGCATACATACTCAAAATCCCGAAAGGAGGAAGTAGAGGAGAAGGGATTGCAGTGTGATCATCCCCCTTGGAGGTGCTTTCTCACTGTCTCTTCTGTCTCTGTCTGGAAAGTGCACATGCCCTCTAGCAAGCAAGCAAGTGAACGAATTAAAAAATACATAAATATGTTCTTTCTTTTTCAAGAATTATTTGATTGAACTTTGTTCACTTACTTATTTTAATTGGAACAGATAGAGCGCGAGAGTGAGAGAGAAACAGAAAGTGAGAAAGCAAGCCGCCAGGTCCAGTACTCAAACCGCAGTCGGCCATGTGGGAGTCCAGCACCCTTAACCACCATACCACCTGCTGGCCCTGATAAATGTGTTCTTAAAGTGATTTTAAAATTAAGGTCCAAATTAAGAGCTTTAACATCACAATTTGTTCGGAATAAATTAAGTTACAATGCAAAGTAAAAACCGGGAACCGTGTTAACATTCACTTAATTTGTGGATACTCAGACTTCTCTATAGCTCAATAGACAAGAAGAGAACATTGGAGAAAATAGTGTATATGGAAATGTGAAGAAGGCAGCATCTTTACTGAATTATATATTGTCACTGCTCTAGTTTTTATACAATGTGTGTGTTTTGGGGCCAGCAGATGGTGTAGCAGTTATGTTGCTGGATTCTTACATGGCCAACCAAGGTTCGAGTCCCAAACCTGGAGGCTTAAAACTTGGAATACAAAAGGATTTTTCTTAAAAAGCACTCTTTTAGGAAACAGAGTGCTTATAGTCACTGTTTGTTAAATAATTGCTTCATGTATTGCATATGACATCATGTGTAATACCATGTTTATAGCTACATGAATGTGACTCTCATCAAATAAACAACCTTGCTCACTGCAGTAATGTAGACAATCAGATACAATCAAAGCTCGTTACAAAGTAGCTTCCAATTAAATTGGACTCAATTACGTAATAACTATGGTCTAAAGATGTCCCTCATGTAGACTGTACCTGCTTGACTATTATCCAGAAATTTCAAAGAGTTGACATAACCCTTGTCATAGCATACCATGAATATATTGCTAAATATGCCAAAGCATATTTTCATGTAATAAGCTTAACCAAGACATTCTTAGAAATGAGTATCGGTTATGGAAAAGTTGAACCTTGGATAAATTACCTATTTTGTTTGAAATTGGCTTCTTTATATGCAAAATGTCTAAGATAATAATAGCTATAACTTTTAAATTCTATGATCATTAATGTAAGGTGTGCAACAACATTCCTAGCACAAAGTAAATACTGAACACTGAAATAGTAACTGCCACATTATCATTCTTAGAGTTAGATTACAGTCACACAACTAAGTATGATCACTGCAGAACTTAGACTCACCAATGTTTTCTTGCCCTTCACAGTAAAATAAAGCCTGAAACTATTTCTGAACATATAGTGCTATAAATCCAGAACATTTATTAAGCAAGCTAATGGTCCAAAAATAATAAATGATCAAGTTTAGTTACAAAGTTGCTTAAAAATTTATAAAATATTTTCCTGCCTACAATGTTTGTTTCTTAAAAAATGACAGAAGTAAAAGTCACTGTTTACCAAGGTTTTTGCACTAGTACAGTTCAAAATAATTAGTCCCTTAACTAAAAGGACTGTTTAAGATGTATACAATATTACTATAACTATGATATCTACTTTGTTTGAACCCAAGATCTGACAGCAATGAGCTTGTCTCAGATCAATATTTGTGCAAATCATTGTTCACCAGTTGTAACTTTTTTTTTTTTTTGAGAGGTTTTTGCTATAGGGTACATGCGCTCACCAGACAGTACAGAGACAGAGAGATAGAAAGCGAGAAATCACCCCCCAGGCGGGTGGCCATGCCGCAATCCCTTCTCCTCCATTCTCCTCTCAGGATCTTGGGCACACACGCCCAGCGTGAGTTTAAACCACCAGTCTGGGACGCGAACCACGGTCAACTACATGAGAGTCCAGCGACATAGCCATTATGCTAACTGCTGGTCCCACCAGTTGTAACTTCTGAGCAAGGTACCAAGGCATATTTGACACAGTCAGAACTCTGAAATGAATGCATTTATGTTATATCTATCACTGTAAGGCATCTGTTATGTAGCAAACATCTATACATTAGTTGATATTTAAATATTTATAGAGATGCATGATTACAATTTTTATTATTATTTCTTAATTTGCCACAGGGCACATGTTCCCAGAGTCAGATAGAGAGAAGGGAGTGAGAAAGCAACCTTTTAAGGATAGTCATGCTCCAACTCCTTCTCCACTTCTCCGTTGGGATTTTAGACATGCGAGCACATGTGCCAGTGTGTTTCTCAAGTCACTAGGTCCAGGACTTGAACCACGCAGTTGGCCATGGGGGATTCAACCCCATCAAACACCAAGCCACCAGCTGGGCCAAATGATTTCCTCTTAAATGAGATATTTTTCTCAATTCTCCTTTAATTTTATTCATAGTGAAGAATTTGTAATAAAATATTGGGTTGTATGGAAAGTCATGATTTATTTTTCTATGCAAAAATGTATCATGACTTTCCCAATGATTCAATAGTTACTGGACATTTCCTATAATTTCAAAATATGGAGAGAATTGTAGTTTTCCTTTGATTAATTAATTAATTTCTGGGGCCAGTAGTGACATAGCAGTGATGCAACTAGACCCATCTTGGAAGGTTGTAGGTTTGTGTCCTAAGGTGAACATGTACATGCCAGGCGCACACACACCCATGACTGTCTGACTGAGGTTAATGGAACATGCATGAAAACCCTGTCGGGGTTATCACCTCTCTCTCTCTCTCTCTCTCTCTCTCTCTCTCTCTCTCTCTCTCTCTCCCTTTCTTTTTCTTTCATGACAGAAATGAAAAAATAATCAATTTTATAAAATACATATTAATACCTGGTATGTCCAACTTTGTTTTGGTATTTTTTTTAAATCTCCTGAACCATAGTAGAAGCAGACGAGACTTGGTTTGCTGTCATTAAATTAAGAGACTCTCATTGCATTCAAAAAGTTTTGCAGATAATTCTTTCATTGAGTTGCTTTGGAAAATATGAGTATGAGCAATAGATTCTAGAGAGAGAAACATTACCAAAGGTTTTACACTGACTCATTGATAAACTCCAACTGTGCCCAGCTTCAGGGAAATAGTAATTTGGTCATTTTTAAATTAGTCTTATTCTCCTGACTTTTTCTTAGCCCTCAGCAGCATAGGGTGAACTCTGAAATAAAGACAAAGGAGGCTCTCAGTGTTTATACTCATTATTAAGGGGAAACAAGAATTATATTTTAATCTAAATTAAAAATTAGTTTTGTAGAGAGATTGAAGCCTGAGAAATTCAGATGGATTTGAACTTCTTTCCCAGTCTTTGTCAATCTCATAGATTAACACTGATAAACCAAAGCAGAGCATTTCCTCACCTTCTCCCTCTATGTCACCACTGAAGAAAAGAACACGAACACTTTAAGGCTCCCACCCCAGCAACACCAGAAGAGTAGTTTAGAATAATTTTGTAGAAATAAATGTCAATGTGCAATGCACAAGCACACAGTATCAATCTTAAAGGATATATGAATAACCTCTGAATTACTGTACTGCATTTCTACCTGTTTTGCAATTGAAAGAGGTGATAAATAATTCATTCACCAGTCTAACAGAGAAACCACCAGCCAAACACAATACAGACAGTGAAATGACTCGTTCTTTTCCTTTGCGTTTTGTGCAGACTTACGGGGATGGGTAATTCACTTGTCAGTTTGTTCAGTTTTCGCCTGAGACTTCGGTCCAACAATTTCGTAACCTAGGCTTAGTCAAAACTAGCCTGCGGCTGCAGCAAAGCAACTAAAAAAATCAGAACAAATACTTTTCAAGATGCTGCTCCAGGTGACATTATGAAGTAATATTAGCAAGTTCAAAGTCTAGAAAAACCCTAAACTACTAAAGCTTGGCACCTACTTGTAATATTTTTATTGCTGGGATGATTTCAATGGTTTGTTTTGTAGCACCATTCTCCAAATAATCTCTTTACAGCTTCTTTGTATTTTTCTCATCAGGCAAGTCTTACTAAATGTTCATATACTTAAGGTATACAAAGGATTGCCTTTGTCATATGGCATGTGAGGTTGCCACAGAGAAATGGACAGCAGGGATGACCATGTTATAACCCCTGCTCCTTCATTCTCCTCTCAGGATTTTGGATATGCAGACACACATGCACCTAGAATGATTTTCAAGCTGCTAGGTCCAGGACTCAAACCATGGAGTTGGCCATGTGGAATCCAATGCCTTAAACACCGTGCCACCTTTGGCCCTACAAAGGCTCTAAAAATAGAATTATTGTGAACAAGTTTGTTAGAAAATCATACTATTCAGTTTTATGTAAGGGTGATAGCTCAAATGTCAGAACAGCACTTCTAATATCTCTTCCTTGGAAATATAAGGGTAACGGATTTATATTTATCTAGGGGATGGTCTTGATATTACCTATTGTCAAACTAAGCAAGTTTTAAATGGTTGAATATTTATCATGATCATCAAGTCAAAATACCAAAGGTTTGGGACCAGCAGTTAACGTAATGGCTATGTCGCTGGACTCCCACGTAGTTGACCGCGGTTCACGCCCCGGATCCAGTGGCTTAAAACTCACGCCGGGCGCATGTGCCTGCGTGCCCAAGATCCCGAGAGGAGAATGGAGGAGAAGGGATTGTGGCATGGCCATCCTCCCCTGGGGGGGTGATTTCTCGCTTTCTGTCTCTCTGTCTCTGTCTGTCTGGCGAGAGCACGCGCCCTAGAGCAAAAACCTCTCCAAAAAAAAAAAAAAAAAAACCAAAACCAAAAGTTCAAAAGGATCATGTTTACTAGAAAAGTGCCTTAATAGGTTTGAATACATTTGAATAATCCAGCAATGTGGTGAGAAATTGAACATTGCTTGAAAAAAATGCCTGCAAAATTGTAACATTACTTCAGTGGTTCTCCTTTTAGTTCTAGATCTTCCACTTCTGAGTGTCAGGCTGTATCCAGATCTATCTCAAAGGTGGAGCTTATATATCTGTATTTATTTATTTATTTTAGGTTTTTGTCCTAGGGCACATGCACTCTTCAGAGAGAGAAAATGAAGAATCACCCTCCTCCCCAATGCTGATGACCACACCACAACCCCCTCTCCTCCATTCTCCTTTTAGGATTTCGGGCATGCACACATACACATGGTATGATTTTTTCAAGTCACTAGTCTGGAACTTGAGCTAAGGTCGACCATGTGGGAGTCTAGCACCTTATGCACTACGCCACCTACTATCCACTATATCTGTATTTTTAAAAGTTCTTTTATAGGATGAGGTCAGGTTTTGTCAAAAAAAAGGAAAGAAACAATGAAAGCAGATGAATTAAATTCTTCTTTCTAAAAGCTAGAAACAAAAGAAAACAAAAATAAAGCACTACAATAAGAAACTGTTTTAAAAAAGAAAATAATTGAAAATATGATAGGTCTAATTAACACTAAAATCTTTTACTTAAGGAAAATAAAAGGGTAACTTGGTCAAGAAAAAGTTTCAAAGTGTTACAAATATACAAAATAAGAAATGGCAAAAAAGAAATAACTTTGAAATAAAAGAAATTAAAACATGCACACATGTAGAAACGCACAAAGGAACAGGGCAGCTTTGCAGAGCTCTAGCCAAATAAATGTGAAAAGCTAGATAGTTTTCCTAAGGAAATAGATATTACCATATTGACTCAATTTCTGCGAAAACACAAAAAATTATCAAGAAATTACTCTACAAACTAAACGTCAGATCTGGATGGTTTCACAGGAAGTTTTTGACTACCTTTAATGATCATATTCTTCACAGATCCTGAAAGTACTCCATTGCACTGAAAATTAAAGAAAACTCATGGCCAGCAGATGGTGTATCAGCCATGTCACTGGACTCCCATATTCCCAACCCTGATTTGAGTCCCAAACCTGGCAGCTTAAAACTCATGCCAGGCACATGTGTGTGTGTAGGCCCAAGATACCATGAGGAAAATGGAGAAGAAGAAACTGTGGCATGACCAATCCTGCAGGGTTGATTTCTCTCTTTCTGTCTCTCTGGCAAGTACACATGCCCTATAGCAAAATCTCTCCCCCAAAATGAAAATAAATTGAAACTTCATAATTCCTTTCATAAAATAAATTTAATAGTGATACCTGACAACATAAAGACATTATAAAGAAGAAAAAAGACTAATATCACTGATAAATACTAAATCAAGAACATTAAATACAATATTAAAACTTAAAATAACGTAACACACCATGGCCAAGTGGGATTTATCAAAGGAATGCAATATGACTTAGCTATTTGGAAATATATTACCATCACACATTATATTACAGATGAAGGGGCATCATGGTTGCTTTTACAGAGGCTGAGAAACTCTTTGACAAAGTCAAACAACCATTTGTGACAAAAAAAAAATCAAGAACATGAGTATATAGTTTTTATAAAAGATCACATATATCTTAGTCAAAAAGTCAGTCTCCCATTTAATGAGGAAACTATAGAAATACTTCCACTAAACTGGGAACAATTAAGCAAGTTAACACAGGCAACAACATACTTGAAGTATTCATTAATGCAACTAGATGACAGAAGGTAATTAATGGAATAAGGCTCAGTAAAGAAAAAGCAAAACTATCTTATTTGCAGATCACATGCCAGTATTTACAGAATTCTAGAGAATTAATGATCAAATAAATTCAAACAGTTAAAAAATCCAATAACAGTCTAACATTAAGCTACGAAAATAACTAGCTTTAATATACAAGTAAATGAATAGTTAAATGGCATAATAACAGATAAAATCTTTTTACAGTAGCAAAGAGAAAGATTAAATATACTTAGGAATTAGCTAATTAATTAAAACATTTTAGAATGCTTTTTTTTTTTTTTTTTTTTTTGGAGAGGTTTTTGCTGTATGGTGTGTGCACTCACCAGAAAGACAGAGAGAGACAGAGAGACAGAAATTGAGAAATCACCCCCTCCAGGGGGTATGGCCATGCCACAATCCCTTCTCCTCCATTCTCCTCTCGGGATCTTGGGCACGCACGCACATGCACCCGGCATAAGTTTAAGTCACCAGGTCTGGGACTCAAACTGTGGTCGACTAGAGTTCAGTGACATAGCCATTACGCTAACTGCTGGTCCCTTAGAATGCTTTTGTAAGACATAAAAGTAGATTGAAACAAATGGAAAGACATATCCTGTTCTTGAGTAAAATAACTCAACATTATAAAGTTGTCAGCTCTTTCTAAATGAATTTATAAAGTCAATGAAATCCCAATAAAAACACCAACAAGTTATTTTATGGAGTAAGTCAGGCTGGCACAGAAAGCTCATATTAGAATCAATTATGAAAAAGTAGCCAGGAAGACACTAAAAAGAAAAATTACCAGGCAACAAGTCCTACTAGACCTGAAAAATACACTACGAAATCTCTATAATGAAAATGCAGTACTGGCATATAAATAGATAATGCAGAAAAATAGAAACAAAGTACAGAAATAGCCTCTAGTACACGCTGAAAATTGATCAACTGAGAACCTGGGAGAAAATATTCACAACATACATCACAGGCACATGGCTAATATTCAGAGTCTACTAAGAATCTGGACAGGTTGACCAGCAAGGAACCAGGTAATGATACAGTGTATCACAACTGAACCCACATGGAAGGCAACCCCGTCTATACCCAGGTGCTTCCCAGTACATGCTGGGGTGCATGTACCTGTGTTAGTAACCCAGTCTGGCTGATGCTGGGGATAGATTGTGGGGTAACGATCCTGCTGAAGGTGTCTCACTCTCTGTCTTTCTCTCTCTCTCTGTCTCTTTTTATCCAGTGGGGGATATAAATAAACTTTAAAAACGGAGGAAAAGGGGTCAGCAGGTTGTGTGGTGATTAAGGTGCTGGAATCTCACATGGTTGACTATGGTTCAAATCCCAGACTCAGAGACTTGAAAATCACACCAGGAGCATGTGTGTGTGTGTGCCCAAAATACCAGGGAGGAGAAGGGATTGTGACATAGCTATCTCTCCGGGAGGGTGATTTCTCATTTTCCTTGTCACTGTCTCTCTCTAGTGAGTGCACACACACTGTGGCAAAAACCCTCAAAAAGAAAAAAAAAAAAATGAGGAAAAAGCACTGAAAATATAAAAATTGGAAAATCATATGAGCCAATTATTTTATTTATGTATTTATTTATTTATTGTAATTTGCCAGAGGTTGTATACATTCACCAGAAAGAGAGGGAGAGAAAATGAGAAAGCACCCTCTGGGGGTACGGTCATGCCACAATCCCTTCTTCCCCATTCTCCTCTTGAGAATTTGAACATGTGCCCAATGAATTTCTCAGGCTTACTGTGTGTGGGATTTTCAATCAGCCCTGTGGGATCCTAATGCCTTAACCACCATGCCACAGGCTGATCCTGAGCCAATAATTTCTACAAAGGTTAGAAATAGTTCTCCAATATAAAAATATTTTAATTCAGTCATAATCAATGTCATGCAAATTAAAACACTGAGAAACCTTTTCTCAAGTCTCAGAATGGCAAAAATTAGTGACATCATATTCTGTTCATGAGGACGAGGGGAAATAGTCACTCCCATGAAATTATGAATTCATTTAACCCATTCTGAGAGAATTGGGCAATGTGTAACAAAAATGTACATGCACTGACTGGCAATCTAGTGATCTAATATATAGGATTCTACATTAAATCCCCAACAATTAGAAAATATACATGCATTGGGACCAGCAGATTGCATAATGGTTATGTCGCTGGACTCCCACGTAGTTGACCACAGTTCGAGTTTGGATCTGGTAGCTTAATCGGAGGTGAGGGAATTGCAGCATTGCCATCTCCCTTGGGGGGTGGGGGTTGGATTTCCAGTTCTCTGTTTCTCTCTATCTCTCTGGCAAGTGCATGCACCATAGAGCAAAAATCTCTCCTAAAAATACACATGCAGAAGGTTATTCATTGTAGCATGGCTTTTAATTGAAAAATACTGGAAGTGTGTTGAACATAGTATGTTAGAGCAACACAACACAGTATCATTCAGTTGTAAAAAAGAATGAGGAAGAACTCTATGCATTGATTTGGAGTGGTTTCCAAGATCATTTGTAGAATGCAAATGAGTACTACAATACCTATGGTTCTTCTTCTAAAATGGGAGATACACAAAAATAAACATATGTCTGCTCATCTGGAAAGAACAAACTAGAAGCTAAAGACAGTGATTATCCACAGAGAGTGAGAACGGAAAGAGTGGAGACAAGATAAATTGGAATTGTGGGGAAGGATGTGGGGGAGCGATACTTCTTGAATGTAACATTTTTTAACTCTTTTGCCTCTGAAAACAATTTCAATTTTCACATAGCTCCTGAAATTAATATGAAAATTAAATTAAACCAGGATATGAGATGGATGTAGAGTAGAATATAAATAGCAACAACTGAACTACTTATAATATAAATCAACAAATAGCCACATTACAAAGAATAGAGAAGAAGATAGAAAGTCAATGTAACTTTTGAAAAAAATATTTTGAGATACTGTAAGGCAAAAGGTACTATACTATTACTTTGATTAATAAATCTGTTTCTCACAGAGGTAAGAGTTACCAGTTTTGTAACCAATTGAGGTGTACCAGGATTGAAAAACCAAGTAAATACATATAGATAATGAGAGACAAATTTTTCATTATTAGAAAAAAGAAACTGCAAACAAGGCAAGGTGGGAGAGGTACCATGAACCTTCCCTATTAAATTGGAATCAGAGATGTTAGTGTTAATCATGCCTTTAATATGGGTACAAAAAGATATAGAAATAAATATGGATATGTGTCTATTTATGGATTAGTATAACTTTATCCGCTAAGAGAGCTTTAGAAGCAATTACACTTTAGTAAGAATAAGCATACCTAATACCACTATTTTTTTAACTTATGGTTTCTAAAAGTTATTCTCCAATAAAACAACCAGAACTTCATGGACAAATGGTTAATACTAAAGCTGGGCAGGAAAATCACAAGACGATTCTGGAGTATCTTATGATGCCAAAAAATAAGAAGTATTTTAAAAAGATTGCAGAATGTCAAAGGAACACTACTTAAACGATATGTTCTCTAATGATTTTACTCTTTTTTTTTTTTTTTTTTTTTTTTTTTTTTTGGTCTAGAAATAAACTGAATGATTCGGAAGATCCTTATGATCTTAACTTCTTTTAATACGCTATCCATACTATCCTGGACAGTTTATTTAAGTTACTGAAATGAACAGTTTTCAAACAAATCTTATTTTGCTCCCAATGTTGGTGTTCCAGTTTTTCCTTTGTTATTTACTTTTTGGGGAAGAAAAGCAAAGGTAACAGAAGAGCATAAAGCATTGTTTGGAAGCATACATTATTAGGTCATCTGGAAAGTCATGACGTATTTTTCTATCCAAGATGCATCATGACTTTTCAGAAACCCAATATTTCATTGTAAATATATTGCATTATTTTTCTACAAGATTGGTTCATTGCTTAGAAAGAGTGCCGACTGGAAAAGGCATACTAGAAGGTGGTGGGAATACAGAAATGAATATGAAGTAGCCCCAGATATAAGGAGCTGACAGTTTAGCCTGAGAGCAGACATGCATGCAGATAAATATTTGTAAGTCAACGTGAAAAGCATTATGATAGAGATATGTACCATCCCAAGAAAGAACAGTTAACTCTGCCTGAAGAGTGAGGTGAAATTTTTCAAGAGATACTAGAGTAGTGGAAGGTCAGCAAATACATATATTTTTCCAGATGGAAAGAAAGAAAAGGGTTTTTCATGTCTCTAGAACAATGTGTGCAAATGTATCCAGCCATAAAAATCCAGTGAGTGTTTCATACAAGCAGAATCTTATTCTAAGATGACACGGACACACTAACTTACCAATTTCTAATTTTTGTCTTTTTTCCCACTGTTCTCTTTTTTGGTCTCTGTTAAGTTACAATTCATTAAACAAACAAACAAAAAAATATTCAAAAATTAATTTTACAAAAACAGACTTATTCCATAAGTTTTACCTAAACCCTGTGAGTTTATTCTAGCTTTTAATATCTTGTTTTATCTTATAAACACCCATGAGAAAAGGATCCTCTCTATGCAAGACTCTAGATATAAATAGATATAAGTATAAAATTGTCTGCCCTGAAGGTGTTTAAACAGTGGAGAAGCACAGTTCACTTTTTAAAAATAAAAATAACAGGCAGAATTAACTTCTCCCTATAAATGTATCTCTTCAGCAATGTACATCCCTTCTACTGCACATACATGGAAACCTGTGAGTTGGTTTGCAGTTTGGGGCAAGACATTAGGAAACTGGGTGAGCCTCTTAGAGAATCTCCCTGGTGTCATTCATCAAGGTAAAATGCAAAATATTGTCAGAGCTTACTGGGCAGCAGAAAAAGCTGGCTGGGTTTAATGTAGGTTAATTTCTCATTGACATCTCAGGGGCAGAGGACAAAGACTGTATTTAGACAATTCTCATCTCTCCCAAGTATATTTTATCATTCATTTGCTCAAATGCTTATACTAAGTAGTTTAATTGCTCTAGAGCATGTATGTTCATCAGAGACAGAGAGGGACAGGGAGATAGAGAGAGAGGAGAGAGAGAGTGCACTCACAGTGGGGCATGCTCATGCCGCAACCCCTTTTCCTCTATTTCTCCATGTTGTCCGGGTTTTAGGCACCTGTGTGCATGTACCTAGTGTACTTTTCTAGCTGCTGGGCTTTCAAACTGAGGTTGTCAGCCATGTGAGATCTGGCTCCCACTGCACAGGGCTTAATCTCTGTGCTAGGGCAAGTCCTATACTAATTGTTTAATAAATTTTGGATTCATATATAAAACTATCACTATATTACTGTACATAAACAATAAACTATGCTTGATGCAAAATTCCATTCAAAATTTGAAATTCAACTGAAGCAAACTCTTTCCTGAAGTTTATAAAGCAGTGATCACTTATTTAAAAGAGACATCTGGGCCAGCAGGTGACACAGTGGTTATAATGCTGGATTCCCAAGTGGCCAACCGTGGTTCGAGGCCTCGACCAAGTGACTTGAAACATGCATGTGCGTGCATGCCCAAAAACCTGAGAGGTAAATGGAAGAGAGGAGTGTGCAGCGTGGCTATCCCCCCTGAAGGAGTGATTTCTCACTTCCTGTCTCTCTAGTGAGCACATGCACCCTATAGCAAAAATCTCTCTCAATAAATACATGATAAAAACACACATCTGTTCCTGTCTCTCTAGTGATCACATGCACCCTATAGCAAAAATCTCTCTCAATAAATATATGATAAAAACACACATCTGGGGTCAGCTCTGTGGTGCAGCAGGAATGGACTGCACAAGAAAAAACTGATCCCACATGGAGGCTGTGATTAAAGCCCCAGACCAGGCACCAAAAACTTCCCAGGCAAACATTGAGTGCCCAGGATCTGACGGGATGGAAGACTGGAAGAAGGGAACGAAGTGTGACAGACCTGCGAAAGGTGCCTCCCGCTTTCACTTGCATTTGCATGCTCATGAACTGTATCATGAATAATGAAAAAAGTAATGACAAATAAAAATAGACATCCTAGATCCAACCACAGTTACACAGAGCCATTGCTCAGGAGGCTAGAAGCCACAAGAGAGGCCTGAGTTCAGTTCCTGAGCCAACCAGAGCATGCCAGGACAGCTATGTGAGTCTGCCATTCTAGCTAACTGGGGCGGCTGAAGCAGGAGGATCAAAACATCGTGAGATCCTGTCACAAATACCTATTTCTGTCTCTCCACATTTCTCTCTCTCTCTCTCTCTCTCTCTCTCTCTCTCCCTTTCCTTCCTACTTCTCTCATAAAGGAAAAATAAGTAAATAAAAATATCAGCATCCCAAGTATTTCTTGGTTTTAAGTAGAGTATATAAAGTAGTATATAAATAAATAGGAATGAGATAAATGTGACTTCTTGGTTCAAGTGACAATGCTTAAAATTCTAAAATTCCAATTTTCAAAGATAAAATTGATCAAGACTTTAACATATATGGTTTGGGGTACAAAACATAACTCCAAAATTACTCTACATTTGCACAGTATCACAAATACACTTAGAAAATAGAATCTTTTAGTATACAAAAGGTTTAAATTATTTTGTTTTCAAAAATCACATACAGCAAACATTTGCAAAGTTATAGCATTATTTTTATGATGATCTAGAAATCCTTTATTATTCCAGTCAGTTCTTACTGATGTTATTTTCTTTGCTTGAAGGAAGTGCAGCTTCAGAGAACACAATTTTCTCCCTAATAGCATATACACTACATTGAGCATTTAATATACAAATATAGCAGACCAGCATGTTCCAGCAATGAGAAAGTTCAGATAGTGAATTTTATAGGTGTGTAATGCTGGGGACATTTATTTAACTAGTTTCTTCCTTTTGTCTATTTACTGACATACAATTTCAGAAGTATTACTCTTTATCCTTAAAAAAACCAAAATTCTCGCTTTTAATATTGATCAGATAATCACTTTGAGGCCATTATTTTCAATATTTTACCAAGGCTACTATCAAAAATATTTTAAAAACAAACTCACTTAATTTTTTTTTAAATCTATGTATTTGTATGAAGAATTTAAAAAAAAAATACATCATGGCCATTCTCAGAGAGGAATGTATTTATGTTTCTCTGTCTCCCTCTGTCTCTCTGGTGAGTACACCAAAACAAAAATCTCTCTTTAAAAAAGGAATTATATTACAGTTTTATTGGTATTGAAATAATTGAGTCAATGATGTCTTTTCTTTCTTTTTCTTAAGACATTTTTTGGTATAGGGTGTGTGTGCTCGCCAGAGAGAGAGACAGAGAGACAGAAACCGAAAAATCATCTCCCCGTGGAGGAAGGGGAATGGCCACACCACAATCCTTTCTCCTTCATTCTCCTTTCAGGATTTTGGGCACACATGCACATGTGCCTGACATGAGTTTTAAGCTTCCAGGTCCACGACTGAACCATGGTCAACTATGTGGGAGTCCTGGAACATAACAATTACATCACCTGCTGTTCCCAAGTTAATGATTTCTTTACAGAGCAGATGCCTATGAGAAAAACTACTATTGAAATTAAGAGAATTTTTATTAGCAGAGCTTCTCTTCAAAAAATAAACACACAGATCAGGGAGAAAATAGAGAGGCAAGACATTTGTAGGACACAGAAATGGTTTATTACCCGTTGGTGATAACGTGTGTAGTATTCTCAAATGGACTGGTCTGAGGTGTATTTCATGTTGGATAAATTCTCTTTATAAGCAAATGTTGTATAGTGATCGAATGTTTAAAAAATAGGAAGAATAATAAAAATAAAATTAAATTTAAAAAAAAATAGAACAAAATCATCACAAATAAACTGTACCTATTTCAGAAAAAAATAAACACAAAACTAAAACTGTAATATAGAATTTCTCTGTTATAATAACTAAATTAAAGTTGGTTTCTTTTGAATCTTTCAATGTACATTTCTAAGTTTGTAGAAAATAACTCTGAAAGGATTCTTAAATTCTAAAAGCTGTGGTTTTGGTCAATGCTGAATTGACTCAATGTATGACTTATATGTAGAGATAAAATCTATGGAGATCAAGTCTTATTATCTTTACTGTTATTTCTTGTAGTCATATTTTAAAATAGAGAGTTTGAGAACTTGTAAGTTCAGCTTATGCAATAAAGCAAGCTTAAAAGCATTACATTCTACAAAAGCGTCCTCCTCTTTAGAATGCCATCACTTTAATCTCTCATTTATTCTTTACCTATTACCATATACTTACTAAGATCTTTCACAATGTCTCTAAAAATTTTCTATTGAGCCATGGTAGGTGCTTATGCATTATAGTGAGTGAAACAAGATGTACTGTACTACAGAAAGCCCCCTCCCAAGAGCAATTTAGCATTATCAACGAATGATATGCAAGTTTTGGGGAAAAAACAAATATTGTAAAACCTAAGTTATATACTCAAAGATGTTATAGTAACCAATTTAATTAGTTCCTTTTCTAATCTAAATTCAACTCCATTTTAATCTCAGTTCATAATACATTCCTTCCCCAAACCACACAATTTTCAATTCTTTTGTTTTTATTGTAAATCAAATGAAATGAGGGTTTTCTTCATTAAATTACCCACCAAAGGTCTAAATTTGTCTTTAGTTTTATTATGCTCTGAATCTAATTACTCTTTTAAACAACATTTTTACACCTCCAAAGATTTCAAATAATTTCCGAAGTTATATATAAATGAGATTTATGAATATCAAATTGTAACATCCAGTTAGCATCTTTTAGATAACTGGTGAAGGCAAAATGATATTTTAAAATCCCAGACTATCACAGTTAAAATTATTATGAAAATAAAATGTTATATTTTATACTCCCAACTACAAACAAACTTCATTTACATTTAAGCATTTTCTCTGGTAGAGCTGAATTAAAATGACTTTCATAGCTCTGACATTTTCTTCAAATTATATTTAATTGTATGAAGTTTTAGAAGTCTTTCTCAAAGACAGAAGTTCTGATATCTAAGTCAAGCCTGAGGACATTTACACTCTGGTAGCAGCTATGGTATCAGCACAGATGCTGTTCAACAAGAGGTGCTCGCCTATTATTACACAGTAATGGCAAGTTCTGTCTGCATGGGCAACATGGAGAGTCATCGTTTCTATGGATAGGAAGATGCCTTTTGACAAAGCTATAATCCCTCCCCTTCCTTCCTTCCTTCCTCTCTCTCTCTCTCTCCCTCTCTCACTCTCTCTCTCTCTCTCTTTTTCCTTTCTTCTTTCTTTACTGAGAGGAGAGAAAAAATACAGAGAGAAGAGGTGAAAGAGACATTACAGAATGTGGCTGGGAGTGTGTTATGGATTTGGGAACCTTATGAAATACTTTTGTCATCGAATATTTAAGGCAGGTGGAAACAAATGTGTAAAAAATTAATCACACAAGGAGGCAAAAAGTAATACATTAATAATGTATTATAATTGCTATGATAATGTTCTTATAAGGATTACAGAATAAAATTTGATTGGTAGAAATTTTTGCAGAGAACAAGGTACTTAAGGGTATCTTTGAAGGACAGATTATAATAACAGTTATAGATTAATGAGTGTTTACAATGTGCCAGACACTGTGACAAATTCTTTAAATATGTCATCTCCCTTAATCTTTACTTAAAGTCTATGACATTGGCACTTGAAATTTAGAGTTCCTTCTGGAATTTGCAATTCTAAATCCAAATTATTTTGAAGGGGAAAAAAAGCCTTTTCAAGTCTGTGACAATTATTTTGAAGTGAAAACTATTTATACTATTTATACTACTTATTTACTGACTTTAATGTTAATATTCATACATGTTCATGCAGAAATATTAATGCCATTGGTTACAGGTTATCACTGCAGACACTTCTTGGGTGTTATGTCAAGTATAGTACCACTCTCTACAAATTCTGAAACACATTTGCATCCAAAGATTTTCATACTGAAGCACAAAGCAATTTAATAACTTGCCCAAATAGACATAGTTAATAAGAATCAGAAGTAGTTTTCTTCCAGGTAGAGAAAAAAGGAAAGAAGAGTTTTCATAGTAGAAGCAGCATGAACTAAAAAAGGTGAGAGTCAATATGATCTAGTAAATAAAGAAGTATAGTACAAACCATGGATATAATCATGGAAAAAAATAAGTCTGGGAAGATGGTTGAGGTGAAATTATGGTGAACCTTTAACTATGGTACTGAGGCATGGTTATTGAAACAGGATCATGAAAACTCTATAAAAGTAGAAATGTGTTCTTAAATTTCAACATAAAATCGGGCAAACAGAAGTACTTAGCTTAACTAAAGGGACCAGCAAAGACAGAGATCAATGGAGAAAAATGCTGTAACATTTTGACTATGATACTTTAGCTGAAGTATGCAGGATAACCAGCACAGTGGAAGTCTTTCTTAGAAATACTCTTAAAGCTGTGTAAACAGAAATCTAGTTCCTTAAGCTAATCAGTGGCAGTGGTTGATATGGCTGGTCCCACATGTCTGACAGTGCAGTTGGAATCCCTGCCCCAAAAGCTTGAAAAACACACCGGGCACATGTGCATGTGGACCCAAAGTCCTGAAAGGGAATGGAGGAGAAAGTATTGTGGCATGCCCATTCCCTCTGGGGATGCTTTATCACTTTCTCTCTCTCTGTTTCTCTCCAGTGAGCACATGTGCCCCATAAAATATAAGTAAACACATTTTTAAAAATGTAATTTCCTGGTGAGATATGGTTAGAGGACTGTTATAAGAATGGAGTAGCTAGAGGGAGTGACAGACGGTTTGGCTTTATTGTTACAGTGGATACATACAGATATTCTTAGAAACGACAAGATTAGGCCAGGTGCCAGGGGGTTGACAATAGTTCAGATCTCAGCCCTGCAGTTTGAAAAACATGCCAGGCTCATGTGCATGTGTGCCCCAAATCCCAACAGCAGGAAGATATTGAGGAGAAGGGATTCCAGCATGACCACACTCCCATGCGGTAGTCTTTCTCTCTCTCTCTCTGACAAATGTACATGCCCTTTTGCAACTAAAATAGAAAAAAAAAATGGGAAGATAGAAAGAAACAGCTAGATGAATAAAGGATATTCCTCTGCTGACCCTTTCTTTTATTTTTTTTTTTTTCCCTTAGAGAGATTTTTGTTATAGGTACATGCACTCAGCAGAGAGACAGGGAGAAAGAGAAATACTGAAAGTGAGAAATCATCCCCAAGAGGGGATGACCACACCACAATCCCTTCTCATTCATTCTCCCCTTGGGATTTTGGGCACACATGCACACACACCCAATGTGAACTAAAGCCTCTGAGTCCAGGACTCAAATCGTAGTCGACTATGTCAGAGTTCAGCAACATAACATTATGCCATTTGTTGGTTCCACCCCCAACCCCCATTAAAAAATTAGTCAATACCCAAGGTATCGGGTATGTAAGGCCTTCTGCCATGTGTTTTACTGCACTAGAGAATTTTGGGCACCCTTCATTGACTGCAACCTTCTAGTTAAAGTTCTGTTTGAACTAATCTAATCTACCACCTTACCACCAAATAATTTACTCTTACGTGGCATCCTTTAGTAGCAAAGTTTCCTTTCAGTCACTTCTAATTTATGCTTCTGGCTATTTCTTGAAAGTAAAAGAAAATTAATCCCACCATCAGAGCTAATATTTTTGAGAAATTTTGAGAGAATGTAAACCTTGATAGTTTCAGTATCTTCTAGGTAAGAGATTCTAGACTAGAAAAACTTCTGAGATATAGATCAGATACTGCACTCCATATTAACAGACACTCATCTTAAGAAGGTCTACTCTGCTCTTAAAATAGATGTACTAGATCTACTATTTAAAAAAAAAAAGAATGGATTAGAAACAATAAGATTTTTCACACTTGAAACTCCAATGAAAATTTTGAAAAGTTATATAGATCAAAACAGAATGTTAAAATTGATTTCTAAGTAAGATACACTGCCACTAACACAGCTTAAAGAAAAAATGCTTAACTTGACTTTGGTACTCTTTTTTATAACTAAACAGCTGAATTAATCTAAAAAGTTAATCCACATTTAACTATTCAGACTTGTACATAAAAGACAATAATTGAGCTAAATATAGATTTCCCTTCCAAACTTTAAAATTCATTCAAGATTTCATATGGTCTTACTTTCTCTTAACTTATTAAACAATAGAATTAGGATCAAAAGGAGATAAAAAGATAATTGCAAACACCATTCAGCCTTTTGATGGTGATCAAAATCACCAACTATTCCAGAAAAGAAAACCAAGAGAATGAGATGATTGATTTTAAAAAGAGATAGAGTTGAGAATGTATGTTATCTTCTCCCAATTGGAAAGTTGGGATATATGAAACTTGGATTTTAAATTAATTGCTTTTTATTATGTGAACTTGAGCTATGAGAAGTGAAGCAGATCCTTTGAAGTTTTGCCCTAGTTTAATTAATATGGTTTCCTGAAGAAATGTTTCAAAAGAAAATATAAATGAAAGATAAGTCTGGCATACCCTCCAGTTAATATTGATTTTTTAAAAAATAATAAAGCAAGCAACATTCAGTACTTTTCAATATTCTCACATACTTGCCACTCTGTTTTCTGTTCTGACCTTCATGACAGCAAAATCCTGGCAGTGTGGATGCTTCTTTCAGTTATAACAAAAGGATAACATCTCAGAAGAACTTGCTTTATTTCCTATTTCACTCAGTCACTTCCACATCTGGATTAAGGTTTTATACCTTTTTATTGAATCGAAGATATGTTATTAATTTTTGTTTATTTAATAATTACTATTAAATCATTTGTGCTATCATTACCAATTTGCAGATAAGGCAGGAAGATCAGGAGAGAAACTTTTCAAGATTTGATAACTATGAAGGGGTAGAGGTGAGATTTGATCTCATGTACTCTTGCTCTAGCACGTCTATTCTCTTAACAATGCTCAATTGCGCTACTAAAATCCAGTACACTCTCTGAGAGGCAACAGTAACTGCTAATATTACTTTTTAAATATAGCTTACTATTAAAAATTATTTAGAGGCCAACCTGTGGGGTTAAGGCAGCTGAAGGCCACATGGAATTGCATGTTTCAAGTCCTGAACCCTGTGGCTTGAGAAACATGCAGAACATATATGTGTGCATGACCAAAACCCCACAGGGAAGGAGGAGAAGGTATTGCAGCATGACCATGCCCCATGGATGCTTCCATGCTTTCCCTCTTTCTCTGTCACTCTTCAGCAAGTGCATGCACTCTGTGGCAAGCTGAAAAAAACAAAAACAAACAAAAAAAATTCCCAAGTATTTTTAATCTTTTTGTTTCTTTTTGGGAAGAAGTTGGAGTGGAGAGAGATCACGTGTTTTATATCCATTTTAAGATACCTATATGTAGTGAATTATTCATGGTATATGGTGAAATAATTCAATACATACATAGGGAAATATATATATAGTGAAATAATTTCATTATTATACACTTAGCTTCTCCCATACCCATAAGTGCACATTCGTTAATAACTAAATTGATTTCATTATGTATTCCTGGTAATTAGTTAAAAAATTTCCTGGTGATAAATTTTCCCACAGAAAGCCAAAGACAATAGCTATGAATATCAGAATCATAAAACTATGACCTGGAGGTTTTATCATTAACTGAAGGGGAAAAATACTTTTAAAAATAGAAATCTGCTCCATTTCACTACACTAATTAAAAGGTATTCCAATATAGCTGCTATAGCAATTCATTATTACTTATAGCAATTCTGCATATTTGTTCATTAACCACTATAACTTATTGATAATTAAAAATAAAAATAGATATTACATGCTCATTTCATTATATAAATGCCAATAATAAAAACAGCATTTTTATGCATTGTATGTATGCATTGTATGTACCACATCCAAAAATGCCCAAAGAAATGACTAGGCACACACACATTCACTCTCCAATCACCCTTTGAAACCAGTAGATTAGGTCATGATCCTACAAAGAGGCTAAAAATAAACTGGGAGTAGATTTCACATTTCAGCTATTACTTGACTTTACATTGCATTGTCTATAAATTAAATCTTTGGGGACAATCTCTATTCTTTGGTGGACTAGATATAACCACAATGATTACAAGTATGACTGCACATAGATCTTCAGAAATTTCTGCTTTCATAGACTGATAGCATTATAAAATAAAAATTAGGAAGACTTCTCTAAATACTTATCTTTGATCAGATAACATTCTTTTGGAAAATCATGATATTACTAAAAAATAAGAGTCGTCCCAGCAGCAGTTTGTTTGTTTTTTTTTTTTTGAGAGGTTTTTCGCTATAGGGCGAGTGTGCTTGCCAGACAGAGAGAGACAGAGAGACAGAAAGTGAAAAATCACCCCCCAGGGAGGATGGCCATGCCGCAATCCCTTCTTCTCTGTTCTCCTCTTGGGATTTTGGGCACGCACGCACACACGCCCGGCACGAGGTTTAAGCCACCGGGTCCGGGACGCGAACCGTGGTCGACTACGTGGGAGTCCAGCGACATAGCCATTATGCTAACTGCTGGTCCCAGTCCCAGCAGCAGTTTTAAGAAACTGTTAGTCTTTAAGGAAATGAGCTATATTGACAAGGGAAAACTCAGTTAGACATACAAATATTTGTTTTACTAGGATTGTTTGTTCACTCATTCATTCAACATTTATTTATGGAACATCTACTGTATAGTCTATGTCTCACTCTGCAACAGAACTAGGACTAGGATATCAGATGCTTTATCAGGATAGGTTTCAAACAGAATATTAACTAAAGGTTTTGTTGAATTCCATTACCTTTCAAATAGACTTAAATGGTAATTAATCGTGTGCTTTTCATGGAAAGTTGTTCAGACAGATTTTTGCTGGCTTTAATTTTATTCTTTTTAAGTAAAGCACAAAATGAAAAATAATGTCCCAAACCTACTTTCTTGGTTAACCTAATTTAGCCTATTTTCTATTTTTTAATGCTAGTTCATTTCTGTTTCATATTTCCAACTAAGTTATAATCTTCATTAGGACAGAAACATTCACATTATTATTTTTTTTTTATTCTTTTAATTGCCAGAGGGCACATGTGCTTGCCAGGCAGAGGCAGAGAGATAGAGGGGAGAAAACATCCTCGTCCCCAGTGGGTCCCACCTCCACTTCTCTATACTTTCGGGATTTGGGCCACACATGCACAGGCACTTATGTGGCTTTCAAGTTGCTGGGGCTGGGACTCAAAGCACAATCAGCCACTAGTCTAGGAGGCTGGTCGACCAAAATAAAGATACACAAAAGTATATTCATCACATGGAAGACCGTTGAAAGGTAGAGATATTTTCTTAGTGGGGATTGGAAATTACTATGCTCTACACTGGCCATAATTGTCATGTGGCTTTCTTTCTTTCTCTTGCTTTCTTTTTCTTCTTTCTTCCTGTCTTTTTTTCTTTCTCTCTTCCTTGTTTTCTTTCCTTTTCTCTCTCTCTTCCTTCTTTCTTTCTTTTTGTTTAAAGAGATTTTTGCTATAGGGCACGTGCGCTTGCCAGAGAGACAGAGAGAGAAAGACAGAAAGCAAGAAATCACTCCCCACGGGGAATGGCCACACTGCAATTCCTTCTCCTCCAGTCTCCTCTTGGGATTTTGGGCATGCATGCACACATGCTCAGCGTGGGTTTTGAGCCTCCAGGTCCAGACCTTGAACCGCAGTTGACTACGTGGGAGTCCAGTGATGTAACTATTACATCTGCTGGTCCTTGTCATGTGGCTTTCTATAAACTAAACTTTTTAAATGAAAATACAAGGAAAATCAAAGGAATATTAGATGTAAATCTTCCCTTCAAAAAATAACTTGATGTTCAATTATATTCATAACCATTATTATAAACAGCTTTTATAGACAGTAAGTTCTATGCACTTAATACATGTTATAATTGGCAAGAAGTTTTTTACTTTCTTATCTCATAATTAGTTTAAATAAAAGAAAACCTAAAACATAGTTCTTTCTCCTGTTCATTGACTATAAATTCATTTTGTCTTTCTAAAAAAAAATGTAAATTTAGGGCAAGACATTATTGCTTCTTGATCTAAATCAAACAAATAAATTTAAAAATGATATTTTCAGAATATAAATATCAATGGGCCAAAATAAAAATTATTTTTAATTAAAAAAGTAAATATATTGTTTTTTTTCCCCAGATATCTTTGTATTGTGACCAAAAATAACCTGAAATTTTGACTATTCTAGGTAAAACTTGCTAGGCACAAAATAATTTCCAGTAATTTAATAAATCCCAGCAGATACATGTATAAATATTACATACACATAAATACTTACATATTCATATATTGAATGTAAAATTATATAAACATATAAGGTACTAAACAAATATATGTAAACATACACATATATGAAATATGATATTTCTACTTGTATCTCGGCAAAGTATGTTAGTTTGGTGAATTCTGCTTATTCCTTCATGATTGTAATTGCTTTGTATAGTAGCTGTTTTAAGCAAACCAACATAAAATCGTAAGATATGTAAAAACGGAAATGGAAACTGATGAACTAACTAGTATAAGAGCTTTAAAATATAATTGCTTAGGGCTTGCAATAAGGCTAATAAGCATACAACTGAGGCATAAAAAAAAGTTTCTAGTAAGAAGTTCAGTGCATTTTTTCCTGAGGAAATACAAAGTTGATATATTTAGTCAAGGATATATAAATGTTACTCAAAAATATCCTAAAGTAGCTCTACAGTTGTTTCCTTCTTGATCTGTACCTCTCCTGATGAATTACATGTAAATAAACTTTGCCTTTTTTTAAAAATCAGCTCTTCTGTGGCAACTCATTCCACTGTTCTCAAATGCAAGCTGTAAACCTGACCTTTCTCATAGTGAGATCAGACTAACTCCATCTATTTTCCCGGGTCAGTAATAACCAATTGATGCAAGGTGACGCCCAGAGTTAAAGAGGACTAAACTTTGAAGTCAATCATATTTTTAATAAAACCAAAGATGTATAACACGGTAGTAGGATGTCCACGAAGTTTGTTCATTTAGAAAATTTCACATTGCATACATTTAACAGTGCATTTAATACCTAAGATAAAATTACAGAGAGAAAAAGCACTGCAAAAAGTTGGTTTTCTTTTCCCAGTAGATGCAAATAACGTCTAATGAAGCAGAGAAGCCCAGCAGTGGAATTTTGTAGTGTCCATTGCATGTTTGGATTGTGAACCGGCCATGTATGAATTCATCTGAAAGGGAAGCTTACCGCCAGCTGGTGTCAGAAATGGAATCATTATTAGGCATTGTGTAGTTGTCAAAAATAATAATAAGCTTTAAGCATGATTGACCTTGGCTAAATTTTAACTGGTTATTTAAAAAACAAAAATGCCAGAAAGTGATGTTACTATTTTTTAAAGGCCATACTGTCTTTAATACACAGCTCCAAGAAAACTGCAATTACAAATTATGTATTTGTTGTTGATACATTTCCAGCTTACATGGGAGTTTTGTAGCACAATAAAAACAAATAAAATAATTTTTGAAATAAATATTTTGAGAAATTTATTAAGTAGTTCTTAGGTCTCTTATAAAGAGTTTCATAATTTACAGATATATAGTCTGCTGTGTAAAAGACAACAGATTTAAAATAGAAAAACAATTTCAGCGCTAGTGGTAGCTCAGTTTTTAATACTTAAAAGGATACAATGATTTCACTGCAGGGAGTGAGGGAGTGTGATAACCTTTCCCTCCCAGAATTATGGTGTATGTAATGTGAAAGGGCCTTTCAAACCACATGTTAATGTCCTACTTTCATGTTATTTATTTCATTTAAAACAGTTGCTTATTAGCAAGTGTGAATAATACCCAGATGATAATCCCAGACTGTTTATCAATACGACCAAGGTAGTAAATGTATTCATTAGCACTTGGGAGATACAGTAACAGAGGCTTCTAAATAAATTTAATAGGTGACTTGATTAAAAACTTCTGAACAACGTAATTTAATTTTTTAGACAATAAAGGCCTCTTCAACTCTTATTAGTAATGTTGTGTTTTCCTAATAGAGGGAATCATTTTAAATAGAAATGGAGTCACATGAGTGGAGAACTATCAAAAACAGCAGAGAAATCAGTAGAAATGTCTCTTGAAAACTATTCTTGGATCCAGCAGGTGATGTGATGTCAAAGCGCTTGACTCCCACATGGTCAAGTGTGGTTTGAGTCCTGGACCTGGCGGCTTGAAACTCATGCGTGGGCATGTGTGGTCAAAATCCAGAGAGGGGAATGGAGGAGAAGATATTGTGGCATGGCCATCTGCCCTGGGGAGTGACTTCTCACTTTCTGTCTTTCTGTCTCTCTGATGAGCACATGTGCCTTATAGCAAAACAACTCCCCCAAATGAAGGAAAAAATTAAAACTATTCTGATCACTTAGATTTTATCATTATGGTCAAGATGACAGATTATTTTGTTCATACCATATATGAAATTATAAGATTAAATATGTTAAAGATCATGCCACATTATTCTATATCAAAGAAAACAACCTGGGACCAGCAGGTTGTATAGTGGTTAAGGTGCTGGACTCCCATAGAGCAGACCATGGTTTGAGTTCTGGACCCAGCGGCTTCAAACTCACACCAGGTGTGTGCGTGCAAGTGCCCAAAATCCCAACTGGAGAATGGAGAAGAAGGGATTGTGGCATGGTGAACATCCCTGGAGGGTGAATTTTCACATTCTCTTTCTCTGTCTCTCCAGTGAGCACATGCACCCCATAGCAAAAATATCTCTAGTAAAAAAAGGCAATGGCCTAATTAATTTTCTTACAACAGAAAAATTTAGCAATCCAGAAATACATAGAAAAATAAGTTGATCGCTGAGTTTTAAAAAATTGTTATATTGGGCCCAGCCAGTGGTGTGGTTTTTAAGGTGGCTGAATGCCATATGGCCAACTTTGAGGTTCAAGTCTGGGAACCACTGGCTTGAAAAACACACCAGGTGCAAGGACATGCATGCCCAGAATCCTGAGAGAATAGTGGAGACAGGACTGCGGCATGACCATCCCTGCTGGGAAGTGCTTTCTCACATTATCTCTCTCTCTCTCGCTCCTTCTCCCTCTCACACAGGTGTCCTACAGCAAATTAAAAAAAAAAAATATATATATATATATATATGTATATATATATATGTATATGTATAATATATATATGTATATATGTATATATGTATATATATATATATATGTATATGTATATATATATATACATATACATATATATATATATATATATATACATATATATATATATATAAAAAATAAATAACAAGAGTGAAATAACTATAGAAGACATTTAAATATTTTAGGGATATTTCTCCAGCTTCTACTTAGGCTAACACATATTAATCATCATGTTCAGAAAAATTCCCATTAAAATAAAAAATAATGAGTACTCATGTTGCATGGTTCAAGTATGCATGAATCGTGGTTAAAACAGAACCATCTACACCAAAAACTGCTTATAGTACTAAATTGAAACAACCCTATTTTTATATTTTATTTGTTAAAAAAAAATTGACTGCCACATTTTTAATACCAGATCTACATTTTTAAATTACATAAAAAGACAGCAGGTGTCGAGGTGTTTAAGGTGCTGGACTCTCATACATTGTTGACTATGGTTTAAGTTCCAGACCTGGCGACTTGCTTTCTCACTTTCTCTTTCTCTCTCTTTCTGGTGAGCACAATGTCCTACAGCAAATTTAAAAATAACAATAACGATAAATAAAATTAAATAAATAATTTTATTTATTTATTTATTTATTTTTATTTTATTATATTTTTAAAGGTTTTTGCTATAGGGCACATGTGTTCGCCAGAAAGACAGAGAGAGACAGAGAGATAGGAAGGGAGAAATCACCCCCCGGGGGGATGGCCACGCCGCAATCCCTTCTCCTCCATTCTCCTCTCGGGATCTTGGGCACACATGCACACATGCCCAGCGTGAGTTTAAGCCACTGGGTCTGAGACTCAAACCGCAGTCAACTACATGGGAGTCCAGTGACATAGCCATTACGCTAACTGTTGGTCCCAGTAATTTTTCAAACTATATATATATATTTTATTTTTAAAATTATTTTATTTATCTTTATGTATTTATTTTAATTTGACTAGAGAGGGACAGAAAGAGAAAGAGAGAGAGAGAGAGTTGGAAATCAAGCCTCCAGTCTGGGACTCAAACCACGGTCAGCCATGTGGGAGTACAGCACTCTTAACCACCACACCACCTGCCAGCCCCTAAAAATATTTTTTAAAGAAAATTTAGCTATAGGGTAGTGTACTTGCAGGAGAGACACAGAGAGACAAAAAGACAGAAGCAAGAAATCATCCTCTCAGGGGGGATGGCCACATCACAATCCCTTCACCATTCTCCTCTCGTGATTTTCGGCATGTACGCACACATGCTCAGCACTAGTTTTTCTTTTTAACATTTTATTATTCTTATTTATACGTTTAATAGCTATATATCATTTAGATTGTAAATAGACTACCCAGCATAATATATACCTCACTCCAGTCCAGTTGAGAATACTATACCCATCCTCATCAATAGATAATAAATCATATCAGTGTCCCACAAATGTCTTACCAATCTATTTTTTTCCCAAAATTTCCTTTCCTATGCTCTTCCCCTCCCACATACTTATTCCACTTTGTCTCTAGTCTCCATAACAATTTTAAATATTTTTATATCCTCCAGTCTTTCAGTCTCTACTATTGAGTGTAGACAGTCAGTATAGGTTATGTGGAGATATACAGTATCGCTCTTTCATAGCCTGACTTGCTTCACTCAGCAACAAATCTTCTATATTTCATCCTGACAGGAGTTAGGTGGTATCTCATTGTGGTTTTAATCTGCATCTCCCTTATGATGAGGGATGCTGAGCATGTTTTCATATGCTTTTTGGCTGTTCATGTGTCTTCCTTAGAGAGTTGTTTATTCAGCTCATTTCCCATCTTTTAATTGGGTTAATTATTTTCTTCCAGGTAAGCTACTTGAGTTTCCTGTGTATTTTGGTTATCAGTTCCTTAACTGAGGCACAGTTAATAAATATTCTCTCCCATCCTGAGCTCAGTTCATACTAATTACAGTGTCCTTTGCTGTGCAGAAACTTCTTAATCTGATGTATTCCCACCTGTCTATTTTGGGAATTATTGCTTGTGCTTTGGGGGTCTTGCTTAAGAAGTTTTTGCCTACTCCAATGTCTCCCAGAGTTTCTCCAGTGTTTTTCAGCAGAGTTTCCCGTGTTTTCTGGCAATAATTTTATGGTTTGTGGTCTTAGGTTTAGATCTTTGATCCCCTTTGAGTTGATTTTTGTTAATGTTGACATATAGGGGTTCAGATTCATCTTTCTGCAGGTGGATACCCAGTTTTTCCAGCACCATTTGCTAAAGAGGTTTTCCTTTTCTCACTGGATTGACTGGTACCCTTTCTCAAAGATAAGTTGGTTGTAGGTATAGGGTTTATTTCTGAGGTCATTACTCTGTTCCATTGGTCCTCATGTCTGTTTTTGTGTCAATACCATGCTGTTTTGATAATCACAGCTTTGTAATATATTTTAGGGTCAGGAAGTGAGAAGCCACCCACTTCACTCTTTTTGTGCAGGATGGCTTTAGCAATATAGGGTCTTTTATGATTCCAGACATATTCTATGATTGTTTTTTCTAGATCCATGAAGAATACCTCTTGTAATTTTATCAGGATTGTGTTGAACATGTAGATTACTTTGGATAGGATTGGCATTTTGATTACATTAATTCTCCCAGTCCAAGAACATGGGATGTCCTTCTACTTTTTTGTGTCCTTTTTGATCTCCTATTTAAGGTTTTCATAGTTTTTCTTACAGAGGTCTTTGACTTCTTTGGTTAGTTTTGTTGCTAAATTTCATACTTCTTTTTTTCTTTTTTTGAGATTTTTTTTTTTTTTTTTTTTTTTTTTCTCTATAGGGCGCGTGTGCTCGCCAGACAGACAGAGAGACAGAAAGCGAGAAATCACCCCCCAGGGGGGATGGCCATGCTGCAATCCCTTCTCCTCCATTCTCCTCTCAGGATCTTAGGCACACACGCACACGTGCCCGGCGTGAGTTTTAAGCCACCAGGTCTGGGGCGCAAACCACGGTCGACTACAAGGGAGTCCAGTGACATAGCCATTATGCTAACTGCTGGTCCCAATATCATACTTCTTGTGGCTATGGTAAATGGGATTACTTTCTTCAGTTCTGTCTCTTGTCTGCTTGCTGTTTGTATATAGAAATGCTATAGATTTTAGTAAGTTAATTTCGTATCCTGCCACTTGATTATATACATTTATTATTTTGAGAAGTTTTTTCATGGATACTATTGGGTCTTCTATGTATATCATCTTGCTCCAGCATGAGTTTTAAGTCACTGGGTCCAGGACTAGAACTGTGGTTGACTGTGTGGGAGTCCAGCAGCATGCCCATTTTGCCATCTGCTGGTCCTGATAATTATTTTTTTAAAAAGACAATTGAGGACCAGCAGGTGGCATGTAGGTTTATTGAAAGTGTTTAGGCCCACATCCTTATTTATTTATTTTTAAATTTTGTCTTTTCAATAAAGGCTGTAATCTGATTTTGAAAACTGTTGCCAAAATTGTTCTATAATAGGGTTTAAGTTCCTTTCTACAAAGTCTATGAAATGGACAAATTCTGAATCTTAAAGTAAATAGACACCATAATCTGGTGATATACACGTTTCCAAGTAGTTAAGCACTTTGAAAGAGCTTGCTTCTGTGGGATGTCATAACATAGAACTCCCTTGGATGGCATAGATCACAATGAAACACACCGTGACTCTTGCTCCTAAAATCAGCTAGTTCATACACATTGCTAACCCATTAAGACAGTGGTAGCTACTGCATATAAGCTTTTTTTTTTTTTTTTCTTTGAGAGGTTTTTGCTATAGGGCACTTGCACTCGCCAGAAAGACAGAGAGACAGAGAGAAACAGAGAGACATAAAGTGAAAAATCACCCCCCGGGGGGATGTCCTCACTGCAATCCCTTCTCCATTCTCCTCTTGGGATTCTGGGCACACATCCACATGCGCCCAGCATGAGTTTAAGGCACCGGATCTGGGACTCAAATTTTGGTCAACTTACATGGGAGTCCAGCAACATAGCCATGATGCCAACTGCTGGTCCCATATTAGCATTTTTTTAATGGCCAAGTACCAGTACCTCATTTATAGCTCCCCATTGAATAGTGATAATATCCTATTACCACAGATCAGAAAAAAATGAGGCTAAAGTTAAGTTGTTTGTCTGAATTTTCTCAAATGGTAAATGGCAGAACTGGGATTTGAACCCAGACCTGTCAGACTCTGGCCCCCACATTTTTCTGTGACTCCCTTTTCAGGTTATTGAGCTGTATGTGCAGTGAATGAATTTTATTACTCAATCAGCTGGCTGAAAATGAAGCAGATGATGATGGAGATAGTAATGTCTTTGTCTTGACTGGTATGCATGGTATTCCTTCTGGAAAAAGAAATGTACGCTGTAAAGATATATGTGATTCAATGTAATATAAACAAGATTATGATAATAATAAATAAAATTTTAAAAATGAAGCAAAGTATGTACAAGTTGGAAGAATGGCCTAACTCTTGTACATGACTGGGAATATACATTCCTAAACATCAAAATAATATCCTCCCTTTCTTAAGTAGGAAAGCTTATTAGGAATCCAAACTTTTTGATTCTTACAAAAGGTAATAACAAACAAGTAGTTGATTTGTGTTGCAAGTGCAGTCTTCTTCAAATTCAGATCATTACAGAGAAACAAGATCCCCTGAACTAAGAGATATGTGAGAAGGTGGGCACATTTCATGGGCTGAATGCTTGCTCTCTGATTTGGGAGCTCTCATGCTAGTTCCATTGTACAAATGCTGAGATTGTTTCAAGGAAATTTTTCCTGGAGATATACATTAGCATTGATGTATCACTGATTTTTTTTCAATAAAATTTGAATGATTCAAAAAAAAATACTCATGTTAGAAATACAATCCTTATCCATAGATATTATCTGTTTGCTTCTGTTTTTGTTTTGTTTTCTTTTCTTTGTGGAGTAAAACTGCTTATGACCAAAATTGTTTCATTGGTCACTGACTTTTACTTAGCTTAGAACATCATTTAAAATACTTTCAGAAACCTATTACATAAGGGGTTGTTATCCCCCTCTACTTTTTATCAGTGGCTGATTTTAATACTTTTAGAACTATTTCTCTAACTGTTGAAAGAGAGAAAGATTTATATCGAAGGATTACATTTGCTGTTCTTCCATATTCCCAAGGCCCATGATCATTAAATATATAGTGCAATGAATAACAGCATGAGCTAGAACCACTGTTACCACAGCAGGTTCAAGTCCTGACATCAACATTTGCTGTCAATGAAGCTTGGGGAAATTACTTAAATACTCAGAGCCTCCCACTCATGTAATGGTATGACCATTTCTAACTTTCATGGCTATTGTGGGGACTAAGTGAGATGATCTACATGAAGTGCCCTGCATAGGAGCTAACAGGGGCATCAATGACTAGCTATGGATTATTTTGAAGACAGGAGTTAATCTCGTGAAAGAGTATTGTAGTGGGACCAGCAGTTAGCGTAATGGCTATGTCTCTGGACTCCCACATAGCCGACTACGGTTCGCGTCCTGGACCCGGTGGCTTCAACTCACGCCGGGCGTGTGTGCGTGCGTGCCCAAGATCCCAAGAGGAGAATGGAGAAGGGATTGCAGTGTGGCCATCCCCCCTAGGGGGTGATTTATCGTTTTCTGTCTCTCTGTCTCTCTCTGTCTGTCTGGCGAGTGCACGCGCCCTATAGCAAAAACCTCTCCAAAAAAAAAAAAAAAAAAAGAGTATTGTAGTCAGGGTCAAGGGTTTGATTATCACGCTCACAAGTAATGAGTCAGTTTTCTAATTACTTTCAGGGCCAAGTTTTTTTTTTTTTTTTTTTGAGAGGTTTTTCGCTATAGGGCGCGTGTGCTCGCCAGACAGACAGAGAGAGACATAGAGACAGAAAGCGAGAAATCACCCCCCAGGGGAGATGGTCACGCCACAATCCCTTCTCCTCCATTCTCCTCTCGGGATCTTGGGCACGCACGCACACGCGCCCGGCGTGAGCTGTAAGCCACCGGGTCCGAGACGCGAACCGTGGTTGACTACATGGGAGTCCAGCGACATAGCCATTACGCTAACTGCTGGTTCCCCTCAGGGCCAAGTTTTTGAAATTCTTTCTTTAATTGTCTTAGAAAAGAACATTTTTGTTGAAATACTAGTGGACTGATTATAATAAATCTCTGAGCTATTATAGGGTCAAAGCTCTTTAATCCCTAGTCCATTGTGATTCCCCTTCTTCCACCACCTTTCGTCCTTTATCATTCTATATGCCTGTTTAAGAGTGTTAGAATATGATGGTAATTCCTCGCTGTAAAAAGAGGTATGTTTCAAGCTCAAAGAAACTTGGTCATGAATAAGTCTTTCACCTAGTGGGATAATATTAATGGCAATTGCTTATAGCAATTTGGCATATAAATAGCTCCAAGTAAAATGTATGGGTTAAAAAAAGGTTGACTTTCCAGAAAGGCAGGTTTGCTGTCATTGTTTATAATCTGATATGTGGAAACAGTTTCCCAGTCTTTCTTTCTTTCCTTTTTTTTTTTTTTTTTTTGTTTGTTTTTAAATGTGCTCACTGGAGAGAAGGAAAGTGAGAAATCACCCACCCCCAGGGGATAACCACACCATAATTTCTTCTCTTACGATTTTGGGCTCACATGCATATGTGCATATGTGCCCTGTGTCAAGCTGCCATTTCAAGACTTGAACCATTGTTGGCCATGTGGGAGTCCTAACCACTATGGTACCTCTTGGCCCCATTTGTGTGTGTGTGTGTGTGTGTGTGTGTGTGTGGTAATGTTTGCTCACTTGCCAGAGAGATGAGAGAGAGACAAAAGAAGGGAGAGAGGGAAAGCAAGAAAGACTCCTCCCCTGACTACCACCTCCCGGGCAGGGGAGATAACCACATCACAATCACTTCTCTATTTTTCAATCAAGATTTTGGGTACACACACACACACACACACACACACACACACATGCCTGGCATGTTTTCTAAACTGTTGGGTCTGGGACTTGAACCACTCATTTGGCCATGTGGGATCCAGCCGCCTTAACCAGCATGCCACCAGCAGTCTTCCATATTTTTAACAATGTACAGTGCTTATATCTTGCTCTTGATATTTTACTTAGCATTAAGGAAAATGTAAATGTAAATCTCTCTCTCTCTCTCTCTCTCTCTCTCTCTCTCTCTCTCACACACACACACACACACACACACACATTTTATGTACATATATATGTGCACAAACACATGCTATTTTCTGCTATACCTGAATATACCTAAATAATTTTTAAGGTATAAAGATAGAGATTGGGTCTGCACAATAATCAATTTTCATAAATCTTCCCTCGATGTGGTCTGGCTGTAATTTCCAGTACCTTAATGGTTCTGCTACTCCTAAATAGAAATGATCCTAGATACTCATAAGCATTAATTCCATTTATCTAGTAAACTTAGTAATGATGCTTCTAATCCAATTTAAAAACCATTAAAATGTACTGACTTTAAAAACCACTATAATTCACCTCATTTCTGCAAAGTTTAGTTTAGAAGAAAGCAGCTGTGCATTTGAACATCTGGAAATGACTTTTAATCACATTGTTCTCAAGTGAGCAAGGATGAGCTCTGCCTGCAATGCTATATGTCTATGTGACCACTCAAATGCTAGTCAACACCTGTGCCTTACATATAATTTCATTTTGGCTACATAATCTCCTCAAGCTATTAATCCAGACCTTATGTGAATCAGCTACTGCAAATTTGATCTGCGTATACTTTAATAACAAAAAAGGAAATTATTAGATATTTCATTACCTTTAAGTGATTTACTTATCTAAGAGGAGACAACAAATTTTATAGGTAGACATAGCTAATTCTGAAAGCTAAAAATATACAAATACTATTACATTCATATTTAATGACTGAGGCATTGAAAACTAAAACAAATTCCAGATATGAGGTGGCTTAACAGCTTATATTTTATCTAAGACCTATTTATTCAATAAAATCAGTTTGGTCTTGAACCAGACATTTTTAACTACTGATTACCAAGTTGATTATAGTCTTCTAGTAACAAATACTATTTACTAAATTGAATGTGTTGCCACTAAAATATGTCAATAGAAAAATGTTATCTTCCTATAAATATTCTGAACTGTATATTGCTTTTCCTTGTTGATTCATTTCTTGACAACTGAAGATGTTTCAGAAATAGCTAAATAATACTCCAGTAGGAATTGTCTGTGTATAAACCTTTTTGAATCCTGAGATACCTGAATGTATCTAAAATTGGTTGTTGGCAAAAAAAATAAAATAAAAATAATATATTTATTATTTTTTTCATAGAGACGAGCTCTAAGATTGGAGAGAAAACAACATCTAATCAGGCTACAAAACTATAGAATATGCAACGCCAGTATACACGTACCTACACTAGTAGAAAATTCACATCTGTACTACTATACTTCATGAGGAATGTTATGGAAAAGTTAAAAATGTAATGTTTTCAAAAAGCAAATGTGGAATGATACTCAATTAGAATTGGAATAAAGCCAATTCCACAAATTTCAGGACAACTGTTCTGTCATGTAAATATTTTGGACACATTATATATTAAATATTAATATATATTAATATATATATTAAACACAAAATATAGTTTAACACATCAGTATGAGGGGTCTTCAGAACATTCATGGAAAATGTGAATTATGAAAACAACTAGATATGAATTTTAAAAATTTTTTGCACCGAAACAAATTTACTTTAATTCCATTTTCCATGAAATTTTTCACATTCCCTCCCAAAATATGTATGTTCCATAATTTTCAGCAACTTGACCTTTCATACATAATGTTGATACTTTTCAGGAACGTGCCCAGGCTTAAATGCAAAACTGTGCTTGCTAAAGTTGAGTTAGCTTGATTATTACAATGCTATGTCCAACTGAATGAACCAACATACCCACACTGTAATTTAAAAAGAAAAATCACTACAGATAGAAGAACACTGCTTGTGCCAAAGAGACGTCATTGCAGACGCCCCAGCGAACGAGAATGAATGTGTTTTATTGCAATCTTTCTCTGAAAAAGTTATCTGTTTTTTAGTGAGGTGGGCTTCTGAAGGAAGACTGGGATTTAAGTAAGAGAAATGAACATGTGGGCCTGAAAGAGCATAAACCCAAGAGACTGAACCAGCACCATCCTTGTGCCACCACCTTCTCAGGAGCTCAAAGTGAAGGGTAAATGAAAACTGCTCTCAAAGCCTACTGCCTACCTTTCCAGTTTATTGTGTATGTATGAATAGCAACTTCTAATTAGCTGCTATAACAATATATGACGTCATTAATCTCAGTCTTATTTTCTGAAGTCCATATATGCCTCACGTTTATATAAACATTCCAATAAGATGATCAGTCCTTTCAGAATCCCACAGAAAGTGAAGTAGTTGGTAGTCACAGGAGAGAAATTATTTTAAATGTCCTTTTAGATATTCCCCTCTACAATTGGCAACCTCTCTGTAGTGGGGGCAAGGAGAGGTAAGAGCAGTCTGTTTGGTTCTTGTGGTACACATGAAGAGAGACACTGTGTGAGCTTTCAGGAGTTGCAAGGTGGAGACAATTGTACTTTTAGGAAATATTATTTCTTAATAAAATAATAGCACTCCAGATTTTTCAGAAATTATAACCATTAGTAACCAGTAGTAATCAAAGATCTAAAATCACTCTACAAACATGTAAGTGACCACTAATTCAGCGATTTAAGTTATTCAAGTGATCGGATTTAGTGTTATCTCTTATATCGATTCATATATTGATTAACTCTCAGTAAGAAACTCAAAATTTTGTTTATCCAGAGAAACATTAAATAACAATAGACTTAGAACCCTGCTACCAGACTTTCCAGTTAAATGGTTACAAGACAGTTGGATGTATAGACAGAAACACAAGTTGACAAACACACCTGAACACATAAACGGGATGAAATTCCAAAAATTCTGAAAGTTTTTAGTGAAAAACTTTGAGTACCCAAGAAGAGGACCCTTTGCTGATCTATTTGTTTGACTTTGAGAAATGAATACACAGCCAGACATAAATCATCATTGTTTAAATATATAACAGATCAGATTACTTGTAAAATGAACCCTACCATGTTTAAAAATGATATCAAATAGCAATATTTACTTTATGATAACTTAAAAATTAAGCCAATATAAAGAAATCGCAACAAGTGCAAATCATCCCTTCTTTTATTTTAAAAAGAATTAAAGTGAGTGAACTTCATTCTTTTTCTTTAATATTAGTTGTATTTAGTTCAAAACACAACATTTTAAAAAATGCTTATTGAATCTATATATAGTTAGATGTTGACTGCTTGGAAATATGACAGTTTTTTTAACTAATAAAAAAGTAAAATAGCACTAATAAGTCTGTGGAAAAAATCTTACAAATGCACTATATATTATAATACATTTTTGATGTTTAAAAATTTATTATATTAATGGAATGACATGATATCACTATCATCAGGTTTCACAAAAAGTATCACCTATTATTTTAACACATACTTTTTCTAAACCAACAAAGGTCTTCACGTGCTTCTCTTATCTAGTTTTGTTACTGCAAATTCAAGCTCATCCTGCCTATGCTAATCTTTTATGGTTGAAGTCACTGAAGTTGTGCCAAAATTCTATAATTATGTTCAATCTAATGTAACAATGCATTTTTCTCATCGCTGGAATGTAGACCATTTAGAACAAAGCACTTCATTTAAACGATGAAATGCTCACCTAAAATGCCCTATGTCAACATTTCTTGTATTAAAAAACTGTGGATAATATATATATTAGTGTTCAAGATTTCTTCTCAATACAGGATAAAAGTTGATAATTATTTAATATCTCTTTTAATTGAGGAAATAAAAGCATTTGATGTGTTTATTACGTAATTAAAACAACTAACAAACCTGTCACATTAAAATGGTACAGGCCCGGATTTTAAATTGACAATTACAAATAAATTCCATTTTTTCCAAAGACTGAAATTTCTACATAGTAAAATAACATATGTTTTACTATTTTCAAATAGTATGAAAATAAGATAAAATGAATTATCTAAACTATTCTTCACAAATAGAAAAAAATCAACGAAGTTTAAACATTTTTCTTATTAGAAGTAGTTACAATTCTGAATATTGTTTGTAAATGTTAACTCAATAAGAAAATACAATCAGTGCTTCAACATTTCTGGTTCCAAGGAAAATTAGCCAATAATTCTGCCAAAAAGCCTACTCTATCGAAACACTGTTATAATTTACTGCCATAGCCAAAAAAAGTAAATTTCCCAGCTATTTCTATAAAGAACATAATTTAAATTGTTTTCAGTACTTATTTGTTTTTACCTCAATTCAACATTACTTGTTCATAACTATTTCTGTAATTAAGTTTCTTCTGAACTCACAAACTAATATATCTGTGCAGGCTAATGTTCTGTATTTGGGGAACACTTCCTTTGCTCTGGCATCTAATTAACAACAACAACAACAAAATTCTACAATTTTCAGTTGAAACATTCCTCAGCAAATTTTAGAGAAATATGCTGCCAATTTCAAATGCTAAGTAAAATAATTGATCCAAATTAATAAAAAAATAGAAAGAGAACATGTATATGAGAACCAAAATTAAAATGAAGATAGAATTCAAAAATAAATTTTAAGCGAGAATTGTGCTGAACAGGACAAGCTATCGTATTTTTCCTGCACCTGTTCGATGATAGCAATAATCAAATGCTCTCTTTTTTATCCAATTTTTGAAATCTCTACCTATGTGAACTCTTTTGATTAAATAACAAAGATTTCACTAAATAAGAATTCACCTGTGAACTCAACTACAAAGAAAACTTATCCAGGTAAATTTTCATAAATAGCAATTTATAATTTCTATTCACTAAGTGTTGACTCAAATGATCGTTTCAAACACTCCATGACTCAGTTTAACTAACAGCAAGGTATATACTGTATCATAATTCAGTTTACAGTAACACAAATATGTACACCTAGATAGATCCGAAGGGAGTCAAGATTCATTTTCTAATGGAAAAATTTACTTAAAGTTACTTTTTACTTTTCTATGACCCAAATTAGCAACATTAAACACTGTGTAAAGGGAACATAAACATAGTGACAAATATATAATAAACATTTTCATTGCAGCAGCTTTAATTCAGGTTTATCAAAAAAATAATATACCTGATTTGCAAAATTTTAAAGAGAAATATGATTGTCTTTAAGTAAAAAATAAAGCCATGCTGTAGGTTACCATAGACTAACATATAAGGCAACATAGGATTAAACATAGTGATAACAGACTGTCTTAAAGAGAAAACAAAGTAACTGAGATTCTTTCTATATTTCTCCTTTGGATTCCTTTGCATTATACCTATGTTTAAAGTCTAAAGATACTGCTGGAAAATACCTATACAAAAATCTCAGGTTGTTAATATAAGATTACGATGGCATTCTTTGCAATTTATGAATTAAACTCGAAATGATATGTCTTCAATAGCATGTTGGTTCACAAGACAAAATTCAGTTACAGTAATACCAAAATTAATAACAGTTCTTAAAATTTGTGTGCCTTTGAGCTTTGAAATTTCTTTCATAAAAGAAATTACCTTTTTTATTGCAGAGCAACAATGGAATACAATTACTTCAAGTTATTCAGCTATGTTTATATACCAAGCATTTCTAGTAAAACATTTCTGAGAAAGAATATCAAGGTGTCAATAAGTTTTTAAATGATATCATAAATCTTGACTGTTTTTTAAACTGCCAAATATCACGACATTTTAACACAGACAAAAATCCCATTTTAAGCATGTTAAGTTTAATTGTGCGCACAAGGAAACTTCTAGAAAACTTTTGTTACTTACTGTTCACTGAGTATTACTTACAGAGATTAATAGTTTTAAGAATTCATCTGTTATTTATCCTGAAGTGTTTTGAAAAACCTTTTCGCACTGTATACTTCTCAATGAGATGATCACCCCTATTCTGGTCTGCTGAGAAAAACAAAAACCAGTAAATCTTCTTCTATAGATTGTCCTTGTTGTAAGGTATTTTAAGTGGCATCAGGCAAGGAGTTCGTAATAACAGCAGTAATATGCAAAAAAAAAAATAATGCTTGTTTAATATTTACTGTATAAAGTCATTTTGACATGCCTACACAACTGGTTGTGGCAGCTTTCAGACATGATTTCTAAAAAAAAAAAAAAAAAAAAAAAAAAAAAAAAAAAAAAAAAAAAAAAAAATTGCTTCAGGTCCTTTAGAGAAAGCTTGCCGCTGGGAAGTTGATTTTGGCCAAGTGCCAAAATCATGTGCAAAGGGGCCTCATTACGGATTCATGGCAGCCTTCAGCACTGACAAAAAATGTGACCCAACAGGCTAAATCAACGACTAAAATTAAAAAGTAAGAGACAAAGACAACTTACTTAATATTCCTTCCAAAGCTACATTAAACTTTTTTTGGTAATTAAACCCTTGTTAGTCTAATGCAGTGTTCCTCTGTCCTCAAATGATTGTACAATTACTCTTTAAAACTTGTCAATTTCCCTCCTAAATAACACTTTCTTTCTGTGGCAGTTTACAAAGATTTCGCTCTATAATAAAACTCTATGCTCACTGTAATCGGTTCAATAGCAGAACACAAGATCGTAAAAATGCAGACTACAGTATTCCTTTTAGATTTAAACAAACAAACAAAAAACAAGCAAACAATTATCGGTACACTTTAAACTTCCACCAAAGTGAATATGCATCTTCCAAACTCACCACGATTGCGATTAACCCTCCACACTGCCCAACTTTCCCCCCCAAAAGTAGATTGGATACATAGCCTTACCTAGATGTCCTCTGGCTTTGCTGCAGATCAAAAAGTTTCCTGCCTAAGCACACAGATATTCTTTCACAAACCATAAAGGCCCTTTTATGAGTCCAGCACTGTAACAGGCTGCCTTCCACCCCACGTTGAGAGCCACTGCGTCAGCTCTCAAGATAAAATACGTTGCTAATACACAATTAGTAAGAGAGGTTGTCTACTGGAGAATTTATCTTAACGAAAGTAGGAAAAAAGAAAAAGAAGCTTTTTTTTTTTTTTTTTTTTGAAATAGCAAAGAGGGTGCGGTCAGATGTTAGGTTTTGCCTGAGAAAAGGGCCCTACACTGCACTAGTACCTAAATACTAGCAGAAGCTGCCTGGGAAGGGAGCCAATGGAAGGACTTTGTTTGACCCAGCTGCCAATCTCCCCTGAAGCCCTGCGCCAGACTAAACACTCACACTATTTTAACTCAAATCAGGCTACAGCAGCTGTTTGCTTTCCGGCTCTGAGCTCTGCACCCACCATGGCCTGTGCAGTTCACCCGCGAGCTTTGCTAGCTGCCTGGCTGAATTCTGTTCCGGGTTGGGATTTGTCATTGGAGAACATATTTTAACCCTATTCCTCATAGTAAATGAGGATTCTTTGTTGTTCAACATGTGGATCTGGTCATTTGGGGTAAGTTCACAATCTTTTAAAAGAAGAGTGGTATTTTCTATCGTGGAGGAAATTTGGAATTTGAAGGTAATGACGCTTCTTACATTTCTTTGAAATTTGTAAAATCTTCTTGTTTTCAAATTAACACTTAAACACCTCCCCTGTGTAGTAATAAGAAGGTCCCTACAACATACCTCTAAGAACAAAGATGGTATCCATTCACCCCAACCCAAATCTCTTTTTGACACACCAAGATGGAAAGTCAACATCAAGAAACCAGAACTCACATTATTCTAGGAGTTAGAACTGACTCAATGCTCTGGAAAGTTGTCCAGAAGCAACACCTAAGCACACAAAAAGTTTGTTTTTCTTACATGAAACGGTACGAAGTGACTCAGTATAACTCTGCTACATTTCGAAGCTTATTGATTTATTAGTCTAAGTGTAAAAATCACATTCCAAATTGTAGAACACTAAATCTTGTTCGCTGCAGCCTAGTAAAAAAAAAAGAGAAAAAAAAAAGAAAAGAAAGGAAGAAGAACGAAAGAAAGAGGGAAGAAAGAAAGAGAGTAGAGAGAACTTTATCTGGGGAAGTAGAATTTAAATAATCAAAATCATTTGACTGCAGTGAGTCCCAATTATTAAGATCTACTGCATACTCAATAGGAGCTAAAAATTGGATCTGTGGGGAAAATAAATCAGTAAGTCATTGAACATGTGGGGGTGACGAAGGTAATAACGTACTATAACCAAGTTCTTTTTACTCGTCACCAAATTCTTGGTTACTCGACAATCATGTTGAGAGAAGTCAACCACTCTTTACAGGAATTGCAGTTTATTTGTTCTAAGGCAAAAAGACGACCCTTCATTTAAGGCAGATAGGAGATAAGACTTTTTTTTTTTTTTAAGTGTAACTGTTTTGGATGTGACTGTGATGGTTCACACTACAGTCAAAAGTCGAGCAAAAAATTAAATGTTTCTGAAATATTCTAAAAGTATGTCCATATATTTGTTCAGAAAGTGGTTTCTATTGCTTTAAGCAGAGTTTATTTTATTTCATGCTTGCCCCTAATTATAAATTTATTTTCTTACCTTAGAAAGTAGAGATCTAAATCATAAAAATTGTAACTTTCTAAGAGAATGTTGCTTCCTCAGATAGGAAGTGGCAAAGATGATATAAAAAGGTTGAACTATTGGGTTTATGAGTGTACTTAAACGAAAGATCCAATTCATTAAAAGTGCATGTCATGATAGTATTGCATAGCAGGTCAGTTACCATACTTATTCTGAAAGCGATATATGAGTTTATATTATCCTAGAAGTTTCCATGGGAGTTTCCTCCATATGTAGCTTGATGCTTAGAATTATTATGAAATCAAATACTGAGTCGCCAGAAAAGTCATGACATATTTTCCTACATCTTTCTTTAAAAAAAAAAAAAAATGTGTCATGGCTTTTCTGATAACCTAATAAAATGCTGAAAAATTTTCTTTTCCTTTACATCTCCCCATCTAACAAAATATTCAATGTTTCTCAGAATGGTCTTTTACAACCTACCAAATAATCACCTGCTATTATATTACTACATGTATCTCTGTATTGGCTTTAAAATGGTGGCCCTGTTGGGACCAGCAGTTAGCGTAATGGCTATGTCACTGGACTCCCATGTAATCGACTGCAGTTCGAGTCCCGGACCCGGTGGCTTAAACGCAAGCCAGGCACATGTGCATATGTGCCCAAGATCCTGAGAGGAGAATGGAGGAGAAGGGATTTCAGCGTGGCCATCCCCCCTGGAGGGTGATTTCTTGCTTTCTGTATCTCTGTCTCTCTCATTCTGGTGAGCGCATGCACCCTGTAGCAAAAAACTCTCCCAAAAAAAAGAAAAAAAAATGGTGGCCCTGTAGCAACTCCTATTAATCTCAGTAATTGCTCTCTTACCCTGCTTTCTTGTCTTGTACTTTTCAATATAGAATAGCAGTTAGTTCATATCATAAATATTTGGGGCTGAATTTTGTTTCCACAAAATTCAAATGTGTACATCCTAACTGCTGGGATCTAAGAATGAGACTGTGTGTGGATTCAAAGTCTTTTGAGGTATAGTTAGTTATGTTATATAAGAGTATCAGTGTGGTCCCAATCCAACATGACTGACTGGTGATTAGGGCACAGATACTAAAGAGGGATTGAGTGAAGGCCATGAAGAAGATGGCTGTCTATAAAGCAAGAAGAATTTAGATAAAACCGATCCTGCTGACACCTTCCTCTTGGAATTCTATCCTGTGCAATTGTGAAAATATGACTATCTGTCTTTTAAGTAACCCAGTCTGTGGCATTTGTTATTTGTAGGAAACAAACACAATCTCCGAATAAAGAAGTGAAGAATTGTTCTACTATTGGAATGTAAACTACCTATCTTCCAGTGTTTTTGTACTCAAGTGTTTTTGTCCATGAGAACATGTAATTTGTAGAGGAAGTGTACTTTATTCACATTTTCTAGAAAAGAGAAAAAAAGGGTGAATGCAAGAGTTTTATATAAATGGTATAACAAAATATTAAGAATGAAGGAAAATATACCAGCTCTTATTTGTCTATGAAAAATCTTATTTTCACATTTTGAACAGAAATACTGTTACTCAACTCACTTAGAAATAGGAAAATAGTATGTGCACAGATAATATGCACAGACTTTAAAAATGGTTATGGAATAAACAGGTGCCTAGCTTTTCCTTTAAGATAATCAAAACTAAAGTGTACAACTTGGATTTGGAAGGCAGTTTCGACACATAGACACCTTATAATCAGATCTGATGCTGGAAACTAACGTCATCTCAAGAATTGGAAACAAAAGAGGTTAGTGCTATAAGTGGAGAATTTCAATAAGCAACAGGAAGAGACCCTAAAGGAAGAAATGCAAATCCTTTCTTGCAAGGAAGTCTAGCTAAAGGTAAATGAAGTAAGAAGAAAGGTAATAAAAGATAAAAACAAAATTAGAAGAATAATCAGTATATTCCCAAAGAAAGGCATATTTGCCCAGATAGGTGAGGGATTGACACTTCACTTAAATGATATTGGAGAAAGCAAGAAAGTGATGAAAAATCAATTCGAGTAGGTATATTTTGCTGTTTGTAGTGGGCCGATTTCTAAGATGGCCGTCAAGAGACCCGTTCTTTGGTGGCCACTTGCATAATACTTCCCTAAGTGACTGGTAGATTGTGAATATAATGAGATAGTTGTTATGTTGTTAAAGAGCCAGTGAGATTTGTATAAAAAGTGAGTAGAGTGAGATGGAGGAGAAGAAGCCAATATTAAACTTATATACCTGTCCGGAAAGGTAAAGAAAAGATGATTGACCACTGCAGTAAGACATTGTTCACCTAGCAACAGCTTCCATCAGCCCACATGTAGATGTGAGTACTCATTCATTCATCCTTTGTTATATCCATCCTCTCAATATTCCATTTAATGCTGAGTTTGGATGGTACACTGGCCAAGTTCTGTGTAATATAAAGAAGACTGCCCTAATCTCATGCTGCTAATAAGCTAGCTTAAAGCAAACAGCCCATGCTTAAGAAGCTTAATTTTTCAAATACTACAAAATGATGAAATGATAATGCTCAGTTTTTCTACAAATGTGATAGAATATTATGACAATATTGATAATTATCACATATCTAAATACTTATAAGTTACTGTGAAAGGCACTATAATGAAAAAAATATCATCATTTGGTCACCCTACAATTAAATGATGCTATTGTCTTACAGTGCCTAAATATAGCATTACTTATGTGAAATCCTGATTGCTAACTTATTTTCTCATTTTATAAATATATTTCTTATTAGTCCCCCTGTTAATTAAGACCAAAGGACAATATGTATTTTGAAATAATAACATTGAAAAACATAATTCAAGACATAGTTGCTATGCATAAAACCCCACTATCACATCAATGTAAATTGTTAACTACACTACAATGGCTTTCACTTTTAGCAAGATATACTAATAATGTCTTCCTTTGAGCTTTTTTAATGAGAGTACTCATAAAGCATGAGAAAGAATGTCAAATAAATGTTAAATGTAAATTGAATGTGATTATGGAATAACTCACATTATTATAACAGAAATAATTTTAAGTGACTAAGTAAATATTTCCCATCAAAATGATACACACATACCAAAGACTTAAAATAAAACATAATACAAAATACAGTTGTCAAAATACAAATTTGGGGACCAGCAGATGGCATAAGGGTTATATTACTGGACTCCCATGCAGTCGATCACAGTTCAAGTCATGAACCCAGTGACTTAAAACTCACACCGGGCACATGTGCATGTGTGCCCAAGATCCCAAGAGGAGAATGGAGGGGAAGGGATTGTGGTGTGGCCATACTCCTTGGGGGGTGATTTCTCACTTTCTGTCTCTCCGTCACTCCAGCAAGCAAATGTGCCCTATAGCAAAAATATCTCATAAAAAGAAATACAAAGCTGTTCCGTTTTTAACTTCTTAACTGGGCCAGCAAATAGAAGTATACATAGACACATTGAAACAAACAAACATTACACTGAAGTACTGCAAAGAAAATATCTACTATTTTATTAATCTGATTTAAATTTCAAAAACGACTTCACTTCCTCAGGATTTTATTTTAACCATTCCCTATTTCAATTCATTTTCTAGATCAATAAATCTGCTTATTGTGGGTACCTCCAGAGGCACTTTTATATTTTATTAAATACATTGTATGGTTTTACAAGGATTTGAAAAATATAAACATACACAAGAGAAATAAAGGAAGAATTAATAATTAATAATCTTTCCCAAACCACCAGATTTAAGTGGTTTCACAGGTCAATTGTACCACAGACTTAAAGTAGAAATTATATTAATTCTCCACAATGGTGTCCAAAAATATAAACACAGAGAAACACTTGCTACCTAACTCATTCGATGAGGCAAACATTATTCTAATGGTAAAACTTGATAGGTATTTTACAAAAAAGTAAGTTTATAGACCTATCTATTGTAAAGGGAGACACATTCAATAATGTATAAAAGGAATTTATATACCACAACTGAATGACATTTACTCCATGTATGCAAGCCTTGCTCAACAATTTTAATTCAATCAAGACAAGAGGATTTAAAAAAGTTGCCAAAAATGGAAATAATGAATGAGCTTATTTTAGCACAAAAATTTTTGAAATCCATGCATAGTTTTTCGTGATATATATTTCCACGAATTTATGAAGTTTCTGCATATCATCTACTGTATCAATAGATTATAAAAAGAGAAATACTATGATAATATCAGTTCACACAGGGACATAACATTTGACAAAATCCAACAATTAGTCATGATAAAAACCCTCAGGAAACTAGGAAAAGAGGGAATTTCTTCATATTAATGAAGAACATCTACACCAATCCTCTAGTTTATGTTATACCTAGTAGCAAGAAGTTAGAAACATTCTCCCTAGGATCAAGAAAGTATAGGCAGGATGTTCTTGGTCACCACTCCTATCAATATTATACAAGGAATCCTAGTTAGTGCAATAAAACAAGAAAATGAAATATGTGTTTAAAAGGATGATATGAAACTTTTCTGTCACAGATGTTGTAATTGTCTACATAGAAAATTCCAAAGAATTTACAAAAACAAAAAGCAGGTTTAGCAAGTTTCTAGGATACAAGTCAATATTAAAAAGTTGATTGTTTTTCTTTTTATCAGCAATAAGCATTTGGATTTTGAAACTTTTAAAATATCATTTATAACAGTATCTAAAAATGAACTATTAGGTGTAAATATATATATACAGTGTGTATATGTTGAAAACAATAAAGTACTGATACAAAATAAGTCAATAAAGCTCCAAGTAAATCTATGTCCTTTCTCTGTTAGCTGATAGGACCCAAAAGCATCAACACTACAGTAGAAATGATCATACTTAGCACCTAGATCTTGATTTCTAATTCCATTATCCAATGAAAGGAAGTAGGGCTTCTTAAAGAAATGCTTGATTCAGGGACCTTATATGAAATATACAAAATGAGTATAGAGAATCTTGTAATGCCTAAAAGTAAGTGATAAAAGTGAAAACAAGAATACAAGGGGACTTCAAAAAGTTCAGGGAAAAGTGGAATTTAAGTACAAGTTTATTTTGGTGCAATAATTTTTTTTGAAATCCAAGCATAGTTTTTCCATAACATGCATTTTCCATGAACTTTTTGAAGACTTCTAAAATTAACAAAGGTGAGATATATCAAGTGGATACAGGAAAATACTACAAGTGGTCCCCCTAGCCAAATCTGGAACAATCTGAATAACAAAATAAATAGTGTAGTAATTGATAATAACCCAAAGTACAAAATAAATATCCAGATGTTCACACCAAAGTAAATGATCATATAGATAAAAACATGTAGAGAATGGAAGAATATTCTATTAAGCAAAATTCAGCATAATTTATGTACATAATTCACTCCTAAAAAGGTAGAGCATTACTTCCCACTCTTTAAGTGTGAGTTGAATCTAGTGAATCCCTTACAAAGAGGACTACATTGAAAGGAAAGAAAATGAGTAACTTAAGAGTGTGATGAACACTTCCACAAGATGACCAGTGTACAAATGTGGATAAGTTGTTTTATTGTTTTTTTTTTTTGTTTGTTTACAGAGATTTTTGCTATAGGGTACATGTGCTCACCAGAGACAAAGAGAGAAAAATAAAAAAGTGAGAAATCATCCTCTAGGGGAATAGCCACACCACAATCTCTTCTCCTTCATTCTCCTCTCAGGATTTTGGGCATGCATACATATTTGCCCAGCATGAGTTTCAAGCCACTGGGTCCAGAACTTGAACCACAGTCAGCTATGTGGGAGCCCAACAGCTTTACCTATACATTACCTGCTAGTTCCGGTGATCAGTTATTTTGATAATATTAATTTTTGATATTTTCTTATGTGAATAGCAAGTTACCATTGTGATCTTCCTCTCAAAAATGCGAAACTCCAGGGAACCAGCAGTTAGCGTAATGGCTATGTCACTGGACTCCCACATAGTCAACCGCGGTTCTTGTCCCGGACCCGGTGGCTTAAAACTCACGCTGGGCGCGTGTGCGTGCGTGCCCAAGATCCCGAGAGGAGAATGGAGGAGAAGGGATTGCGGCGTGACCATCCCCCCTGGGGGGTGATTTCTCGCTCTCTGTCTCTATGTCTCTCTCTATCTGTCTGGCGAGTGCATGTGCCCTATAGCGAAAACCTCTCCAAAAAAAAAAAAAAAAATGCGAAACTCCTGTCTAACCTGAGAAAAACATCAGACAACTTCCAATTGAGGCATATTCCACAGAATGATTTATCAGTAAATCTCAAAATTAGGACATTAGAAACAAGGAATGTCTGAGAAACTGTCACATTTGAAAATATGTAAAGAGACATGACTACTAAGTGGAATGTGGTATCTTACAAGATCCTAGGACAAAGGGAAAAACAGAGAAAATCTGAATAAAGTATAGACTTCAGTATATAGTGATGAATCAGTTGTGTTTCATTCATTGTAATAAATATGTCATATGCATGCAATGATAAACTCAGTGTGAGGTGTACAGGAACTCTTTGCAGTATCTTTAAATAATTCTGTAAATATAAAATTGTATTGAAATTAAGTTTATGAAAACATATACAAGAAAAATATTTAAAAAAGAAAAAAAATATCTAAACACTTCATGGGTATTGTGGCCAAATATTTTCTTAAGTGTTGAAGTAATGTCCAGAAGGTGATTCCTAAGAAACATTTACTAAAGTAATAAAATCATTCTCTTGGTTTCAACAACACTGTTTCGCTTGTTTTGTCTTAGTTTTGTTTATTTATTCTCATATCTCTGATTTTTCCTTCTATTTGTGTGTTCATGTGTGTGCTAGAGGGCACATGTATGTGCCACAGAGAGAGAGAGAGAGAGGAAAGAAGAAAGCTCCCTCCATGGAGAATGGTTATAGCTACTCCCTTCTTCTCCATCTTTCCCTCTCTTGGGGATTTTGGACATGCATGAACATCCACCTTCATTTTTCTCAAGCTACCAGGTCCAGGACTCAAACTACACAGTTGCCCATATGGGACATGGCTACCTTAACCACCAGGCCATGGAACCAGACTTTTCCATTTTTTGAAATGTGAGTGTTGCTCAAGGTTTTCTCCTTAGCTTCTTTTTGTTATTGTTGTTTTGTTTTCTCACTACATTTTCCTTGGAAATCCCATTGACTTATTTTTCTCTTTATTCATGATAGAGCACATGTGCACATAAGTGAGAGAAAGGGAGAGGAGCACTGTCCATAGAATTTGGTTGAACTATGTTGCCCTCCTGTGTCCTATAGCTGCTTGTATCTTAGACACTCACATGGGTGTTTGGTGTGTTTCAGGCTAGCCAGCCCAGGGTTTGAACTGCAGTGGCCATGTGGGAATCAGGTTCTCTTGAGCAGTGCCATGGTTCCAGGCCAAATCTCCCATACAATTTGATAACCTCTAAATCTTCAACATAGACACCTCTAAAGTCCCTGAGATGTCATTTTCCAAGTACCCACAGGTACTCTATCTGCTTAATAAAACCTAACTCATTTGTTTCCTCTTGTTGACTCCTACTCTATTTAGAAGTCACCTATTCTCCATGAATAGCTGGATGCAGAAGAGAACTAAAAAACTTCAACATTTTCTGAGAAAAACACTGGAACACAGGACCAGCAGATGGCATAATGGTTACGTTGCTGCAATCCTACATGGTTGACCATGGTCCATGGTTCAAGCCCTGGAACTAATGGCTTGAAGCTCACCCTAGGCACATGAATATGTGCCCGAAATTCTGAGAAGAGATTGGAGCAAAGCGATTGCAGAGTGGCCATACACCCTGCGGGGTGTGTGTGGGGGGGTGATTTCTTGCTTTCTGTCTCTCTGTCTTTCTGGAGAGTGCATGTACCCTATAGCAAAAAATCTCTCAATAAAAAAAAGAAAGAAAAGAAAAAAGAAAAAAAAAAGAAAAGAAAAGAAAAGAAAAGAAAAGAAAAGGAAAAGAAAAGAAGAGAAGAGAAGAGAAAAGAAAAGAAAAGAAAAGAAAAGAAAAGAAAAGAAAAGAAAGGAAAAGAAAAAAAAAGAAAAGAAAAGAAGAAAGAAAGAAGGAAGGAAGGAAGGGAGGAAGGAAAGACAGACAAACAAAGAAACACTGTGACAAGTGGAAAAACATGGAATACAAATAAGTAATTAATGACTTTCCAATCAAAATATTAAAACTTCTGGTGAAACTTGAAGATAATGGTAACACTTATTGAAATGGAGAGTGGGTTCATTCTGGAAGAAGGCATCAGTGGCAGACTGCCATTTTCATCTGGACTAACCTTTCACCATAGCATTTCGCACACTGTGAAATATCTCACACTTGAGGTTAATAATCTTCAGAAATCTAAAATACTCAATTGCAGGAATAAAAAGCTCACTACAGTTCTGATACAACTAACCTATATTTCAGAAGTCCCTGTGAAACATAAAGAATGAAATGCTAATGATGTTATAGGGTTAAAATCTTAAGTCTGTTAAAAATATCCTTAGCCTGGGCCAGCAGGTGATCTCGTGGTTGAGGCACTGGAATCCTACATGCGTGGTTTGAGTTGCAGACCCAGTAGCTTAAAAAGTCATGCCAGGTGTGTGTGCATCCTTGTCCACAACCCAAGTGGAAATGCAGGAGAACAGATTGAAGCATGGTCATTCCCCCAGGGGTTGATTTTGCACTCTCCCTCTCATTGTCTCTCTCTTTGTCTCCTTCTCTTTCTCTCTCTCTCTCCCCCTCCCTCTCTCTCTCTTTCCTCTCTCTCACCAGTAAATGAATGCATCTTATGGCAAAAACCTAAAAAAAAAAAAAAAAAAAAAAAAAGGTTAGCCTTCTCTGTTGAAAAAAGTTCTGTAATTTTTGCTTTATTAAAAACATTAGCCTTTTGGAGCATAGACCTACAATATAAAGAACTCTGGAATCTAAGGAAAACTAGTCTGAACAGAAATGCAGGGATAAATATGTAGCTTTCATTGTCCTGTCAGAGACTGTGGTACCTTTAATCTTGCAAATATCACTGTGATTAAAGGTAACAAGAGCAGATATCAATAACATACAGTGCCACTAGGGACCTTAGCCAAAGTGCAAAGTATGCTGTTTGTCTTGGGAAATGTCCCACCCCCTGGCATCCAGTCCCCATGCTGCCCTGTGGCTATCCCAGGCTCTCCTAACTCACTAAATATCTGCATTCCCTGCATCTCACTGACAGCCTGAAGCTTTCAATCAAACTTCCTGTAAATTCCACTGTTCAAACAAAACTCCAGTTTCCTCAGGGTGGCTAATTTTGGCAGGCCCTATACAAAATCTTAATCTGATGATCTGATTATCTTAATTCCAAGTAAGTTGTAAGTGGCTAATAGCCTAAATTTCTGACAGGAGCTGTGCATTTGACAATCTAACTTGTGGACTACACAAAGGAGATGCGTTGATATGAAAAGCTGTGTACCCATTGTTTATTTTCAAATTTATCCCATTTCCCCTCCTTTATTCATTCTCTTCTTCTTTCCTTCTTTCCATTTTTTCTCCCTTCCTTTCATTCTCTTGCTCTCTTTCTCTTTTATCTCTCTCTCTCTCCTCCTCCCTCTCACAACTGGGTCAGGAATGCTATACTCTACATTCACATGTTACTTATCTCTAAATTGGTTTCTTGTAGGAATGGAACTAAAGCAATTGATGTCTTTTCCAAAGCAAATACAACCTAAACTCATTGATATTAGCAGTATCTATACTTTTTTTTAAGAATTATTTTTTATTTTATTTTATTTATTAATATTATTTTTGATACATTTTTGCCATAGGGCGCTCACCAGAAAGACAGAGAGAGACAGAGATATAGAAAGTGAGAAATAACCCTCCAGGGTGGATGGCCACACCACAATGCCTTCTCCATTCTCCTGTCGGGATCTTGGGCACGCATGCACATGCGCCCGGCGTGAGTTTAAGCCACGGGATCCAGAACTTGAACCACGGTCAGCTACATGGCAGTTCAGCGACATAGCCATTACACTAACTGCTGGTCCCAATATTATGTTTTAATTTGACCATAGAGGGAGAGAGAGAGGGAAAGAGAGAAGGCAAGCCACCATGGTCTAAGACCAGAAGTGCTGTCACCCAGTTGGGAGTCCAGCACCTCAACCACCACTCCACCTGCTGGCCCCTCTAATCCTCTTTAACATTCCTCTTTGTTCATGACTGCTTTAAACCTGCAATGAGGGGGGAAAAAGGATTCAACTAAGATCAGGATTTTATATTTTCCCCTTCTGTTAGTAATCTATCACTAATTTAAGTTGTTAATAGTGCATTTGGAAGCATCACAATCAGCTGCTACTTTTTGTTTGTTAATTCACTTAGCCTGCTACAAATAGCAACTATTTATTGGAATGTTTTTCTCAGAAATTATTGCCATCTCTTATAAGTAATCACTGATATTTGCATCAGGTCATCGATGCAGAGCACATCAATCTATATCAAATATTTATTGTTACTAATTGTCCCTTTACAATACTAATTTTAAAAGATACCATGATTTATGTTCTTTTACTTTTTTGCTAAAGGGCACATGTATTCAGACATCTATATCTATCTATCATCTTCTATCATCTATCTATCCTATCTATATCTATCTATCTATCTGTCTATCTATCTATCTATCTATCTATCTATCTATATCTACAGAGAGAGAGAGAGAGTGAGAATGCACTCTGTATGGGGGATGGTCATACCACAATCCCTTCTCCTCTCTCTCTTATGTTTATCTACAAAACAATCAAAGTTTATATTTATTTCATGTTTTCCTGTGATAAGAACTAGTCTAAGTACTTGAATATTGTAATTTCTTCAATCTTCAAAACAAACTAGGTATTGAATATTTCTATATACTTGCCGTTAGCGTATTTGAAACTAAGACTTGGAGAATTTAAGGAACTTGCCTGGGATGACACAATCACTAAAAACCACTTCATGAGCACAGTAAGGAATATGTACCAATTATTCCTCCAGGAACATATACTCATAAGTATGATTGCACCATTTAAAAACAAGTAAGTCATATATAACTATTGACACTGTTTTATGCTCAGTCCCCACTACATGTGGGATCAGCAAGTGAAAGTTAGACTAATGTTCAAAGATTGCTAGGCATGAAAATAACTTAGATTAACCTGGAAGAAAGTTGGAGAATGAGAAAGTATATCTCAGAAGAACAATAAGAAGCAATATTACTTCAAGATCACTTGTGTAGGGGTGATCCAGAGTAGAGAGGTGCTTGGCCTAGCTTGTGAACAACACCACTGGAGGTAAGATGGTGAACTGACTATAGAAAGACATGGAAAATAATCTCTCCAAGAATCCTGACCTACAGGTGAGAGAGAAAATGAGTTATCCTAATTGCTTATGAAATAAGAGGAAAGAAATATAATGCAGAGTTTAATCAGAATAAAGTTTTATTTTAATCTTAGAATATAGTTCCAACTCAATATTATTTTATTTATTTCTATTGGATAATTGTTTGACTCTCTCCAATAAAAATCGCTGTGAAGAATGCTACCGTATAGGGAAATATAAAAGAGAAATATGTGAATATTTGTTTAACAAATATTACAGCATACTGTCTTAAAGAGTAATACTTTCCTGTGGTTAAAAACAATCTAGTAATACTGACATATATCAGACATAAGTAATGATGCTTTTTCTATTTTCCTCTTCCATTTGCTTCTTAGATAAAGCTCCTCGCCTGGCTGCATGTTCAGGAAATTTTTATTGTATGAAAAAACATATACTAATTTGTACTGTTTGATGTGAAAGAGACAGACATTATCTTTCCACATATGTGTATATGTTGTTTAAATGGATTGATATAGTTCTTTCTCTTGCAGCCAGCAGGTAGTATGGTGGTTAAGGGGCTAGGCTCCCATGTGGCTGACTATAGTTCAAGTCCCAGACCTGGTGGCTTGCTTTCTCACTTTCCAACTCTTTCTCTCTTTCTCTGTTTCTTTCTGGTGAGCTCAAATGCCCCATAGCAAAATTTAAAAATAAATAAATAAAATAATTCCTTTTACAAAAAGTTTCTTACCATATGTATTATGTTGTAAACTTGATTTTTTTTTTCAAAATACATTATGGAAAATTTTTCAAGTCAGGACATATAGTCTTCTTACACTTTTAAGATCCTTAATTCATATTCCATAGAATGGTGTCACATAAGTTATTTAACTATTCTATAATACTTTTCTCCCCTCAAGATAAAAATTATATATATATATATATATATATATATATATATATATAATCTTGTATAATTAGGGACTGAATTTTCTGCTCATTAGCACTTCTATTTAATTTTCCTCAAAAGTCAAGCTATATCTAGTGTGTTTAATCATGGGAATGCTGTGTATTTGTTCTCTGCTATCTGGCAGAAATAAGATATTGAGGGCTTGAAAAGGGTGCTTTATGCAATTACTTCTCATACATTTCACACTGTATATTTTGAAGGGTAAAAAAGTAGATCTGAAGCCAAATGGCTTAGTTTAAAATACCCTGTGGACCATAGTTAAGTATGTAAAAGTTTAATAAACTTAAATTTCCAGTTACTCTGGCCAAAAGTTTATGTGCAAGAAATATCAACTGACCATCTTTAAAGAAAACTGTAGACATTGGGATAGGTGGCTAGGCAGAACATTCCCCTGAGGACTCTAGGCAGAAACAGGACTTACTGAAGGCAGCAGAATGAGTGGGACCCTCTGTATCACAGCAGCCACATTTTCAGCTCTTTCTCATCCTCCTCAGTACTAGAGAGACCCCTGTGTACACAGAAATTTTGCAGCTGGGGAGGAGAGACAGCATCTGGCTGAGAAACAATTCCTTAGCTCAGAATAACTTTTGGCTTCTGCAATAATCTTCTTACATTTCAGCTTTTTCTTCTGGAAAAGAGATTGACTAAGAGAAGGGAAAGTATTACAAAAATAAGCCATGAGTAAAGCTAATAGGCTTGAGACATCTTTGTGTGTGGGGGGGGGGAATGTATTCACTATCAGCTAGAGACGTGGGCTGTTACAAAAAGCTTTCTGGGCTTTTCAGAAACTAGCATTACACCCTTCTCTGCCAACAGAAGAAATTGCCAAAAGACCTGGACCTTTTTTTATATCTCGCACAGTTAATAAAAAATAATAAAATTAGTGATCAGTTGATTTAGACATAGACTACCTGAGAATATTTGTTAATAGACTTATTAATAAACGAATTTAAATAATATTTAGACATTATTGGTATTTATTTTCCTGCCACCTTGTTTTACTCTTTAATCCAAATTTTACTTTAAGATCAATCACATGAAAACATACGGTCTGGTTCTCTCACACTGTTTAGATGCTATATAGTATTCTATTCTACAGTGTACAATAATTTAATGATTTTTTCCCATACTGCTAAACAAGTGCAGTATTTTATTTATTAATATCATATTTTACATAAAGTCCCCATCATTACTTATATAATATATATATATGTGTGTATATATATATATATATATATATATTCGAACAGAGACCTTTACACTTTTTTGTGTGTCAAATGTTTCTTCCTCTTGCACCTTCCCCCACCTTCCACCATTCTCTACCATATTATTTATATTTATAATAATATTCTTATGTTAATATTTATTAACAAATTGAAATAAGTTTAATACCAGATTTATTACTAAATGAACCTAAGTAGTAGATTTAGTTAGTACCAACAAAATATGTTGCTGGAATATCAAAGGATAAATATCTTCATGAGTATAAACAGATGTGTAGGCAATATCTTGGCATTAGCAAGGATAAAAACGTAATGCAGAAGACAGAGCAAATAATTTCCACTGTCCCAACTAAGTAAAGAAAAATTATGCTATATCAGAGCTGTTTTTTTTATTTTTATAACTGTTAGGTAATACAAACAAAAACAAAATAAGACCCTAGGGACAATAGGTATCAATATTCATGTAACAGGGACTGATATCAGTAGGACTTTTCTTTAAAGAATTACTTAATTTTATTTACTTATTTATTTACTAATCTATTTACTTATTTTTAGTTTGACTAGAGAGACGGGGATTGGGGAAGAGAGAAAGCAAACCACCAGGTCCAGGACTTGAATCATGGTCAACCACATTGCAGTCCAGCACCTTAACCACAATGCCACCTGCCAATCTGCAGTGGGATATTTTTAAAACAATAGGTGTTTTTAAAACATACATTTAGCTACGTCATAACTAAAACCCTACGTTAAGAGTTTGCAAAATGACTATAAAACACGAATTGGAGTATTAATTTTTTTTTTATAAAATTGACTATCCAAATTCAGTTCAAATTTTAGAGAATGACAAAAGAGAAATTGCCAACAAAACTTTCTAATTGTTTTTGTTCCTTTGAAGGACATCATTTATCATTTAAAAGGAGTCAAGGGGGCTAGCAGATGGCATAGCTGTTATGTCGCTAGTTCCCACATTGCCGACCACAATCTGAGTCCCGGACCTGGTGGCTTCAAACTCATGCCAGGCATGCATGTGTACATGCCCAAGATACCAGGAGGAGAGTGGAGGAGAAAGGATTGCTGTGTGACCATTCCCTCTGGGAGCGATTTCTCACTTTCTCTCTCACTGCCTCTGTCAGTCTGTCTCTCTGTTGAGTGCACACACCCAAAGGCAAAAACCTCTTAAAAATAAATCAAATAAAGAGGGGGGGTCAAAAGAATACAATAGTACTTGGGATATTAATTAAAATAAATACACAAAAAATCTAGACTTCCTCAAAATCCTCACTTTAATCACATCAACTCTAAATTTGTAGAACCATGTTACATAAAAATGATGAGGCTTCCAATCTGTGCAAATTGGATAAAGCCCATTGGCCTCCTCCATGTTCTCCCGAAAAGAAACGGAACATACACATTATATACAGTATATAATTTCAGAGTGATTACTTATTATCTAACATTCCAAGAAATACAAAGGACCCCAAACAGAATCAACCCAAGAAGATCTTCGCCAAGACACATTATAGCCAGACTGACCAAACATGATGCTTATTCCTTGATTCCACTTAAGGACTTCTATTGTCAAAGAATGACCATTCCTAACTAAACAAGGTGAGGCTAACAGCTTCTAAAATGTGGCTAGTAGAGGAAGATAGAACTTGTGCCACATGATAATGGAAACAGGCAGTATTTTCCTGAGCCTTCACTGGGGTGGAATGGAAGTGGGGAAGGCCAGAGAGCTCAGTCAGCGGTGTGTGTCCACTTACACACCAGACACGGGTCTGGAACCCTCTTTATTTTTCCTTCGCTCTTTCAGCCCTCTATCACTCATTCTCTAGTAGGTCTTACAGTGGGATTTCTGAATAGGATGTGAAGTGGGAAGAAGTATTTCCTGGTAAATATATTTCTAATACACACTGTAATAAACATTGCAAAAGAAGATAACAACCCAAAACATTAGAGATTCTTATAAAGTACTTCACATTAACATGCTTATGTAAATGAATAAAAATTTCTTTAAACTTCAAAATCTATTTTTCTGTTGCAAAACAGATGAGTGTAAAACAGGTTGAAAATCCTAACATAATAACCAAGTTTTAAGAGGCTGTAAAGTCCTTGCTTCCTATTAAAACCAGTATTATAATCTTAATTGTCATTTTAGGAAACTCCATAGTTGTATGAGCATAAATATGTTTGTCCTAATCATATAAGCAATTTTGAATTCTCCCTAATAAAAAAAGAAATCAGGGTAAAAATCACCTGTCTTATATGAAAGTCAAGCTTTTTTTTACACCAACTTTTTCAAAATAAACTTACGGGATTGGACAAATTTTTATTCTACTGTGTTTCATACTTCAGAAACACTTGCAACAGCAACTACTATATTCATTTCATGTGTATTCAATTTACAGATGATATCTACACATTGGAGCACTAGAAACTTTATCACATTGGTCTATTTTGCAAATCACTTACCATATTGCATATTTCACTCTCTTCATTCAAATCTCTTGACACTGAGAGTTTTCTTTATCTCAGAAGCAGCTCCTGAAAAGAAATTTTAGATGATAAAAAAATCACACGTATGTACATACATACAGATATTTTCCCTAAATAATGATCCATATTTTAGCTATTTTTGATATTTATTCAAGATTAAGAGATTTAGAACCAAATACAATCAGAAAATTGGTAAATTGTCCCTAAACACATTAGATATTTATTGACTACCATCAAGGCTTCAAAATGTGGGTATTCAGCTTTGAAGAGTGTGAAATTTGCACTTATTCTTTTGTCTTTGGGGCTAACAGCTGGTTGTTGCTATTTGTTGTTGTTTTTATTGTTTTAAGAACCTATTTGAAGTGCTAAGAAGTCCTAATTAGATAAATTGAATGCAGTATAAAGTTTCAGTACTCAAGTGTCAGAACAAATACCTGTTTGATCTGCAGATCACTAATGGAAGAGACAGAAAATTAAAAATATACATGATTTTTCCCCGATTCAGCATATTTCATTTGATCAAACTGTTTTACTCAATTAATTACTCAATATATTGCTCTGGGTGATTGAGAGAGAATGCATGATTTAATTCTAATTTTTGGGCCCCTTATTTATAATCAAATGAATGGGTATATGGATAGAACAATAATTTTTAAAAGTGCCAATGACCTCTGTATTCAGTTGAGTGCTATCATCCCTCGGAGGAACATATTGTTTGCAGGGCTTAATAAGCAAACAAAGCAAAAACACAAAACAACAACACACTTGGGATTGTTAATTTACAGTCAATTCATAAGTCAGTATAGAAGTAAGTTACAAATATGCTTTATGAGAGACTTATAGCCCACTGAGAGAAATAAAACAAACATGTCTGCAACTAATCCTAAAACATGCTATAATGAAATTAATTCCAAACGTGCAAATCCTTCCATTTTTTTGATTACCAGAGGGTAGAGAGAGAGAGAGAGAGAGAGCGCATCCCCCAAGGGGACATAATCACATTGCCATCCTTTATCCTCCTTTTCTCCATCTTGTCAGGATTTGGGGAATGCAAACACACAAATGCACGCACACACACACACACACACACACAAACACACACAGCTGGCATGTTTTCTAAGCTGCCAGAGCCTGGATTAGAAATGTGGTTGGCCATGTAGGACCTAGCTCCCAATGCACAGCTCAATGAACTATTGTGCTATGGAGCCAGCCAACCCTTCCCTTCTTTTTGAGTTAAATAGGGTAGACATCATTCATGTAGAATTTAAACTGTACCTAAATGAAAAACCAATATGTTCAAACATGGAGTGAGAGAGAGGGAGAACAATTCAGATTAAGAGAATGGTATAAATATAGAGGACAAAGTGGGATGGGAAACCCTAACTGATGGATTTCACTTCAAGTCAGGGAGTGGGAGGTGGGATCAATAAGTATTTCATGGTTGTCATAGGAGTTCATGATTTTAATTTAGTGGCTAATTAAATTTGGGTAGCTACGGAAAATTCAGAAATAAGGCCTAGAATGAACAACCAAATTAGAGGTAAAGTTTGAGTCACTTGTATAAAGATGATAACTGAAACTTTGAGAGTATTTGAGTGGCTGAGAGCACATGTGCAACATGGTTAGAAAATAAGCCTCTGAAATGTCTATATTTAAAAGACAAGCATGAGGAGGAAGCAAGATGACCAACTAGAAATATCCACTGTGGCATCTCTCTGGAAATAAAGGCTTAAAAAGTTCAATAAATGCCTATATTTCCAAGAAAGGATGGAAGTGAGATATGAAATGCAACAAGATTGCAGGAATTTTGGAGCACAAAATCTCAACTGAGAAAGTAAAGAAAGAATCAAGCCTCTGAATTCAATGAAGTGCCATGCCAACTCTTGCCATAGGTGAGGGATTGTGAAAGGACCATTCCTCAAGGACTTGTACCTCAGCCTACAGAACTCCTCATCTATGGGAAAAGATACGGAGCTAACACTATCATATGGAAGTATTTCTTTTTTTTTTTCAAGAGTGTTTTGCTATAGGGCGTGTGCACTCACCAGAAAGAGAGAGATAGAGAGACAGAAAGAGAGAAATCACACCCCCCCCCCCCAGGGGGGATGGCCACGCGGCAATCCCTTCTCCTCCATTCTCCTCTCAGGATCTTGGGCACGCACGCACATGCGCCTGGTGTGAGTTTAAGCCACCGGGTCCGGGACTCGAACCACGGTTGACTACATGGGAGTCCAGCGACATAGCCATTTCACTAACTGCTGGTCCTGGGAATTATTTCACTTAAGAGAAACCTTGGAAACTCGTCTCTCTACCCCACTCTGTGCCCAGAGAGCTTGAAAACAGCCTGGGAGCCAACCAGGGAGTGAAGATTGAATAGCAACTGGGACCAGGCAATCCGGCATCTCTGCATCCTGGTGGAAGCAGAGGGCACAACACAAAGGAAAAGAAGCCCCTGTCGTTGGGGAAAGAGTGAACACCAGCAAAAACTGAAGACTACCAGCTCCCATCCCCACCCTACACTGGAGATCTGTGCATCCCATTGGAGTATGGAATACAAGAACACCCTCCCCAACTGAGACTGAGGAATCTGGACACTTCTTTCTGGCTGATGGGCAGGGAAGGCCTGCACTCTCTCTTCAGATGCTAATTTTGCTGAGTGGCTACCTCACCCAGCTGAGGCCACCACAATGCAGCTTCTTTGGCTCTCTCTGAACTGTAAATGTGGGAAAAGGCAAGGGGAGGGACTCCTGACAGAGAGGAGGGCATCAAAGATCCCCATTCTAGGTCAGAGGGAGGAAGATGGGGACTTTTCCAGACCAGCTCTTGATCCTAGAGTGTGTGACCCAGCCCCCTAACTCCTAGTTTCAGTCTGCTCAAACTGAACCAGCTTCTTTGATTCCTGGGACCTTATAAGTCACAGATGCTGATGAAGGTCAGATAGAGAATCTTGCTTCTGCCCCTTTTGAACAACCTTCCTGGACCACATTCAAGACTTCAATGTCATCCACACCAGTTTGTGTACTGCACAGGCAACAAAAAACTGCTTGTTGGGTCTCCCATTGTATTTGCCTATAGCATTTCTGGACATATTTGCCAGGGCCACACTCAGGTTCAGCAGACCACCTCATTCTTGAAAATTATGGGCAGTTATGAATGCCCTACTTGGAACTGAAAGGCATAGTTGGCATCTGGCCTCTCCTAGACAACTTTTGCCAGGGCCATATCCATGCTTGGGGGCCTATCTGTCCCCAGAAAAGACAGACAGTTCCAATAAACTCCTTGAACTTTATAGACTGGGCATAGCTCCTCCTCTCTGTGATTACCTTTTTAGGGACACAGAGTTAGCTCACCATGAGCATTTCACGAGGGCTACATAGACCTTGGTCCTCGGGTTTCACAGATAGGCTTGTTTCAAGCCTCTCCTGGATGAACCTGAAAGACTGCATTCAGGTTTGGTGAGCTGAGAAGAACCCAGAAATTACAATCTTGACTTGAACCTGAAAGGAGCTTCAGGCCCCCCTAGACCACTCTTTTTAGGGACACATCTAGGTCCTGAGGGGTAATCTGTCCCTGGGCATTACAGCGTCTACTCCATGATTCAGGAAAAAGCAAGTTTTTAAGCAGATTCCTAAAAAGTCCCCATAGAGACACAAGAAATTTGGGGGGAAAAAGTGAAAGAAATAAGGCTCTCTCCTAAAAAAGCACAATAACTTCTCACCAAAAATAGATAACATAGGAAATCACTAAAATATCAAAGAAATACAGATTATTAAACATAGCAAAACTCAATGAGATGCAAGAGAAAACAGACAATTCCAAGAGATGAGAAAATTATTCTATGACATGAAGGAGAAGCTCTAAAGAAATAGACCCCCTAAAAAATAATCAAACAACTTCTGGAGATGAAATATACAATATAGGAGATTAAAATCCCTCTCAAAATTATTAACAACCGACTAGACCATGAACAAAAAAGAATTTCTGACCTTGAACACAAAACCTCTGATTTAGTGCAAGGCACCAAAAGAAGGAAAAAGAACGATCATTAAAAATAAGTATAACTGGGGCCAGCAGTTAGCGAAATGGCTATGTCGCTGAACTCCCATGTAGCCAACCACGGTTCAAGTCCTGGACTTGGTAGCTTAAACTCACACTGGGCGCAAGTGCGTGCATGCCCAAGATCCTGAGACAATGGAGGAGAAGGGATTGCATTGTGGCCATCTCCCCTGGGGGGTGATTTCTTGCTTTCTGTCTCTCTGTTTCTCTGTGTCTTTCTGGCAAGTGCACTCGCCCTATTGCAAAAACTTCACCAAAAATAAATAAATAAATAAATAAAAAAAAATAAATAAATAAATAAGACCAATATATGGGAAAATGTAGACACCATTAAGCAGTCAAATGTCTGCATAATGGGTATTCCATAAGACAAAGCAATGGGTAAAGGCATAGAAAATGTATTTCATGAAACACTACTTGAAATGTTTCCAATTCTAGAGCCTATTATAGTCATCCAGATCCAAGAAATTCAAAGGACTTCAAATAGTAACAGCATAAGAAGACCCTATCTAGGGCCAGCAGGTGGCATGATGATTAAGGTGCTGGACTTTCACATGGCTGACCATGGTTCAAGTCCGAGGTCTGGCAGCTTGAAAAATCATGCTGAGTGTGTGTATATGTGTGCTCAAAATCCTGGAAGGAGAATGGACTATGCCCTGACCATCTACCCCCAAGGGATGATCTCTTACTTTCCCTCTCTCTCTCTCTCTTTCTCTACGGTAAATGCACATGCCCTATAGCAAAAATCTTGGGGGGGGGGGCAAGAAAGACACTCTCTAAGGCAAATCATTCCCAAAATGGCCAAAGTCAATTTAATATTGACTTAGACAATATTCTAAAATGGCAAGAGAGAGCATCAAGTCACTTTTAAAGTACCCCATCAGAGTAGCCTCAGACATCTCAGCAGAAACCATTAAGGCAACATTATAATGGAAAGATATATTCAAAATTCTGAAAGAAAAACAAGTTCAGCCAAGAATATTATATCCAGCAAGATTATCCTTCAAACTGAAAGGAGAAATAAAATCATTCCCAAACAAAAACTGCAAGAATTCATCAATGCTATATTAGCTATTCAAGCACTATATTTGAGGTAGCACATCACTAAAACAAAAGGGAGATAAATGGAAATAAAGTGCAAAACTCCTAAGAAAATAACTAACAAAGTGGCAGGAGTAAGTCCACACACATCAATAATAATGTTGAATGCTAATGGATTAAAATCCTCAATTAAAAGACACAGATTGACTGAATGTACAAAAGAACAGGAGTCATCTAATATGCTGCTTATAAGAAATGCACCTCATTCATTAAATAAATAAATAAATAAACAAATAAATCGAATAAAAACCCAAAATAGATTGAAAATAAAGGGCTGGAAAAAGCCATTTTATATAAATGGAAACCATAGAAAGCTGAAATCATGATTCTGATATTAGACAAAATAGACTTCAAACTAAAAACTGTAAAAAGAGACAAAGAAGGTCAATATACAGTATTGCAGGGATTAATTCACCAAGATTCTTGGTATATAACGATTATAAATATTTACAAACCCAATATTAAAGCACTCAAATACATAAGACAAAGACCACTAGACATGGAGAAGGCAAGAGACAACAGTGCACTAATTTGGGGGAATTTCAGCACCCTACTCTCACCACTGGACGGGTCATGTAGACAAAGGTAAAAAAAAAAAAAAATGACACAGGAACTAAATGATAACATAAATCAAACGGATCTGACAGACAATTACAGAGCATTTCACATAATAACAAAATACACATTTTTCTCAGTCCCACATGGAACATTTTCAAAGACTGACCACATAAAAGAGCTTAAAATAAGTCTTTACAAATTTAAAAGTACAGAAATAATATCTAGCAATCTTTCTGACCACAATGGAATTAAACTTGAAATTAACAACAGAAAGAGTTTCAAAAATACCCAAATACATAAAAACTAAACAATTTACTCCCAAATGACTTTGAAACTACTGAATAATTAAAAATAAATTTGAAATATTTCTTGAAAGAAATGATAATGAAGACAAAACTTTACAGAATCTCTTGGACACATTGAAACTATCTATATTAGGAAAGTTTATAGAAATTAATGTTGACAAAAAGAAAATGGAAAGGTAGCAAATAAATAATCCAGTGACACATATCAAGGAACTAGAAAATTAAGAACAATAGCAACAAAAAACCCAAAAGCAATAGAAGAAAAGAAATAATAAAAATTAAAGGAGAAATTAATGAAATGGAGAATAAAAGAATAATACAAAAAATCAAAACAAAAAGATAGAAAAGATAAAAAATATTGACCAACCATTAGCTATGCTAAGAAAAAGAGAGCAAGGACTCAGAAAAGTAAAAGCAGAAATGAAGAAAGATATTACAACAGATAGAGTAGAAATTAAAATTTGAAAAAAGAAAGATTATTAGAGAACACTAAGAGCAACTATATGCCAACAAGTTAGAAAACCTAGAAAAAAATGGACACATTCCTGGACATATACAATATACTTAGATTGAACCAGGAAGAAATAGAATGTTTGAATAGCTTAATAACAAGCAGTGAGGTTGAATCAGTAATATATAGTATCTTTACAAAGAAAAGCCCAAGTTGTGAAGGTTTCACACTTGAATTTTAAAAAACTTTTTTTTCAGTATATTTTTAGGAGAGATTTTTGCTATAGGGTGCATGCACTCACTGGAGAGACATAGAGTAAAAGGCAAGAAATCACCACCCAAGGAGATGACTATGCCACAATTTCTTGTCCTCGATTCTCCTCTCAGGATTTTGGGCACTCACGCACAATTGCTTGGCGTGAGTTGCTGGCTGCTTGGTTCCATACTCAAACAGCTGTTGACCATTAGGAATCCAGTGATGTAACAATTAAGCCATTTGCTGGTCCCCACATTCTACAAAACTTTTAAAGAAGAATTAACATCAATTCTCCTCAAACTATTAGTAAAAATTCAAATGGAAGGAACTCTCCCAAACCAATTTTATGAAGCCTTCATACCTTGATACCAAAAGCAGAAAAGGAAACAATAACAATAACAACAACAACAAAGCTACAGACTGATATTCATGATGAATAAAGATGCAAAAATACTCAAGAAAATAGCAAATTGAATCCATCAGCACATTCAAAAAATTATGTACCATGAACAAGTGTACTTTATCCCAGGGATGCAAGGATGGTTCAACATATACAAACCAATTAATGCAATACATCACATTAATAGAAGAAAAAATTTAAAAAATCTTATTAATAGATGCAGAAATAGCATTTGATAAAATACAACCTATTTTCATGATTAAGTATCAACATATTCTCAATGAAATAGATACAGAAGGTATTTTTCTCAATATAGTAAAAGCCACATATGGCAAAAAAGCCATAGTTAACATCATACTGAACGGAGCAAAGCTGAAATCTTTCTCACAGAAACATGGGAAAAGACAAGGTTGTTCACTTTCTCCACTCCTTTTCAACATAGTATTGAAAATTCTAGCCAACACAATCATACAAGAGAGGGATTTAAAAGGCATTCAAATAGGAAGGGAAGAAGTTAAATTGTTCCTATTTGCAAATGACATGAATATAAAAAATGAAAAACTCAAAGAAATCCACAAGAAAAAACTCCCAGAATTTATCAATGATTTCAGTAAGGTGAAGGATACAAGAGTAATATACAATAATTACATCAAAATGAACTGACTGAGGCAGAATTAAAGAAAGCAACACCATTTACAATAACCAATAACACAAATTATGAATAAATCTAAATAAAAAGGCAAAAGATTTCAACAAGGAAATCTCTGAAAAATTGAAGAAAGAATTTGAAAATAATACCAAAAAGAGGGGAAAAAGGACGACATCCTTGTTCTTGGATTGGAAGAATTAATATAATTAAATTGTCAGTTCTACCCAAATTAATTTCCAAATTAAATGCAATTTCTGTAAAATTATGATAGGCATTCTTCACAGAAATTGAAAAATAATTATAAAATTTGTCTAGAATCATAAAAGACCCTGTATGGCCAAGGCTATACTGTGCAAAAAGAATAAGGCTTAAGGCATTTTCACTAATGAACCTCAAAATATATTACAAATTTGTTATAACCAAAACAGCATGGTGCTGGCACAAAAAAAAAAAAAAAAAAACACACACACAGACCAATGGAACATAATAGAGAATCCATAAATAAATCCCAAATTACAAAGTCAACTGATATTTGACAAATGGCACAAGATTTCAGTGAAATAAAGAAAATATTTTCAGTAACTGGTACTGACTATCCATTTGCATAAAAATGAAAGTAGAACCTTATAGCTCACCATCAATGAAAGTCAACTCAAAATAGATCAAAATCTAAGTTTAAAGCCTCAAACTATAAAAATACTTGTGAAAGGCATAATGGCTACATCGGTGAACTCCCATGTAGTCAACCGCAGTTTGAGTCCCAAACCTGGTGGTTTAAACTCACGCTGGGTGCATGTGCATGCGTGCCCAAGATCCCAAGAGGAGAATGGAGGAGAAAGGATTGCAGCATAGCCACTCCTCTGGGGGGGATGATTTCTCACTTTCTGCCTCTCTGTCTCTCTCTGTCTTTCTGGCGAGTGCATGTGCCCTATAGCAAAAGCCTCTCAAAACAAAACAAAAATAACAACAACAACAAAAAAAAACTTGTGGAAAATGCATGGAAAGCACTTCAAGACATTAGAGTAAACAATAAGACCCTTACAGCACCCCTATAACATGAACATCAACTCAGAAATAGGAAAGAGGGATTATATAAAACTAAAGGAAAAAGAAAGAAACAACATTTAAGGGACACAAAAATGGGAAATCATCTGTTGATGATAATGTATATAATAATATCTTTAAGTAGACTAATATTCAATGCATTCATGCTGAGAAAATTCATTTTGCATGCTGTAATGATATATACTGATTAAGTGTATAAAATAAAATATGTTAAACGATAAATAAATAAAAAGCTTCTGCACAGCAAAGGACACAATAAAAATACAATACAGAGACAACCTGCAGAATGGGAGAAAATACTTACAAAACATATTTTAGAAAAAAGGTTTAGTAACCAGAATAAATAGGGAACTCAAGTAGCTCACCTGCAGAAAAACTAATAATCCAATAAAAAATGTGCAATAATCTGAACAGACAACTCTCAAAGGAAGATATATGAATGGCCAAAAACCATACAAAAAAGGTTCAACATCTCTTATCATAAAGGAAATAAAAATCAATACCATAACAAGGTAGTACCTAACTCCCGTCAGAATGACTTTGATAAAAATAAATAAATAAATAAGAAACAAGTGCAGGTGAAGTTGCAGTGAAAAGGGAAGCCTCCTGCACTATTGGTTGGAATGTGAATTAGTATAGCCACAGCGGAAGCCCACATGGAAGTTTCTCAAAAATTTACCAATAGAAGTACCATATGACCCAGTAACCCCACTTTTGGGTATTAATAAAAGAACAGGACATCACGCAGTCAAAAAGACACTTCCAAATCCATATTTGTTGCAGTATTATTCACAATAACTAAGACCTGGAATCTAAAATGGGACTGGATTAAAAAAAGTGTGGCACATACACACAGTGAAATACTACTTAACCATAAAGAACAACGTGATCCTGTCATTCAACACAAAGTCATTAAATCTGGATGTAATTTTAAGTGAAATAAACCAGACTATAAAATCAAATACACTATGTGCTCATCATACACTGAACGTCTGAACTCTGTGGAAGAAATTGAAAAATTTGAAGACATAGATGTAGAGAAGACACCTTTAAATTCTAGAGACAGGACAGACACAGGAATACAGATAGATATGGGAGATAAGTTGTGGAATGACATACCACAACTGAGTGAAAAGAACTAACATTGCCAATTATATATATATACATATATATATATATATATATATATATACATATATATATATATATATATATGTATACACACACACACACACACACACACATACATATATAATTTCAAAACATGAAAGAAAGGTAGAGAAAGAAAAACTTGTAGAGCAAAAATTAATAGTACACATTATAATGTGGTATTCTTTGTTGAAAATGATAAATGGTACTAATTTTGATTTAATTATCATGCACTTCATGCATGCTTTGGAAAACAATATTATACTCAACAAAGATGTACAACAATGAAATGTAAATACAACATTATGAAATAAATTGAAAAAATAAAAAAAGACATTTTGGTTATGTTCATGTTTTGATAGTTAGGAATAGATCTGCTATAAGCAGGGGGAAAAAAGACAAGCAAGAGAAGATAAGAATAATAAGCTTCAGAGGAGTAGAACTGAAAGAGTGTATTTCAGATATTACAAGAAAGTAAAAGTTTCATGGAAAAGAGTGTCCATGATCGTCAAACATGCACTCAAGTAATAGGTTTAGCCATTCTGAAGTCAGGTGTATTTTTTGCGTTTCAGTGAGCTGGTAGAGAGAAAAACCAAATTTCAGACTTGTTAGAGTAAAGTGGTAATGCAGGAAGTGGTAAAAATGAATGAGCATGGGTCAGTTGGAGGCACAGTGCTAATGTCAGCAGTGCCTAACATGGGTAGGTACACAGTCTGTGTCCTGGCACCTCCTTGAGTTGGGAAAACCGAGACTGGGGTGGATTGTGGCATGAAGACCATGTTGAGAATGCCTGTTTCTCTGGGTCTTCATCTCTGTCTCTTTATCATAGCAAAAATAAATAAACAAATAAAATTAAAGCTAAAGGCGTAATTAGTGAGAAAGTTGAAAAAGGTTGAAAAAGTTTTCCAGAGAAAGGCACATTACAAAGTGGAGAAGAGAAAGACAAATACATCAAAGAATCTTTAACATAACTTAAACTGCATATTTCAGGGGATGATCAGTGGTGCAGTAGAAGAATGCTATGCTCTACAATGTTGACCTATATAGGAAGGTTCCAGGTTCAAGGCCAGAGAACTCTGTGAATATACCAGGTAACAAAGGCCCATGATCTGTGGCTGGTTGAGACTGGAGGGGGAATCACAGCTTTGGGACCATGTTGGAAGTGCTGTCTCTCAGTCTCTTTCTCTATGTCTCTGTCACTCATTGAAAAAATAACATTTTTTTAAAAAGTACATTGAATGTGAGTTCTTTTTGAAATTCATTGATAATGTGTACCAATCAAGCCCAAGATAATCTAACCAGGGAAGTTAATAGATAACTTCAGACAACTGTATTTCAGCATCTCAAGTTGTCATGTATGATCTGTCTACTGCTTAACTAAGAAAGAAAACGTGTACTGCTTTTAGGAAAGTATCTTCAGGTTTTAAAAATATTTTTTGATAAAAAATATACCTAATTTCAACAGAGACTTACAAAGGTCTGAGATCTAACCTCATTGTACATCTTTCAAATGACGGTTACTGGGAAAACACCTGAAAGGAAGGAAAATAAATTTTCTGCTTTTTAAAAAAACTCTACAATGAGACAGCAGGTGGCATGGTGGTTAAGGTGCTGGATCCCACTGCCAATTCTGTAGTTCGAGTTCCAGACCCATCAGCTTGAAAAACACATCGGGCACATGTCCAAAATCCAAGGAGAAGGGATTATGGCATGGCCATCCCACCTTGGGGGTGATTTCTCACTTCCCCTCTCTCTGTCTCTCTCCAGCAGGCATGCATACCCTATAAGGAAAAAAAAAAATAAACAACTCTAAGATATACATTCTTGCCTAATGGAAGGTAATATGATTAAAAATTCATACGTAAAATAATTGTTTTTCACCCAGTAATGTTCATAAATATTCCTGAGAATGAAATTATTTCTCAAAAAATAAAATGACTGCTTATACATCAGATAAACTGAAATTTGACATTCTACAAAATAATTAACTAGTACTCTTATAAATCTCAGGATTATGATGGACAAAGACTGAGGAAATATCAGATTGGTGAGGACTAAGGTAACTTGATTATCTGCAAAATTAGATACTAGATTAGATCTTGCACTGAAAAAAAAAGGATCTTAATGAGACAACTAAGGGATCTTGAAATGCCTATAGATTAACAGAATTCTTTCAGTGTAAATCCCCTGGTTTCAATAAGTGTACATTGGTTATTTAAAAAAGTTATCATCTAGGGAAGGTGCCTGAAAACTATAAGAGAATTTCTTTACTAATTTTTTGAAACTTTTCCTTATCATGAATTTATTTAAAAGTGCAAATGATTTTTTAAAATATTTGTAACTACAAAAAGAAACACAGTGAAGAACTGGGCCAGATGGTGGACCAGTGATAATACTCAGTGTTCAGTGAGGTAAGTCTACATGGAAAGGCTCAGGTTCAGGTCTGGAGACTCACTGAGGACTCTGGGTATACATGTGCCCGTGATCTAGGGATGGCTGTGGGCCAGCATAGATCATGACGTTGGGCCCTGTTTGGCGTACTGACCCTCTTTTTGTCTCTTTTGTGCTCTTTTTTGCTCTTGGAGGAGAGAAACAGAAAAACAAATTAGTGAGGAACCATATATGCAAGGATTAAGAAAGAACTTCTGGTATGCAGTTGTGAGTATCATGTTGCTTTAATTTTTTAAAAAAAATTAATCAGGTGAAAATGACCAGATATAAGTGAGAAGAAGAATACCAAAAATGCCTAGGTCCTAAAGAAAGAAATTCCTTGTTTAAGTATAAAAGTAGCCTCTGTGTATTTTAATAAACTAATAAATAAAATTGCAGAATATAATTTTTAATCCATGTTTGCGTGCAGCTCTATTCATGTAAAAGAGATTGGTGGGGCCAGCAGATGGTATAACAGTTACATAGCTGAACTCCCATATTATGGCTGACAGTGGCTTGAGTCCTAGACCCAGTTACTCAAAGCATGCCAGTCACGTGTGCCTAAGATCCTGGGAGGAGGAGGGATTTTAGTGTGGCCATCCCCCCCTGGGTGGGTGATATTTTTTACTTTCTGTCTCTCTGGCAAGCACATGTGCCCTATAGCAAAAATCTCAAAAAAAAAAAAAAAAAAAAAAGTCAAGTCTAGTTTTTACTTGTCATGGCATTCAATTTTGAGTATCTGTTTTGTACAAGATGCTATTTATCATAAGCAAAACATGATTTCTGATTATGAAAATGGTGAAATATTAAGCATCTTTCAATTATAGTATTTCATGGAATGGGTTATGTGAAAGAGGCAAGCAAAGTCTTGTTGAGCACAAATCAACATTTAGATTCTCTCTTGGGAGTATGGACAAATAGCTGTCACTATGAAGAGAAGGATGGAAGGTATGAGGGAGGCAGGATCATTTAAAGTTAGTGAAGAATTTTTTCAACTTTTTAAAAGTTCGTGTATTTGTTCCATGAGAGAAATAGAGACAAAGAGAATGAGAGAGAAAAAGAGAGAGAGACCCCAACAGGGTCCTCGTTATGTGATCTACACCCAACTTTGGATGGTCCAAATCACAGACACATGGACACATGGAGGGAGACCTCAGGGTGTGAACCCAGGACCTTACCATACGACTTCAACATTGTGGAGCATTGCATTACCACTCATTTACCACAGTGGTCTGGCAGTGCTGGATTCTGATGGATAATGACTGAAGCATAAAGGAAAATGGCATTTTAGGAAGAGGAAACAACAAATGCAGAGAAATGGGCTAGAAAATAACAGGGTTGTTTTGATAATCTAATTCAAATGAGAGGTGGAGGAGCTCCACAGTTGGGATTTCATTGAGTGCTAAGGTTTGAGGAAGACAGTTTAGGGTTTAAAAGCCTTGGAACTCCCACAAAATTATGTGCTGCAAGTAAATAATAACCTCTCCCATGTTTAAGACCACTTCTATTAAGTGCTGTTCAGTACATTTCTGTCCTCAAATTGAGCCCATTTCCATAAAACCAAAGTATGAAATATATGTTTTAGATTCCATCTCCAAAGTGATACTGGCATATTTCCAAGATGCTGGATTTTTAAGTAAAGCTTTCAGTGCATTGCTTTGTATATAGCCGGTTACTGCCCATCTATCCTCTTCTGAAAGGGCAGTAACTCAGGATCCCAGGCCAAGGTCAAGCTGTCCACTAAGGTTTTACAAAACTGAACATCTCTTTGTTATTATGACATAGATTTCATTGTAGTAGCAACTGCTAAGATATTTCAGCAGCATTTGCTCTAAGAAAGACTGGTCCCAAAATATGTTAAATTGTCTGATGTAAAATATTATTCCCTCAGACTCTGCTATACTGTTGGTGGGAATGTAAATTAGTGCAGCCACTGAGGAGAACAAAATAGAACTATCGTATGACCCAATAATTCCACTCTTAGTTATATACCCAAAGGAAAACTCTTAGCCAAAAAAATACTTGCACATCCACGTTTATTGCAGCATTATTCAAAATTGACAGGACATGGAATCAACCAAAATAAAATGTCCAAAATCAGATGAGTAGATTGAAAAAGTGTGGGAAATGTTCATTATCAAATGCTACTTAGTCATTAAAAAAAAGATTTGATACAAAGTTGATATGACTATGGAAGTTAATGCTTAAGTGAAGCAAATCAGACTATGAAAGATATTCATTGTATGTCCCAGCTCAAAATATATTGCATGTCTGTACTGCATAGCAGAAACTGAAAGACTGATATGTACAATAGCAAGCAGAGCCACTGTAGATGATAGAGATGGTATGGGGGGGGGGGGATAGGGGTGGAAGGAAGGGGTTCAAGGAAAAAACAAACAAGCAATACATTTAATAGACACAAAAATGAAAAGTTTCCTGCTGTGTTGTACACTGTAAAGATGTACAGTGATTAAGGAACAGTAGATGTTAGAATGGTTACGTTGCTAGATACCCACTTAGCAGACCATGGTTTGAGTCCCAAACCCAGAGGCTTGCAACTCACACCAGGCAAATGTGTGTGTGTGTGTGCCCAAAATCTTGAGAGGAGAATGGAGGAGAAGAGATTACTGTGTGGCTATTTCCGCTGGGGAGTGATTTCTTACTTTCTAACTCTCTCTCTCTCTCTCCATCTCTCTGGTAATCACATGCTCCCTATAGCAAAAAAAACTCTCTCTCAAAAAAAAAAAAAAAAAAAAAAAACAGATGATGTACAGTGATTAGATGTAAATTAAAAAGAGAAAAAAATAAAAGTTCATACCAACAAATAAAAGAAAAACTAAGCAACAATAAGCTATGCCTTGTTTGAGAAGAGTTGTGACTACTTAAAAATGTAAACAGCCTTCAATGTGAGTTATTCAAGCCTTAAGTAAAGTGCAAAGTATTTAGATATTTAAAGATTTAATATGCTCAACATTTTTATTGGAGTGTTTAAAATGTTCTTTTTAATTAAGAAATACATTTTTTAAAGCTAATAGTTTAATGAATGGAGTCATTTTAAGTTTTAAGCCATTTTAAAACATGTAATATCCACACATACAGTTTAACTTTATATATATATATATATATATATATATATGTATATATATATATGTTTATATATATGTATATATATATGTTTATATATATACATATATATATTCATATGTATGCATATTTTAATTTTATAAAACAGTTTATTAAGTTTCATTAAAACATCTGAAACATCACATTAGGATTCTTAATGAGATTACATTGAGATAATAGATTAATGTAAGATCTTCTAGTCTAGGAACATGGCATGCCTTTTACTTATTTTTTTTTAGGTTTTTGGCATAGGGCACATATGCTCCCCAAAGAGAGACAGAGAGGGAAAATGAGAAATCACCTCTTGGGTGGGTGGCCAAGCCACATCCCTTCTCCTCTAAGGATTTTGAGCACTTGTGAACATGTGCCTGGTGTGAATTTCAAGCTGCTGGGTCTGGGACTCAAACTGTGGTCAGCTATGTGGGAGTCCAGTACTTTAACCACTATGCCACCTGCTAGCCCCAAGAACATGGTTAGTCTGTTAATTAATTGTATATTTTAATAGATTATTTTTGAGTCAACTTTCAACATAAAGTAGTCAAACAACAAAAGTGCTAGTGTATTTAAAATAATCTTTTTGAGAAAATGAGCAAATGAAACAAAATCAAGAATAATTAAAAAATTGTTATGGACAGATGATAACTTGGAAACTACACCTATCATGAACAGAAAGAGAGCATCTTGGGGAAAGAAGGGGAATTTTTTAATAACTCATACCCAATTAAATTAAATGTATTTATATCATAAGAAAGAGTGTGTTTGAGAAAGAAGAGAGGATTTTTATGATACTGGGTGTATACAAATGCATGCACATGGGTGAGGCGGAGAGAGAAACACTCTCAAAAGGGTCTCATCATGCCACAATCCACTTTCCCTCATCCTTCCAGCTCCTCAAGACCTGGGTGTCTGTACAAATGCCTACCATGTTTGGGTCACATGGGGATCAAACCTTTGTTGCCATATGGCTTCCAGGCTTACACAGCAGTTGCATTAATGCTGCACCACAGTAAGCACAGGACAGAAAGGTGTCCTATACTTAAAATTTTCACTCATATTTCTTTGTTTAAAGTTCTAACATCTGCATACCGATTCACATCTGTTAACCTTCAAAAATTTACAATTTGTTTTTACTACATACTATTACCAGTTAACAAATTATAATGTACACTTTTTCTTTGAATCATTTAAGAACTATTTTATTGAAGTTATTTTAATATATTAAGTTGTCAAGAAAGTCATGACCATCTGTTTCTATGTTTTTCTATGCAAAAATGCATCACGACTTTCCTAACAACCTAAAAAATCAGTTAAGTTATCATCTATACCTGGTGTAAAAATATGTCCCACAATTGGAACTAAAACCTTGTTGAAACACTATTCTTAAACTCAAATATATTTAGTAAATATAAATTACAAATTTAGCCTAAATGGTGCTTTATCAGCAAAGTATGAGTATACATTGCTATTATTAACTTTACCAAGACCAAATGCTTTCTTTAGCCAAGCTCTTGATTTCAGGGGAAATTTTTTTTAAACCTTCAAATTTTCTCCCTTTCAATACTGTTCAGAGGTATCACTCTCAAAATGTTAAATTACAATATGCTGTATAGGGTACAGCAGGTGGCATGATGGTTGAGGCGCTAGACTACCACATGACCGACCATAGTTTGAGTCCCAGACCTGATGGCTCTCTCTCTCTCTCTCTCTCTCTCTCAGGTGAGTGCATGTACCCTATTGCAAGTTAAAAAATAATGATGACAATAAATAACATTAAATAAATAATTCCTTAAAAATATTAATAATTCACTATACATATTTTAAAAATTGTCATTTCAATGTGAATAAGTTCTTTATAATTCAGGATAACAAATATTTGGCAAAGAGGCTAGCATTTGCAATCAATAAACTCTCAGTCTCTCAAGTCAAAGCATCAAAACCATCAGTCTTTTTGTTAATGCTGGGTGTCCAAGATTCAAAGACTTAAGTCAGCATATCCTCATGAGACCACCTGGCATTTGTTTCTTCTGTCTCTTGCTTAAGACATGACAACAGTCAGTCATGAAGCATCACGGGGCACTCTACTATAAATGCTCCATCTGTAGTAATTGTACTTTTCAGAGAGAAGGGTTCTTAATACATAAATGAGCACTTTTGTGGAATGAAAAGCCTAACCGCAAAGAGCAGCCTTGTCCTCTGGACTGATACAGATTTAGCTTTGAAACTAAAAGTTAATTGAAATACTTAATTAATAGTAGTAGTTACTCCCCCAAATCAAGACTGTGTAATACAAAAAAAAATATCAGTTTTACATTGAAAATTTTGCTTGAAATAGTACTCCAATTCATTGAAATTCTTATCTTGCAACTTACTACAATATACTTAACGTAATTCACTAGATATCTGGGTTCTGTATTATGATCTGACATCATGTACATAAGCATTTTTATGTAAAACATTTACAATAGTGCCTGACCCATATTAAGCTACTATTTTTATTTTCATTATTTAGGAAAAGTAATAATCTGATTGAGAACATCTCAGTAAAACTGAAAAGGTTATAATTCAGAATCATGTTAAATTTTCAATAGATTAAACTAGTTGAAAACACATTACATAGACATGAATCCTCCAGACGGGAGTCATTTGCTCTCTAATTATTTTCTTAGTCATGTAGAAAGATTTTTCAATTAGAATATGGAAGCTTTTCCCTTCAATTTTCAAGGGAGTTTTTGAAGTATGCCCTCCTATTCCTGTCATTGCTGCTGCCCTGTGGCACTAACAGCTATTATAGAGAGAGTCAAAAGAGTCAGAGAAAAAGGACAGCCCTCTTTAAATTACACCTGAATGTATTTTCCCCACTAGCATAGGAATGAAAGACAAAATAAATAAATAAAAATTAAAAATACAATTAATATGCTTTATGCAATTGCACTTTTACAAAGTGTTCTGCAATAAATACATTAAATGCATCAACTTTTATGCAAGCAAGCAGTTCCATGAAGATCACCATAAGACAAGGACTGGCCTTGAGCACAGTAAGAGGACCAGGTGGGGACACAGATACAATTCAGTGAAACACGGCTTTGTTATAGGACAAACTGTTAGTAGAAATTGGACATACTGCTTCTTTACTTTGGTTTGGTTTCTTAGTAGCTCCCAGCTAAATGTTCATCAATATCCAAAATGGAGCAATTAGTAGTAAATATTAGGATCAACAAGTGATTGTGTAGCTATACATTAATCTCAGTTAAAAATTTTACATGTGCTTAAATTATTTAGAAAAGTATAAATATTCTTAGTCTACAGAGTTGCTTTTTTCTTTTTCTTTTTTTTTTTTCCTTTTGGTCACTAATGATTTCTATTGTTCATAATAACCCAATCTCAATGAATTTTTTTTCTCTTTTGTTTGAAGGACCAAAGTTTCAAAAAAGTGGAAAATTATTCTTGCAGTGATTGATAGAAACAATGGTACTCTGGAGATACATGCTATCTCCATTCACTAGAACTTCTAATTCAACAACACTTCAACAAAAATATGTCTTTATGCTCTTCAACAAACAATACCTCTGAAAGCAATGGTTTTTTTTTCTTTTTTTTTTTTTATGGAGAGGTTTTTCGCTATAGGGCGCGTGCGCTCGCCAGACAGAGAGAGAGAGACATAGAGACAGAAAGCAAGAAATCACCCCCCAGGGGGGATGGTCACGCCGCAATCCCTTCTCCTCCATTCTCCTCTCGGGATCTTGGGCACGCGCGCACACGCGCCCGGCGTGAGTTTTAAGCCACTGGGTTCGGGACGCAAACCACGGTCGACTACATGGGAGTCCAGCGACATAGCCATTACGCTAACTGCTGGTTCCCAGCAATGTTTTTTTAAAGGAGTTGGGGGAATTAAAGTATATATTTTCTAGAACAGGGGTTGGCCACCCCACAGACAGTACTCGTTCATGGCCTGTTAAGAACTGCGCTGCACAGCAAAAGGTGAGCAGTGAGCACATGAGTGAAGCTTCATCTGTATTTGCAGTCACCCCTCATCACTTGCATTCCCACCTGAGTTCTGCCTCCTGTCAGATTAGTGGCAGCATTAGATTCTCATAGGAGCAGGAATGCTATTGTGAACTGTGCATACAGGGATCTGGGTTGTGCAATCCTTATGAGACTCTAATGCCTGATAATCTGAGGGAGAGCTGAGGCAGGGACACTAGTGCTATGAAGCAGCCATGAATACTGAATAACACTAACAGAGAGGTTGACTACACAGAGACTATAATAAATCAATTCCTTGCAGACTCATCAGCCCTATCAGCGAGTGGCAAGTGACAAGCTGCATCTGGTGGCAGGATTTATAGTAGCAAGTGAGTTGATGTACTTCAGTTGTACAACTGCCTCTGGTGGCAACCTTTAAGTCAGAATTTGACACTTATTTTAGTCCTTGGATGGCCTGCTCATTATGATTTTCAAAGAATTATTTATTTAATTAAATTATTTTATGCATTTATTTTAATTTGACCAGAGAGAGACAGACAGAGAGAAGGAAAGTAAGAAAGTAAGCCACCAGGGCCTGGGCATGAACCATGACTGGCCAAGTGGGACTCTAGTGCCTTCACCACCATACCACCTGTTGGCTTCCAGTCTGCCAATTAGTTTGTTTACCACTTGTATTGTGTGTCTTTTCCACACTGTACACTTATCTCAGTCACAGTTTTGGTAAACCCATGAGCTAACCCAAGTCAAAATGAGTAAAAAAACAATGTCACTGGAGAGCTTCTTTGAAAAGAAGGAAAGACCCAGTGATGAGACAGCATAAGTCTTCAAGACTGACAACAAAAAGAAAACTGCATTTAAAAGAAAACACCAAGAGTCCTACTTAAATTACAGGTCCATTGTGACAAGGGCTTCACATTCTCCAATTTTGTTTTGTATAATAAGTGGTGGTCAACTTTCCAACAAAGCCACGAAACTTTCAAAACTGCTTCATCACATGGAAACCAAGCACCCTACATTCAAACACAAGTCTTTGGAGTTTATTAAGAGAAAAAAGTGAATACAAAGAACAGAGGCAATTAGTGAAGGGCCACCACTACATCAATGTGTCTGCACTGAGAGCATTGTTCTTAGTGACTGACTACATATAAAGCTAAGATGCCCTTTACTATTGGTGAAGAGCTGATCCTGCCTGCTGCTAAGGACATTTATTGTAAACTTTTAAGAGAGACTGCAGTTCTAAACGTGGCATGTGTTCCTCTTTTTGCTAGCATCATAACTGGAGGAATTGTTGAAGTAGCAGAAGATACCGTGGAACAATTTTTAAGAGGACTAATGGTTTACTATGGAACATAATCTAGGTTGACAAGTCTACCAATGTTGGCAAGGCAACGATGCTTGTTATTGTGGGATACATTTTTCAGGAGGATGGGCACGAGGATATGTTATGTACACTTTTGTTGCCAACCAACACCACTGCTGCAGTTATTCAAGTCATTGAATGCTTACATATTAGGAAATCTGAATTGGTCATTTTGTGTTAGTAAACACATGGCCAGAGTGGCTCCCATGACTGGATGGCTTCTTTTTGGTCTCACTACTCCGGAAATCTACTCATCGTGTTTTCCATAGAGAAATGCTGGATAGCCAAAGAATGTCACCTGAACTTAACAATGTTTTGCAGGATGTGACTAAAATACCAATCACATTAAAATAAATTCGCTTAGCTTATGTGTGTGTAGCTCTGAAGAGATGGAAGCAGAGAACACGTCTTCTCTTACACACCTCTTTAAAGGTAGATCACAGGCCAGAATTTTTGACTTATGAAAGCCACGTAAGAGACATCTTTAGGGAAAAAGTCACCATTCGCAGCACATTTCAGCTAAACAGAATGGTTCTCAAAATTTGCTTATTTATGTGAATATTACACCTGCCCAATAAATTCAATTTGTCATTTCAGGGGAACACAATGATTGTATTCAAGTCAGCAGATTAAGTGGCTGCATTCAAAGACAAACTGGAATTATGGGGGGTGGTGGGTGAACGTTGGGATTTTTTATGTTTTAAGCATTAGAGGTGATTTTTGAAAGAGACTGACCCAGGGCTGATTTTCTCCCAGCTGTTGCATGATCTCCTATCTCAGCTATTACAAGTTTGAGCATTGCTTCCCAACTGTAAGAGACCCCCAAACTCAGAAGAGGTAGATCTGCCATCCATTCCTGAATAAGCCAGTGAATTGACTTTGTCCTCACTAGAAGAGGATTAAGTGCTTGAGATCACAAATGATGGTGGCCTTAAAAGTATGTCTGAGGTTATTTAAAATCTCCATATATTGTGGATTAGAGTCAATATGGACTATCCTGAGATTGATTGCCACAGAAGTACCGAATATTTCACTTCCATTTTCATCATCTATCTTGGTGAAACAGGGTTTTCTGTAGTGATAGCAAACAAAACTAGATTACAGAGTAGACTGGAAAAAAGTAACACTTGGGGTGTCAGTGTCTCCCATTACCCCAAATGGGACCTTCTAGTTGCAGTAAAACAAGGTCAGAGCTCCCATTGATTTGTATAATGGTGAGTAGAATAATTATTTCATTATATATTACAATTTAATCACAATAGAAATAAAGTGCACAATAAATGCAATGAGTCTGAAATATCCTGAAACCATCTCTCCCTGCTGGTCTGTGGAAAAATTATGCACACGCTGTTCCCTGATGCCAAAAAGTCTGGGATCACTGCTCTAGCATACACATAGTTCACTAATTTGAACCATGAATGTGAAGGTATAAATATTAAAATCCCTGACAAATGTTCTGCAAAAATAAAATATTATAGATTGAGTATGTTTAAAGAGATTTGTTTCAGGGAGATTTTTTTGCAATAGGGCATGTGCAATTGCTGGAGAGACAGAGAGAGATAGACAGAAAGCAAGAACTCACGCTCACCCCCAGAGGGGATAGCTGTGCCACAATCTCTTCACCTCTATTTTCCTCTTCAGATCTTGGATCTTAGTAAATATTTTTGTGAGTTAGAAACCACCAGGTCCAGGATGTGAACCGTTGTCGACCATGTGGGAGTCCAGCAACATTAACCATTATGCTATCTGCTGGTTTCAGGTTAAGTATTCTTAATCTGAAAACAGAATCTGAAATCTGAAAAGTTCTAAAGTCCAAAGATTTTTTTAACACTAACATGATACCACAGGTAGAATATTCTACACCTAACCTTGTATAATGGATCATGGTCAGAATGCTGCAATACAAACATGTTGTTTAAGATTTTGTTCAGGCACACGTATAATCTACCAAGACTGACTGTTGAGGACATAGGAAGCCTGAATATACCCGTAACAAGCAATGAGATTGAATCAGTAATAAATAAATTCCCAAAAAAGAAAAGCAAAGGTCCTGATGACTTCACTTCTGAATTCTACAAAACTTTTAAAGAAGAGGTAAACCTCTATTCTACTCAAATTATTTCTAAAGACCCAAAGGGAAGAAACACTCCCAAATTCATTTTACGAAGCCTCCATCACCCTCACTCCCAAAACAGAATAGGATACAACAAGAAATGAAAACTATAGATCAATATCTCTGATGAATATAGAAGCAAAAATTCTCAATAAGATACTAGCAAGTCATACCTAACAACATATAAAAAAAGATTACTCGTCATGACTAAGTAGGCTTTATTCCAGAGATGCAAGGGTGATTCAATATATGCAAAACCATAAACGTAATACACCATATTAACAGAAAGATAAATATCATATGATCATTTCAATTAATGAAGAAAAAGCATCTGACAAAATGCAACATCCCTTCGTGATTAAGAATCTCATCAAAATTGGCATAGAGGGAATGTTTCCAGTGTAATAAAAGCCATCTATGAAAAACCTATAGCTGACATTATACTGAGTAGGGAAACACTCAAAGATTTTCCACTAAAAACTGGTACAAGACAAGGCTGCCCACTATTTCCACTCGTTTTCAATATAGTGCTGGAAGTTCAAGCCAATGTAATCAGACAAGAGAATGAAAATAAAAGGCATTCAAATAGGGAAAGAAGAGTTGAAATAATCTCTAGTTGTAGGTGATATGATTGAATACATAGAAGACCCAAAGGTATCCCTGAAAAAATTCTTGAAGTAATAAATGAAAACAGTAAAGTAGCAGGATACAAAGTCGACTTTCTAAAATCTTTAGCATTTGTAAATATAAACAACAAACAGACAGAGGTAGAACTGAATAAAGTAACCCCATTTATCATAGCCACAAAAAAATAAGATATCTAGGAATAAATCAAACCAAGGAAGTCAAAGACCTCTACAAGGAAAACTATGAAAATCTTAAAAAAGAAATTGAAAATGACACACAAAAACGTGGGGGGATATCCCTTGTTCCTGAATTGGGAGAATTAATATGATCAAAATGGCATTTATACCAAAATTAATGTATATATTTAATGCAATCCCTATAAAATTACAAGAGACATTCTTCCAACGTGAAGGAAAGATAATCATAGAATTTGTCTGGAATCATAGAAGATCCTCTATTGTGAAAGCAACCTTGTGCAAGAAGAGTGGAGTGGGTGGCATCTCTCTCCAAGACCCCAAAATACATTGCAAATCTGTGATAATCAAAACAGCATGGTATGGTCACAACAACAGGCATATGAACCAATGGAATAGAATAGAGACCCCAGAAATAAGCCCCAATATATATATAGACACTTAATTTTTGACAAAGAATACCAGTCAATCCAGTGGGAAAAGGAAACTTCTTTAGCAAATAGTGCTGGAAAAACAGTATCAACTTGCAGAAAGATGAACCTGAGCCTTATCTCTCACCATTAACAAAAATCAACTCAATGTGGATCAAAAATCTAAACCTAAGACCTCAAATTATAAAACTTCAGGTGGAAAACACTGGGAAAACTCTGGGAGACATTGAGGTAGGCAAAGACTTCTTAAATAAGACCCCGAAAGCATAGGCAATAATCCCCAAAACATTCAAGTGGGATTACATCAGATTAAGAAATTTCTGCATGACAAAAGATACAGTAAATAGTGGAAATCAACAACCCTTAGAATGGGAGATTTTTGTAAACTATGCCTGATAAGGGACTGATAACCAGAATACACAGGGAATTCAAGCAGCTTATCTGAAAAAAAAAAAAAAAAAAAAAAAAAAAAGAATTAAGGGAAAAGGAGCAGAACAAACAAACAACTCTCTAAGGAAGACATAGGAACAGCCACAAAGCATATGAAAAAGTCCTCAACATCCCTCCTCATACAGGAGATGCAGATCAAAACCACAGTGAGATACCAGCTAACCCCAGTCAGAATGGTGCAGACTGAAGAGTAATAAATGATAAGTGCTGGTGGGAATCTGGTGAAAGGGGAACTCTCCTACACTGCTGGAGGGAATGGAAATTGGTTCAGCCACTGTGGAGAACAACATGGACATTCCTCAAAGACCTACAAATAGAACTTATATGATCCAACAATTCCACTCCTGGTTATTTACTCAAAGGATAGGAGAAGGCTCTGTCAGAAAAGTGCTTTCACATCTGTTTATTGCAGTATTATTCACAATTGCTAAGACATGAAACCAACCCAAATGTCTACAAACAGATGAATGGATTGGAAAAGTGTGGCACATATACTCTATGGAATACTACTCAGCCAAAAAAAAACAAAAAGAAAAACAAAACAAAACAAACAAAAAACGACCCTGGCATTTGATAGAAAGTGATATGGAAGATTTATTGTTGAGTGAAGCAAGTCAGGCTATGAGAGACATTGTATGTCTCCACTTAACATATACCAACTGTCCACCCTCTATGGTGGAAATTGAGAGAATAGAGGACATAGAAGCATTAAAACTGGTTACAGATTCTGGAGACAATGTGGGAAGAGGGCATGAGGGGGTGAGAGTATAAGGAAAGAAATTAAGGAGTAAAATAGAGAGGCGAGACATTTATGGGACACAGAAATGGGTTATTATCTGTTTATAATAATGACTTTTGTATCCTCAACTGGACTGCCGTGAAATGTATTCATGTTGGGTAAATTCCACTTATAAGCAGAGTGATGTATAGTGTTTAAATGTGTAACATTTCCAGAAAATTTAAAACATTTTTAAAAGTCACAAGAAAAGATTTCCTTCAGGCTATGTGTATAAGTCATATAAAAACCATAATGAATGTCCTGCTTAGTATTGGGTCCCATCCCTAATATATCTCTTTATGTATATGCAAATATTCTAAAATCTAAAAAAATCCAAAATTCCAAACACTAATGGTCCCAAATTATTTGAATAAGGGGTACTCAAACTGTATTTAATAAGCTTTCTCCTTGTGCCTATAGTGAGTAGACAAAACAAAACTGGGACAGAAGCTAAGGGCAAACAGTATAAAAGTAATCACTGACAGAGCAATGATCCAGGAAAAATATTTGAAATTAGTAGCAACCAGGAGTTAGAGGCAAGAGCATAAATGGCTGGTCTGAGTTGCAAACATGAGGAAAGACTGTGGTTAAAGGACATATCTAAGGCCAGAGTCCACAGAGAACGGCACATCTCCTGCAGAGGGATGCCCTCGCTCCTCTTATATTGACACACATACTTTAAGTCAGTTGAAATATAACCCATTTCTGGAAAGTATCCTATAACTTCCTGGAGAAAGTTAGTAACTCTTAGTCAATATTTTTAAGAATTTGGGTCAAATGTCTGGATCATAATTATTTATTGGTCACTCTTCCTCTAGTCCTTTCTTAGGACTAGAATACTATTTTAATCATTTTAGTTTTTCTTAAGCTTAACAGCAGTATCTATAATACAGTATTCACTCATACTTTTACTATAGTTTGCTAAGGAAAGATCTAGGTATTTATTCAGTCCCAGAATTTTAAAAAATTGTATTCTTTGCTCTCATGTTCACTGCAAATATTATAGACTATCTCTGAAGTATGTAAACCTATTTGCAAACCCTTTATTACCCAACCTCTTTCTAATGGGTCAAAGACCCTAGAACTTTCCCCTAAATTTTTTGCTCATTTTATAAGCACACACCCTAGTTCCATGTTACAGAGCCTCCCTATACTTGTTATTAACATGTTGATGCATCCAGAAATCATTGTCACGTTCTCTCTCTATCGTCCCTCATAGCAATTTAAACCTTCTAATCTAGTTGTGAGGTGATACCAAATAAAATAACGCAGTATACTAGAGTAACTGTTAAACCTTTAAAAGTCAGAATAATGTTATTCTCTCAAAAACTAGAATGATACTAACCAAAATCGGTTATTGAACTGAAGCAAATATGGTACCAAAATTTGGCCTTCAGAGGAGGCAGCTAAATATAATTTAACAAAACCAAATATAACTATATACTTGTATATTTGAGTGTATATTCTTTGTATATATACATATTTATATTTGTGTATGTATATTTGTGGAAACATACACATGTATATTTATATACATGTATTTATGCATATATGTGTACACATGTCTGCATCTGTATATGTGTTTGAATATATATATACACACATGTGTTTCTATACTCTGTGTGCAAGTGTGTGTACATTCAATTATACAACTATATACACTTGTAGAGACATAAATAAATCTAGAGCACCTTAAAATAAGAAGAAATGGATAGGAGAAGGAAAGATTTTTTCCAAAAATTTAACAGCAGATAGAAAACCAAAAGTACAGACAGAATTTGGTTTAATGAAAGATTTTTTTTTTTTTTTGCTTTAGTTTCATACTTTTATACCACTGATTGAGGGATAGAGCAGAGGTTAGAGTAGTGAGACTGGACGCCCTGTTACCACTAGATCACTTCCTTCTTTTGGACACCGGCTTCCTCAGAGGTGGAGAACAAGGAAACCCACTAAAAGGCAGGGATGGAAAGCAGTTGAGTCTTGCAAACAGGGGGAGCCTCAGATGTGGTGCTGGCAGCCACCCTCTGCGGGCCCCGGGCTAGAGTGTTGGCATGGCCGTCCCCGTCTGCTAGGGAGCTCGAGAGAGCATCTGGTACAGGCTGTGAAAAGATGGCAGGGCAATTCAAATGGCAACATCCTGAGGTTTCGCCCAGGGGTGTTAAATAAAGAAGAAAACCTCTCCCTCATCTGTTTACCAAAATTTTTGTACTTAAAATAACCTGTCTTTTCATCCTGAGAACTAATGACTTCAGGCAGTTGTAAACAAAGTATCTGTTTGAAATTCAGAGTTTAGTCTGTTTGGCCAGAGGCAACCTTATTTAGCAGCACAAATTATGTCTAAATATGGAAAAAGACAGGTGGTCAGGGTAGAAAATTATACTGAAAAATCTTCTTCCTTTGGCTGACAGCTCTAGCTCTTTGAAAGTGAGAGTGAGCTGGTCAGTTATCAGGAAAGGGTTCTCAGCGAAGGGTTGCTTGCGGACAGGATGTAGACAGGGACACTGGCATGTTCTTTAGAGCCAAGGAACAGGATCTAATTGTCATGCTGCTATATCATATTTTTAATCTCTTTTTATTATATGCCACAAATATTCCAATCAGATAAAATAAAAATTGAGAATATAAACCTTAATTCTAGTCTGTAATTTTCATTGGGCTACATGATGTGGGTGGTCCTACAGTTTCATGGCCAATATTTATTATCAAAAGAACACAGAACAAACTCCTAAGCACTCTGAATACCCCTTGTCTCATGTATAAGGTGGGTGATATGATGGTGCCAGCCAGAAACAGCTGGTAGAAGATTCTGGTAAGAAGTGCCAAGGCAAATTTAAAGTGTGACACAATGGATACATGCTGTTATTTTGGAGGAGAATTTTATTTTGATCAAAGCATTTGGAATACCAAGCGAATAACAAGTTTAACTCTGAAACACTTAGATACACTTGGAAAAGGGAGAAAACGGAAAGATAATTTCGATGGTAGCACCAAGCTGCGACACCCTGCAACCTATGATGGGTACGTTTAGTAACGTCTGGTGTAGCGGTTTTTACTGTTCTGGTGAAACTAGCAAGAAAGTCAGTTTACCTGTCTGTAGATGAGAGACTCATGTCTATTTTAGAAATTAAAAATCACCAACCTCAATTTTATCTGATGTCATGATTTTATACAAAGGGCTTAAGATAGGCCCAGTTTGGTTGTCTGGAGTATAGATTCAATGTAACTGCCAAAGAAATGGGAGACGGAGGCTGTCAGCCATTAGTACTGGGGTTTACAGAACATATTTACTCTCAGTCACACATAAGATAGAGCAACAGAAGACAGAAGAAAAAAGGCAGGAGTTTTGGAAGAATCTACTCCCAGGGCAGGGTCAGGAAGAATTACCATCAAAGAAAAAGTTTTGTGATACACTCACCTGGCCCGATAAAGGCAGGCGAGTCTCCTTTGTGAATTGGTATTCCTTAATCTGTATCTGGCAATGAAAATTATTGGATGGATTGAAAAACCCTTCGTACACACTGAAAGGTCTGAGATATTTTTCTGATATAGGCAAACTTTACATCACTCCCCAATTTATTAAAATAGTTGCTCTTTCTCATTAATATTTAATGAATAGATGAAGAGCCCCCTTGACTCAACAGTTCCGGAAGAGGGCTCTGCTCCAGGGCTGTTTTTCCCAGCAGATTTTCCTTTCCACCATCAAAATTCAAAAAAGCGTAGACCTGCTGGTCCCTCAGCAGCTGTGACACCATTGGAATGTGAATCTGTGAAACAGCAGTAAAGTGTCCCTGGTCACTTTTGGATATCCAACTCTGAGTAACGTTTAAAGCCCAGGACTTAATTCTTTCCCACAACTTTCTATTTTCACGGCTACTGCCTCCATTCATTAATTCATTCGAGAAATAGTTAAGTGTCTACTGTGTGTTGGGCAGAGTAGACAATGGCAGCACGTTCCTCATCTTTATTTTCTTTACAGTTATCAGCCTTACAAAAGTAAAAGACAGACGAAATAATAAAAAATGTCAAGCTTTACAATTACCCACCTGGCAGACTCTCTTATCTCAAACTGGAGTGTACAGTTTTTTACCTCCTGAAGAGGCCTCTGAGAGGGCCTCGCCAGAGGAAGAAACACCAGCTTCTAGGTGTTCTAAGACATGCTCAAGTCACACAATGTTGGATGGAAGTACTATACAGACCAGAGCTCAGAAGACATGAGATACTGTTCATGCTCTTTCTCTTCTACAAATGTGGTTTTCAAATACTTATTTCATTTAACATGAAATGTAGAATCTTTTGCTTAAATTATATACTACTAGAATATAAAAACAGATAAAAGTAAGAAGTTCTTCAATAGAATTTGGCCCAACAACTGGTAGTTGAGCCTTTCCTCGGAGGTCACCAAGTCACTGTGGACAGGGTTCTGCAGATTTCCTCCGGAAAAGGCCAAATAAGATGAAGAATCTAAACCTCTTAGAAAACTTAAAATATGTGCTTGGTTCTACTATTTTTATTTTACTTTTTTTTTGCATTTACCTACATATAGGAATTAAAGAACCACACAAAATAGAAAAAAAAAAGAAAAGACATTCTTTTCATGATATTAAAACTCATGTAATCTTTTTTTTTCTTCAAAGCAAATTTTTGTAGAGGGATTTTATGTCTTTTCCGAAGAACATCAACCTTTGCATATTGATTACTATCTCTAAAACTACTGTATCAGTACAGCAGTATAACTCAGAAACCATGGATTAATTTTGAATTTATAAGGATGGACCTCAGGGAAAAAAAAAAAAGAATAAGAACAAAATAACTAATTGATGCAACAGTATAAATCAAGAAAGGAAAAAGCTGGGTGTCCGTGTTTTATAAATCTCTTATTTAAATGCTGGTAGAAAAGGATGATCTAAAATAACTTGTGGTTCTCATTTGTTTTAAGCTTATGTGATATAGGGGCATTTCTAACTAAGCCACTTAGCCTTGTTTTGTGTGATAATTTTAATTAAGTAATGATATAAATATTATAGAGAGCCCACATTAATTCTAGACACTGCTTGTTAGAGAACAAGTGGACGGTCACTGTCTAGAAACTACTTTACCCATAATAAATCTATCCCGAATCTTTGTGCTCTTGAATAGAGATTTTATACGTTCTATTACCCCCTCAAATGAAATGAAAGCATGTTCTATTCTGAGTCTTTTGTTACTTTTTATTCCCCAGATGTTCCATAAAAAGGTTTTAAATTGGAAAAACAAACACTGATGATGGTTTTACAGTGTTTGTTTACATAGTATGGGTGGTCCATAACAAATTTCCATGGTGGATATTTGTTATCAGAAGAACTATTTATTATGCCCCACAAGATTTTTAACAGGGGAAAAATAGTTTGGCAGATGTGCTTGAATCAATGCTGGAAGGCTTCTATCACCACTGTAAGATGCTCACTAGGTTTATCACAGAACGGACACCTAGTATTTGGTATAATTGCAAGGCAACCAGAGAAGCAGTTTTGAAACAGTTGCTCTATCTTTGATTTTATTTTATTTATTTATCTTTTATTAATTAATTTAATTTACTTTTTTTAGAGGTTTTTGCCATAGGGCGCGTGCGCTAGCCAGACAGACAGAGAGAGACAGAGAGACAGAAAGCGAGAAATCACCCCTTCCCCCAGGGGGATGGCCATGCCGCAATCCCTTCTCCTCCATTCTCCTCTCAGGATCTTGGGCATGCACACACATGCACCCAGCGTGAGTTTTAAGCCACCGAGTCCAGGACCTGAACCGCGGTCAACTACATGGGAGTCCAGCGTCATAGCCATTATGCTAAATGCTGGTCCCTTTAATTTACTTTTGTAATACATTCAACCACTATATATCATTACAATATGCAAAATGAACTTTCCCACCATGAATACACTGTACATTAGTCAAGGTAAAGGTATTATCATACATGTTATCATAAACAGTCACAAAAGAAATAAGATATCTAGGAATAAACCTAACTAAAGAGGTTAAAGACCTCTACAGGGAAAACAATGTTGTTAATCTTTTACAGAGAAACTTTCAATAGACAATGAAACTAATTTAAAAACTTAAATGCTGACTTAAATCTTGGGCAAACATCAGTGTAAATTATTTTTCTCTGAAAATTTATTTTACAGATTTTAAGTCTAAATAAGTATCTATTATCTCAGGGATGTCACTATCTCCTTGGACATAATTGATGTAAAATAAGAGTTGAATCAGACTGCCTAGGAATACCCTTTGGTTACATCAGAGAAGGCCATAAAAAGGAGGTGGTTCTTAAGCTGGGCTCTAAAGCTCCAGAAGGATTTTGATAGATCAAGGATGATTTTCCTTATGATATTCATCATAAAAAAATTCTGCAATGAGTAGAAACGTCTACTGACTCGCTTGTACTCGAACACACATCACTGTTGATTGCGACTTTGGCCATTCTATTGTTCTAGGATCTCTCCCTGATATCTACCTTTACCTTCTTCCAAATTTCACATGTTCTTCAATTCAAATTTTTTTTTATTGAGAGGTTTTTGCTATAGGGCACATGCGCTCACCAGAAAGACAGAGAGAGAGACAGAGAGACAGAACGTGAGAAATCATCCCCCAGGGGGTATGGCCATGTTGCAATTTCTTCTCCTCCATTCTCCTCTTGGGATCTTGGGCACACACGCACACGCGCTCAGCATGAGTTTAAGCCACCAGGTCTGGGACTCAAACTGCAGTCGACTACATGGGAGTCCAGTGATATAGCCAGTATGCTAACTGCTGGTCCCCAAATACTTTCTCTTTTTTTGTGTTTTGTTTGTTGTTGTTGTTGTTTTGTTTTTCTATAGGGCACATGCACTTACCAGAGAGAGACAGAGAGAGAGTGAGAAATCAACCCCTGAGGCCACACTGCAATCCCTTTTCCATTCTCCTCCAAGGATTTTAGGCATGCATGTACACATTCTGGCATCTTTTTCAAGCCAACATATCTGGGACTTGAACCAAAGAATCAGCTATTTGGGATCAACTGCCTTAACCTCTGCGTCACCTACTGACCCTCAAATGCTTTCTCTGTAAAGTTTTCTGAAAAGCATAAGCTAGTCTTCTATTTTTCATCTCTCAATGGCTCACTTACCTTTGTGTAATCATTCCATTTCTATAATATGACATCCAAAGCTCTTTGTGGTATGATTCCTGCCTCTAGCTTCATTTGTTAATGTGTTTTAACCGATAATTAATTAGAACTTACTATGTGCCAGGCTGTGGGCCAAAATAATGGATCAGAAAAACACGATCCCTGTCATCATGAAACTTGCATTCTAAAGGGAAAGAGATGATGATAAGCAAGTGAACAAATACTTTGAGATAATAACTTCAGACACCAATACGAAGAAAATAAAGTGGGAACATATAATAGAGTGGGGAAGGTGGGTAGATCAGGGAAGATCTCTTTGAGACAGGCACATTTAGACAGAGGCCGAATGGCAAGACGACGTCTTCCAAGTCAGAATCCCAGAGAAAAGCACTGCAGGAATAGCAGCGTCAAGGGCAGGACTAAGCTTGGTTTCTTCAATGAAGCTCACTATGTATTTGTGTAGTAGGCCAGGGGAGACATCAGGTTACAGATCTCACTATGTATTTGTGTAGTAGGCCAGGGGAGACATCAGGTTGCAGATCTCACTATGGGTTTGTGTAGTAGGCCAGGGGAGACATCAGGTTGCAGATCTCACTATGGGTTTGTGTAGTAGGCCAGGGGAGACATCAGGTTGCAGATCTCACTATGGGTTTGTGTAGTAGGCCAGGGGAGACATCAGGTTGCAGATCTCACTATGGGTTTGTGTAGTAGGCCAGGGGAGACATCAGGTTGCAGATCTCACTATGGGTTTGTGTAGTAGGCCAGGGGAGACATCAGGTTGCAGATCTCACTATGGGTTTGTGTAGTAGGCCAGGGGAGACATCAGGTTGCAGATCTCACTATGGGTTTGTGTAGTAGGCCAGGGGAGACATCAGGTTGCAGATCTCACTATGGGTTTGTGTAGTAGGCCAGGGGAGACATCAGGTTGCAGATCTCACTATGGGTTTGTGTAGTAGGCCAGGGGAGACATCAGGTTACAGATCTCACTATGGGTTTGTGTAGCAGGCCAGGGGAGACATCAGGTTGCAGATTTCACTATGGGTTTGTGTAGTAGGCCAGGGGAGACATCAGGTTGCAGATCTCACTATGGGTTTGTGTAGTAGGCCAGGGGAGACATCAGGTTGCAGATCTCACTATGGGTTTGTGTAGTAGGCCAGGGGAGACATCAGGTTGCAGATCTCACTATGGGTTTGTGTAGTAGGCCAGGGGAGACATCAGGTTGCAGATCTCACTATGGGTTTGTGTAGCAGGCCAGGGAAGACATCAGGTTGCAGATTTCACTATGGGTTTGTGTAGCAGGCCAGGGGAGACATCAGGTTGCAGATCTCACTATGGGTTTGTGTAGTAGGCCAGGGGAGACATCAGGTTGCAGATTTCACTATGGGTTTGTGTAGTAGGCCAGGGGAGACATAAGGTTGCAGATGGCTCAGAAGATTGGGCAGGACCAGTACAAGCACTCCTCATTGATCAGACTCTATGGAATTTGGGCATTTTGCTTAGTACAATAGATGCTACAGGAAGGGTTTAAGCAGAGAAGCATGCTGATTTTGTTGTTTGTGAACGAGTGTGCACACATGCAGGGGAAATAAAGAGGACACAAGCACCATCCACAGGGCGCAGTCACACCAGGATTCCCTTTCTCCAGTCCTCCAAGCTGCCAGGATCCTGAGTACTCATGCATATGCCTCAAGTGTTTTCAGGCCAACCAGGTGAGGGATTCAAACAGCGGTCAGTATGTGCCTTCCAGCTTTGTGGTCCAGTATGCCACCAAGAGCATCAAAGAGAATCTAGGGTCATTGTCTCTTTTCTGGGAAAAGTACAGTTTTTCCACCAACCAACGTGGAGAAGTTAGAAGCAGAATTTTTTCATGAAGATAATATTTTGAGCAGCGATGGACTAGTTACGTGGAAGTCAAAGAAGATACGTATTCTAAAAATGTAATGATACTGGTTGTGTTAAATGCAGGATTCATTGGTGCATTTAATTCATTCATCTGCAAAATACTCATTGAAAATTAATATGTATCAGGCTCAGTGCTATTTCCTGGGATTACAGAAGAAGTAATAATAACAAGAGGTAGTGAACAATAACCCTTACCTGGAATATAAACATATGTATACTATGTATTACTTTTGCATAACACCCTTATGTATTTTAACTCTTCCTCAAAACAGCCTCATGAACAATACATTTTCAAGAAATACATATTTTCATTTGCCATTTTACAAATGAGACAACTAGAATAGAGAAATTAAGAAACTTCCCACGGTCAATCAGCTAGTATAAGGCAATACAGGGATTTGAATCTACGCAGTATAACTCCAAGAATCTACACACTTATCATATATACCATAAGGTCTCTTTGGAAAATAAAACAAGCATCGTCTTTTTTCTTGGGATATACTATCTGTTCATTAAGATAAATATTAGTATGAATTATAAAGAACATAGTAATGAACAGTGACCCTGGATTTTGCAAGAATAGATCTTTGATAACCTGAAATAGTGACCCTCCCTTAATGATTTTAGTGAATTTTAAAAAAGAAAAAAAAGAGGTCTAGTAGGTGGGTGATGGTTAGGTGCTGTATCCCACATGCTCAACTGAGCGGTTTGAATCTCAGGCCTGGTGGCTTGAAAAATGCTGTGTTGTGCATGCCCAAAATCCAGAGACGAGATTTGAGGAGAAGGAACTGCAGCATGGCCATTCCCTTTGGGTGGGGCAATTTCCCTCTCTCTGTCTCTCTTTGGTGAGTGCATGCACCCTATGGCAAAAATCTAAAAAGAAAAAAAAATTAAAAGATAAGACAGTAAGAGCAATAAATTTGACCATTTGAGAAAAAAAGGACGTTATAAAACAGAAGAATTAGAATCACATTTTTTTCTTTGAGGTTGGAAGACTGAAGAAATTTGGAGATAAAGCAAGAGTATCAGTTGGAAAATAAGAGCAAAGACTTTAAAAAATGAGAATATACCCAAGTCCTCCCAGCTGCGGACGATCTAGCCAAAGGTAAAGAATTATACTTAAGTCAGGAAAGAATACTTCCTCTGCCAAGTTTTGAAGCAAAGAAGAAGGGATTTAACCAGAAATAAAATGTAGTACAAATGAAAAATCAAGAAAGTAATTCATATTATATGGTCATATTAATGTAAATATCATCTGGGACATGGAATCATGCATAACATCACTGAGAACACTAAGTGTCAGTGAATCTCCAGATACGTATATTATGTATTCATTACTGAAATAGGACTAGAAGAGAACGGTAGAAATCTATTGCTTACAATTTGTCACTTCGCATAATATTCAGACTTTGTTTTTGTATGTTAACAATAAAGAACACATCATCAAACATGTTCAGGTATTCTCATTTTGTTTCAAGATTATCAAAATCCCTCAGGCATTGCTAAGAGAGCAGTCAAACTAATTGATTCAATGTAATTGAGATGCCTGATCATTTTGATCCACCTCAGGATCATGTAAAATAACTTTACAATGGTATTTTAGAAGGGATTATGAGGGACCAGCAGACTGCACAATGGTTATGTTGCTGGGCTCCCATGTAGTCAGCTGCGGTTAGAATCCTGGACCTGGCAGCTTAAAACTCACACTGGGCAAATGTGCTTGAGTGCCCAAGATCCCAAGAAGAGAATGGAGAAGAAGGGATTGAGGTGTGGCCATCCCCCCTGGGGGGGTGATTTCTTGCTTTCTGTCTCTCTCTATCTCTCTGGTGAGTGCATGTGCCCTATAGCAAAAGACTCTCAAAAAAAAGGAGGAATTATGAAAACACACCTACCAGGCTGGGGATAACCTACCATGCCTCGTGGCTAATACACGTAGACACTTATATCTGGATAACTATAGCTCGAAGCCAACTGTGAAGTTATGAATGAATGAACGTACAGAACTAATCAGAGAAGAGACAGAGAGAGAGAGAGAGAGTAAGAAAAAATGCTACCAGACTTTCTCCATAAACCACCGTGATTGGTGAGATGTGCATGGTTGTGTCTGAGCACTCATTACTCCACTGGGGTTGGGTGTCACGCATCGTCGTCAAGAACAGGTGTTGGCATCGCTTACAGCACATTCATCATTAGGATGCAGCAGTGTTAACATATGCTGCGTTAGTGCTAATCGTGTTTGTTTTTACAATCAACGTTGCTCTGCCCTTCATCATGCCAAAGAGATAAATGTTAGATGAGCAGAAACAAACCTCGAGCATCGTATTATTTACTTACTCAGGTCTCTTTTCTCCCTTTCCTTTACCCCAGCCCAGTTCCCATGCCTGAGACCTATAAATTCTCAAACTTTAAATGTAAGATTTTAAGATAATTTAAAAGTATAGAGAAAGTGTTTTTAAAGAATTACACTTGGTGCAAACTTATTAGAGAAGTCCTGTTTAAACCTTTAATTTCTGATATTGATTTTATGTTGTTCATTGAACTCTAGATCATTTAATCAATGGCATTGTATTTAAGAGACTATTTAGAGATTAAGATTTAAAGACAATTAAATGTGAATTATAGACAGCTAATCTTGCTGTTCAATTACTAAAGTATCTGATCAGAATAAAAGGTTTAGCAGGAAGCTTATAATCAGACCTATACAGCAATATGTCATAAATATTCATTGATTAGTTGATGTCTGATTTAATGAAAAGACTCAAAAGCAGAATTTTCTCCCTTCAGTATAGTTAAGGTTTTCATTAAGCATATCACTTGACTTCAGCGTAACACATGAGAATTTGTTAATTAATTAGTTCATTCAGGATCTCTAATTTGCAATTTGCATACCAACTGTTAGTTCTTAAATAGACTTTGTAATATGTTTTTTAAAAAAGTTTCTTCTTAAACGTTTGCCGTCTTTATCTTGGCTTTTTCCACATGCTGACAAGAGTTTTGCTAAGTGAATTAAATTTCAGTGCAAACCTTATAAATAAGATAATTTCTAAACTGAGGAGTGAACAATGACGCTATACAGCCAAGTAATTTTAACAGCTAGGAAATTTGTTATAAGTGTTGTTTTCAACTTTGATTTGCTGTCTCTGTGTAAGTGTGTGTGTGTGTTTATGTGTCTCTGTATGCCAGTACTATGACGGGCCATATCTTCTTTCTCGTTTTGTTTTTGCTGAGTCTTTCTCATGTGCTGTTTTTCTTTTTCTTTTTTTTTCATGAGGGCCCTAGCTTGAATTCCACTCTGTGGTTTTGGCATTTGACTTTCAGGTCTCTGATTGCATCCCATTTAGTATCTGGTTACTCTTTTAGTCCTTCCTGTGCACTGGTGTAATATGTTCTTGAGATAGAAAATTGTTTATTTGATGAACTTCTAGCATCTTGAAATTTTCCTTTTTCTGTTGATTTTTTCTTAATAAGTTCCTTCTTTTATGACCTAATTGTATGAGAATCTTCTTCCTTAAATATAATATTTCACTTACTCTGACTATGATCTCGGCTCTTCTGGTAATACTCAATAAAATTTTATGCACTAAAATTATTTTAAATTTTCACTCAAATATTAAATAAATTATCCAGGCAGAGTTTTGTCATAGGTTATTCAACCAGTTATTAGAACAACTTGAATTTTGCAATGAGAATGAACTGTCAGAAAGACAGCCTGGAATGGTGATTAAGCATTTAGACTTTGGAATCAGATTATACAAATTCTGTTTCTCCCGTTACTAGTTATTTATCCTTTGTACCTATTACTTAATCTCTTTGTCATAGTTTCCTCATCTTTAGTTGGAGATAATGATGTTATTCTCTAATACAGGATTGTAGAGAAAAGAAATCAGTTAATAAACATTGCTTGAAACATTAGAGAGTTACTATTAAAAACATTTACTTAGCTTTGAACTTTTTTGGCTTATCACTCTTGTTTCACTGCTTTTTCCAGGATGAAAAATTTATCTTTATGTCACCTCCAGGTGTGTACACACATGCACACAAACATGTGCATGCTACTCAAAGTATCTGAAATGTACCCATTGAGGAATTCAAAACACTCTCTTAAATTCCAGAGGAGTCTTTTTCTATAACCTAACACTTCACTTCAATTATGCTCAGATGTCCTTTCCTTGCAGTGCCAGAGACCTGAGTTTCGTTTAACGAATCTTAGTGCCATTCAAAAAGATTGCTTAAGCTAATAGAGATAAAAGATAAGAAGCATGGAATACATCATGTTTCTGGGCATCTATGGTTCCTCATAGGACTCAGGAAGAAATCTCCAGACCTCAGAAGAGAAAATTACCAATCAGCAACAATTGGGCCAAGAATAGGTCAATTTTGCTATATTGATAACCACGCATTCACTAACACCCTTCCCACACATTCACATACCACAAAATTCAGGCTAATTGGGTATATGCAACTCTTCTTCAATTAGTTTTTTTATGAAATTTTAAATTTTTGAATATATGGACACATATTGTAATTTTTTTATACAAATGTTAAAATACTGCTGTAATTGATAGTGACTTACCCCCTGCAGTAGATCTATGCCCAGATTAAACCTGTATAATGTACTGTCTGTGCTTCATACTGTTTCTGATTATCACCACAGGAAACAAGCTATATTTAAATGTAATGAAAAAACAAGTCATGTCACTAAATTGAGAGTGAGGCATTCTCTCCCACAGTTCTTAGAATTAAACCAAACCTCCCGCCTTTAGCAATGTTAATACAAATCACATTATAGGATAATAACCTCGTCCCTTCACTTAGCATGTACTATACAAACAATAATTAAAGAGTAAAAATAATTTTTAGCATTTGGGTGATATTCTTCTGTTATTTTGAAAAAATCATTTACTATCTCAATGTCTCTCTGAGAGCACTGAAATAATCTCAATAGTCTCTAGGATAATATGTACTTAGTAAGTATTTATTGTCCAAATGGATGGGAACACAGATGCGTGTAGGTTCTCAAAAGATCTCAGTGGTCACTAACATCTTCCTGAGGATCAGGTGTTGCCATAGCAATGTCTACTATTGAGTCTCATATTTCATTTTCCTATCTTCTTTGCTGATTGCCTTCAGCCTCATATTCGTGAGCCTTACTTCATATTTTCACATTATCTATTATTCATAAAACATGGAAGTATGAGGTGTGTGGTTGGCTTGTTAGAAGAAATATGTTATAAAAATGTTCATTTGTGCATTTGAGACTGGTGAATAGATTCAACATGAGTTAACTGAAGTTTTATTCTATAAAATGTTCAGAAGCCTGCCCATGACTTTCACTTTAATGTGTTTGGTATTAATTCTCTTAGTTCCTCTCTGAATCATAGTATTTTATAGTACGATAGAAGAAGGTCTGGTAGAAACTAGGATTTGACAGAAAGAGTCAACTGTCAGTTCAGCATTTTCCATTCAATAAAGTTGCCATCATGGAAAATAACCTGCAGACAGTGTATCATTGTGTTAGCAACAACTATAACTTATTCTCATTTTTATTCTGTAATTTATTTTTATTTTATCTGAATAACATCTTTCCTTTTGGGGGAGTTTTATATTTGGAATTTGTATCATGTACACTTATGTAATGCATGTAATGTAATGAATGTTCCCTTGTGACTTACAGTCACTACTTTAAGTCAAACCTTCCAACATAAGTAATAAGAAATACAGGTAAAAATGTTAACATAGCTTAAAACTCTATGCCACATTTGATTTTTACTGCAAATATCTGAAAATGAGGCAGCAGATTTTTTAAAAAAATTTTCTGTAGTGCCTGTGCACACACCAGAAAGAGACAGAGAGAGAGAGAGAGAAAGAGAGAAAGAGGAAAAAGTGAGAAAGCACCCCCCCCCCCCAGGGAGAATGGCCACGCTGCAATCCCCTCTCCTCCACTATTCTCTCAGGCGTGCTGGGCATGCACACACATGTGATCAGCGTGCCTTTTAACCCACTAGATCCAGGATTTGACCCCACAGTTAGCCACAAAGTATTCAGTTGCCTTAACTACCATGCCACTAGCTGGCCCAAAGGCAGTAGTTTTTCCAAAGATGGAAAAAGGAGAATTTTTACTCTTTTTCAAATTTATAGTATGCATCATAGATGTATACTTTAGCTATCAAAGTCAATGTGATGTCTCTTCTCACTAAGGCAAAATAAATATGTTAAAAGGAGATAATTGGCATTGTTAAATAAAACGGGAAGGGGGAAGGGAGAGAATTATGTTATGTGAGAATTTTCTTGCTTTATTGTCTTTAACTATTATGAATTATACATTGAATTAGACATTGATAGCATTTATAAAGATGTCCTTAAAATCTCTACTAACTTTCTAATAACACAAACATTAACTCTTGACTACAATATATACAACAATTTGTTATGGAATGCGAAATAATACGTATAAACTATTTAATGTGGCTGTGTGACATTCAAAACCATAGACAGCTCTTGATTTAGAGACAGAAAGTTAACAAGTACCATTAAAGGGCTTGAAGAAAATCAAAAAGGAAACACCAATATAAATATAAAATAATTAAGCTAAATTTCAAAGATATGGAGACTATGGGATATCTGAAAACAAAAAAGAGTAAACTGAAAGTAAGCCAGATAGTAAACGCTTAACTGGTTAACATAATAACAAGTTTGTATTGGCCATCGCTTAAGGGTCTACATTTTTATCTTACTTCTTCTTGTCTACAAAGGTAAAAATATTATCTTTTAACAAGTGATTATTTACCTAAGCTTATAACATATGTTGTCATTTATCTTCAGCATGGGAAAATATTCACATGATGAGTATTTTCTAGTTAATCACTTTTATTTTTTCATAGTTTTCACCTCGAAAAATGCGATATGCTACAGTAAATGTTAGTGGGTAGAAAAAATAGTAATGGAGGGAAATTGTTGACTCAAGGAAACAATGGAAAAATCTGGAAAAATGTGTGTGTGTGTGTGTGTGTGTGTGTGTATATATGTGAAACACATATACATATATTATTAAAAATATAATATAGACAGTCCCTGATATACAAAGGTTCTTCTTAATATTTTTGACTATACAATGTTGTGAAAGCATTATGGGTTCAGTAGAAACCATACTTTAAGTATCCATACAACCATGATGTTTTTCACTTTTGGTACAGTACTTAATAAATTGGATATGATATGTAATACATGATTATATAATAGGTTAGTGTTAGGTTATTTTGCCCAACTGTAGTCTACTGTAAAAGCTCTGGGGCAATTTAATGTAGACTAGGCTAATTTATTATGTTTCTTTAGATGGTATATTAAGTACATTTTTGACCTATAATATTTTCAGCTTAGAGTACAATTCCATTGTAAGTCAAGGAGTATCTGTGTGTATGTGGAGGGGGAGGGATGGAGGTCCATGGAACAAACTTTGATGGATTACCACAAATGCACTCCAAGGAAAAAGGAGGAAGAAGAGAAAAAAGCAGGATGAGGAAGAGAAGAAAAGAAGAAAGGAAGGAAAAAAGAAAAGGAAGGGAGAAGGAGTGAGGAAAAGAAAGAGAAAGAGAAAAAGTAAATCAAAACTGTTTTCAAATGGTTGGTTCTGTCAGGTCCTGTTTTCTAATTATATTTGGGATATTTGGAAGAATTTATAAAATCTAGTTGAAAATTCTTACTCTTTCAATATTTATTCTCTTATATAAAGATTGATACCTAAGGAGATTTCATGTCGTATGACAAAAAAATCATTTAAAATATTACTTGATGAAATATGTCTACGATCTTAGAATGGAAAGCGTCATGTAACAGATACACAAAATACAGAGATTCAGAATTATCAGTATTAAAAGCAAGACAATTTTAATATTTATGTCCATTAAGGTATCCCCTAATTTTCCTAAATATGAATAAAAATGTTAAATATTAAAATATAAATATTAAATTAAGTCTTGGAAATTTTCATGCTGCATTGAGAAAATAATTTAAAAGGTGTGTTTCTCCTGTATTGCTTGATTCCACTATTCTTGAAGTATAAAAAATATTTGTCCTATATTGCAGATTTTACTTTGTCTTTCTATCTTATTAAAATACCTAATGTCTGTGAAACTAAATATCACAATGTCTTTGATGCTGCTGTTAATCTCTTTTCCCAAAGCTTTTATTTGGGTAGCATAACAACCAAATTGAAATTAATCTCAAGAAAAAAAATTACAGGCAAAAACCAAAGTAGAGCCAAAAATAACGTAAGCAGGTCCTCTCCACACTCAATCTTCCCTAAGTGTTCTGCCAGTGTACTCTCGATGTGTATATTCAATTACTACTGAGAGACTGTAAATTATGTGACACATTTTGAGTGGTCTACTGTCCACTGGGGAAATGAGAAAGATGCTGCAATGATTTCCATTTGCTCACTGACTTTGAACTCAAACTACCAGTGGCTCTCCCTAAACTGGATTTTCTGCTTGAAAGATTTGAATTTATATGTCTTAAATAAAAAAGATTATGTACACATACATAACATATTTTTCATATGGCTTTTCGGTTTGATGTATGAGAATTTCATTAAATGCTTAATGCTTTCGTTATGACTAGTTAATGGTATCACAGCTCTTGTGTTTTTCTGTCTGAAGCTTGCAAACGCTTCCATAGCCATCTGTCTGCACGAGGAGTACATTCAGGGTCTTTGGGAATTGTGTCATGGAAAGCTTTGAAATAACGGGACGTAAAGAAGCAGCTGCCAGTGAGGGCCAAGGGTTTCATTCATCCCAAAAATAATATAAAAGGAAACCATCAGCTTCCTAATGAGGCTTCTTGAATTGGTCTCCTAGAAAGCTAAACCAAAGGACCTAGCTGTTTGATCGAGTCTTCTATCCAGAGATGACAGGGAACATTTCTGGAGCTACCAGTTGGTACAAAATATTGTTTTGGTTCTAAATGTGGCAATCTGTGAATTACAGATTTGACTGTCCAGGGACATAGACACTTTGAGTCTCAAGAGTCAACACAGACTGTGAATTCTGTTTTACGTGTATGTTCTAGGCCTGCCTTGAACTACAGTTAGAGCCTTGGTGGAAAATATTCCAAATTCTTTGTTTTATATGCTAATGATGTTTTCAAACTGAATCAAAATTACCTTTCCCAAAATGATTTTAAAATAGGTGAAATGGCGCTGAGTTAGTATAAATTTCAAGAATATATTTTATAAATGCGGTCATTTGGAGTCTTGAATATAATTTGCTCGAAGCTATATTTTATTATGCTGTGTTTCAAAGTCATATTTACTCTGATGCATGTTAATTCCTGCCTCCCAATCCACTAACTTACCTATCATCAACTCAAGAGTAGTCAAGAATACCTCAAACGTGTATTAGAATTTTATATATTTTGGAAAGAAACATTAATCAATCATTCCTACTTGAAATTAATATGTAACTTAAATAAATTTTACTTTTTTTTCAAATTGTTGATCAAAAATAAGTTGCCAGAGTAATCAGGATTAAAAGTTCAACTAAGGGGCCAGCAGGTGGTGTGGTAGTTAAGGGCACCAGACTCCCACATGGCCAAAAATAGTTCAAGTCTAGAACCTGGAGGCTTACTTTCTCACTTTCTCTCTCCCTTTCTCTCTCTCTCTCTCTCTCTCTCTTACTATTTTCCTCTCTGATTAAATAAATAAATAAAGTTAAATAAAACAATTCTTTAAAAAAATCCTAACCAGTTTTTTTGGGGGAAAAAGTTCAACTAAATGTAATAAATACAGATAATAATTTTATTCTTTTTGTTAAAGGTGCAACAGTGGCTGATTTTACTAATTGAATTTAAAACGTTTTAAATTTGTAAAATAGCAATGACTTATATTCAACATGCAGCATCACAGCCATTAACTATTATTGAAGCCAAAATCCCTTTTTAATCTCTACATAGCAAATAAATAAGGAGGGTGGTCCCTCCTAGAATTAGTCTTTCTAGTCATTTATAAATGGTTAGAGTGCTCAATTTGATCTAGACCACCCATTTCAGAGAGTAATGGGTTTGTGATAAAATTATGCTACTATGATAATACATTCTTGTATTTTGATTCATCCACAGAATAAAACAGATCCTTTATTTTCTGATATTGTATGACAGAACCACTGCTGTATTTTACCTTATTTTCCAGACAATAGGCAAACAGCTCCCTAGATATGTGTAAAGAAATCATATACACATAGATTTTTTTTTCAAAATGCAATATTATCATTGAAGAACAGTTTATAAATTTAATTATTTTAGGTATGTGAACATCTTCATTTATAAACTGAACCTTCCTACTTTTAGCCCCCATTAAAATAATGGCTATGTGTTTTTTAATGCATGTATTAAAAATAAGTCTTCTGTACCTGCCTTCTATAAAATTCACTACAATATCAATATATCATAAACTCTTATAATTGGTGTAAAAATGAAAGAAAAGTATAATTTTATACTGCTGTTCTCATTATTTACACATAAGATGCTTTGTATTTATATTTTAAAAGTTTATTTCAGATTTTCCAAAAAAATATTTTATTTACTTTACTTTGAAGTTGAACATTGAAAAAGAATCTTAAGACTTGGAATATATTGAATTTATTTTAAACCTATATATTTCAGGTTTGTAATAAAGTCTAAAAAATTTAATAATTTAATTTATACACTTTATTGCATGTTGATACAAAATTTATAATTTTATTAGTAAACTGATACCAAATTTGATTCCCAAACCATACGTTTAGATTCTAAATATATTGTTTTTCAAAGTATATACTTTGGCGTTTGCCTTTATTTCTTAGTTTAGATACGGCTTATGCCAGAAAGTATGGCAAACTGGAAAAAAAGATGGTTCAAATCTAGCTATTCTGTTTAATAGATTCAAGTTTTACAGAACATGCAAATACAAATGGTGGAGTGAATCTTTAAAATATGAACATTCTATAAAATGGTGGCAAAGATCATTCAAAATGATCAAATACATTTAGCACTTTGACATTAAAAATATTACAATAACACACTTTGTAATATTAAACACTTCATTAAATGACTGGATTCTGGGTTCCTTCCAATGTTCTAATGGGCACTGTTCCTATTTTTTCTGCGTTTATTTCAGCCACCTGACAATTATTGCCAGCATCCCTAAGTTGAAGTATCTGAGACTTAGAATCAATCTATATTTGAATGCACTTGTTACCACCTTTGGTTTATGGTGTTAATTGAGTTATTAATTTCCTAAATCTGCTTTTGTACATAAAGATGTGCTAATATCTAGTGGTTTAAGTCAACCTAGGTGGAAATGTGATATCTTAGACTTATTTCCAGCGTAAGAGAGGAAAAAAAAAAAAAAAGGAATGAGTAGTCTGTGTTCCTCAAGGCTATTCATTCATGCGAACATTATGAATGCAGCTTTAAACAAATAAATATTTCGTACATTCTCATCTCCCTGACAGAACTGAAGTCTTTGTTTACATTACCTGAGGTTATAGATAGATAGGTAAGAAACTATTCTCTCAATAGCTCAATAGATAAAGGAAGGAACTAATGATATGGAACATTTTCTTTATTAAAAAATACCTCTGACATCTTTAAATCATCCAGATATTCTTCCAATACTCTCTGGGATCCACATCCTACTATTACTGTCAACTCGATCAAGATGTGGAGTGTCTTTACTACCTTTCTCCTGTCTAATATTCATTGCCCGTGTGTACATGCTCACATATACACACTCAAGGTTGAGGATTAAAGGGACCATCTCCTGCTTCCTTAAAATTCAAGGTCCTATTAAAGATTGTGTACATCCTAATCAGTTAGCCATGTACATGTCTGGAAAAGACTCTGTTGGTGATGTGTACATTTACAAGATACAATGATAAGTAAGTGAAGGAATATTGTTTCTTTTTAGAAAATGTCTGTTTTATAAATTATCATGGCATGGTATATATACAATTTACTTGAAGACTATCTTCTAAATAAAACATAGTAATCTTTTTTTAAAAAAAATTATATCTCCCTGAGAGGAGAATGGAGGAGAAGGGATTCTGGAGTGGTCATCTCCCGCTGGGGGGTGTGGGGGTGATTTCTTGCTTTCTATTTCTTTGTCTCTCCAGCAAGCACACACACACACTATGTAGCAAAAATCTCTCTCTCAAAAAATAAATAATAAAAATAAAAATTGTAACTCAAATCTTCCATCTAATAACCAGTGATTTCTCCACAATCAAGGAGTTATTATCTTCACCACCAATAAACTTTTATTTGTATATTAACTATATGGTCTCAGGTTTTACTGTTTAATTCATATTTCATAAGTAGATAAGCAGAACAGAAAATCACAATAAAATGGAAAAAATGAGAGTGAGAGGGAGCTGGTACCCAGGAAGCTAAAAGCCTGATGTCCAAAACTAACTAAGGTCAGGGTTTCCAAATACCACAGTTATAGGAATTCACAAGATAGAGATGATTTATATAGGAGACTTTGCAAGCTCCATGAAATATAGATTATCACTTTATAAAAATATATTTATATGCAAACGTCTATTAAATATAATATGGAGGGTCAAGCAAGGAACTCACTTAGGTTCACTTACAAAGATAATAAAGTGGTACTAAACATTTTATTTTATATCTGGTACTAAACATTTTTAAATTACATAAAAATACAAACCAAGTGACAGTCAAGCATAGTTCATATCATCAAATTCAATATTTGGAGGAAAATGTTATTAAAACACGTCAAGAAATAGACATGTGTGAACTATTTTAAGGCACTGCAGTCTGTAGCGGCAAGTTATATTAAAATTTATGTATTTGTAAGCAAATTACTCTGATGTCCTTGAGACACATATAAACACACATTCCTGATGGATTCCATATGCTGCTCATCGCTAATTACATACATAGCTCTATTTACACAAAACTAAGTAAGAAGTCTCATTAGCATTAGATTAAATCTGAGGAGCTAATCTCAGTCTTCTTTCTTGTTCTCAACTATGCAAGATACCTCCATTCTTCAAATATGTGAGATTTATGCGTAACAATAAAGAACTCTTGAAAGTACAATACTATTACTTCTCAGGTCAAAATACAATCCTCTCAAAAATCAGTCAATAATGGAATGTACATGGTCAACTATCAAAACAAGTGCTAGTTTTCAAAAAGGAGAGGTATGCCACAGAATTAAAACAAAACCAAAAATGTAAAGTTAGCTTAATGTAGATAAAGCTTAAATTTAGTATAAACCTTACGCTAGAATTATCAAGTGGAAGGCCCTGTTTCACAGGTCACTCCACAAGGACAGATCTTGCTTACCATTAAAGCCATCTATTGTTTTCTAAACACACAGCTGGAAGTATGGGTCTTTAAGTGCTTTAATACAACCTGGAACACTTGTTTTATTTTTATGTTTTTTTTTTTTTTTTTTTTTTTTAATGGTTTTGCCAAAGGACATGTGCACTTGCTGGAGAGAGAAAGAGAGAGACTTTGAGAGGGATATTTGTGGAACGTTTAACACTTCATTTATCACTTATCCTAAGCTTTAATATATCAAGCAAATGCTATTAGTAATGAATTATAATGTTTCTGAGCAATAAAGTAAAAAGAGTAAAACTTCCTCTGTACTTGGAGATAGGAAACTTTGTGTTGTGATCATTCTATACACCAGGGCAGATACAGTGTGCGTTTTATCCATGTCAGTGTTATAGCTGCATTAACTCATTAGTCCACAATGTGCCAAGAATCAACATAAAAAATTCAGAGAAACATATTTTATATATTTAAATTTGAAGTCTGTTTATACTAGGACTGGAGGAAATGCAGAAGGACGTGGTGAGAACTAACAGTTAGCGTAATGGCTATGTCGCTGGACTCCCACGTAGTCGACCGCGGTTCACGTCCTGGACCCGGTGGCTTAAACTCACACCGGGCGTGTGTGCGTGTGTGCCCAAGAACCCAAGAGGAGAATGGAGGAGAAGGGATTGCTGCGTGACCATCCCCCCTGGGGGGTGATTTCTCGCTTTCTATCTCTCTGTCTCTCTCTGTCTGTCTGGTGAGCGCACGTGCCCTATAGCAAAAACCTCTCCAAAAAAAAAAAAAAAAAAAAAAAAAAAAAAAAAGAAGGACGTGGTGATTAGTAATGGTCATTACACTGAAACTTTATAAGAAAATAGAACCAAGTCTTGTGTTTACCGTGCATACCTAGGTTATACTGAAAATCCTCCTACTTCAGGAGAAGAGACTGTTTTATTTATCGGAACATTACCTTAATATGTACCTATAATGACTGTGCTTGGTGGCTACTGTTTGTATGACAAGAAAACAAAACAGCATGAGCATTATTGATTAATTACCAAATGGAAATATTTTGGAGGGGAACAGATAATATTTCAAATCAGTAACATATATTAACTATGAAAAAAAACCCAAATGCCAGTACTTGCTAGTTAAGTCCTAACTGTATATTCACTTTATAGCTATATGTTATATTAATATTATTTTCGGGAGTAAACAAAGTTCCTATTTTAAACCAGGCAATATACTCACATGGCTAGTAATCAATGAAATGTCTCTAAACATGTGAAAGTAACATATTTCATGTTAAATTGTTTTATAAACTATTGTACTTTCATTATATTTATGTTTGTATATTCTAAAACTACTACCTACATGATTTTTGAAATATTTTTAAATTATAAGTTCTTATGGAATTAAATAAAAAACCTAATGAATATTTTAGCACCATCTGGATTACATCTATAAGAAATATAGGTCCTGAAGAAGAACAAATCACAAAGAGCCTAGGAGCCCAAATCAAAAAATTATATGTCAGAGGACCATAAACATAGAAATAAGTGGATAAAAATTAAGAGCTATTTAGGAGAGAGATTTAATTAAATTATTAAATATGAATTAGGGGGTAGAGAAAGCATTTAAGGATGGTACTCGAGCTTCACACTTGGGCATGTACTGAGTTAGAAATCATAAGTAGGGCAGGTTTGGGGGTGATAGATGATGAGTTCAAATTTGGACACAGGAGATAATTTCAGATCTTATATAAGGCAAGATTAAAAAAGAAATTCATATCAAACACAGTCTCCTCCTTAATGACAGTTCATCTTGATTTTTTTTTTTACTTCACAAGTGAGTTATTGAGGCATTAAATGCATTTTCATCTTGGAATATTTTAAACTAACAACAGGTTTATCAGGACATAAACCCACCATCATAAGTCAAGAAACATCTGTACAGAGAACAAACAGTTGTCAAATGCTAAACCAGTTGCAAGGGGAAGAACAATCTAAGTATCTGTCATCTTGTAATAATTGTATTGTCAAAGATGTGGTTCCCTTTTACTTGAGGTTTTATTTTCTGTAAATTAACCCTTTAATTCAACACTTTTTAAATTCAACCTCCATGAAATTTATGTAGATGGGAGGTATGTAAAATGTCATACAGAAACAGCGGAGATAGATGCTTGAAGGGCTGTGCAAATATTTCATTTAAATGATATGTTTTGAAAATTGTACTTTTTAATGGCTTTTCAATATTTAACATTTTGAATGCCCCTAAAGGATGTTGTCCATGTGCCTCCTTGTTTATAGTTAACAACAAGGTAACTAGCACATTTGTACAACTGTCAGAAGCAGGCTTTTGCTGGCATCTTCGACCACCAAATAATGTCTGGCAAATGTGCATTGATTAATTAGCAACATAATCATCTGACCTGTTTTTGAAATTAGACTATCCCAACCTCTCTCTGTCTCCTGACAAAAATGTGCAAACAAATATCTTTCCTGCATTCCAATGTCAGAGACAAGGTCTGGAGTCTTCTTCCAGGAGCTAGCCTGCATGGTGGCATCACCCCCTCTGAAATAAAGAGGGGACCTAATAAAACCATATAGAGCAGCTTTAATGTGCAGTTAGTCTTCAGAATTTTTTTTCCTGATTTTTAAAATGTCACATCTAAGGGTCAGGTAATGTTTAGTGGTATAATATGACATTGTACAAAGCTGACCCACGTGGGAAGGTTCTGGGTCCATATCTGGAGACCTCCCTGAGTGCACAAGACAAGCATATGCCCATGATCCAGGATGGGTTGAAGCTGGGGGTGGATCATACAACACGACCTGGTTGGAGCTGCAGTCTCTCCGTCTCTCAGTCTCTCATCTCTCTCATGGAAGAACAAAATTTATAAACTGAGATATAGTACACAAATTTTAAAATAATTTTGCTTTGTGGTTTGTGTTTTTGTTTTAAATAGACATATCTTTCTATCCTGTTGCTTCCAAAATGAAATCGATCCCCTAGACACAGAGATGAGCATATGACATCCCACATCCCCATTTCTCCTAGCAACACTAGTTGAAAAGAACAGAATTAGCACAAATTTTAAGCATATTAAATTAGAGTTCTTCTCTGGGACTGGCATATGAACATTCTAGACAAACTATCTAAGGTAGAAGAGAGTGAGGCTAACCCATGAAGCGAAGTAGAGACACAGAAAGGAGAAATGGACAGAAATGGATTGGGGAAGATCTGAGTTTTCAGTGTACTGAATCCAAGATTCAGGTCTTCCTCTGAATGTATGAGTTACCATAAAAGTTTCTCACCCCAGCAGTCTAATAATTCATCCTTTTTGCTTAAGCTACTTCTTATTAAAGCTGAGAGTTTTGACTAGTAGATTAAATCTCCGTTTATAAATAGTATACCCTATAGGCAGAGGTTATTATTTAAGAACCCCAGAACATTCCTGAAAATGCAGATAGTACCAAACCGTATATATACTATGTTTTTTGATCTGATAACTGAGAAGGTCAATAGATGACTGACAAATAATGTACAGAATGTGGTTACACTGGAGAGGAGGATTCATGGCCCAGAAGCGACTGAGTGCTATGGTACAAGATCTTATCATGTTACTCAGAACAGTACACAATTTCAAACACATGGATTGTTTATTTCTGGTATTCTCCATTTACTATTTCTAGACCATATTTGATCGTAGGTCCCTGTAACAACAGAGAGCAAAATCATGGGTTAAAGGGGGACTACTATAACTGTACTTTGGAATTCCAAAGTTGAATTGGTACTAATTAACAATAATCTACAGATATCATTATTCATTAAAAATATACCAGGTACATTCTAAGCATGTTACATGTGCAGCTTATTTAATTATCATAATACTATAAATACAAACAAAGAAAAAAAAACTTATCCTCATTTAAAAGATTAAAGAAACTGAGAGCCAAATTTAATTTGTAATTGTCGAACAGCAAACTGTCAGTAAATCTGGACAAGGACTCTTTGACTCCAAGGCCCAGATTCTCATCTTTGACTAGATACTCCCTCCTTGACATGAACTGAGTTCTGATTCAACCATCTCAGAGTTGAATACTTTAACCTTTCTGAATGTTAATTTTTTCATCTCTAAAAGGGGGATACTATTTTCTAGAGCAAAGACCTTTGAAGGAATCAAAAGGAAAGAGCTTATGAAAGCACTCTGAAAACTGCAGAGCACTAGAGAAATGTCAGTTCACATTATAAAATTATAAACTACATTAAGGCTTTACCATCTCTGAGTCTTATAATTAGGTTAGTATAAAATTTAATCAACATATTTCAGTCAATAATATTTCAGAAAAGTAGATGCAAGAGTTGATTCGTGTCAGGAAACAGCTTTTAATCTATACTAAAATAAATAATCCTGGTGAATAAAATCTGCCTTTCTTCAATAACAGAGATGATGATGATGACTAACATAAAATTATCTTAAATTTCAACATTACTTTAGATTTTCAAAATGATTTTACATTTTACCTCATTTAGCATTTTTCAGTGTCTTAGATAATGCATTATATTTTTTCCTGTTAATGTCAATCTATTGCTACTGTGTAAATTTTAGTAATGAGTATTCTGGATGGCAAAGCTTTACACATTTTATTATAAAGCTCACAAAAAAAGATAAATATGGAATATTTATTCAAATTTTCTTTTGGATCCTTTTTTTTTTTTACCTACTTTGAAGACTGCTTAAAAACTCAGAAGATTCCCATATCACAAGTAAATGAAATTAAGAGAAAATATTCACTATAAAGGCAAAATTACACAATTATGCCTAGTTCCTTATTATTAATTTAAAATAAAAGTTCTATATAATATAAACATTCATATATTTCATCATTTCTTACTAAGTCTGGCACTTTCAGATGATCTTCACGCATTTACATGTTCAAACATGTTTATTTTTATGTGAGCAGATGGTTAGAAACTATAGTGATTAATCAGGCAATAAGCAAACAGAGTCTTTATATTACTAAAGTTATATTGGTTAACTACTCTAAATATTATATTAATAATTGATCATTATAATTATCAAACTATCACTAAATTCTGTATAGCTCACTATGCTTTAGAGAAAATTTGGGGCCGAAGGGAAAAATTCAGTTCTGAATCCTTTACTCCAGCAATGCACTGTTTTACAGAGTTCAGAAAAACATTCTAATTAGATCACTACCACTAATACTCATCAGTTTATCTAAATTTTAGAGACAATCCAGAGAAAGGGTCTGAAGAAGATATTAGACCTCTAGAGAACGTGAGCAAATAATGTTCTCAGGAACATGAACGAGCAGGAGAGCCGTACCAGCCAAGCTCTGAAATCAAATGTATATGTTATGCGAATTAACATGATGATAAATCTGATCTCCATATAAAACCTTAGCAATTCTAAAATAGTTTACGTAAGCCAATTTCTTATTGCCAATAACATTTCTCAGAAATAGCTCCTTTTCACATTTATATAAGTCACAAAGGCCTATTTTATGAGAACACATAATCAGGCAAAATAAAATGTTATATAAAATGGAAAAAATTATGATTTTTTTAGCAATGTGTTAATGAGCCACCGCAGAGTAATTCTTTTATCATGACTTAAAATTAAACAGATACAAGCATAGCTGTTGATTTATATTTCCCTTATTTGATTTTTTATACATATGCAGTATTATTTTTAAGCTCATTTGTATTCATGCGAATTGGATTGCAATTTAAAGTCAGGAAGGTTTGATTTCATTAAATAATTTTTGCTTCAATCAAAAGGTCTGTACATACATGAATATTTCAAAACCACTATCCATTTATTTTAAGACTTTCAACACTGCATCATCAAGCATAATGTCAAGAAAAGTGTACAAATAGGACCCAACATAAAACAGGTTTATTGAACAAGCCGTACCTAAGTAGAAACCGAAGTCCCAAGTAAACTAATCTCACTTTTTCTACCCCTGTCCTTCACTCATGCTACTGCAAATCTGCATGCTTTGTTCCTGGAAAAAATCTTCGGAAGATCCATAGCTTTGGTAAGCATCTCTATACAGAAAAATTTAGAACCCGGTCTATACTTCTGGCTCCTCTAGTTGGGCATGACAGGCTTAGAAACTGCGATGGCAGAGCCAGAGAGAAGGGTGTGCACGGTCATTTCTTTCCAGACTTCGCATCTTGAGTTCTTTTCCCTCACTCACTATGCTGACTCATGGTTAGAGAAGATGGAGATTTTAAGGCACAAGAGGCTCTTATTTAATCACTACAGTTGTAACTTGTATTGGGGTAATTTCTCCTGGGATATTTTGAGTATTCTGATACTTCGATACTGTGAGTTCTTTCGGGTAATGACTACCCCTTTCTAGATTTAACAAGTGGGTTAGTTGCTTAGTGTTCTATCTGAGAGTCTAAAACATATCCTCATACGCCTATATCATTATTCTCAGATTTAGAGCCTCCCTAAAATTTCCAGTTCCCCTGGAAAAGTCCCTTTAACACTTTGTAATATACTCAAATTTTATTATTATTTGAGGAAACTAAATTAGGGAGAGAGGGCAGTAAAACAGCACTTTTTAAGAAAACATTTATAAATTCAATTATTGCAAAAGAATAATTTGCACCAAGGTGAGGTAGCATTTATGACTCCATACCTTTTGACCTTTTCAAATGCACAGCAATGAAAATGAAATGTAGGAACATAAAAAATCCAAAAGACAATTTCAGGCTCTAAAACAGGTAAACACTCAATGAATGAAAACCAGAGGAGTAACACAAATCAACAAGTGGGGCTGCAGGGTTGAGTCCATAGTTTGTAAGTTAACAAGGGTGGCAAAGATTTCAGCCTGTGCAGTAACAGTGGGGACAATAAATAAATAAATAAATTCCACAGGAATTGGAGTAAAGCTCCCATTTTGAGTGAGAAGTTGAACAAAAGGAATAAATAACTGTATTTTTTCCTCTTCTAGACTGTAAACTGCACGAACTTTGGCTTATTCATTGATGTATCTCTAGCACCTACAAGGGTCTCTAAGCGTCTTCAAGGTCCCTCTTTCTGATACAGCTGCGCCTAATTTGATGCTGAGTAAGATAGTGCCACTCCAAACTCTTTCTGAACTTTTGGGGACAAGGTGAGTACAGAAATGAAAAATTCAGAAACATTTTCAAGTTTCTAAGTTGGATAAAACAAAACAATCAGTGGATGGGGTCAGCAGGTGGCATGAGGGTTAAGATCCTGGACTCCCACAGGGCTGACAGTGGTTCCAGGTCCAAACTGACATCTTGAAAATCCCACGTGACACACGTGACTGCTGCCCATCCCTAGAAAAGAATGGAGGAGAAGGAGTTGCAGCATGGCCGTCTCCCCTGGGGAGTGATTTCTCACCTTCCCTCTCTCTGATCTTTCCCTTGGCAAGCACACATGTCTTATGGAAGAAACTTAAAAAATAAAATACAATAATCAGTCGAACAAAACAATAAAAAAATAAGAGTTTTAATCTTAAATGTAAAGTTTTTAATTTGTTTTCTCTAGGAATTCAATCTTATTGTATTTTCAAAAATATATCAGTCCACATGGTTATTTTGTAAAATGTTTCCTTTACTACAGGTAGTTTGAGAAACACTGCTATCAAGATATACGATTGTGCTATTGTTCTTTCCTTGATTTCCCAACTAAAAATTTTATTTTTAACAGAAGTATCATCTTGTCTCTTGTTTTTTCTTATTAAAAATATTAATTGGGAGGTCATTAGGCTGAGGCTGGAGCAGGGCCCTGGTTTCCAACATAAGCAAATAAAAACCCAACTCTGTAAACAGTCATACTTTAGGCCAATCATAACTTTAACTAGAGACTGTCCACTGGAATGACCTCAGTAAGGCTTCTGCTCCACATTAACCAACCAGATATTTTCTTTCCCTTGCCTCCATGTTCACCCTACAAATGCCTTGCCAAATTAATAAACCACTGAGTGCTCAAATAAACTCTTTAATATATTAATGTGCTCCAATTTATCTTCTAACACCCTAGTACTGATTATGTATTTGTGAGGTATGCATTCCAATGCTTTCTAACTTTCCACTTTATTAGTATACAGTGTAATGTTATATCAAATGAAAAGACTTTTGTTTTAAAGATATGTGTAAAAGATTAGCACTAGTAGAGTCTACTGCACTTCATTGTGGTACCAGGAGAAGGTTGATACCATTTGAATTAGGAAAGTAAGGGATACTTGTATTTTATATGGAAAAATGAATGATTGATAATTTTGTTGTAATGATACAGTACTTTTAAAGAAGAAATTAAGAGAATAAGAAGGATCTGTAAATTTTATCATGTGAAACATAAAGAAAATGGGAAATTTTCCCATACAAAGCTTCGAGATTTGGTAACATATCTATTTTTAGGTACGAAAAATGTTTTGATTAATTGTAAGAACTGATTTTAGGCTATAAATTAAGATCAATTTCTAAATAGTGTGCTGCTTTGTGAAGTAGAGAGTAGAGTTCTCAGTAGAGAAAATATTCAGTCAGCGGACAGCATAGTGGCTATGGTGCTGGACTTCCATGTGTCCCACTGCAGTCGAATCCCAGACCTGGTGGCTTGAAAATCATGCCAGGTTCATGTGTGTGCATGACCGAAATCTTGAGAGGAGATGGAAGAAAAGGGATTGCGGTGTGACAAACTAATTGAGATGTTATGACCCCTGAGGCCTGTACCTTCTGAGCAATTTCATAATCAACATGATTCTCTCTACTCAAATAGTTGAGAGGCTCCACTGTATTCTTAGTGAAATTGTAAAACTTTATCTTTCATTGGAAAAGGTAATGATTGTTTCTAATTTGACTATCAATTCTGCTTCAGAAGCCATCAGGGATTTCTCTTCCCCAGTGACTACTGACATTGGTCTTTTCTTCTTCTTCTTCTTCTTTTTTTTTTCCTTTTTAAATATTCTCTCCCTACTATCACAACATCAACTGTTAACTCTGCCCAGATAGATATTGGACTGATCCTAACTTCCGTTTCAACCCCTTCCAGAGTTTTGGGCCAGGATTTCCCTCCAACAGCTGCACATTTCACCCTCATCACTATTCTAATTCAAGACATTTTAAATTGAACATTTGCTCCTCCTAAACATCAATGGCAATAACAACAAAAAGGCTCTTCATTCCCACTTATGAGCCTAGTCATTCATAATCAAAATCCAAACTAACTGCAATTCATTCATGTCATGTTTAAAGCTGGAAACATCAAAATGGTTAAATTAAGCATTTGGATTCGGGAGACAATATCATTGGACTTCACCACTTAGTTTCACTATTTCCTGCTTGCATAACTTAAGCATATCACCTAAATTGAATTGTCAAAACTTTCATTTCTTCACCACAAATAAAATCAAGTTAATAATAATAGTTAACATTTGTAAAGATAGCTCTAAGTGCTCCAGGTATGTTAACACATACAGTCTACAAAACTCTAGTAAGTAAATGCTATCAGTATTTCTCTCTATAGATGAGAAAACAGAAAAACAGTTAAATAAACTGCCAATACCTACAATAATAAGGGGCTGGTATGCAAACCCAGACATTCTGGCTCCAAGACTGTAACCACCATATACACTGTCTTCCTGAGAACAAAAATGTACTTCTTAGTGTTGCTGTGAGGATAAAATTAAAGTCTATAAAATGCTTGTCAATATTAACTGCTATTATCATCATGTATTTCTATATCACATAAGTCAGAAGTAACTTCTGATGCATGAATTCCTGTAGTGCTCATGACCACACGAATTACATACTGTCTTTATGACAGCATTTGACAATCAATTCACATACTATGAAGATTAAAAACTGAAGTTAGGGATAGTATATAAAATTATCCTATGATCGATACATATTAAAATAATTAATATACATTAAGATCTTTTAAAAAGTTACTTATTGATTTCTTTCATGAGCAAGAAGGATGGAGGGTAGGAGGAAGAAGACAGAGAGACAGCAGCCTCAACAGGATGTTGACTGTGATCCACTCAGCCTTAGCCGGCCCCAAATCATGGGCATGTACATACCTGGCATACACAGGAAGGGCTCTGAACAAGAACCTAGAACCTTCTCAGGTGGGTTAGCCTCACAGAGCACTGCACCACCCTCTGGGCCCTATATGTCAAGGCCCCTTAAGTGTATCATTGTAACCGTATGTATTTCCACCCATTGCAACCTGGGTGTGTTCACACTCTGACAATCCATGTTCCTCCAGGTTTTGATCTCTTCCCCTCAGTGCATCCCCCGACATCGAGCTGTTTCTTAGCCCTGTTCATTGCTTCAGAGCCTTTCCTACTTCCACACTGCTCTGTTTTACACCTAAGCATGATCTCCTCAGCATAGCCAGTCCATATTTGTTCTATGTGATCCAGGCTCCACAGCCTAAATATAGACCATGTGCAAAGGGGACCTCCCACAATCACCTGGACTCCACACTAGGAGACCATTTGCCATTTGTTGGAATATTGTGTCTTATAACAATTTCCAAACCAACTTTTTTTTTTTGCGAATATCAACAGGGAGAAGCTGAACCCTTCCACAACAAAGACATGACTATTTATTAAAAAATGATTCTCAGTTAGGATGCCATGTGAGGCCTAGGTTTGATTCCTGTCCAAACTGAAGGCTGATCATGGCAATGAGCACCTCTAAACTCAGTGACTCAGGGTGGCTTACACAGGAGGATGGCAAGCTCAGGGATGGCCTGGGTAACAGGAAAATCTTATCAGAAAGGAGCTGGGTGTGGTGGCACATGTCTGTAGTCCCAGCCAGGAACCTGAGGAAGGGGAATCTTGGTACTGTGACAGTAAGACCCTGTCAAAAAAGATTAAGAATAAGAAAAAGAAGAAGAAGAAGAGAAGAAGGAGGAGGAGGAGGAAAAGAAGGAGGAAGAGGAGGAGAAAGAGGGTCTGGGGAATGGTACAGGAGTAAAATGCTACACTCTGCAATGCTGACCCCCCTGGAAGGATATGGGTTTGTGCCTGGAGACCTACCTAAGTACTCTGGACACCCATGTGCCCATGGTCCAAAGCTGGATCATGGTAGGGATGAATCGTTGTCTCAAGACCTTCTTGTGGGTCCTATCTCTGTCTCTTTCACTCATGGAAGAAGTAAACAAACAATTTTTTTAAAAAAGGAATGTGTAAAACATGGACCAATCGATTTAATTAAAAATGTATACATATATAGAAAAACATAAAAGGATATATAACACAATGTGTATTATTTATTTTCAAAACTAGGGGGGGACCAGCAGTTAGCGTAATGGCTATATCACTGGACTCCCATGCAGTCGACCATGGTTTGAGTCCCAGACCCGGTGGCTTAAACTCACGCCGGGCGCGTGTGCATGCGTGCCCAAGATCCCTAGAGGAAAATGGAGGAGAAGGGATTGCGGCGTGACCACCCCCCCTAGGGGGTTATTTCTCTCTTTCTGTCTCTCTGTCTCTCTCTGTCTGTCTGGCAAGTGCACATGCCCTATAGCAAAAACATTTCCAAAAAAAAAAAAAAAACCCCAAAAAACTGGGACTAGGAATAATTTCTATTTTTGTTTTTCTTATTTATCAATATTTTCTGCTTATAATAAACATTTGTCCAACAAAAATATTTAAAAATATACTGAGTGACATATCATTAATCCTTGTTATTATCCTCAATGCTATACAATGCTATGTTAGCAAACACCCTGACAGTATTTTATTTTTTTAGAGATTTTGCTATAGGGCACATGTGCTCGCCAGAAAGACAGAGGGAGACAGAGAGATAGAGAGCAAGAAATCATCCTCCCAGGGGGATGGCTACAGCACAATCCCTTCTCCTCCATTCTCCTCTTGGGATCTTGGGCACAAACGCACACACGCCCAGCGTGAGTTCAAGCCACCAGGTCCAGGACTCGAACGGCGGTTGACTACATGGGAGTTCAGCGACATAGCCATTATGCTAACTGCTGTTTCCCTGACAGTATTTTATAACAATAATCTAAAATACTAGATTTCACTTATATGTTTAACTTCTTAATGTTTTACCCAGTCCATTTTGCAACCTACGTTTGATTCTTTCCTTGTGGCATCAGTTATAGAATTTTTTTTTTTTTTTTTTTTAGAGATTTTTGCTATAAGGCATGTGTGCTCACCAGAGGGATAGAGACAGAAAGCAAGTAATCACCCCCTGCCCCGGGGGATGGTCATGTCACAATCCCTTCTCCGAGACTTTGGGCACACATCCCAGCATGAGTTTCAAGCCACCAAGCCTAGGACTCGAACAGTGATTGAACACATGAGAGTCCAGTGCCTTAACCACCACAATACCTACTGGCCTCTAGATATTATTTGTTCAGTTTTTAATTAACTGTACATATTTTGTAAGCAATTAATTTTTGTGGGTTCCAGAGTTGTTATCTAAAACAACTTGGTAGACACATGCAGGTTTTATATATCATCTATCCAGAAGATGGACTATGGGGGAGTCTTCAAAAAGTTCATGGTAAATTCAGATTATGAAATAAAATACACATATTTCAAAAATATTTTGCAGAATAAATTTATATGGTAATTGTATTTTCCACCAACTTTTTGAAGTCTCAGCATACTCTGAAAGCAAGTTCTGTCAATTTGTTTGTATATAGATCTTTTCAGAAAACAAAGTTGTCATTTCCTCTGGAGGAAAAATAAACTTTAATATGGCATATAGCAATGAAAACAAATGACATGTTGTGTATATGTCAATACTGCAAAAAATATTCTAGTTTTATAAAGAAGTATGAAAACAAACTGTAACAAGCTGTGTATAGTAAGTGTGGTCTTTAAACCATCATTCACTAGCATAGTCACACAGCAATTCGGTTACACACTGTCCCACATAAAATAAAACTAGCCTGTTTTCTGAAGCAAAGTTAAGGCTGATGACGGGAGTTTCAGCCCAGAGCTCTGACCAGACACGAATAATTTTAGAAGAAGCAGTCGATGGTAAAAAAAAAAAATCTCTCTGTACCTTGGTAAAGCAAAACTTCGCTGGATAGAAACAAAAGAACCTATGCTATTTAGGCAATCTGGAGTAGGAAGGCAGGTAGGAAATAAATATACTGCATGGACAAATTTGTCTGAGAAAAAATATATAGGTAGAGAAAAAATTAAATGAGCTATTGAAAACTGTTGTTAACATGTGTCTATCCATGACAAAATTATAAAAGTTTTGCAATTTGACTTTTGCTACCAGCTTTAATACTAATAGTATTTACAGTTTAGGCAAGAGGTTGATTCTATTTAATCTGCAGAAATTTAGAGTACCTGCTCCTAAAGACTGCCAAAACTGTGGCTGTGAAAGAGAAATATGTCTTTCAATTAATTTCAGCATATATATATATATATATATATATATATATATATGCACATATCTCCAAGAATTTCTATCTAAAAAAAATAACAAAAATACTATAAGTGTAGATTAATGTATTTCCTGACTTCATTTTTTTCTTGAATAAACTAATACTAAAAAATTAGATTTTTCAATACTTGATACCCACCTATTCTGTGATAGAGTTGATCTTACAGTCAGAGGAGCTGGTGCTAGCCCTGTCATGTATTAAATTTGTGACTTCGTCAGTCAAAATCTTGGCTTTAGTTTGGATTTTTTTTTTTTTTTTTTTTTTTTTGAGAGAGAGAAAGAGAGATTTTTGCTATAGGGCATGTGTGCCTGCCAGAGAGACAAAAACAAAAAGCGAGAAAGTACCCCCAAGGAGGATGGCCACACCACAATCCTACAATTCTTTCTCCAGTCTCCTCTCGGGATTTTAGGCATGCACACACACGTGCCTAGCATGACTTTTAAGCTGCCAGGTCCGGGTCTCGAGCTGCAATTAACTACGTGGAAGTCTAGAAACATACTCATTATGCCATCTGCTGGTCCCAGTTTGGAATTTTTAAAATAGCATTTTATCAGAAGTATTTTGAAGGGGCTGCCATAAAAGTGGAAGGTAGTAACATTTGAAAGTGTTTAGAAAACTGAAAATGCTTATCTAGAATAGTTGTTGATATCATTAATTCTATTTCTCTGATAAGAGTGGGCAAATGGTAATAGATACAAAGTGAAAGAGTGACCATCTAGCATTTATAGTTATGCCCAAACTGTCTTACCAGATCTATATTTTGATCTCAAATCTCCTTTTTGTGACTTTATATCCCACATGTTTATAGTACAGTGTTTAGTTGAACTTGTCATTTATATCACCTTTTGTCTCTACCCCTTGAAAGTTTAAGCAATAAGAATGACATCAGAAAAGTACGACAATAACCATTCATTACTGAGTGGTTAAGTGTCTGGGATCACGGCAAGATGCCGTTAATCTGTAATCCTCACAATGACCAATTTTATAAAGAGGAAACAAGATCATGCTATAGTCAGAATGTTTATGTCCTCCTCAAATTCATTCGTGCAAGACTATCCCATAAGGTGATGGCATTAGGAGGTGGGTTCTGTGGAAGGGATTGAGTCACAAGGGTGGAGCTTTTGTCAGTGGGGTTAGTGACCCATTATGGGGCTAAGATCAGACTTCTTCCCTTTCCGGTGAGAGGACACAGCAAAAGGGAAGCATTCTGTGAACCATGAAGTTGGCCCTCGTCAGACACCAAGTCTTGGACCTTGGCATCTTGTGCTTGGACTTACCAGCCTCCAGAATTACGAGAAACAAATTCCTCTTGTTTGTAAGCCATCCAGTTTATGGCATTTTGTTATCACAGCCTGAACCCACCAAGTCAGACAGTACTAACTAACTTGGCCTGAGTGATACGCATGATTACTCTCCTACCCCATTTTCCACATTGTGTTTTTGTGATTATGTTCACTTTTATTCTTTATCATATCAGATGGAGAGCCTTGAATTTTGCAGATGAAGCTAAAAGCATCTTCACCACATCATTTTCTTTTCTTAAACTTTTAAAATGTGTCAAAAATAAATATCCCTTCAAACTTAGTGCAAGGGTATGAGAGTAGACTATTTTGTTTGAGTAATTCCTAGGAGCTTGCTAGCCTTTTTAAGAACTTGCTGTTTAGCCAACACAAATAGCTTGACATCATGGAGTGTTGTGATCACTGTGCACAGTTCAGTGGCAGCGAGCACATTCACACTGTTGGGAATGCAACGATCACCTCTATCCACATCCAGCATCTTCACAGCATCCCACACTGAAACTCCAGACCCTTTAAACAGAAGGCCCCCTTACCCCTTCCCACAGCCCCTGTTCCCCTTTGTCTTTATGTATTTGGCTATTTTAGGAACTGTGTAATTGAAATGATAAACTCTCTATCTTCCTGTGCCTGGTTTATTTCTCTTAGCATAATGTCCTCAAGAGCCATCCGTGCTGGGGACCAGCAGTTAGTGTAATGGCTTTGTCGCTGGACTCTCATGTAGTCGACCGCAGTTTGAGTCCCAGACCTGGTGGCTTAAACTCACGCCGGGCGCATGTGCGTGCGTGCCCAAGATCCCGAGAGGAGAATGAAGGAGAAGGGATTGCAGTGTGACCATGCCCCCCTGGGGGGTGATTTCTCGCTTTCTGTTTCTCTGTCTCTCTCTGTCTTTCTGTTGAGTGCATGCGCCTTATAGCAGAATCCTCTCCAAAAAAAATAAAAATAAAAAAGAGCCATCCGTGCTGTAGCATGTTTCAGAATTTTATCCCTTTTTAAGACAATAACATTTTAGTGTATGTATACACCACATCTTGTTTTTCTGATCAACTCTGGGGTTACTTCCACCTTTTGGCTATTGTGAATAATGCTAAGCACTTAGATTATGGACAGATTACAATTGTTTACATTCTTTCTGCCACTATCCTTAGAACTTAGAAGTCTAGTCTCTAAACTGTATAGTAATAAAAATGACTTATATTATAAAATAGATTTTAAATAAATCTTCAATGTACATCCAAAGGTTGAAGAGATTAAATTTTAGACAAGTTTTCAGGAAGAGAATTAAATAATGTTCTCTCTTAATCAATAGCATAAATAACTGTTAACATCAATCTTAGTTAATAACAACCTTGATTCTAATCTACACTTTGAAATTTTAGATTTTTATAATATTCCATATTATTCTCTGCAGTTCATCAATATTACATTAGAGCAAGAATTAGTACACTTCAGGGTCAGCAGAGGGCCTGAGGGCAAAATTAGAAATACATACCCATATAAGCAAAGTGACTAAATGTACTCAAAATAAACAGCATTGGTTTTCATCCATACAGTTGCAACTTCATCCAGTCACAGTGCAGAAGTATCCTTTATCTTGAATCAAAACTTTATAACCAGGAATAATTTATCACACATTTTTAAAAAAATTTTAACAAAAATTTTGCCATATGATGCGTGCACTTGCCAGAGAGACACAGTGAGAGAGAAAGTGAGAAATCACCCCCCGAAGGGTGATGGCCATGCAGCAATCCCTTCTCCATTCTCCTCCTGGGATTTTGGGCATGCATGCAGATGTATCCAGTGTGATCTTCAACCCAGCAGGACCGGGTCCAAGTGCATTTGGCTATGCACAAATACAGTGCTTGAACACCACATCACATGCTGGCCTCCATTATCACACATTTTTATACTATTTTTAAAATTCAGCATGTAACTGAGGAAAACAACATAGCTCTTAGATCATGTAAAATCATTTTCATCCAAAGAATAACGTGACATTGGGATCAGCAGATGGCATAATGGCTACATTGCTGGGCTCCCACGTAGTTGACCGTGGTTCAAGTTCCAGATCCGGTGGCTAAAATTCACACCAGGCACATGTGCGTGTGTGCCCAAGATCCCGAGAGGAGAATGGAGGAGAAGGGATTGTGGTGTGGCCATCCCCCCGGGGGGTGATTTTTCACTTTCTGTCTCTGTCTCTCTCTGTCTTTCTGGGGAGCGCACGTGCCCTATAGCAAAACTCTCTCAAAAAAAAAAATAACATGACATGAATTCAAATGTATAAAGTATAATTTGTTCTAATAACCTAGAAAAAATAGATATTTTTATGGCCTATTTCCCCATGACAGGCTTATAACACTACTAAGTTCCTCCAGTTTTTACTCTTTCACGCTCTCACAGTGTACACATGCTATACCACATTGTGTGAATTTGAGACTCAGTTCCAGTTAATAAAAACAGATCAAACTACATAATCCCAACCTTTCTTAAACCTAACATGAATTATCCTATTTTCCACATGCAATTGCATTTTTCTACAGACTAATTCAGATTTCTTATTTATTTTACCCTTTAATAAAACCTCAAAGTAACACCTTTCTCAGATTCGTATTTCAGGACTATTTCATAGAAATGTCAGCATTCTCAATTAATTGAATAAAACCGTCTAGGGTGTGAATCTATGCAGATGTGTCCATACATTAACTCATGTTAATATTTATTGAACAAAATCCCAAATATTATGCTAAAAAAATTGTACATTTAATTTTAACTACATAAAATTGTGGGTTCTTGTTTTTAATCTATAAAGAGGGCAGTTTCTTATGGTTTAGTTTGAGACTCTTAACTCATTTATTCCTCAAAAAGTTCACAGAGTGCTGGATAACTGTTATTTTATTTCACGAGTGGTAAAAACTGAGGTTTCCAGTTGTTAAATAACTTACTCAAAGTTACCTGCATCGTATACAGCAAACCCAAGAAGGGAACTTGGCAATTTCCATTTATAAACTGTTGGATGAACTACTATACCACCTTGTAACAAGATCGTACACAGTGAAGTACACTCTACAAAGAGTTTGCTTCATTTCTGGATGTTTTCCATTTGAACTGCTTAAAGACTAACCACTCACAGTACAGCCTGGCCATAAGCACCCACATGCACCACCTGAGGGCTGCTAGAAATGCAGAGGCCCAGGCCTGTCCGAGGCCTACCCAGTGTGACTGTGTTTTAGCAATATTACCTTAAAACATATATCATACGCATCCTAACTTTTGAGAAAGAACTGATCTAAGCTAACTTAACTTTTGAGATTTAAAGAGAATACGCAAAAGTATTAGTCAACATTCAAATAAAGAGAAAAGGGAAAATAGGTGTTCTAGTAATAAACATGCTCTACTTCAGGTAACTTCACTGTGTTCTGTGGGAAATATTTTATGTATAATTTTGGTTCTACACGAAACAAATCATAACAAATGCAAGCAACCCTCCCACCCCCTTTTTTCTCCCCACATACCTATTCTACTTATTCAGTGATAGATGTCTATTATATTTCAATCTCCATGATGCTGTGTCTTCAACACTTCCCAGGATACACACAAACCGTGGCTTTTACTTTATTCCTAGATTGCTAGGGTTTTCAGACACAGCCCCTGACAGTGACATGGATTACTTCTTCCCACTAGATGGCAGTAACAGCAATTTAATAATACACCTAAAGCAACCTGCAGCTTGTCACAGGCACAGCGAACAATGACTCTTTGTGGGCGAATCTTTCATGAATTGCTGGTTTTAGGATTGGAAGCAATGACTTAGTGACAAATTAGAGAACACTTTTCTCCATTGATGTCTATGTTTAAATTTCATTTTGCATGCTTTTCAAGATTAAAGCAGTGTTGTTTGCCTATCTTTTACCCCTAGCTGTAAGAATCAGTTATAATGAATCATTTTCACTGGTAACAGTTTCAAAATAGACTGGCGGTTACTAAAATAAGATACTCTGTTAGCATAACTATTTAAATCATTTCATTATTACAGTTTTTAAGGCAGTATTTCCATATTTCTCTATGAAAGACTATATATATAAAATTTCTAAATGTAAATATCATGATATCCATGAAAATATTATATGATAAACTCACATTTTATTAAGTTTCTTCTTAATATTTTAAAAGCACACATGCAAAAGTCTTAAAGAAGTTAAGCAAGGAGAGAATGAAACAAGGAGAGACTGAGTTCATGGTAAAATGATAGTAGGATCGTAACAATATAAATGCAATCCATGGATTTTCTGAATGACAATCTATTGAAAGTTTAAATAACATTTTCATTCAGAATATTTTTACATAAATATTTAATAATTATCTTAAGGAAAGAAAAAGGAAGAAGTCTATTAATTAAAATATAATTTCCTTTGGAGATATAATTAGGCAACCTCATTGTCATCTTGATGTATCAAGGGATTAGAAATACATTCTACTGTGGGGACCAGCAGTTAGCATAATGGCTATGTTGCTGGACTTCCACGTAGTCAACAGTGGTTCAAGTCCCGGAGCCGGTGGCTTAAACTCACGCCAGGCGCTTGTTCGTGAGTGCCCAAAATCCCAAGAGGAGAATGGAGAAGAAGGGACTGTGTCATGGCCATCCCCCTGGAGGGTGATTTCTCACTTTCTGTCTCTCCGTCTTTCTCTGCCTTTCTGGTGAGCTCACGCACCCTATAGCAAAAACCTCTCCAAAAAAAGAAAAAAGGAAATATGTTCTACTGTGAATCAGAGTTATCCTATAGTAATCTATTTTAAAATGCTAAAAGTAAGTCCATACAGAGGCACAATAGTAACACAGCACCCTGCAATGCTGGCCCCACCAGACAGGTACTGGGTTTGCATACTGATGCCTGTCTGTGCACTCAGGCACACATGCACTTGTCCACGATCTGGCATGTCTGAGTCTTGGTGTGGGGTGGAGAGTGGTGCGAATAAAGACCCTGTTGGGGTTACCTCTCTCTTCCTCTCTCTCTTTCTCACTGTCTCGCTCTCTCTCATGGAGGAAATAAATAAATGAATAAATCAGAAAAAAAATAAAAGCTCTAAAAGTACTACCAATGCTTCTCAAACGAACTGCAGGGAAAGCCAGACTATTAATTTGTTCAAATCATCATAGGTTTCTACTTAAAAATTTACAATGAAAAAATAGGAAAATTAAATTATAAAACGAATGCAAACAATCTATATTTTATGATTTGAGTCAATAAGACACAAGATAACTTAGTCAAATATTCATAAACTGGTTGCGAACTTGCTCTTACTTTTTGTGTTTCTGTGTTTTCTGATTGGTATTGGGCAATTTTCAGACGTGGACAGTACTGCTCTGAACACAGTACACCACTCTAGACCACATTCTAGCTGAGGAGAACCATACCTTGCCACGGAATTAAGTTCTAAAGCAACCACAGACAGCAAAAACCAAGACCAGTCACATTTACCTATGAAAATCTCCAAGGAAGAGGCTAACTTGAAGTTCAATCTAAGGTCTCATGATTAATCTAGCAAAGGCAGAATGTTTTTCTTTTTCTTCTTCATTAGGTATCTTTGGTTGTACAGAATGGTGTGATTGCTTTGCATTTAGGTGCTACATAGTGTGAAAAATCTTATATTTCAATCCTCAATTTACACAAAGGACAAGTTAGGTGACTGTGATGTGGGGCTTGCAGGCACAGAGGCTAATTCATGTCTGCCAGCTGGGACTGAATCGAATCTTTGTCTTTGCAGAGAGAACATTGTCTTTTGTCACTGTTCCACTTCCTTCTCTCTGCATCCACCTCCCTTCTAACTTTTTTATTTTTTCTCAAGAGTGAGTATTGTATCCATGGTCACACTCTCTTCCAAAGCCACATCCAGAGACTACACAATAGCAACTAATACTATGACAAAGAAAAACACAATCTCTGCTTGCATAATCTAACAGTGTCTTGACACCAAAGAAGCTATGCACACCCACGTGTACATAGCAGAATACATGGCCAAACAAATAGCTTTCTATGGGACACCTTTCAGAAAGCACTGAAGTGCTAGGCCAAAGGCAAACAGACCTGAACTGAGGTGTCTGTGTCAGGTATCAATTCTGTCTGCTTATTGTCACATTAATTTTCTAAAAACCAGCTATTTAATTTAAAGATCATCCCATAAAGATGTGTGTATGAAGCATATTATGTAAATATTGACACATACATTTCAAAGATGTTTGACAGATATCAAAGTAACATTTGCAGCATACATTTTACATCTAAAATCCAAAAATTGGGAAGCAGATGATACCAGCTCAGAAAAGCCTTCCTTCACCTAACACAGAGGATACCTTTTTCCTAGTCTCCCACTTAACTGTATTTTCTTTACATTATTTAAGACTATTAAAAACAGTCTATGTTTTTTCTGTATTTGACTTCTGGTTTAATGTCTTATCCCTCCCTCTGCCTCCGGCACCACTACTAGGATGTAAGGATCATGCAGGGACCAGCAGATGGCATAGCAGGTATGTCACTGGACTCTCACATGGCTGACAATGGTTCAAGTCCAGGACTCAGTGGCTTGAAATTTATGCCAGGCATGTATGTGTGTGTGTCCAAGATCCCAGGAGGAGAATGGAGAAGAAGGGATTGCAGTGTGGCCATTCTCCGGGGGGGTGGTCTCTCATGTTACCTCTCACTGTGTCTGCCTCTCTCCGGCAAGTGCATGTGTCCTAAGGTAAACACCTCTAAAAAAAGAAAAGGAAACCATGCTTTCAGGATGTGTGTTCACTACTATTATCTAAACCCTTAGAAGAATGATGCTTGGTCTATAGTAAGTGTTTAATAAGTATGGGTAGATTAAGTTGAATCATTGTTGTCGATTTTCTCTTCAAACTTTATCTACGCTAAATCTGTCTGATCCCCACTGTTTACTTGGAACCTAGCTCAATGCTAACCACACAACCACGTGACACACACCCACACAACAACATACATACACACTGAGAATGTTTACATCTTGCTACTTGAAAAGCTTTGTTTTGATATACTATTGTGTAAAGATTTAAATTTTGTAAAAGAAAAATATTTTCTGTATGCAAAATTTAAGAGGAGAAATGTCAGATGTACCTAGGAACATAAGTATATCAGCATAATGTATATCACATATAAATATATAATTGATATAATATCAATATAATATTAGTATAAACATGTTGTATACACATGTAATAGATGAATATATACAACATATAATACATTAGTATATTTTACTATAACACATATAGAGCCTTCCAATTATATAGGTCATTCTAAACAAAGTTAATAATGTTTTTCTTAAGCAATATTATTTACTCTCAAAACTAGTGTGTCTTTTCCTTAATTGTATTCATTTGACTAAGTGTACGGATTAATTTAGTTCTGTTCTCTTCCTTACACTTAATCTAAAGAGAATTCTGAATACTTTAAACCATTAGCATAAGGTGAACAAATACTTTCCTCATTTCCTTTTACTGAGACACATGGTGATATCATGTACTTTGCTCCTTTAAGCATGGTATCTAAAGAATGCAACCATTGCATTATACAAAGTAGCATGCATTCTGCACTGCGGATCAGATATTTTTGGAGGTGCCTAAGACTAGATCACACTTTAAACCAATAAAAGAACATTGAGTGCTTAATAACAACTCACTTGGTAAATTTTGATTTCCTTCTCTAAACTAGGCATCGAAATCATGTTCATGTGCTTATCACATCAGGAGTTTGAATTTAACTCGGACTTGTAGGTTAACCGTGACATGGCAACTCCCACTTCTTGGCCATTATAGAAGGAGGACAATGAATACAAACATTGTGCTCTCTTTACTTAAACGTTACTGTGTTATTTTATGAAATGTTACGTAATTAATTAACCCGAACATATATCTATAAAGAATCAGTTGAAGAGCTGTGTTTGCTAGTTTGTCTATAAAACCAAACCTCATAAGCAAAAATACACCTTATTCCTCAATAGAAAAGATGTGCAAATATGCCTCTGTGCTTCTGAACTTCGAGAAGCTCATACAGGTGAGACAGAAGGACACATAGCACTGTTCGACATTGCAGCCTTGGGGACGGAATGGGAGAAGGAAATGACTAGTACCTTGCTCTGCATGTGTGTGTTTTGAGTTTTATAATGTATTACTTTTACAGTTATATATCTATATAATTTTAGCTATTAAATGTTTTACATATACTTATATAAATTACTTATATATCATATAATTCATTTAAATAGATGACATATTATTATATAACTACATGATATATCATTACATATCTATAAAATGCACAACTATATTATCACACGCCTATATAACCTGTGTGTATAATATACACAAACTTCAAAACATTCGTGGATAATGGAATTAAGCACAAGATCATTTTGGTGCAAATAATTTTGAAATCCATTCCTAGTTTTTTCATTAAATGCATTTTTTATGAACATTTGAAGGCCCCCCTCATATGCACAAACACATACACATACTCACACAGTTATGTAAATTCCATGGCTGTTTTCAATTTAGCATTTTTCCTGTGTTTTATTTCTGAGGCTATCTTTAAATATTTTATTATGTTGGCAAATTTTAGTCAGAAGTGTTATAAATAAAACTAAACTTTTTAATGTCAGGAAAGGAAGTAAATTCGTTCTACTGAAATAGCACCTTATCAATGTACTGGCTAATAATTTAGGCAAAACAAATACATTAAAGTATTCTAGTGAATAATAAGGAAAAAAAACATGATATTTCCACCAGACCATTACATGTGATTATCTATTTCAGAAGAAAATATATGGGTGGTTAAAAATGTTATTACCAGTACTACATATATTATGATTCATGATTTTAGATTTTTATGTGTAATCTATAAATGTTAGATGTAAGTGTATTACTTCTCAGGGCCATTCATCACCAATAAGGAAATAAAAGGTTATTATCATACCTATTTTTTGGTTTAACAGATCTTCTGACTAACAAAATTTAACTTTAGCACAAAAATTATTTTTAACACAGTAGAAAGAAACAGAATAGATTAACATTACCATAATAACACAGATTAATAAGCATTTGCACCAAAAGGTAAAACTTTAGGAGAAAAAGAACATTGAGTGAGAATGAAAATACTTTTGCCTGCTCTCCTCAAATATAAGACTGTACTACATCTTGCCAAATTCAAAAATTATTAACTAGTAGAGTTGAGTTAAAAATATTTTGGCTGCACATAAAAAATATACTTTTTGAGGTCTAGGGCTTCTATTTATATTCTATGACCTATACTAACACATGAATTAAGAATGGGGGAAAATCTCTAAATATGGTATAGTATAATGTAGTGCAATATTAACATGATATGCCTTTCAATTAATTAAGACTTACATTATTTCGGAGCTACCCCCTTACAATGTCATTTTAATGATCAATAATCTGAAAAGAGATAAATCAAGATACAGTCATCATTAAAAATGTTCATAAACTAACATATAATCCAAAGTGTTCATTCCACATTTGTTCTCAAATAAATTTAAAACTATAACATCCTTATTATAAATAGGATGTCTAAAGGATTCAAGCATTTCACTTTGAAGTCAATGAGTTGAAATTACCCTCCCTATAATAAAAATAGTCATCCTCTTGGATCCCCTAAAAACCACTGAAAAACAACATCAATAATATAAAAAATACTTAAGTAGGAATGATCATATAAGGTCATAAGTTTTGAAAAATATAACTCCCAACCATCAAAATTTATAGTAGTCCGAATTAACCAAACTGTTAGAACAAATCCAACCATAGCTAAGTTTCCATGAAGTCAAATTTTACTGCTGTTATTGCTGTTGTTTACAAAATACCAAAATTATTTGGGGGACCAAATATTGCCATATGGATGAAGAAAGAAAATACTACCTACCAATCAATTTTTCTAATATCTAGACACTTATAAACTATTTTTCAGTCACAAAGACAACTAATAAAATCCACTTTTTAAATAGTTTCCTTTTACATATTAATGTCATAAACATAATCATTTAAAATTCTAATGTCTAAAATATTATATTTGAGTTTTTTAGAACTATTTACAATAAGCCGTTCATATGCTCTATTTACAACCCATTGCTCTCCCATCTTATTTGCCATTGCCATCCAAAACTTATTTATTCAAACAGTAAATTAAAAAAAAAAAAAGACAAAATTAGGTGAAAATTTTGGAAAATAGATGCTTACTGATGAAGTTTTACAACTGTGGTTTCCAACTCTGTAAGAAGGTACGAATATTAACAAAATGATGGATGGGCTAGTCCAGTTTTTCAAACAGCATAATATTAATGTAGGCTGTAGAAAGAATGTTTTTCTCTGTTGACCTAGTTCATTATAGTTGGCAACTTATTTGGAAACTAAAACATTAAGGAAGACTAGTCTCCTTTCCAGACTATGAATATGCAGAAAAAGGAAAGTAGAATTGAAACTTATAACTTGATGTTTCAAGATTTTAATTTTTCAACTGGTGGTCTAGTTTTTGGACAAAAAAAATACACAGGTCAATTAATAATACCATTTTTTAAATTAAAATTAAATTAATATCAAGCTTTTGTTTAACAAATACCTTTGGTTTCATATTAAACAAAACTACTAAAATATTGATAAAAAGTCAAAAGTAAACTGTTAAATGTTACAAACTAATATATCTGAATTTATTAAATAAAAGGATCGAAACTTTTGGTCAGTTTTATGGTATTTGTACTCTTAGAAGATCATAGGAAAAATATTTTTAATCCATAGTTTTTATGTTAGCACTTGTAATTTACATTAAAGTACTCCAATAGCTACATTTTGCAGTATTTTTGTTTAAAACTAATTAACACACACCAAAAAGTGAGGCTACTTTCTATGTTGGTTAAGATTTGAAGTTTCTTAATCAGTAGTTTATGTCTTAGAGTGAACTGTGTCAATAACTTTGAATTTTCAAATACTGCTCTATGAAACTATAAATGAGGGATTGATAATTTACAAAACGCTATTACAGTTTTTCACTGATGAAACCAGTGACTTTCAAGATTTGTGGTTGGTTCGAAATTTTGGCACTCACCTCCCCTTTTGTGAAGAAAGTGTAAGAATCCCAGGATAAGGGAGAGAGTCAAATGTCTTTGTCATGCACCCTGGGCCTAGAATCTATCTGACTTGTCATCCACTCCTAACAGAGAAGGAGAACCCTCCCTCTGGAACAGTTAGGATTACTGCTCAGGGCAGGTGGCATGGTGGTTAAGGCATACTGGATTCCCACATGGCAAACTGTGGTTCAAGTCCCAGACCTGGCACCTTGCTTTCTTACTTTCCTTTTCTCTCTCTCTCTCTCTCCCCCTCCATCCCTCCCTCCCTCCCTCTCTCTCTTTCTATCTTTCTCTGGCTAATAATTATAATAATAATGAATAAAATTAAATTAAATTTTTCTTAAAAAAATAAGGTTCACTGCTCCTACCACCAGAATATGAGGGGATTGTGAAAGTTCATGGAAAAATGGAATTAAAGTACAAGTTTATCTTGGTGCAAAGATGTTTCAATTCATGCACAATTTTTTCAATATATTCCTTTGCTCTGCAGTGAACCCTTTCTACAAAAGGTTGGATGTCATGTCTAAGAGGACCGAGAACAAAGTCTTCCTTCAGGTTATTGAAGCATCCTGCTTGGTTTTACTCCTAGTTGTTAATAAAAGTTTGTGCATTTACAGAAATTAGTGTATAATGTATTTGTCAGGTTTTTGTGTTTGTTTGTTTTGGTTTTTTATTTTCTTTTTAAAATAAACCAATAGGCAGGAACATTGTAAGAGAGAAGAGGCATCCCTTCTACCATTCTCTTATTGTCCAAGATAAAAAATTAACAAAAATCTCTAATTTCTTGATGGAGCTAATTAGCTTAGGTCAGTTAGGAAAATCTGTCTATTAAATGAGGAGATAAGTAAGGTACAAAGCATACAGTTTTGCAGAAGAAAGTAATGATCAGTCAGGATGCTGTAGATAAAACCACAATAAAATGTTTCTCTCCCATGCTAAACATCCATCACAGGTTAGCGGGGAGCACAGCTAGTCATAGCAACTCAGGTAAGCAGGATGAACGGCCAGCTTCCATCGCAAATGTGGAAAGAGATACGAGGAAAGGAACCCCGGTGATGAAATACTCTGGCCCCGGTATGACCCCAAAGGGCCACCTCACAATTTTGCCTCCATCTAAAATCACAAAAGAGCTAGGAAATGCTGCAAAGCTATTTCATGTGCCCAGAACAAGGGAGAATCAGAAATATTTGCTGTTTAAATTCCCAGAGCAACTGAGTATGTACAATTGAAAACTGAGTTTTTGTTTTGAATACTTTATCCTAATGTACTAACCCTAACATTCCAAATTTTTAAAAATTTATTTATTTAACTTTAACTTGACCAGAAAGGGACAGAGAAAGAGAGAGAGGGAAAGTGAGAAAACAAGCCACCAGGTACAGGACTCAAACAGCAGTCAGCCATATGAGAGTCCAGAGCCCTTAACCACCATGCCATCTGCTGGCCTCGACTTCATATCATTTAATCTGTAAATATTTTAATATGTACTTTTTTATCATTTTTTATTTCATTTTATTTTTACATTTAATCACATTATTTAGCCTACAAAGTGAATATTTCAACAGGGGAACTTTTTTTTTTTTTTTTTTTTTTTCTTTTTGGAGACGTTTTTGCTATAGGGTGCGTGCACTCGCCAAAACGACAGAGAGAGAGAGATAAAAAGCGAGAAATTACCCCCCAGGGGGGATGGCCATGCCACAATCCCTTCTCCTCCATTCTCCTCTCGGGATCTTGGGCACGCCCGCACATGTGCCCATTGTGTTTTAAGCCACTGGGTGCGGGACTCGAACTGTGGTCGACTACATGGGAGTTCAGCGACATAGCTATTATGCTAACTGTTGGTCCCAACAGGTGAATATTTTTCAAAGAGAAAAAGGAATAATAAAATTTGCCTTTCTAGCCACCTAAATTTGAAATGTGGAGCCAGTAGGTGGCGTGGTGGTTAAAGCACTGGATGTCCACATGGCCTATCAAATTTCAAGTCCCAGTCCCGGCTGTTTAAAAATACACTGAATTGGGACCAGCAAATGGTATAATGGTTACATTGCTGGACTCCCACATACTTGACTGTGGTTCAAGTCCCAGACCCAGTGGCTTAAAACTCATGCAGGGTGCGTCTACATGCATGCCCAAAATCCTGAGAGGAGAACGGAGGAGAGAAAAGGAATTGCAGCATGGCCATTTCCCTTGGGGGATGATTTCTCACTTTCTGTCTTTCTGCCTCTTTGGCAAGCACACGTGTTGTATAGTAAAAAAAAAGGAAAAAAAAAAGAACTCTCTAAGTAAAAAAAATAAATAAATAAACAAAGGAAAAGAAAAGGAAGAAAGAAAATCATGCTGGACAGGTGTACATACATGCCCAAAATCTCAGAAGGAGAATGGAGAAGAGACTGTGGTATGGCTATTTCCCCTGGGGGGTGATTTCTCACTTTCCCTCTCACCATCTTTCTCTCTGATGAGCACATGCACCCTATGAAAAAACTTTAAAAATGAGTTTTTAAAGACTGAAACATATATGACTGAAATTAAATCTCAATTAAATTACAAAAAAAAATTTGCAATGAGGAATCCTTACAAAATAATAGAAAACATATATTATTTTTTATTTATATAGTACAGCAGAAGTGGTCAAATCTTCATATACATATAAATAATAATGAGTACTTGTTAAAATGGACATTCTTGGGCTCCTGGACTAATATTATGCTTTGGTAAGTCTGGTAACAGAGTATAGGAATCTACATTTAAAAATACAAGCATTTAGTTTTCATGCAGGCAATTCAAGTGGGTCTTAGAGGTACACTTCACAAAGTGATACTGTAGCTGGTTGGTTCCAAGAAGCATAAGTATGAAATTAATTGGAAGAAGAGCAATTAGGACTTTAATCAATCTATTGAAAATTGTACTTAGTTACTTAAATTATATTATTGAAAAATGCATCAGGAGAATAGTTGACCAGAGTTTCAAAAAATGCAATAGCAATGCACTGACATTGTCTATTTTGCATAAAAACTTTAAAAACTTATATACAATTTGTACCCATTCAAATTGTGGAAAACAGAGGTATACCATTATCTTTACAGATGATTCCCTAATCTCTCATCCAGCCTTTTTTCCTGAATGTCAGACTCCTATTTCCAAGTTTTTAGGTACTTCCACTTGGATAAATCCAAAATATATATTTGATATGTTCAGAATTAGATTCCTGATACTAAGCTCCATACTGATCCTCCTGAAGACACTTCCATCTTAATCCAAGACAACTATTTGTTCAATTACTCAGGCTAAAAACCTAGACTCAAAGCTTGAGTCATCCTTTTCTCTACGGTTTAGTTGAGGATGTTTTCTGAACCATTTTCCCATATAGCAAAGACTGTCAGGTCTCCTCTGAAGATTCCTTCCAGAATCTGCTATTTCCTATCACTTCCTTCATTACCATCCTAGTCTAAGCCACCATCATTTCAAATGGACAGTGGTAATAACCTCGTAGGAATCTTCAGAGATATGCTGGCAAATGGTTACCAACAACTTTGTTTATAAATAATAAATGAATATCTATATTTTTATAAAGAAAGAAAAAAGAAGAGGGGGAGAAAGGAAGGCAGGGTGTAAAAATGAAGAAAGGGAATTAGCAGGAAGATAGGAAGGGAAAAAGCAAGCAAGAAAGGAAGGAAAAAGAGAAAAAAGAGAAGGAGGAAGAGAAAGAGAAAAAGAGAAAAGGAGGGAGAAAAGAGGAGAGCATGGAGGGAAAAATCCTTAGTCTATAGCTTTTGCAAAATCCCATGGTGTAAAGATGCTCACATATGCTAATTTCAAGTGACATAACAGCATGGTCCAGGACGACACTCAAACAGTGGCTTCTGGTGCATCGGTTGGAACCCGGTCCAGTATGATATCATTTCTATCTTTCCCCACACAGTGGCCAGAATGACCTGAGTCTACTGATACCATTCTCTTCCCAGTTCACGGAGTAAGATTTCAGGATAGTTGGCGCTCTCGCAGAAACCCACGCAAAAACGCAGTTTTATCCGGTAAAGCGAATGATTAGAGGTCTTGGGGCTGAAAAGATTTCACATCTTAACAGGAACTCCAATAACTACATGAAGGTGCCTCGGCCTCACCACTGGCTCTTTGGTCTCCTTGCTCAGTACTCTCAGCCAGCTCCCTACAGTCCGGTTCCCCTGGCCAACTCACTTGTCTTTGAACATTCGAGTTGGGGTGTGGGGGGGAGTGGAGAGTGTCTTCAAAAAGTTCACAGAAAATGCACATTATGAATAAAATTCGGAATGGACTTATTTTTTCCTTCACCAAAATAAATCGTCCTTGAATTCGAGTTCTCTACAAACCTTCTGAGGTACCCTTGTACCAGCATGCCCCAACGTCAGGGCCTTCGTGCTTTATTTCCTTTGCTTGGAATACCTTTTCCCTGTGTATGTGCGTGGTACCTCCTTTACTTCCTCCCGGCCTTTGAATCAATAATACCTAATCAGGGAAGTCTGCCCTAAACATCTGACATGAAGTGGCACAATGACCTTCACTCTCTCATCCTCCAGCTTGCTATATTTTTCTTTATTGCACTCTTAACCACCTGACATTTATACACACAGATAGATAGATAGTTATTAATATCAATATTTATTAGTGTCTGTCTCCTTAAGGGCGCACCCATTGGTTCACAGTTATATCTTCAGTACCTATGACAATGTCTGTCATATAATGAACTAATAAAATCTTATTGATTAAAGAGGCATACAACATACAAGCAAATAAATGAAGAAGGTAATTCCAAGTAATGAAAAGTGCCATAAAGCAAATAAAAGAGGATGGTGAGTGATCCCATGGGGGTGCCAGTGTCTGGTAAGTATTGAGTATCTCAAGAGGCAATTTTTAAGTTAAGGTCAGAATGACAATGTAATTAATGCAGTCTGCACATGAATAAAAATTCATTACAGGATAAAAGAGAAGCATTAGCTTTGTGAATAATTTTAGAACTCTAAAAAAGAACTAGTAAAAAAAAAAAGAAGTGCTCTCAAAAAGTGCACACTAAGTCCTGGAATGATATAATAAAATGACTGTATTTCAGAGAACGAAAAGAGCAAATGAAATCCTCTTCTCTAATCTCCCACCCCAAAAGACAAAAGATTGGGGTCAGATGGTGGCGGGTTGATAACCAAGGCATGGGGATAACCAAGTGGAACCATATTGAAAGTATCTTGGGTTTGCATCCACCGCCCTGAGGACTCAGAGCATAAGAGTGTATCTTGTCTAGCTGAGACTGGGGGTGGGTTGCACTTGCAGACCTGGTTGGGGATGTCTGTCTTTGTGTCTCTTTTTCTCTCATTAAAAAGATAAATAAATACTCTTAAAAAAAAGAGAGAGAAATTTTTGAATAGAAACTCTTACATTTGTATGGGCTTTTACACATTCAAAGTATATGTCTTCAAATTCACTGACTCTCTTCATAAAGTTTACAAACAAGCAGTTTATTATCCTCACTATTTTTTCTTTTTTTTTGGAGAGGTTTTCGCTATAGGGCGTGTGCGCTCGCCAGACAGACAGAGACATAGAGACAGAAAGCCAGAAATCACCCCCCAGGGGGGATGGTCACACCTCAATCCCTTCTCCTCCATTCTCCTCTCGGGATCTTGGGCATGCACGCACACGCGCCCGGCATGAGTTTTAAGCCACCGGGTCCGAGACACGAACCGCGGTCGACTACGTGGGAGTCCAGTGACATAGCCATTACGCTAACTGCTGGTCCCATTATCCTCACTATTAAGAGGAAGAACTTAAGGCTCACAGTGGAGCGTGCCTTCTCTCAGGTCAAAAGGCTGGTGAGGTAGTAAAGCAGGCCTCGCAGCAAGGCGCCCTCACAGGGTCTGCCACAGTGTGTCCATTATGGCATGCTGCCTAGATGGAGACCAGCGGAATCTCTCTCAAGGTTGCCAGTCTGTTCTGTGTGAACCTAGAACACAGGAGCTGTTTCACAGTTAGATTCCAGAGTCTGAAATTAAGGTTGACTCTCAATGTAGGGTAGAAGGGCCAATAGTAGTACTAACTTTAAAGGATTTTTAATGAGCATGAAATTATGTACAAATTCTAAATTTGGCATCCAAGGCCACTGCAGTGTGACTCCAATCAGAGTTTCTAGCATTATCTCATACAGTTTTAAGATGTTTTTCTCCAAATGAACCATTTGCCCAAGTCACTTAACATGAACAAGGAAAGAGAGAGTTATTCATTGCTACACCTGGAATATCTACTCTCTTCTTCCTGTCATTGATTTTTCTCACAATTTAGCCATCTTTTAAGGAGTCTTTGGTAAACCCTGAAAATCAGTTGTGATTTCTTCCTTAAGAGTCTTTCTTTTGGCACTAATCAAGGCCAGTCTGGTACTACAGCATTTATTCAAGAATTTGCTAAATATCCCATTCCTCAAATAAAATCTGAATGATTTTTAAAAATAGACTGTCTTTTCTATATCTTCTTCAATTTTATATTTCTTTGGAAGAGACTCTGCCATATATTGGGGCATCAGTAAATATTTTTGGAATTAAATACAATTGATTCAAAGAAAAAAATAAAACATGACCTTCAGATGAGTGTTTTCAACACTCTATTGGAGGCAGACAGAAAAGATAAGGGAGATATAGAGCATAGAGAGAAATCAATACATGAAATTACTTGAGAGAATGAAGAAAACTAGAAGGAAATGGAAGCAACCAATTGTTTCCTCAGTAGCCGGCCCCATGGTTTTGTGCACAGCAGCTACACAATAAATGTCTGTGGAATGAGTAAGTGAATGAATGAATGAATGAAGAGAAGAGAACAAAGGAGAATAAAGAACTATTGAAAGAGAGTCTTAAAACTGGGCCCATCATTTTAAGCTAAAAGGGAAGATTCTAATAGATATACGGATAGTGGTGTGAAATATACTGTCCAACGGATGAGAGTCCATACATGGCTGCATTCTTCTATTCTTTGCACACATTTCTAATTAATGCAATTTGGAGCACAGAACAATTCTGTAAGTAGACTGAAGAAACGAAAGTCTACCTATCCTAGAGGTCAGGAACAAAATCAGAAAGTTAGGTCTCTAGGTTAGAGAATAGAACCAGGGGCCAAGTCAAACTTGAGCCAAGACCTAATGTCGTGTCGTTCTGTGATCTAGAGCAGTAGCACTGTCACCTTCTGGGGTCTTAACTGGAAGTGCAGAATCTCAGGCTCCATCCCAGACATCCAAATCAGAATCTGAGTATTAATATTATCCCTGGGTTCCTGTAATTTGAAGAAATATTAAAGTTAACTACTTAACTGATGGAACACTACACATGGGGGAGGCGCCAAAGCACAGTAGTCAAGCGCTGTGCAGAAGCAGGCAGATCTCACATTACTGACCGCGGTGTGAGTACAATGAACATGAGTGCCCTGTGCTCAGGACCTGATAGGATGGGGAAATGGAGGAGAAAGTGTAGTACTGTGACCAGCCTTACTGGAGGGTACTTCTGCTCTCGCTGTATCTCTCTCTCTCTCTCTGGCATGTGAGTACATGTGCTGTATGGCATAAAATTTTAAAAGTCTAGATATAAATTTGCCTCCCTCCAAATATATAAATCATATCATGTACATAAGCTGTCATTTAGGAAGGTTACCATTACTTAATAATATTTAGTATTATTACAAAAGTAATATTTCTATATTACATTAATATAATTAATATAGAAATAAATAATACTATTATTAACTAATAATATAATTTATGTAAAATAGATTATAATAAATATGTATTAGAAAGAAACATAATTTAGCTTCATGGATATGGCCCTTAAAGGAAAAAAAATGAGTCTCTTTTTTTAATTACAGCAAAATTGAACAGTCTGGTGGGAGTAAATGAATATGAATTCAATCATTTCTCTGAGAAAAAAGGAAACAAAAGGGAACACGAAGTAACATAGCGAGCATAAGACTTGTCATCCATCTGTAAAACAACATACCAAGAAATGCTTGTTTAACACGTTAACCTTGGGAGGTCTACATACCTACACACACACACAAGCAAAGTTGAATGGATTTGATGCTGACAAAAAATTGGAAGGATATGGCAGGCTAATTAAGTGAAATTGCTTTGGGTGATCTTGTGTCAGTAATAAAAACAATAATGTTTGGAAATTGGAGCAATATGGAATCTAAAGTAGGTTTCTTACAAAGACATGAACTCTTCATCCCCCCAGATAAAAGAATGGACAGTGGTAGGAAAGCCATTTCCACTTTCCGAAGGGAGAGAGATAGTTTTTAATTTGCATTTTTTAAGGTTCAGACAAAGCAATTTTTGAAAAGAGGTCGAAAGTTCAGAGCTGAGTTTCATACTTAATTACTACAACATTCTGGTGTGAGGATTCCTGCCATTTATTTACTTATTTATGTATGTATTTATTTTCACAAAGATGTAAAGGGAACAGAAGGAAAGAGAATGTAGGTACGAATAAAAAACAGAGACATCAGGAAAGGAAGATGCTCCAATGAGAAGGAACGTATATGTATTCTAAAAGGGAGAATAGTTGAGCTAGGTCCAAAAACAGAGTATATTTGCTACATAGAAATAATTTTTTAAAAAATTGTATTACTGTTTTATAAAAAAAATAAAAGAATTTCTTAAATCTAAAATAAATACACAATAATGTTTACAAATTTAAATTATCTATAAAAATCAAAATATTTTCACTAAATACCGGACATTGAACAAACTGTGCAAAAACCTTTCATGTGCTAATATTGTGCATTAATAAGTTTTCAGATTAGGAAGTACTATTTGAAAGAAATAAGACTTCTATGTATTATGGCCTGGGAAAGAAAATTTTCCAGTGATAAATTGTGTATATATTTCCAATGTGGTTCAAATGATGAAAAGTAAAGTGTTTTACAACCTTATATTGGCTTTAGAGTTGTCAGAAGTATAATATTAATAAGTTCAAATATTTTTTTCTAACTACAAGAAACATCCAATGGGTAATCAGACACTTCACACATACACATACATGCACATGCTATCACCTCAGGTAAATGCCTATGAGAATTTTCTTTGGGTTTAGAATGTATTACATTTATCTTATAGTGGTGAAGCATCGTTTGAGAATCTTTTGACTTTGTGTGAAATGCTTCCTTGTGTTTTTCAACAGGATGTGTAGCTAGTTTCTGTAATTTTCCTTTCGCTTACTCTTTACTTAAGACTATATTAAGGATCGCATCCTTGCCAACCTGGCTGTACTACTCTGTGACATGCCAACACACTCGTTATGTGATGAGAATGGAATCCAGAAAGTATACAAAATTCCGGGATTAAATTTGGAGACTTCTGACAGTTCATAATATAGATGCGTATTTGATGGAAAGCAGACAGTTATATTTAGATGATTCTCTCTCATTATAATAGCACATTGAAACTGCTTTCTTCTCACATTTGACTGGGCTCTAGAAGGGCAAAGATCATGTATTAAGAATGTTTTAATATCAGTGAATGGCATAATATTTGACCCCAAAGAAACACTCAAATGAATGAACTAATGTGAAGGCCATATAAACTGAAGTGCATAGTGTTGGGTTCAAGTGCTTAGGAAGGTGAATTAGAACCAAAATATAAATCATCCCAAAGTAGATCCCAGACCCTCTTTAAAATATGTCACTATGGAACTCATTGCTTCAAGCAGTAAGGTTAAAAAAAAGAATATATTATTCATAATTCTAAGTCATTTGTTATTTAGCCAAATAGTTATAATCCATCCATATTTAGAGATCTTGCCAATAACCTAACCACAGTAATTTAGAAGGCAAAAGATCAACTGGAAATTACATACTCATCTGCCAAAAATTTATATTTCTATTTATAGACATCAAGCAGATTAACACATCTGATAAATCTCTAAAACTAAATAATATGCAATATACAAATATACATTGCTTAAAGATTTTTCATCTCAGCTTTGTAAAAGCTTCAGGATAATAAAGTGGGACTGAATTAAAGACACATGTAAAACAAGTCTGGGGATTTTCAGAATCCTGATGTCAGGACTGCACTTAGGTATGATTAGTCAATTGTATTACCAAATATATAGATGTTTTGCTAGAAAAGGACATATGGCTGAACATAGGTGTACATCTAGGTAGATTAGAGAAATCAAAAAGAAAAGATTACTTACTGATATGTAACAAAAGCTTTACAGAAAAATGACTGTCCATATGATATTTTCCATGCTGTCCCACTCTGTTATGTCTAACCATCTTAACTGGTTTAAGCAATTTTGTACTTTAAAAGGTCTGATACACAGAAAACCTCTGAACTTATTGACTTCTCTGGGGTGACAATTTACCTAAACAATGGATTTAGAGATGAAATGGGCAAGGATGTACTGGTAAATGTTAAAAACAAGACAAAACAAACAAACAAAAAAAGTTTCAAAAGGAGAGAAAAAAAAAATGCTGATTTAATTGGTGCAAATTTCCCGGCTGTAGTCAATTTCAAGCTAAGAAAAATAGTAGCACTGAAAATGGTGTTTAAGAAGAGATGGTTCACATTGACTCATCCAATCTAGTTTAAGGCAGCTTAATAAGTATTTTACAAACAATTGATTAAATAATTTGGTGAAGTGGTGTCAACTATATGCTCTTCTGAGGGATACTTCAGTATATGCTTTAGTATTTTGAATGTCCTAAAAACTATTGCATATAAAAAACCTGTTTCATGTTGTTTAACAGAGCATCACTTTCATTTGTATTTGGCTCTTGGAATTTTTTCCCCTAGAATACCTACTAACATCTTTCAGAAGACTAGTGCTTTGTAGGACCCTGTCTGGGTAGTGTGGCTGAGTCACACTCTGCTGGTCTCACTGCACACAGTTGGCATTTAGTAACCACAGATTACTGACAAAAATGACTCATTTATATAGAAAAGTCATAAGAAAAGCATTAAAAATATTTACAAGTAAACAGATTTTATGACACTGAACTATTCTTAAGACAATTGGTTTATAGGTTGGTTCATTTATTAGAGAGATATTTATTGAGCATATACTATATTTAAAGCACTATCAGACACTAAGGCACTACAGATTTTCAGTCTCTTTATTCCACTTGTGAGGAATAAAAAAGCTCCATTAAGCAGAGCTAATTTTAGATTTTCTTTCTTTTATTTTGCAGTGGGGAGGACAAAATACAATCATATCCTAAAATTTAATTCAAAGGAATACTTAAATCTAACACATTTTGCTATATGTGGGGACATTTTGCAAATCTCATGCAGTATGTACATGTTACTAAACTATTTCATATCTAATATATAGAGCTTCTTGTTCAAGAAAGAACCTGTCATTTCTCCCTTTATACTTGATATTAAATGTTCTAGTCTACATAGTAATACATTAAAGCAATAGTATTCTATTAACTATTGATCTGACCCTATGAGAATGTCTCCAAAGTGTTTATATATGTCCACATTTGCCAAGTTACTGTAATTTATGTTCACAAATAAATATTCATACAATTGAGTTTTTTGAATAAATAAAAGAGCAGGTTTAGGCTAAATGTTAACTGAAACAAAATGTCAAGGATCTATTTTCTATTTTGCAACAGATATCATGGCATTGCCTCATTTTTCTCTTAACCACAACTCAAATGATCATGCAATTTGTAAACCTTAATGTGTTTGTTTTTGTTTTGTTTTCCTTTGGAGAATTGACAGGTAGCTTTCCCACTGAAGAACTATCTGCTACTTGACCTTTGGCAGAAAGTATGTATGATCTGCTGTTACATGAAGTAATCTCTGATGTTGAGTTATCTTAGTAGTATGTAAAGTACTTAAGGAAACTAGAACTTAAACATCTTAAGATAGTATGTTCATTGCTTGAACTAAGGCATGAATCATTATTATTGTACTCAAATAGTGACACCTTAGTGTTCATTTTTTATCCCATATGCTTTTCTCATCATGCAAGAATAGAAATTATTGTATCTCAACATATTTAAGAAAGAAAACAAATGCACATGTTTACCTATGAACAAGGCACGAGTACTGAGATATACCAGAAAATTATGTCTTGATCGAGAGAATAAGTGTGCTGCTATGATGGTTACCAATGTTCAATTGCTTTTGAAAACTACAGGAAATTTCCCTTCAAAGTAAGTATTTTAAAGGAGTACATGCAACAGAATCATATGATGCTTGTTTATAGTAAAATATATAGCTTCTGAAAAACAAATTTAATGAAAGTTGTCTTATCCTTTGCCCTTTATAACATTCTCATATTTCCTAATTTTAACAATATATTTGCAAAGGAAAATTGCACAAAGGATAAATTGCAAGGAACTCTATACTTAATTGTACATAGGTGGAAGATAATCTATTTTTGAGTTATGGTACATCGTTTGAGAAATGCTTTGTCTCTGTTAATTATATGTATATTTGCATTTCATATAGATTATTATAGTATACCTTTCCTTAATAATACAGAATCTGCTTCATTTTGTACTTGTCAAAATTTTACTTAAATAATATTAGCTGCTAGCATATCATATTACAATATAGAACTTTAATAATTAAACATGTTACAGAAGAGAAAAAGACCTTTGTATTAGAACCTATGCACTCATTAATGCATCAAACATTAAATTAAAAAAAGCATTAGTTGGAAACAGAATTATTGTCAGATGCTAATGGTTTTGCTACAGATTTGGATTCATTTACAAGCATATTTAAAAGGAAAAAGAAACCTCATACTTTCTTAGAATAGCAACAGCACACCAAGGAAGTTTCTCGCCAAATCTCCTACTTTTTCTCATGAGATTTAAACAGAAATAAACATAAACATGGAAAAATTCTGGGCAAGAAATCAAATCAGGTCAGAGAGAAAAATATACAAGAACATATATTCTATGGTACAGTACAGCAAAAAAGGGAAATATTTTTAAATGGTATCCATTATACTGCTATATTAACAATAGGCTATATGCTCCTGCCATAGGGAGGCGGACTTGACCCTTGACCTGTCCTCACATAAGCCTGAGAAATGAAAATTATGTTTGTCATTGCTGTTTGTTTTACACAATTTCACTCTCTAAACTGGTATAAGAGGGAAAAATTCTGCTCTGAAATAGCCCAAATCTGGTTCTTAATAGTCATGTGACTTTTTTTTTTCTGCCAGCCATGTGCTCCGTATCATTTTACTCTGAAATAACTATGCGGATTTCAGCTCAACCTGCCTTTGCTTATAATGCATGACATACCCCGTGAGAGAGCCTGAGAACAGACTCCCTTGAAAAGCAAGGTTCTCATAGTTGGCCTGTAACCATGGAAGCAGATGCCGTTTTCTTCTTACCCTGCTTACCTCTTTGCAGCCTCGAGCTGCTCCCTATTGTTAAAAGGGGTATGCCTTGATTTTTCTTCATCATGACCGAACTTGCCTCTTCTTCAAAGGGCATGATGCTGCAGGTCATTGGTCTAGACTGTTTGCACGGTCCAGAGAACAGCCTTGATGTAACCCTTGCTCCGTCTGAGCCACACCACCAGCCGTGCATCTGCAGACTGTAGGGGACATTGGAGATCTGTATTTGAAAAGAAGTCTGTCTGATTTTGCCATTGTGCCTTTTCACTCATCGATCGAATGAATATCGAACCTTCTGTCGTTGCATGTGTGAAATAGATAGCTTAGCAAGCACTTTTGTGCCCAACCTGTGCAGTGGGCCAAAGGTTTGTCTTCTAGTCTCAAGAATTTTTTTTCTTCAGACTCTATGAATTTCGTGTTAGCTTAAATTATTTATATGCTTTTATTCAACTGTCGTGATGACCCTTTCACTTCAACAGCAGTGATTCTCTTGGTGTTAGAAGGAGTGTTTTCTTTTCTGTCAACTTTTTTTTTTTTCTTTTTAGCTCTGAAAAGATTTTCTGGCTTAACTCATTTGTAATTAGAAGTGGTACAGTAACATCTATTGTACCCTATTAAGTCAAAAAGCTGAAGTATCCTTTTAAGGAAATGATGAGATGGTGTCTATCATTTAACAGGTTTAATTCCAGAAAGTGAACTTGAACTGCATTCGTTCACTGCATTCAAGGTAATTTCAATGACTTGTAAGAGTAAGTAAATCAAATAATTACATTGATTTTAAGTTAAATGAAATTGTTTGAGCAGCTCTGTTTAAAGGAAAAAAAATTCTTAGTATGTTTCCCCTTTAAAAATTTGTGAAAATGTTATTCTGGAACCTTGGAATATAATTAAAAGCACATAAATTCATTGTGATTTGGGATGTTGAATAAATATCATATATGTATTCTATAGCTTATACTATGATTTAAGTAGAAAGCATACAATATGTATTCTATAGCTTATACTATGATTTAAGTAGAAAGCATACAATATGAAAATACATTGCTTACATTTCATTTTTAATACAGTTACAATTCACTGTTGTTATCAATAACTGATTTTAACAATAACAAATGACACTTATACCACCTGCTCATTCTAAAATGTATTCCTTCACTGCATCCTTAAAAAAATCAGACTAACTTTAAAATGTCTCGTATGCTCACTTAGCAAGTGTCGTCTACGTGTGTCTTCAGTTTTTGTTTTGTTTTGCTTCGTTTTAAGAAACCACTATTTCATACTTCAACGCATACCTATTTTCTCTAATTGCCGCAAGCAAAGGGGAGGTCCGTGACAGAATAAAGAAGGTTATTGTGACAGATGAAGCATAATTCACAATGAGTACTCTTTTCATCTAGCCTTAAGTAGCAGAGGATTACTTCCAAGCTGAATTTTGTGGCAGACTATATGAGCTGATTTCATTAATGTATAAGCGTAGGGCAAAGGCAGAAAACCTATTTCCTTTCAGCTGGGTGGTGGTTATTTAGTGTGTCTGTTTGGGGGACTTATTTTGTTCCACCACAAATAGAAGATACACTGGCCAGAGAGAATCTCAAGAAACCGAGGGAGTAGGCAGGGCGGGTTGGAAATCAGAATCGTAAAGCAGTAAAAGTTGAGGTTTACTATATACTATTCGTATAATGATAAAGAATAACTTAAATATATGTCTACGTTCTTTGGCATGCGCATGAAATAAAGTCATACTTTTTTCAACAAACATGAGCTGCAAAAGTAGGTAAATTTTATTTTATAGTTTAACTTCCTTTTCTTTGATATAATGATTTTTGGGGTCATTTTCACATTCTTATTTTCAAGTAATTTGTGAGATTTCCAGATGCTGTTTAGTTTTATGTGAGGGTTTAATACCAAGCTTCTGGTAAATAGCCATGTGTTTTTTACTTGCCTTCAATCATTTGTTTTGTTGTCGTAAAATGACATGGATTTTATTTAGCCTTTATAGAATGTTTATATTTCTATATAGAGATTTTTTTTCCTTTCTGTTTCTAATGAGGTCAGATTTTAAACTAACCAAAAGAGAGGCAAAAATTGAACTTGATACTAAATGTGCATGATAAGAAAATCCCAAGCTAAAAAAACCATTACTTGTTATTAGTCTTAGATAGATTTTTATTTACATTAACCATTTAAATTTATTTATTCCTGAATACTGTTTTCTAATACCTTATATGAGTTGTGGTTGAAGCAATTTTCTATCTCTAAAAAGCAAAGCGGGCAGTGCTGTCTGCTAATACAGCCACTATTACAGAACTCACAACGAAGTGCTGTTTCCCTACTATGTTCTTGTCAATCACAGTTTATTATTCCAAAGAGTAGAAAAAGAATCTAAATACTAAATTGAGATCTTTCTCAATTTATTGGACCCATTTCATACTTCAAATATTGTAATGAATAATTCAAATGCACTGAATTTATTTAGGTAATCCCTGAAAGAAGTAAAGACTGTAATTTACAACTACTTCTTTTGTATGTTTTTCTTAAAGCACAATAATATAAATCTGTTGATGGAGATATATTTTATGATTCAAATCGACTAAAATAAATTCACTTATTCAGATTGGCTTTGTCACTAAAAATAAAATAGGCAATAAGATTCTTTCATCTTTAAGTTTAACACTGTAAACCAATACTTAATACTGCATCAAAGGTTTAATTCAATGAACTTATTTGTCATTTCCTCTTATGTTGTGATTGAATTGGTACTGTCCATAAAAGTAGCAATTTCTAAATGAAAAGAGTGATTGCTCTTTCACTGCAAAAATATAAAAAATCATGTAATTATCATCTATTTGTTAGTTAAAATACCATTTTCCCCTTGTCTTCCTTAAAAAAATAAAAATTAACACAAATAAAACATATATCCAGGGGCTATTTTTAAAGTATTATTCATTATTCTATGTTTTTGTTAATATAAACAAAAGATAAAATTTAAACAGTAAGAATTTCAAAGAAAGTATAAAGCTCTATGTGATAATTATTGCCAGTGTATCTGCAGAGATTTTCTATTTATACTTTCCATGTTCTTATTAATGATTATAGAAGTAAGCCAATATACATATTTCTGCATTTGATAAAATTTTCCACTTCTGTTGTTATTTTATAATCATCGCTTTATATAATGTCTTTAAAATCACTGTAAACTTTATTATTAGAAAATATTAATGACTGAAGTGACATTGTTAATGAAAGATGGGAAAAAGAAGGTTACTTTGAGAATGATGAAGTTGTTATACAAATTATTCAAATGTTGTATTTCATAGTAAAAATTTGTTTAAACAATAAGTTTTATTTTTATCACAGTTAAACTTAAAATCAAACGAGCATGCTGTGTGATTGTATCTAAAGTAAAATTCATTGGCACATGCAGAATTTTCTAAAATATATTGGGAAAGCAATTGCATGAAACTGAGGATAAGATTTTATTGTGGAAGACAGCTTTTCAAAAATAACCCTATGCAACCTTAAAATGATGTCATTTTACATATACTTTTTATAAAATTTAACCTGAACATGGTGTATAGTGCTGCAAAAATAATCAAAATACCGGCCAGTGTATTTTATTTTCACATATAAACTTCACAGGGTCAATCTCTGTTTTATCCAAAATTTATTTCCTGTCTTTTAGGCCAGAGCATTTTTCATATTGCTTTCTTCTTCCTCCTCCTCCCTAAAACACATTTTGCTATAAACTTCTGCACCAATCACTAGGAAAGACTCCAAGAGCAGTAGCAGTTCAGGAAGCAGCCCTGTGAATGTAAAAAATCACAGACTTTGATTTTATAAGACAAGTTGGATAGGAGTCAAAACTGCCACATGCGGTGTGAAAAAATGCCACCCTGGTGTGAACAAAAGGTTTAAAATGGAGTCAAGAAGCGTGCAAGCTCCACGTCTAAGCCTTTCCTGTGAATTGTCTGCCACAACCTGCAGGGTATCAAGTGGGATGGAAGAAGGGAGAGCTCTTGGAAGCTACAACTGAGAAACATCGGGAGTCAAATGTGTTAGTTTTTTCGTTGTTTTTCATTTTTGTTTTTATTTTGTTTTGTTTTGTTTTGTCTCATTTAGACATCATTACACTAAACTGTTTTACCCCAAACATAAAACAAATCCAAAAAAAGTCACATAACGTGTGAAGAAACTGTTGCTTACAAGTGAATTGTTATTTTGGTGTTTTTTCCCCTTTTTCTTTTGCATTTCTTCATTTACAGCAAAATGAGGTTGCCAACTGCACATAATATTTTAAATTCATTGTTTCACGGACCGAAGTTTCAGTTAGAAAGGGTGAATAGGAAAAGAGGCTCATAAAGTCCTGACTCTTAGACTAAGAACTGGAATTATACTAATCATTTTTGCTTGATTTTCTTCTAAATTATCAAGAAAAGGTGGAGGAAACAACTAAGAATTCACTATTGGAGACAAGCAGTTTGTTTCTCAGTAAATACTACACCAATAATTCTAAATACAGCAGGAGTAGTTCTTCAGAAAAAATACCACTGTGATATACCACTGAAGTACTAATATTTCACCATTTGTAATATTTGAAATGTAAAAATTTACTCCACAGCTAAAAATGTTTGTTAGCCATAAATAATTAGTCAATAAATCCAAAGGTAAACCATCACCATTGACTTAAATGACTAAAAAAAGACAATTTCATTGTAAAGACGATTAAAATGTATGCCACTGCGTTATAATGCCCACTTCAATAATCTTAATATGTGTATAAAGGCACAACTCTATGAATACTAATTACATGATAAATTATAAATAACATTTAAAGAAAGTAACATTTCCTAGGTGATTGTGATCTAATCAATATAGCACATCTAAATGCAACAAGAAACGTCTTTGATGAGCATTGAAAAGATCCTTAAACTTCGAAGGCAGTTTTATTACATTTGCATCTTATCTCTTATTAAGGATTGGGTCTAAAGCCAGCAAATCCCATCGGTTATGAACACAGGTCAAGATGGGAACATTTTTCTATTTACTCTTTGTAACACTGGGTAGAAATCAATCTGTTACTTTCATTATAACCACACAATCAATTCCATTTAAAGTATAACACAACAGCCAAGTCCAAGGACAATATGGATCCTTGGAAAAAGCTCATACCATTTGCAGGGCTGTATTTGATACAGCTCCCGGTAAATTGTTTTCTTTCTAATTAGTGTACATGGTCACTTAAAGCAAACATGCCTAAACCAGTATTGCAATGTAGGATTTAATCAGAAATTAAGAGTACAATATTTATTAAGGTCACATTAAAAAAAACCATTGTCTTTAAACAATAAACACCTTCAAAAAAAGAATTCTCTTTACATTGGCTCTAATGTGATCAAGACACTATTCTATACCCATTTCGATATTTTAAGAAATTTTATACACACCAGAATTTCTTCCTTGAAACTAGCATATAACAACTTTTATTTCAAATACAACCTTTTTCTTATCTGTCAATGATTTTATTCTGACTAATCTTACCTTGCCTCAAAATTACCAAAATTTCTTTTCCCAGGAATTTCATTACACAAAGCATATGTCAGAAAACAGAAGAAATATGCCTATGTGTATTTCATTTTCACATAATAGCACCATCATTTCACATTTTATAACATCAAATGTAACATACTTCATCAGGTATTTGAAAGTACAAGATAGACTATTATAAACCAACACTAATGGTTGTGGAACAATTTCCTTTCCCTTTATTTTTTCCAACTGTATTAAGGTATAACTGACAAAAATGAAGCACGTGTGTGGTATACGATGTGATATTTTGATATATATATACATTGCACAATGATTGAATCGAGCTAATTAACATAGCCATCACTTCATGTTCTTCTTATTTTTTTAATGGTGATATCATTTAAGATCTACTCTTTTTGCAATTTTCAAACATAGACTATTATTAACTATAGCCACCATAATATACAATAGCTCACCACAGCTTTTCATCCTATTTGACATTTTATACCTTTGACAAACATCTCCCCATTCTTTGCTCACTTTATTTTATAAATGACAATATTTTACTTTCTCACATCAATTTTAATTATTTTAGTTACAGTTTCCTGATTTACTCAAACATGTAGTAAATAAAAGTCTTAAAGAGCATAATTGTAATTATCTAAGAGATAACATTAAAAATGTATTTGTTATTCAAAAGACAGCCCATCCCTTCCATGTAAGAAGAATAACTCAAATTGAAATCAAACCATTTGGTTGGTCTATGGAAAAGGCTGTCTATGTTATCTAACACAAAGATTCATGACCATGAAGTCTTGAAGTTTGGAGAAGTTTTCTTCACTTAGAAAAATATTATTTCAAATTTTCTTTCAATATTTCATTATTTCTGAAAACTATTGTGATGTCCTATTTTTCTGTTACCATTCAGTAATAGAAGTATTGCAACTACTGCTAAGGAATTCTCTTTCTTGTGACAACACAATAGACTAAGCTTTCCTGAAACACAGCCTATAAATAAAGTTGAGACATGAAGTTACTCTTACACAATCTATGATGCCCTAAATGTTTTTGACCAGAAACATGTGTCTTTTTTGCTATATCTCTTGTACACATAGCAATGGTTAATGAACTTGATGTAAAAGGCTTCGGACAGAATTACACTACCTGGAAGGCATTCTTCTCCTACCGATTTCCATAACCCAACTTCTGATGACCTTGCCTGACTATGAACAGGACTGCTGTACAACTGTGCTTCCTTTTTTCAGTGGTCTCCACCATTGATACCATCTAGGTTTATCCATTCTTCTCCCTGAACTGCCTAGTAGGCCACACTACAGACTCAGCAGGCACCGCACTCTTGTATGACTTATATGAATCATGCTCTGGGTCTCAATTAACTTAATCATGGCCAATATATTACACGAATGTCTGCGGTAGATAGGCCAAGCCTCAGAGAGTGTCTTGAATGACACAAGGAGAGATGAAGACAGGCAGACACATTAGAGTAAACATGAGCTTAAACCATTCATAATCCATTCACTAATTTTCAGGCAGGTTGGTCAAAAATAAAAAGGAAGATGAAGCTTACTTTAGTGTTTACATAAACATAAACAAACCAATAAAATGTACATGTTGATTTGTATGTGTATTTTATTATTTTATTCACTTACTGTCATGTTTTTAAATGACCCCAAAACTAAAAATCCTGACTTTTGAACCTGTTTGGCAGGCAATGGCACAGCAGAAACCCAACTGGATCCATATGGGTAAGGTACTGGGTTTGTGTCCTGGGACCTCCCTGAGCAAGCCAGTTGCACAGTATGCCTGTGACTTGGGCTGGCAGAGACTAGGAGGGATTGTGGAATTAGGACCCTATTGGGGAGGTGCCTATATCTCTTTCTTTCTTTTTCTGTCTGTTTCTCATGTGGGAAAAAAAAAAGAAAAAAAAACTTTAAATAAATAATAAACTCACATGCTTAACTCTGTGTTCAACATTTTCTTTGTTTTAGGTTTTGTTTTCAACCCTATCATATATCCTTCTAAATAAAAGATAACTTTCCTGAAAATTCAGAAACATTTTTTTTATATTCTATCCACGTTTGTTTGGAATGTAGGTTTTCCTGAAGGAAGATCAGAAATCATTAATTTTATATCATTATTGTCTTTACTTTTTCTCTATCATTGGAGAAAAATAGGGATAAAATGTGATTTTTTAAAATTTTATTTAGTCATGATGCTAAGTTTTTATGCATCAAATGATATAAAGTAGAATAGTAGTCTTTATTGAAGGGATTATTAATGGAAACTATTGGGTTGTTGCAAAAGTCATGACAATTTTTCTATGTTTTTTTATGGAAAAACATGCCATGACTCTTCTAACAACCCAATAATTAATAGGATTCATTACTATGTTTCCACTGGATGCATTACAATTTGGTAGAAGTAATGAGTTTGAATTATTGAATTCCAAAATGTAACTATACAGAAAATATACTTTTATATATAAAGACTTTATAAATATGTAATATTTCATGTGTCACGAAAATATAGACTCTACAAAATGTACTTATAAATGTCTTAAGTAGGCCATGAAAACTTTATATGCTTTCATGTTGCTTTGTACTGTAACTGAAACCCCAAATAAGAGTTATATTATTGCTAATAAAAAACAATGCGCGTCACTGTGGTTTGAAGGGAAAAAAAATCTATTTTAGGCATTATTATTTCTCAAAGCAAAGCCTCCAGTTCAAATCTATTGCTAGAAGTCCAGAGCACTGGCTCACACTTTTCAATGTCTATTTAATACATTGAAAATACAATTTAGACATTTGTAGTGTTATGGTCTTCACTGTCAAAGACTAATACGTTTAACATGAATATATATATATATATATTCTATCCCAAAATGTTTTGAAAATGAAAAACAATTGACGTCTAAACCCATATTTTACTTTTAAAACATGGAATTAAAGTTGCACCATGATGGCATTTCATGAGAGCATTATTTCTTCCATAGATTTAGAGAAAAATACTTTATACAGTTTGAAAGACTAAAATGATAAATAGTGAAAAATTTCAAGATGTTGGCAACTGTACTTTGGAGAATATGAATCATTTAAGAGAGGACTGTTTTCAAAAAAAGCACTCTAGAAATGACTCATAAAGTGAAACAGATATTGATAACATTTTATATCAAATAGTCCTTCCGTCTTAGATTCATTCATTCATTCCCCTAATTTTTCTTTTATTACCTCTGTACTGTCCTATAGTTTCAGAGAAGGGGCTGAAAGTATAACTACAAGTTTTGTGACTGGAGTATGATGTGCTATGATAGAGTGTATTTAGAGTGAAAAGGTAGAGAAAGAGTCCTGACATGGACTCATGTCCTGGCAGCCTATATATCTCTTAGGGGGAGATACAATGTGTATATTAAAAGCAAAAGGAACAAAATTCTGAAGATTGGATAAGTAGTAAAGATCCTTCTGGACAGGCTGTGGCCAAAGCAGGATAAGACATTTATAAAACAGGCCCAACCACATAGCACAACAATTAAGCCTTCTCCCAAAGAAGCTGGATACCACATGGCCAACTGTGGTTCAAATTCTGGCCCTCATGGCTTGAAAAACACTCCAGACATATGTGCACATGGCCAGGATCCAGACAGGGTGGAAATATGGAGAGAAAAAGGAATGCAGCATGACTGAACCCATTATGGAGTTCTCTCTCTTCTCTTTCTCTCTCTCGCAGACATATGTGCCCTCTGGCATTAAAATAAAAATAGTAACAGAATACAAAGAAATTAAGGGCTGTCCCATAGTCTTGTGTTTAAGAGAATCAGATTCCTCTTTGTCAACCATGGTTTGGATCCTGCCCCAGCAGCTTGAAGAACATGCTGAACACATGTGCATGCATGCCCCAAATCCTGACAGGATGGAGAAATGGAAAAGAAGAGACGTGGTATGACCAAGTCCCACTCGAGAATGCTTTCTTCCTCTCTCTTTCTGTTTCTGCTCTCTTTCTGTCTCCCTCTGGCATGTGCACATGCCCTCTGGCAATTAAACAAAAATAAATAAAACACAACTATTACGCTAAATTACAAAAGGTTTCTGTAGAATGATACTTAATCACAAGATTCACTATATATTTTTGAGCTCTTTAAAAACAAATAATTACAGCAGCACTGTAAATTCAAGATATTAGAAGACATGTTTTAAACTTATCATAGAAGTATTGTAGTTGGCATTTGATTTGAAAGTTAATTTTTATTTATCTATTCCATAAATGAAAGAGCGAGAACATTCCCAATGATGTCTTGATGTTACAATCCAGCCTAGCCTTCAATCAGCTCTGGATTATGGGTAAGCATGTACCTGGCATACTCAGGGAGGTCTCTGGACTTGGGCCAGGAGTCTTCCTGTATGGGACACCCTAGGTAGCAACGTGATTTACCACTGCACCAGTTTCTGACCTCTGTAGTTGACATTTTAATTGGACTGCCTCTTTTTTTTGAAGTTCTCCCCAAACAAGTATCTTGCTCCTCTTGAAAGAATAGTGTGCAAATACATATTTCGGGAGATTTATGTTTAACCATGTATAAGATAAAAATAAAACTGCATGGAATGCTTAATACACTTTGGTGCAGAATTTTTCACTTAACATTAACATACACTTTTAAAAATTATTTTATTTAACTTTCTTTATTTATTTTAACTTGGCCATGGAGTGGGGGAGAGGAGAGCAAGAGTTTAAGCAAGCCACCAGGTCCAGGACTCAAATCATAGCCATGTGGGAGTCCAGCACCCTCAACCACCACACCACCTGCCGGTCTGACAGTGTACTTTTATAAATGCACTAAATATTTTGTTTACTATTTAAAAGGTTTTTTTTCACTGTTGTCATTTGTTTGAAGTTTTCTTTTGAGACAGACAGGCACCCTCAATGGAGTCTTCATGCTACAGTCCTTTCCCCAGCTCTGCGGCCAGTCAGGACCACATTCCCAATACTTAGGAAGTGCAGTTGCATGTTCCCAGTGGGGACCTCTGTGAGCACCCTAAAAGCATTACACAATCACCCACCATAAAGAGAGGAAACCCCACTGAAGACAGTAATGAGAATTCTCTATGTCTTAATGCTCCTCAACACAGAGTTCACAAAGGGCTCTCAAGAAGATGCTGGAGGCAAAATACAAGCTGAGGGAAGAGAACAAGAGGGAAAAAGTCCAAAGACAATGATGGATGCTACTACTATTATTCAGGATTGAGCAGTGAGAGCCACATTCTGGAGAGGAACAGAACAGAGTAGTTTCACACAGTATTTGTCAGGTAAAAGTAATAGCCTTGCTGATGAATCAGAAGAGAGGTCATAGACAACTTCTGGGGGTTTGGCTGGAAGCACTGGGTGAATGAAAGTCCTGAACAAAGTGTGGGTGGTGAAATGAGGCTGGAAGTCCCACTGGAATAGGTAGATGTCAGGTTCAAACCCTGGCACCTCAGAAACGCTCTCGTAGAGGGATATAAAGGTCCTCACCGAACATAAATCTCCTTTCCTTCTTTGCAGCATTGTTGGCTACTCCTTCTAGGCTCCAGGGATATGAAGAATGCCCAGAATAATGTGAAAGATTTTCCATCCACCCCTAATTGCCCATGGATGCATTTCCAGTATCATCTTAACCCTCTCCTTGATGATGTCTCCCACTACTAAACTTGACATTTTACATTCAGTAAAACTTTCTCAGGTTTTTCAATTTTTGTGTTGTTTCAAATCTTTTTTTTTTTTCAAACTGCTATCACTTACCAACATTTATGCCAGCCACAGTGAGTCGAATTGTTTGTGGAACTCAAAATAAATGGCACAAAAAGAGACCATGATGTAGTGCTGAGACCATTAGCAGTAGGTTGTGTTAACAGTCATTGGCTAACAGCACAAGGTACAATCCAGCATATTAGTTATCACTATTTGAAAGCTTAAAATAGCATTCAGGACATAGAAATACTAGGCAATTATATTTTTCTTTATATATGTATTTTTAATTTTATAAAAATGATGGTGAGACTAATAGAACTAACATCAATTCAAAGTTGCTTTTTGATTTTAATAACCTGACTACAGTAACATAATTTATTCATATTAGGAAAGCAGAGTAAGGAGTATATAGAAACTCTATGTACTATTTTGTATCTTTCTGCAGGCCTAAAATAATCTCAAAATAAAAACTTTTAAAAATCGCTAATGTGAGGGCAAGGTTATAAGGGACATATGTATACAAAATACATGAAAAAAGAAATTCATTTAAATGTCCGCATGGAAGTGCTATCTTACACTGTTTTGCCTTTATTTATTCTTCATCAAATACATTAATTCACTTATATTTGCAAATCAAATCTGATTAAATCACTTAAGACAAAATAGATATACGTGCATAAATACAAGGCTATCTAAAATGTCTTGGAGCTCAGTGAAGAAACAAGAATTAATATTATCTTAAAGAGTTGTAAAAGAGCAAAGAGGCAACCATATTTTAATGCACCTTTTCTTTTATTATAAACCAGTTTCGATTTTCCTTAAAAAAAAAAAAATTCAATTCCCAGAGTTTTCAGCCAGTCTTTAAGTTTTACTCAATCTGTCAACTGCACCGTCATTTTTCTAATTAACCCAGTACAAAACATCAGTCTTCTTAATTCTTCCTTAGCCCTTTTCTTGTTTCATTCCATGAGTTTTTTGTTTTTCAGAGGTTTTTTTTTTTTAGCTTTTTGTTTATTTTTTATTATAGAGTATGTGCATTTACCAGAGAGACAGAGAAAGACAGACACATTGGAAAGTGAGAAATCATCCCCAAGGGGGATGGCCATGCTACAATCCCTTCTCCTACAATCTCCTCTTGGGTCTTTGGGCACACATGCTCACGTGCCCAGCGTGAGTTTCAAGCCACCAAGATAGGGGCTTGATCTTTACTCAACTATAAGGGAGTCCAGTGACGTAACCATTATGCCATCAGCTGGTCCCATCTCAGAATTTTTAAAAATCCTACGAAGTCTTCATTTCCACAGTCTTCACTTACACTGTCTGTTAAGCCCTCACTGCTTCTCCAAGGCTCTACACAAGAACATCTTAAATACTCTCACTCTCCCTGAGTCAAATGACCCATTCTCCATAGCTGAGACAAATTATTCTATATAAATTACAGAACGTATCATATTCAAAAGCATTCATTGGGAATATGTTACCTTTGCAAAGGTAGGAGAACAGAAAAAGAACACGATCCTCTAGAATCTGGACTACATCATGCCTCTTTTGTTTCTTGGAAACCTCAATTCATACCCTTTCTTTCTATATATGTCTACTTTACTCCTGACAAAGTGCTTTTTCTATTATCTTCTAAAGAGGCACCACCTTCTTCCATCCCTGCCTCTGTCAAGCCATTTCCTTTCAGTGAAAACTTTTTGTTCTCTCACTCATTCAAAAGGCCAGGTTTAGTACAGAAAGCCAGGATGTATCATTAAACTGAGAAAATAGTCTTGCTCTCAAAAGTTTCCTAATAAGGGAACCAGCAGTTAGCATAATAGCTATGTCGCTGGACTCCCACGTAGTCGACCACGGTTCGCGTCCTGGACCCGGCGGCTTAAAACTCATGCCGAGCGCGTGTGCGTGTGTGCCCAAGATCCCGAGAGGAGAATGGAGGAGAAGGGATTGTGGCATGGTCATCCCCCCTGGGGGGTGATTTCTTTCTTTCTGTCTCTCTGTCTCTGTCTGTCTGTCTGGCGAGCGCACGGGCCCTATAGCGAAAACCTCTCCAAAAAAAAAAAAAAAAAAGTTTCCTAATAAAATAGCCCACTTCTCTCATGACACTTTTTTTAAAGCTTTTTTTTTTTTTTAACCTATTGCTGTGAGATAGCATGTGCACTCACAAGAGAATGAGAGGGAGAAAGAAAGCACCCTCAACTGAATACAGTCACACAGCAATCCTTTCTTTCCCCATTTCTCTACCCCCACAACATTTGGGGCAGTTACCCTCATGTGCTTGGTATGTTTTCAAGCTGCTAGGAGTAGGGTTCAAACTGTGATCAGTTAGGGGGGGTCCAGCTCCCCACACACAGGGCTTACCCGCCGTGTTACCAGGACTTCCTTTCATGAAACTCTTTTCCACCTGTATATCTCTCCTTCTTCATCCTGCCCTCTGGTTGTGTCAGTATGAACATTACTTACTATGTATAGTTACTAGTAAGTTGATCCTGTGCTCCCAAATGTTGCTTCTAAAATGTCTGAAACTGCATATATTTTCTTAGAACCTGACATTTCCAATAGAGGAATAAATTATCTCTAAAGATTACTAGAATTCATTTAAATACTGAAGATATTCTCTAAAAAGGAGGGATTTCACAAATCCAGTTCCTGATCACCTTCTCTCCTTCCCACACTAACCTCCTTCTCACAACAATTTTACCAAACTTTCACAACAATTTTACCAAACTTTAGCCTTAAGATAGTAATGAGCATACTCCAGGGATAATACATTTTTTTAGAATCTGGGTCAATAATAATTTCAATAATACATACTTAAATATGGCATGACTATAGTTTTTAGTTTTTTTAAGTTTCTATTTGTTCTATGAGAGAGAGAAAAAGAGGAGAAAACAAGAGATGAGAACCTCTAACAAGGTCTTCATATTGCAATCTACTCCAGTCTCCATCAGTCCAGATTATGAGCAGGTGTGCTTACCTAACATGCTCAGTGAGGTCCTGGGAAAGAAACCCAAGGACATTTCCCACGACTGTCCAGTTGTGTTATTATGCACCATCACCTGACCCTGTACTTGGTGTTACGTTAGGTACATCTGCCTCTTTCACTCTGAAATTCTGCATGTGGTTTATAATTACCACTTGACTAAAGGCATGGTAGAGTTGGCTCTATCTTCATTTCACTCTTTTCGGAATCCTATTTTGTCTTCGTATTTAATTTTGACACTTACTGGGACCCTGGATAAGGTTGCTCGTGCTGGGCCCTACAAAATGGAGATCAGCCAGGGTTGTGAGTAAGACTGAAATCCAGCCCAGGTTCTGCTTAGCAAGTCATAAGCAGGAGCCTAATTATACCCACAAAGGCGCAGGTATCATCTGCATAGAGCAAAGAGGACCTTTTATCATTCATTCACGAGGAAATGTGGCTTCATGTAGTCATTGAACTTTAATATATTGTACAGAAAAGCTTTTCAATACTGAAGCTCTTGGTGTGTTCTTTTTAAATCCAATTTTGTTGATAGGAGTGCAATTCTAATCTAAGTGTATTCTTGCATATAAATAGTGAGGAATTCTATGAATTAAACATATACACTCTCCCCAGCCATAATAAAAAGATACATTAGGTCATTGGATCGATTTCTTTTCCAATGTAAGATTATTCCTGCTTGTGTGTTTTTCATTATTTTGTCCCATATGAGTTTAAACTATTTACGCTATGGTTCTTACTCTATTTCCCAAGGGTACATATTCAAGGGTCTAATAGAAGTCCTTGATAATGAGTTGAAGGGTGGGTGTTTTCATGTTATGCTTCTTTGGTGAAGTAGTCTGGGCTAGAATATAGGCACTAGGTAACTACTCTTAAAACCCACTGTTATTATTACTGTTTTTATAATTGAACATCCCCTATTGACCACCATTATGTTCATAGTGTTTATTATCTTTAATTCTTCTTACAGGCCACCTGAAAGATAGTGTGAAATCCTATTTTATTGATTTATTTTAGGATTTTGCCATAGGGTGTGTGAACTTGCTGGAGAGAGGAAGAGATGAGAAATCACCATTTATGGGGGATGGCCATGCCACAATCTATTCTCCTTTCTCCTCTGGGGATTTTGAGCATGCACATACACATGCCCAACATGATTTCCAAGCCACCAGGTGTGGAACTCTACCTGCAGTTGGTCATGTGAGAGTCCAGAACCTTAACTGCCACCCCAGTTGGTGGCCCCATAACTTCCCTTTTACTCAAGAGAAAACACTAAACACCTGAGTGATTTTTCCAAGTACAGAAGGTAAGCATGTGTCCAAACTGAGATTAGAATCTGGGTCCTCCTAGCTATAGTACAACTTATCACTCCTTTAGATAAACCTCACAAACTATGTTCCACTTTTTAAAATAATTCAATAAATACCAAAATACATTTTCTGTGCCCTTAATTCTTTCATATTCTACAGATGTGCAATATTATTTTCTGTACAGGATTTACATTAGGGAAAGAGACAATAAACAAATACACAAATATGTAATTTGAGGCAAAACAAATCATTCTAAGGAGATAGGGAGCAAAGAGTTTGAGTAATGGTTAAGAAGTCAGAGGACTTTTAGAGAAAGTAGTTTTTTTAGTGAATGTCTGAATGTAATTAGGAAAATGTCATATGAAGACTGAGTGTCTCAGAAAGACAGAACAAATGTAAAGTCCCTGAGGCTAGAAGGATTGTGACATGTTAGCAGAACTTCTTTCTTTTTATTTTTTTAAGTTTAATTTTTCATGAGATTAAGGCACACACACATATGTACACAATCACACACACACACACACATGCATGCACACAGAGAAAACTCTCAATGAGGTTTTATGCCTCAATCCTACCCACCCTACTCAGCCAGCCAGGATCATGGGCGAGCCCACCCAATGCGTACAGGTTGGCCTGGGAATCAAATCCATGATCTTCCATGTGGATCCAGCATCACTTGTGCAGTGTGTTACCACTGTGCTGCTCAGCTAGCCCTAGAGAACCTTCTTCTCAAAGGACAGCATCACTAAGACAGGATACGTAAGAGGGAACAAGGTACAAAATGAAGTCAGAAGCCTCATAATATAGGCATAAGTAGGCGAGCATAAGGAGTATGGATTTTTTTCTAATGAGAAACTATTGAAGGGCTTTATCTAATTTAAGTTTTTGAAAAATTGCCTTGACTTCTGTGATGAAAATTAACTCTTGAAGGAGAAGAATGGAAATAGAACCATCATTAGAAGAAAACCTACTGCAGCAGATGACAGTGGCTCAAGGGAAAATAGCATCCCGGAAGATGAAGTTGTACTGAACAGAGCTGAAACTTAAATAGGCAGGACTGACTGACAACGGTTGTGGGTTTCAGAAAAAAAAAAAAAGGAGTTTAAGATCATACGTTTGACATGTTAGATGGTGCACGTTGGTACCATTCCCAGACAAGGGAAATTAGAACACAGCAGGATTTTAGGAGTGAATGAGTGGTAAACTATAAGGTGTACTTACAGGTTATTATTTCTTACAGCATTTTACACATGCTTCTTTCTCATCTTGAATCTATAATCTTTCGGTCTATATTAGACAAATCTAAAAGGTGTTGACAGATAGATACTGCTCCTGGTTTTATGCAATATATGAGCAAAAGATGTCTCCCTACATGTGTTCCACTAACCCACCTGCCCAAATAGACAAAAGTGCCCCTATTGTTTCATATAGCACACATTTACTCTTTTAGACACATAGCTTGGTTTGAATCATCAAATCAGTGATAAAGGGCAACCAGAGAACTAACTTGCAATTACGGTTAATCATCTTTTTGCTCTATGAGTGTCCAGATGCAGTTTTAATGTGTCCATCTATAATCTACGCTTTCCTATGCTTCCCGAAGTTTGGGAAGACAGATTTAGAATTTTCTGGTATTTCTTTTTCTTTCTTTCTTTTTTAAATAATTATTTAACTTTATTTATTCAATTTAATTTGACCAGAGAGCATAAACATGAGAGAAAGAGAGACAAAGTGAGAAAGCAAGCTACCAGGTCTAGGGCTCAATCTGTGTTCACCCCTATGGGAGTCCAGCACCCCTAACCACTCCATCACTTGCCGGCTCCCTTTTTCTTTTTCTTTTTTAAAATTTTCTTTTTACTTCTTAATTTCAATTATTTTATTCAATGTAGAACTTTACATTTTCAGTCAAATGTTTTCTCCCCTTACACCTCACATAACCTTCTACCGCTCCCTTTCTACCTAGTTCTCTCACCCCTTATTGCCTTTAGCAGTTTACCGCATCTTCTTCACCATCATATCTTTATATCTCTCAACCTTTGCCATAGTACTTAGTACAAATTGAGTAGGGATATACAATATGTTTCTTAAAGTCTGACTCACTTCACAAACATTAAGTCTTCCATTTTGAGTCAGATGATAGGGTATCATTCTTTCTTATAGCTGTTGGCTTTCCTGTCTCTAATTGTATCTCAGAACCATTCTCAAAATCCATTTCCTCCCCAAAGCCTTCTCTGATAGGTGCACACCACATTAGAAAAAAAAAAAAAAAAACCCAAATCTCTTCTGGACTATTGAAAAGATGTCATTTGTACCACTTCTAACTGACTTACAATTCTTAGTTTTCCTTTTAATTTCAGGTTTTTCCACTTAACAGATCTGAAAGTTGTATAAAGCAAGAAGTAATGTCTTTTATAAACACATATCTCTGTGCTGAACATATTACTCACATAAGAGGCTTTCAATTAGTTTTTGCTAATATTAAAAAAACAAAAAACAAAAAGAAATCAGAAAGCCTACCTTCTAAAACTGAGAAAGGATATAAAATAGTATAATTGTCTGGAGACTTTTGTCATATGTTTGTAAAACCATAAACTGCTGGTTCTGGGAGCAATTTTGCAGATAATCTAATCCACTTCATTTTGCATTTGAAACAGTTAAACTGTTACTTGTTAAAATCAAAACAGACAAATTGATGAACAAGGGGCCAGAACATACATCTGTCACAGTGACATATTTGGTTTGTTAACTAGTTTGTTCTTTTGACATTTTATTTTGTCTAGTTTTTGTTTGTTTGTTTGTTTTAAATTATGCCAATCTTTCCTTTGATTTATTCCTTTGATTTATTTTTCCTATGAACAGTGGTCTACATGAATAATAACAAAGGAGATGATAACCTGGAGTCTATTTGGAAGCACTTATCAAACAAGTTGAGCACTCTTCTGCACTTGCTTGGAAATTCAGGTGATAATTATGAGGCAGTAGTTATTAAGATTAGTGTGTATTATCTATATTGATTTTATATTCTGTAAGGACCATACAATCACTAACATGGCTTCCTAAATTGTCTATTCTATTAAGAAGTCAATCTTTTGACCAACTAGCAAGTATTTATGTGTAGTCATCCATGAAAGGTTTTTTTCTTTCCTACTGGTGAGTCTAACAATTATAAACTTGAAGTCATGAAAGTTAACTATCCAAGTATTTCATTACCCTTGATACAATGGCCAAATACGACATGGTCCTAGAACTCTTGGATCCAGCTGAAGATCCTTTTTCATCCCTAAAACAGTGAGCTTTTCTTTTTATGAACATGCTAAAAATTTTTTTAAAGAACGACCAATCTAAGATGATATCCAAAACATGCATGTCCTCTATTTTAAGAAGTTAGGGGTAGAAACACCAAAATTGTCTTTCCCGAGTCACAGCTCAAAGCAGAGTGATCTCATTTCTGCTTTATATCTATTTCTATTGACAAAATTGTCCAAATAATTCTACTTTCTGGGACCAGCAGTTAGTGTAATGGCTGTGTCGCTGGACTCCCACGTAATCAACCTTGGTTTGAGTCCTGGACCCAGTGGATTAAATTCACGCTGGGCGCGTGTGCGTGCGTGCCCAAGATTCCAAGAGGAGAATGGAGGACAAGGGATTGTGGCGTGGCCATCCCCCCTGGGGGGTGATTTCTCTCTTCTGTCTCTCTGTCTCTCTCTGTCTGGTGAGTGCATGCGCCCTACAGCAAAAACCTCTCCAATAAATAAATAAATAAATAAATAAATAAATAAATAATTCTACTTTCTTTTCCCACACTTTTTGATGCACTCTGTTTCAAACAGGTCTTTTAGGATGCTTGCTTTGTCTGGTGTTCAAAAACAAATTTGGTTCAATATTCAACTAAGTAATTAAAATGGACAGCCAAATAGCTGGTATTATATTATTAATGACTAAAAACATGCAGAACAACAACAACTCATAAAAGACAAATTAATTTAGTAAGAGAGAATGTAAAAGGCCTTGTTGAGGATATAATGAAGTTTATCAACTTGGAAAACTTCTATTTTTTATCATAAATATCTTTCTCACTATGTTTGATTTTGGGGGTATATCTTAAAGTTGAATATTGCTCAAACTTCCACTACCAAAAAGGCTTATTATATTACTATGTGCAAATAACTAGTAATTCTCAAAAAGAAACTTATTCAGCAAATAAACTTGGATGCATCTTCCTCTAATAGAAAGATCACAATAATATTAATGCTAAAGTAAACAATCTAGAGAGAATCAAAGAGAAAACAGAAAAATAAACCCACAGCTCTTTACTCTGGAGCATCTTGAAAAGAAAATTATCAGGGCATAGTTATAAAATATTGGGTCATAGGGAAAGTCACGACATGTTTTCTATGCAAAAAATGTGTCATGGCTTTTCTAATAACCCAATATTGAATTTCTTCTTTATGATCAGAAAAAAACAATTAGCATATCTGTGTTTGGGAAGATGAAATCTGCTTATCTTATTATAAAGATATCTACATATATGACATAAAGCTTCCGGCCAGTTCAACAGTCACAAATTTACTACCTTCAATGTTGTAGACACTGTATACAGAAAGTCGAATAGATTATGACCCCAGTCTGCCCTGCAAATGCCAAAAAAAAGAGAAGACATTGCTGGCTTTCCTGTGCCTTGAGCAATTACAACATTTCTGGGCCTTAGGATCTTCAACTATAAAAGCAAGGAAGTGCATGACCTGAAAGGTTCATACAGAGACTAAACGTCCAATGTCATGATTCCAAAGAGTTGCCAATACAATAATGAAGAAGAGATGAGTAAAATATAGAAAGATGGAGAGATGAGCAGAATGCTCCAATGTAGAGAATGAATTTCAGTTAATGAGACTCTCATATCAAATTAGAACTGCCCTAATCTGGAACTTTAACAAAAATAGTTTTAGAGAAGACTTATAAGATATAAAGAATAATCTACTTGAGATATGTATAGTGGACCACTGAAGAAGCATTTCAAACCATGCCGTTATGGCCAGAAAGCCATGCAGAAAGAATATTGTTTCTTTAAAAACTGGGAGAAGACCAAGAGAGAGAGAGAGAGAGAGACCAAGGTTAGAACTCTGCAAACCTCAAGACAGGCACGATTTTGTCTGTTTCTATTTTAACAAGTAGCAGCTTAAGCATCCAAGTTTCAATTGCAAAATGAAGCTGAGTTAGATTACCTGCAAAACTGCTTCCAGAAATAACAGTTTATGATTTCACAGATATATGACAAAAATCCCCAGATAACTATACTATTTTATATCCTCTCTCAGTTTCAGAAGGTAGGCTTTTTTATTTATTTTTAGTCAGAATATAATCAAAATTAATGTTGACTTGTGCATAATTTAGTGATTTGAAATTGTTCATATTCAAGTTTCATGCATTTAAGAAAATGCACATTTCATAGCACTGATTCAATAAGAAACATGGATCATCAGGTAGTGGGTGGTTAAGGCACTGGCTGCTGCAGTTCATATCCCTGACCTAGTGGCTTGAAACACACTGGGTGTGTGTACATGCATGCCCCAAATCCCAGAAGAATGGAGAGAGGGAATGTGGTGTGGCCATCTGTCCTGGAAGATGGTCTCTTGCCTTCTCACTGTGCCTGTCTGCACGCAAGTACATGCACTCTATAGCAAACAAATAGGCAAATTTTTAAAAATTACCACAGAATTTAAAATTTGAAGACAAGAAATTGTCAGGGTCTAAGGATGGTATCTTCTTTTAAATGCCTTAGGAACAAAGAATAAGAGTAGAAAAGAATATAGCACCATTCAGTTTCTTGAGGACATTTAGTATCAAGTCAACATAACTATTAGAACGTTCTTTGATTATCTAAATTATTTTTTTAGTTTTCAATACTTACATTCTAATTGGAGCTTAAAAGGATGCAGAAAGTAAGCAATAAATACGAGACTTTCAATTTTAGCTGAAGACAGCAAACATATTTAAAAAAAATTCTATCATTGGCAACTGATATTTCACTATCCTACAAATTGCCATAAAAACAGTTTGTTCTTTCTCTTTTTTTTAATCTTTTTTTTTGTCCTTTGCCAGAGAGAGCATGAACTCATGGGAAAGAGACAGAGAGAGAGAGAAATATGTAGAAGGTTGCAAAAGCACCCTCATGTGTCATGTCCATACCTCAATCCCATCCCCCTGTCTCTCTCTCTCTTTTTTGGGTTTTTGGGCACACAGACACACACATCTGACCTGTTTTTTAAGTATCCAGGTCCAGGACTCAAACTGCATAGTTAACCACATGGAATACTCCAGCCACCTCCACCACCAGGCTACCAGCCGGTCCAAAAACAGTACTTCAAGAATTTAAAGGCAGGGAATTTTGCCATAAGTACTAGGTTATGTCTTCTCCCAACACTGCAAAGTTTTCACATACAAGTTAATATCTCAAACTAGAGGCCCTTTTTGTAAATTCTACAAATAACAATTATGGCTAATTTTTAAGAGGTTTACCTTATGGAGCATTTTTATTCCTGGCAGTGACTAAATGTGGTGCCACTTAGTAAGTTGTTTTTCAGAAGAACCTTGGATTCAAGAGAGTGAAGAAGCACACTGCCCACACTAAAACTACCTCAAAGGGTCTTTAAACAGACAAACACCTCACTGCAACTTCCCTCTTACTGGGGAAAAATTAACCTTATCCCAGGACATCAAGAAGCTATCTATATCCTCTAGGAAATGAGGGAAACAATTTACATTTACATTAACGCCCATCAAACATGAATACATTTGTTCCCCAGCAATGCTGAGTTCACACTGATGGTGTGAGACTGTAGGATTCTGTTAACTCATTATATCTTTAGCCTAAATGTTAGTAATTTTCAGAAAGTTAACAGTTTCAGAATAAGCATTCTTAGCACATATAGAGTAGGTCATTGAAAAAAAAAATCCTGTATAAAGTTTGGGATAAAATCTCTTTTTAACCAGAAATGCTCTATTTATGACTCAGGAGCATTGACTCTCGAAGATAGTTTTCTTTAGATACCCTATTTCAAAATGCATAACCTTGGAAAAGAAAAAAATATGAAGCCAGTCAGATCTTACATCACAGGCATATGTTTCACTTTCAAAAATGCTACAAGGGACCAGCAGTTAGCGTAATGGCTATGTCGCTGGACTCCCACGTAGTCGACCGCAGTTCGAGTCCCGGACCCGGCGGCTTAAAACTCACGCCGGGTGCGTGTGCGTGCGTGCCCAAGATCCCGAGAGGAGAATGGAGGAGAAGGGATTGCGGTGTGGCCATGTCCCATGGGGGGGGGGGGTGAGTTCTCACTTTCTGTCTCTATGTCTCTCTCTGTCTGGCTGGCTAGCACACGCACCCTATGGCAAAAACCTCTCAAAAAAAAAAAAAAAAAAAAAAAAAAAAAAAAAAAAAAAAAAAAAAAAGTAAATGCTACAAAAAGATGCCGGTACCTGCAATACAAGATTTTGTGTTTTTCTAACATTTTGAATGGGTTACAATGTGTGTTATCAGTTAAATTCCCCACCTACATAATTTCTGTGCACACTTTTACATTTGTAAAATTAGTAAATGACAGTATTAGCCACTGCCTCTTTTTAACTTCAGGATTCAAGCATGATAGTTAAATTTCTTTGACACATAAAACTTGAATCAAGACCTAATCCACGGAGTTCCCTCCACAAAGAAAATGTTTGAAAAACTTTTACTGAACAATTGCAGGTCTCTTTAGCAAAATATCACACAGATTGGTAAATTAGCTTCTGTGAGTTAGAATCCAGAAAATTCTAAATCACAGCAGTAGGGCCAAGTGTATTATTATTCTTTGCTTCCATTCCTTTCCCAAATGACTGATCAAGCTTACTACAGGACAAAATAACTTAGTCAAAGCTATAAGGAGGATTCAGGAGGAAACTAAACACTTTTAATAACTCCTATGTGCCAAGTACAGAGGACAAGCACGGGCTACACATTTCTATATTGTTAGTTTCACAATTCTCACAGTAATTTTGTTTATTCTTTTTCATTTAACAAAATTAAGATTTAAACTAAATGATGTATCTTACCCCGGGTCACAGTCCAAGTACATAACAGAACCTAGTCATTAACATATTAGGCTGGTATTAAAATTCGTGCTTATATTTTTAGTCAGCACTGCCTTTTAGTTTGGATTAATTATCAGGAGTCATAACCCTGATTAGAAAATTATAAGTACTCAGTTTGAATCTGACATTGTTTTGGGAGAGACCAAGGGAGTTTCACTGGCATAACTTGGTTCTGTGATATCTGTAATAATTATTTAACTGTTTGCTTACGTGAGTTTTCAATTTGAAGTTTTCTTACATCCAGAAATTGCTATCACTCTCACTAAAACACTGATAGCAAATAGAAAGAATGATATAGTTAAAGAAAAATATGTCATCAATTGTAAAGACCAGAATTTATACAAGCCTAAATTCTGTTATTTTAATTATGCCAGTATAGTTCTTGGTAGTACAGACAATAAGAATAATTTATTTATAACCAAAAACCCCTTACCTACTATTTTCATTTCAACAGCTTTAAAACCTAGTCCCGAAGAGATCAACCAGGAGTTACAGGCCCATAAAAAATGAGAAGAGAATTTCTCATTACTGCCAACTTCAAAAATGGCAGAAGTTTGACTCAAATCTTTTTCCATATGACTCATTTTTAATCAGTCTGGACTAATAGAAGAATAAGGTTTGCTCATAGTTCTTTGAAAACAAATAAACAAGAATTAACCCTACACACATTTTAGTAACTCATCTCATACATCTACAGAAGTACTTTGTGTATGTGAAAATATAAACATGGCATGTTTGACATTTTGGAGCATCCTTAGAGAGACATTGATTTGTAATTCAGATCACATAGCATCTTTGATTTCTCCCACTTGCCAATGCCCTTTCCCCAACCCTTCCCCCCAAAATAAAACACAAAGCTTTATCTGCAATGGATGGAAAGCAACCCAGGAATCTGTGCAGAGACTATCCATCACATTTCTGTCTTAATTGAATGACACCAGAATGAGATCAATAAAATGTAACAAGAGACAGCTTTGCATTTCCACACTCACTTATTCCCCCTCTCCATTACTCTCAGCCACCATCGTGACCAGAAAGCCCAACTACAGAACATGAACCCTGCTGCCAGACAAGCTGTTAGGATATGAATAAACTTGCCAGAGAGGAAACAAAACTTGTAAGCGTTATAAAGGAGCTGGGAAAACTATAGGTTATTATAGGAGTATTGAATAAGCTTTTTCAAAAAAGCAATTTCATAGATATATTTGCATCCCTAAATAACCTCCTCAAATGCAATGTTTCATTCAATTAATCTAACCAGCTCTCCCTGTGGCCTCAAGATTTCCAGAGGCTGCATCAATGACTGGCTCGAACACAGATGTAGTGACATCTCAGCTCAGACCTGCAAGTCCTACAATAAATGTGGGGCAGCTCTGTGATGTGCATATGTCCAAGGTTCCCGAGATCTCCAATGCATTATTGATAACCTCATCACTCTGCTAAAAGCAAAAGCTGACATCGTCATAATCTCAGCCTTCTCTAGAGCTCTGGTTTTGCCTGGGAATCAATCACAGGAAGAAGTAAACCCAAGAAAAACTGCACATGTAAAAATTAAGGTTAAGAATCTCCTATACTCTCTAACGAATGTGTTAACCAAAATCACATGGCCCTCTTTGGTGTTTTTATGCTTTGACAGTTTACAATGTGGTCATATTCTAGGCTATATGTTGCCCTAATTCATTTAATATTCCACATCTTGAGTTTGTTAGAAGTTATCTTTGTAACAAAAGTATCTATTGTATGATAAAAATAAAGTCTGTATTGTTTATAAAATGACATAGTTTTGGGAACCAGCAGTTAGCGTAATGGCTATGTCGCTGGACTCCCACATAGTCGACCACGGTTCGCGTCCCTGATCCGGTGGCTTAAAACTCACGCCGGGCGCGTGTGCGTGCGTGCCCTAGATCCCGAGAGGAGAGTGGAGGAGAGGGGATTGCGGCACGACCATCCCCCCTGGGGGGTGATTTCTCACTTTCTGTTTCTATGTCTCTCTGTCTGTCTGGCGAGCGCACGCGCCCTATAGCGAAAACCTCTCCCCCCCCCCCAAAAAAAAGGCATAGTTTTTCCTTTGATCTCTTTTATAAGTTTATTTATTTACTTCTTCCATGAATAAGAGATACAGAGAGAAAAGAGAGAAAGAAAGGGAACTGAGAGACAGCATCCCCAAGAGGGTCTCAATACCATAATTCACCATCAGCCACCAACTTCAGCTAGCCCCAGATCATGGGCATGCAGGTACCAGGCAAATGCAGGGAGACCTCTTGATGAAAATCTCGAACCTTCTCATGCATTGTCAGCCTCACAGAGGATCACATTTTTATCATTATGCCTCTATCTGGCTTCTTTTTCTTTATTCTGGTCAATTTTTTTTTTATATCTTCTTGAAATTTAATTAGATATAAGTGGCAGCTCTGTCTTCACATAGCTTCTTGTATTGTCATGTATCCCTTCACAAAAGACTGTACCTAGAGAGATACTCTATATAATTTTACTCCTTTTTTGCTTAAAATATAGTGCAAGACTACAGCATATTAGCATCTAAGTTCTTTTTAAATGTTAGGTATTATTTTAAATTATTTCCAAATGATAAAACACTGAAAAAATATGACAAAATATTAAGGGTACATCTCATCACAAGTAGTTTAAATAGGGAATTCTATAGAAGACATTCAAAGCATAGCTTAGAACTTGAATATTTTCTATGTTCACACTTGAAGATAAAATCTTAAGGACTGTATTATTGCTATTAAAAATAAGAGAATTTTTTAAAGCTGGTAGATAGAATTTTTTAAAGCTTGCAAAATAGTCATTAGTCAAAGGCTCCTATTGGATTCTAGAGTAAATAAGCTTGTAATTCACTTATTATTTTGTAAAGTTTATTCACTTATTAGGTTGTTGGAAAAACCATGATGTATTTTTCTGTTTTTCTTTGCAATAATGCATCATGACTTTGGGACCAGCAGTTAGCATAATGGCTATGTCACTGGACTCCCACATAGTCGACCGCGGTTCGAGTCCCGCACCCGGTGGCTTAAACTCACGCTGGGCGCGTGTGCGTGCGTGCCCAAGATCCTGAGAGGAGAATGGAGGAGAAGGGATTGCGGCGTGGCCATCCCCCTGGGGGGTGATTTCCTGCTTTCTGTCTTTCTGTCTCTCTGTCTGTCTGGCGAGCGCACGCGCCCTATAGCAAAAACCTCTCCAAAAAAAATAAATAAATAAAATAATGCATCATGAGTTTTACAACAACCCAATATTTCCTCCATGAGTGAGACAGAGAGAGAGAGAAAGACAAAATCCCAACTGGGTCATGATGCCACAGTCTCTGCCCAGTCAGCCCTGGATTGTGGGTATGTGTATGCACAGCATACTAAGTGAGGTCTCTGAGAGTGAATCCAGAGCCTTCGATGTGGATGAGACCCACAGAACATCATCTATCCTGCTGCACCACTGTCCGATCACCTCAATAATTATCAATGAGTGAAAACAATTGGTCATATGGCAGAAATGGCGAGACATATACAACTTGGTTTCACCTGCAAACAATGGGTACCTGCAGCTGGAGCTAATGACTGCCTGCAGAGGTGGGACACAGCATGCATGAATGGACCACTTTCTTCCATCATTTACTTTCTGAAGCCTGTCTTTGATGTCACATAGTAAATTTGCCCCACACAGAATTTAGGCCCCAGAAAATGTGGATCTAAGAAAAATAGTATGCATGTTTATGCATGTATACCTCTACTGCAAGAGGAAAATATTGTTAGTACATTCTAAAACAAGTAGAAACTAAAATATCCCAAAGCTTCTCACATACTTTATTATGGTTTATACTTTTTTATGTAGACATTGCCCACTTTCTCAAGTACTGCAGGAGCTAAGCCCCTAGGAAAGACCAGTTTTGTGCCATGTGCAACTCATTTGAGAAACCTAAATTAAAGCTAGCTTTGAATAAGTACATTCTACCCCTGATCATGTTTCAGTTCATTTATTATTGTTTGCTTTAAGTTGGTGGGCAGCATATTTAACCATAAGAGAGTGAGGCTATGCACAAGCACATCAGTGGCAAAAAAAAATATGAATATGTAAAAAATAACACCAGAGTTGGTCGCAGCAGATTGTGTGCACATCTTCCCTCTAGGAAGTTGGTGCTCCCCAATACACCATCTAAGTGAGAAACCTGTTGCAACTGCTCCATATTGTGTGTCAACCGAAAGGACGAACTTACACTTGATGCTGAGGGACGCTGTTGTAGATGTTTATGCTTGTGGGTTGTTCTTACTTTTAAAAACTAAGACTATGGCTAATTAAAGGTATTGATGCAGTGTGGGTTGATGAAGAAACTGATTACAATGAACAGGGTCTAATGCAGTCAAAGCTACTGACTGCTCCTCATGCTAGCCCTAGTGGTGTCTACGTGGTTGTCAAGTACGATTATGTGAGAAGCAGACTAGACTTATTATTTATTTTTCCCTGTAGGAGATGGTTATGGAGATGGCTGATAGTATTACTAGAGTCCCATTTCCTTTCTCGTGTTTTCCTTGAATAGTTGTACTACTTAAGAAAGAAAAACTCCGCATTATTGTACTTTTATATGGCAAGATGAATTAAAGAGGAAAAAAATATTTTCTCCAAATAACTTTTATGACACTTAAACACTCTTAAAACTTGAAGTAAGTTTCATACTTGCTTAATATTCACACCCTATATATTGAAACTGACAAATAAGACAAAGTATTGGGTATATAGCAATAAGTTGAAAAAGATACAAACTGAATTTTTCTTTCATTTATTTCCTGGAGCCCAGAGAAGAAAGGAAGAAGGAAAAAGAACCTTGGTTTAATCTTATGGGATCACCTATTGAAATGCAGTGGGTAAACAGTGTTTATGTCGAGTTTTGTCCCTTCAAGAGTATTCTTCATTTAGGAGATGTGCACTTATTACAGCATGTTACAAAAGAACCTGAATGGGTATTCAAATAGCTTCTGTAATCAAAAGACTCTTTTCTCAGGGCAACAACCATAGTTTTTTTTTTTTTTTTTTTTTTTTTTAATACTTATTTTTGCTTTGCTATAGGCATTCTGAAATGATAGAAAGATTCTCATTTGAGTTTCCCCCCCTGGAAGCTATTGAATTGTTCTGGTTTTGTACAGTGTAGAACAATCCTGCAATAATAAAACATTTCAACTTTGTACAAAAGGTGAAGCGTTCCATTTGAAGTTTTTCTTTAACAAGGAAAAAAAAAAACTAGAGAAAATGGACTGACAGCTTTAGAAAATTCAAACAATTCCCCTTGCCAAGATACGTATTTCTTGTGAGTTTCTCTAATTTCAGATTTGGTGCGTATGTTTGGTGCTAACAATGAATGCTTTCAGTTTCAAAGTTCAGTTTCTACTCCCTCTGTTCAGACCAATCTTCACCTTTTAATAGGCAATTATTTTTCTAATCGCTTTCTTAAAACTTTTTTCAGAATGATTGCGAGACACCCAGTTCTAAGTTATACATTATGAATGCATATAAGACAAATCGAGTGAGCTGTAAACTGTAAAATAGCACTTGATTGGTGAAAGTATCTTAGAATAAGGAAAAGACACAAGAACTATACTTCAAAGCACTAGGAAACTTTTATACCTTACAAATTCATAAAAATCAGAGAAAAACCAATTAAGAATTCTTTTAAGGTACAAATCAAGCATAGCAGTATTGTCTGTGATTGTTTTAATGGGATTTGTGGTGTAATATTTTCTTCCATTGTCATTAAATATCACTTCAAAAAAAGACAAGACTCACATTTTCTCTCTTTACAGACTATAATTCATATAAAATTGTCTTTTCTATGTTCAAAAAATTAATGAACCCAAGCTTTTACAAACTCAACTGTTCATATATATTTTAATTACGTGGGAAAAAATAAAACAGAAAACAAGGATATGTAATGTGCTATGTTTTCTCAGATCAATTTAACTATCAGGTATGAAAAGAAAGAGAATCCCATTATCCCATTTAGTCCTGTGGTACCTCACAAAAGCACTCTTAGCAGTTCTAATTTCAATGTTACACAAATAGAATAAGAAAAAAGCATGTAGCTAGGAAGTTGAAATTTGCAATTGTGATATTTTAAAGATGATTCAAGTAAGATACAATTAAAATTAGGAAAAGCAGTTAAAACCAACTAGTCCTACAGTAAAAAGCTTCCTTCAATTTCGATGTTTTAAAATCAATTTAGATGGGCTGTTTAAACAACATGTTTAGTTATTAATAGAAATATTTTATCTCATCGATTTCTGAAAAAGTTGCATTGGATATTATTTATCATTGACTCCACACTCAAAGTAAAATACAGAAAATAGCTGAACCAATACTGCAAAGATCTTCATTAGTATCATGCCATAGAAAACAATGAAGTGATTTTGTCACAAATTACTGACAATTAGCCTAAGTACAACAATTAATTTCATGGAAATAAAACCATCATAAAATGGAAAGAACAAAACCTATTATAATTAATGGCATTTGCCTGCATTCTCATTCCTGTACTAGTTATTTAATTAATGAACCATAAAAGTTTGAAGCAACTTGAACAGCTACACACATATGCAAAATTCAAGAATTTATGTATCTGGATTTTCTGATGTGTGGAAACATAATTTCATAACAGATATAATACATCAAATTTTAGCCCCTTAGCCTAAAGATAACAAGGCTCACAGACTACACATTTCTTAAACAATATCATCCAGTATATTAAATGACAGAGAAATATCTGTGAGAGCTTGTTATTATCTTGTTGTAATGCTTCTAGTTACAGTGAACATCCAATAATTATAGACATACTATAATGTTAAAAGATCCTAGATTTCTTTGATCTGTCTCACTCAAACTTTTCTCTCCACTTGTTTCATCCATATTTTTTCTAACTAAGCTGTGGTCTGTTCTCATGAGCTTGGGGCTGTCTATACATGTGACCTCATGTCATCTTCTTCACTTGCATTAACTGTGCTGCAAGTTTCAGGGTTGCAAGTCATGATGTTCACAAAGTCAGATCGAGCTTTAAAATGTTCTGGCTTCTACGAATGCTGGAAAGACTCATTTTGTAAGGTACCTACCAATCCACAAAGTAAAAGCAATTCCAGGCCAGTGACTTCTAAGCTAAACTTTAGAAAATGTACCCTTGCGAATATGTTTCTAGTTTCACCAAGTTCAAAAAACAAAATCTTAAAACCTAACACAACATCTCTATAGACTTTTGTTTAGTGAACAGCCACATGGATTTTAAAACTTGAAGTCCACAAATAAACATTTTAGTGGTTTTTGGCCAGGCAGAGATAAGATCCTCTCTGGGGAGACGACTAGAAACTGCTGGGCTCCTTTGTGCAGACTCCTGGAATGTGCTTGCTTTTCATTTCTTTCTTTGTGTCTGGCACACTGGCCTCACAGGCAGTGTCTTAAGCCATGCAGGGTCAGGGCAAACAGAGAACTGCATTCATGGACAGATCAAGTTTATGTGAGAATCTGTCCTCCACTGCCCTCAATCTCCATATGAATTGTTAATAAAATCTCAGCCTGAAAGCTCATCACCCCAACAGTGGGGAAGTCATGCAGAGAATCCTCTCGTTCAGAAAAACAAGATTTCTTTATCTTTTTCATCCTTCGCCAGCATTCGTGGGAATTCTGCCATGTAACCTCCTCCTGAACCAACCCGCACCCCCCTTACAACACCCAGCTCTTCTGTGCAACTCTTGGGTCGCACCTGATCGGCAGGGAAAGCTGGGAGCCAAAAGACAAAAGAAACATTCTGACACCCACAGAAAATCTACCACAACATCAACTTTGCCTGTGCAGTACTTCGCTGTTTTAAAAAACCTTCAGGCAAAAGGAAATATCAATGCTTAATTTTTTTTTTTTTTCCAGTTTGTGTCAAATAGCTGGAAAGACTGTCCCACAGCTTTATGACACTACATGAACTAGAGACCCACAAATATAATAAAAGGTCATATATAAAGCGAAGAACAGAGTCCTACCCTAATTAACTTGATAGCTCCATGCAAATACTGGACAGGAACAAGCCCCGATGTGTGTTGCAGGCAATCTTGCGTGTATCTTCTAACCTTGCTACAGTCTAGCTGGGCCTCTTGTTTCCTCTGCTTTTGCTCCTTGCAAACTGTTTTAATATCGAACGCTTTTCAGAGGGATGGGCTGATGAACGAAAACATGAATTTCCTGCTTGCCCTTTAAGGTGGGTTAAAGGGGGTGCTAGCAATCAATTACAGAACAAAAGAACACACACAACAAAATGACTTAAGAACCTATGGAGTAAATGTGTTACATTCTTTGCAGTCTATTTTTTTAAACTAAGTGCTTCATTTGTATTCATATTTATCATGAATGTAAACAATATCTATTTCATTTAAGAAATGAAAGTTTACCCAGTAGCTCTTAAAGGAAATCTACTGTCTTTTATTGAAAGAGTCTTTAAATGCCCTTAACTTCCATTTCAACTTGATAATGATTTAGCAAGAAGTAAAAAAAAAAGTTTGAAATTTCATCTGCATTTATGCTTCGTCTTTTCATATTCTTTTAATATGCTAGTCTATTTCCAGAATGAAAAGTTATATTTTAAACTCTAACAATAATGTTGGCCTTATTAAATCTATGTTACCCCATTTTATTTAAGGAATAAAACATTTTGACTGTTAAACTGTGCACGTGAATGCTTCAGCAGCTGCCTATGCCAAAGAAAGTTGAATACTTTTTAGAAATCATTTTCTAAAGTGTATATAAATAAATGTTATTTAACTAAACAAATGCAAATCTCTTACTATATTTCTAACAATACCACTAGGCTATATTTGAGAAGATAGAAGTATACAAACAAACATAATCTCATGCACACACAATTTCTTTAAAACACACATACACAAAGTAAATCCTTAGCCACTCACATAATAAAGTCATATCAATTTATTATTTCACTCAATTTATCTTGAACAAAGATGCTGTTATAAATAGCTGCACATTTGCTTTATAGCCACAGGTATTACTTTCGGTATGTGAATCATAGGAATCAGTAGTCCAAAGAATTTTCTTTCAGAAAATTTGTCAAGGAAATATGAGAAAATTTCAAAACAAAGAAAACTTAGTTTCATATTAAACATCCTACTGTCTCATGAAAAATTAAGTATTAAGATATAGAAATTTATTAGATATGCATTGGAGCTACAGTCATATAAAATCTAGTATTGTTCTTTAGCAGTGCTGTAAATTATTGTTATAGTTATTATCCATTATACTGTTTCTGAAAGCATTGACATTCCAGTGGTTCTTCAGATATATCTAAACAAATTCAATGCTTAAATGTGTAAAAGTCAATCAATGAATGTCGAAGAAATATAAATATGTAAAAAATTATTTTAGAAAGTGAAAAATGATTTGAAATATACACAGCTCTTTTGTGGAATAATTCATCAATAAGCTAATTTTATAGCAATGAAATTTGTATTTAAGTAGAGCTATGCGAAACTCAATTTTTATGCACAAGACTGTGTATTACTAAATTATAGCACCTTAAAACTATAATGGGATTGATTACTTTCATTAATTGCCAGAGATATAGTAATATTTCAATACAGATCTGTATTACCAAATATTAATTTCTATTATGATGGATATTTTCTGTGATGGAAAGACAGAAATTAATGGTTTGACTAATATCCTTAAAGAATTTACTTTTCAACAGATTAGTGTGGTTCTAGAGTAGGGCTCTGATTCTTTTTCTAAGAAATATGTCACATTGATTTCTGAAGGATCCTGAAATCCATAACCACTAAAGAGGAAGGCAAAGTTGAATGAAAGTTACTGGAGGGCTCCAGAGGTAGCAACTAATAGTACTTTCTTCTCTGTCTAAAATCGCATGAGCTATAGAAAAAGAACCTGTTCCCACGAAATAACTCAGGGTTGGTAAAGATATGAAGCAATTGAGAACTCTAATCCGGATGTCTGTATATACATTCAGAATATAGATATCAATGAGATTTCATGATAAAAGATTTAACAAGGCTTTTAGAGAGCCTGCAATAAACCTACAGACAACTCGAGGCTACCATGTTGCTATGAACTAAATGCTTGTATCCCTCTCAAATGTACATGTTGAAGCCTAGCCACCACTGTGGCTGTTTGCAGGGATAGAGCGTCTACAGAAGAAACAAAGATTTAGATGAAGTAAGAGGGTGGATGATCCAGCAGCATTAGCATGCTTAGAAGAAGAAACACTGGCACGCACATATAGAGGAAAGGTCATGCAAGACTATAGGCAGTCATTTACAAGCCAGGAAGAGAGCCCTCACCAGAAAGTTCTTGATCACGGACTTCTGACCTCCAGAACTGTGAGAAAATACCTGTGATTTAAGCCAGCCAATCTGTGGTATTTTGTAACAGCAGCCTAAGAAGACTAAAAGTAATGCATGTTAGCAAATTTAAGTAAATCTAGAACTGCATCTCTTTTACCTGATAGATGCAGTGACAAGAATGTTGATCTATATCCTGTCTTTGGTCGTAAAATTTTTATCCTACCAGCTACCTTCTAGATATCTTATACATCTGCCTTTAGCCAGAATAATTGATTACATATGACTACAGAGAGTAAAATGGTCAATTACTTTTATAAAATTTTTCCTTCATAACATCCATTTCAGAAAATAATCTATAGTGTAATGATAAGTAGCATGGATTTTGGAGTAAAGGTCCAGATGCAGATAAAGCTTCAATTACCTACTTGTTCTTTAATCTTATGTATCTTTGACTTGTCCAAGCTTCAGTTCCCTGAGCTGTTAAATGAGAATAACATCAACATCAATTGTTGTAAGTATTAAGTGATACCATTAAAGTGGTACAATTTATCATGATTAGGACCGTAATCATCATTGCCATCATCACAATTTTCCAGGCTCCCTAAATTTCCATCTTTCAGTTCAATTAAAGCATAGAAATCTATACATTTGGATTCATATTATCTTGATGCCCTTCTAAGATCATCTTCACAGAATTTTGTTTTATAATACCTGAAAAATTAATAAAAAATCAACTTGAGAAATACCAGTGTCTTGACTTGATGCTAACATAGTTCTATTGACTATGTTAATTTTTTAAAATAATTATTCATTTTTTAATTTATCCACTTATTTTAATTTGATGAGAGAGAGAGAGAGCGCAATTGAGAAGAGAAAGTGAGAAAGCAAGCTTCCGGATCTGGCGCTCAAACCATGGTTTGCCCTATAGGTGTCTAGCACCTTAACCACCGTGCTACCTGCCAGGCCTGTACCCTTTTAAGTCTGTAATTCTTAAAAAGCAACTGATACATTTCCCAATTTCATATCACAAAAGGTATGTGTGTTTCCATACTAGGTTTCCACTCTGGCTTCAGGAAGCTTATGCTAAATGACTACATGACTATTAGAAAGGCATATTCTTTCTTTTATTCTCATCAGTCAGTCTTTTCGTTTTTCACTTCACTTTGTATTACTCTTTCCATGGTTTCCAGATGTGGGGAAATAGTCATATATTTAGAACTACGAATTAAGAAAATCAAAGGCAGTTAAAACCTTTAACCTTTAACCTCCTAGGTTTCCAGGACCAGGCTATGGAGTTCAAAGAAGTTATGGCCATTTGTTAGCTGCATGATATTGTGCAAAATAATAATCCTAGTTTCCTCCTCTGTACAATGGGAGTCCACTCAAAAACTCAGGTGAAAATTGAGTCACTACACATTTGCCAGGAGTTCTTAGAAAATCTTATTTATTTTGTATATATTAGCCACCACATGATAATATCTAGCTTCATCAATAAAACACAACAATTTTCATTGCCAAAATTGACATAAAGAAATACAAGAATGGGGCCAGCAGGTGGTGTGGTGGTTAAGATGCTGGACTCCCACATTGTTATCTATAGTTCAAGTCCCAGAATGGGTCACTTAAAAATCATGCCGGGCAAATGTGTACATATACCCCAAATCCTGAAAGGAGAATGAAGGGGAAGGGACCCTTAGCGTGACCATCCTCCTGGGGGATGATTTTTCATTTTCCCAGAAAGTGCATGTGTCCTATGGCAAGAAAAAAACAAACAAACAAAAAAGGCAAAGAAATACAAGAACATGAGCTGTACCCTCAAATATATTAAAATTTAATTGGTTTAATATGTTCACTCTTTAAACAACTTTAATAAAAATGAGAGAAGGCCTCTTCAGCAGGACACTCTTGTTAATGAGTTACAGCTTTAAGGATGGACCAACATGGCCATGGGAAATACTATGCTTTCCAGCTTAAAAATGGTTGCTTAGGGAATGATTTATCAGAAAAATTTGAAAACTATTTGAGCCATAAAGACTATGCAGTTATTGAAATACTCATAATAGTGTCAAAATTGGACAGTATCTGCATATTTCATATGCAGTGCTTTGAAGCGATGTAAACACTCCACGGACAAGTGAGATGGGGGTATTGAATTCCTAGCCCAATTTCTTCCTTTCCAATTATACATTGCTCTAAAGGTCACAATGAATATTTTGTAAGTGTGACCTAATCTTCCTATTAATTTTTACATATTGTCCCATCCTCATTTAAGTAAGAAAATATGTTATACAATGGGTCTTTAAAAGTTTACAGGAAATGTGTATATAAAACCTATGTGTGGATTTTAAAATAAGTTTTGCACCAAAAAGAACTTGCGCTTCCATTCCATTTTTCCAAAATTTTAAAATATTCATATGTGTGAAATATATGTCAAAAATATAGTCTTATCATATTTTATGCTTATGCTTTAATAATGTATACCATTAAAGCCAGTTATCTCAAATGCAACTCTAGGAGTGATTTTGATGGTAGGGTGATATAAATATAAGGAAAAATTAGGCATAATTTTTCCAAATAGAAGTTTCTAAAATCGGATCAAAATGACTAAAACTATGCCTACTCAATATAAATGTATCTCCAAAATTATTTAACATTATATAACATATGTTCTCACCATAGTTCTGCAAGAAATCATTGTCTCAAAATTGTAACATAAATGTTGCTAAGGTGATTTTATTCAAAAGTGCATCATTATTTGAGAAATAAACATATCAACTAATAGAATCAAATATTTCAATAAGTAGCTTCGAAAGTTCCTTGCTGTGTAAAGCCCAAAAACAGCTGAGAAATACTTAAAATACAAAGATTTACCAAGAATTTTGAAACTAATTTTTCACAAGATTGTTTTTTATTTTGGTTTCAAAATAAAAACAAAACCTCTCAAATTATTTTAGAAATACATTGAATGTGACAGTCCCCAACATGTATTTGTCAATGCTGTTGTCCTTTTGTTTTTGAATATGTATTAGATGAAGTTGAATTAAATCACACACATGTTCCTTATTCCGGTTTGTTTAACTGTGTGGCTATTCACTCTCCCAAGGAGTCCCAAGACCTTGGGTCTTGTGCATGCTGTCAGGAAAAAATAAGAATCAGGTCTCAACAGGATCAAGGGATCAAGTACAGAATCCAGGCTGTTTTATTTGATTCTGTTTGATTCTTTTTGGCAAAGGGTGCTCTCCTATGCTTAAATCTAAGTATCATTCAAAAATAAGCTCTAACAATCTCTCTTCTCATAAGGGACGAGCAAATCGAAACCACAATAAGATATCACTTAATGTACTTAACCCCAATCAGAATGGCTGAAATTTAAATGAAACAAACAAAAAACCCAGACTGAAAAGTGCTGGTGAGGCTGTGGTAAAAAGGGAACCCCCTCTGCACTGTTGGTGGGAATGTAAATTAGTACAACCGCTGTGTAGAATGATTTGGAGATTCCTCAGAAAGCTACAAATAAAACTGCCATATGATCCAGTAATTTCACTGTAAGATATCTACCCAGAGGATAGGAAAATCCACAGTTGTAAAAACATTTGCACATTCATATTTATTGTAGCATTATTTACAATTGCTAGGACATAGAATCAGCCAATATGTCCAGGAACAGACAGCTTGATTGAAAAAATGAGAGACATGTACTCTACGAAATACTACTCAGCCATAAAAAATTTAAAAAAAAATGAGACTGTGACGTTTGATAGGAAATAGTAAATATTGAAGATTGTATGCTAACTGAAGTAATCCAGACTATCAAAGACAGGCATTGTATGTCCCTGCTCAATATACCAAATGACTGTGCTCTATTGCAGTAACTGAAAGACAAGGAAGGTATAATAGTAGGGGGGCAACTGTAAATACTAGAAGAAGTGTATGTGGGAGAGTAATAAGGAGTAAGAATGAGGGGATAAGAAAAATAACACAGTTAGTAGACACAAAAGTGAATGTTTTTGACTTGACTAATATGCACTGTTTTTATGCTGGGAAAATTATGTCCACTCTAAAGATGTACAGTGAATAAATGTAAATAGAAAAATAATAAATTAAAATGTTGAATTAAAAATATATATTAACATTCTAACAAATGTCAACAAATACAAATGCCAAAAAATAGAGTCCAAAAAAAAGGAAAAATCCAAAAATGAGCTTTAAATACTGAGTACAGAGAAAATGATTTTTAGTCAATATTCAGGCAAAATTTTTAGATTACAGGAGAACAAAAACATGGTTTCTTGATAATTAAATTGAAAAGTTTTATTATCTGAGAAATATAAAATTTCATAGAATATGTTGTACAGATGTTTTGTATAACTGCTTATGTTATAACTCAAACATATATGCAGCCAAAATACAACATGATAAGTATAAGGTGTCCAGTTGAAGTGGAACTTGAAAAATAAAAGAATGCACCCATTTCATAGGAAATATAGTTTAAACCATGCTTAATGTAACAAGAATAACTTAGCAAGAGGAAATAAAACTAACTACCATCATTAATAAATATTCATAGGTAACACTGAGCACCTGTATTTTTCTGGTAACTGTTGGTTGTGTAACATATGACATTTAATTATTCAACAGGTTTTTTTTACTACATGTAATGTGATAGATAAATTACATCCAGGAGAAGATAAATAAGGTATAATAAAAATCTTTGCCTTCATGAGGAAACTTCTATTTTCCCCATGTTGAACAGATGTGAATACTGAGACCTACAGAGTTTAATGACTTGTTAAATATTGCATGTAAGAAATAGATAGAGATGAGACAGCAATCCACTGTGCCTGATTCCAAAGTGAAAGTTTTCATAAAATGACAAAGCAAAGAAGTGAGCCTATCTCCTTTTTCTTTTTCAAGATTTCTGACAATTTATTCATACACTCTCTGTATTCCCACACCATCTCTACCTCTCTCTTGGTATGTGTGTGCATGTGTGTGTGTGTGTGGGGGGGTGGGTGTGTATTTTTGTATTTTCTTTGACTTAAGGGTTTGGAAATTTGGCAAGGATGGAAAATTATTTGAAAGAAAAATAATTTCACTCTCCATAAAGCATAATATTTCCTATGAATGTTTATTTTCATAGACAATTTTAAAACAATGGTCTAAAGAGACCAGGAGTCTTAAGAAATAGTGGGATTTTTATAAAATGAAGAGCAGTGATACTTTAATAAAAAACAACATAATTAGATATTATTCCAATATATGTTTTAATTGGTTTTCGTTGCTATAGCAGAATACCACACACTGAGTAATTTATAAACAAGAGAAGTTTATCTAGTTCATGATTCTGGAGACTGGGAAGCTGAAGATCTTGGAGCTGCATTTCTGCATTTGGAGACATATTGCTGCATCTTAACATAATGAAAGGTACTACATGGTGACAAGAACATGTGGGAGAGAGAAAAGAGCACAAACTTTTTTTTTTTTTTTTTGAGAGGTTTTTGCTATAGGGCGCGTGTGCTCGCCAGACAGACAGAGAGAGACAGAGAGATAGAAAGCGAGAAATCACCCCCCAGGGGGCATGGCCACACCACAATCCCTTCTCCTCCATTCTCCTCTCGGGATCTTGGGCATGCACGCACACGCGCCCGGCGTGAGTTTTAGCCACCGGATCCGGGACTCGAACTGAAGTCGACTACGTGGGAGTCCAGCGACATAGCCATTATGCTAACTGCCGGTCCCCTTCAAGCACAAACATTTTTTAACCAGGAATCCACACCTGCAATGATAGCATTAATCCATTCATGAAGGCATGTTCTAGCCTTCTCTGAAAGGTCCCATCTCTCAACACCATCACATGGTAATGAAATTTCAACATGAATTTTGGATGTATAATTAAAACCATAGCAGTATATAATGTTTTTATTTTCTTTACATATGTTAATTTTACAATAATTTAACTAATCTTGGAAAGAACTTTTCCAAAATGCCTTGTCCTGTAAAGTATTTGCTGGGATTATAAAAGACAACAAACTATAATCCTGCATTGAAAGAGTTCAGTAAGAGGGTCAATTCCAGTATCGATACACCCAGACAGTAGAGCATATTAGAGAAATAATCACAGTCTTCTAGCTTTCTTACAAATAGACTACACAGCTCATTGGAGGCAGAACTGGTGTTTTTCCCTAAAAAATTTAGACAGAAAAATTTTACTGCGTTAATTCACGATTCAAATACAATTAAGACATTTATCCATGGCTCCTTTAGGACAGAGATTCAAGCTCAACATTGATATATCAGTTTGACTAACACTTATTCCTTTTTTTTTTTTTTTCCAACTGATGTTCTCTACTTACTGATATTCAGGGAACTGCTGTATTTTCTTCAAATTTATTATTTTACCCTACCCTTTCTAACAGTTGTTTGTAAAATATTAGTTGTCCTACTCTTCTTGTGGCAGAGATACATTCAAATTTATTTTGTTCCATTCATTTTTACTGAAACACTTAACTTATTTTACTTATATTTCAGCAATACTACATCAACTGCTCTTTTGTAACCATGATTTATGACATAATATTGGTATTTATGTTTTATAACTATTTCATCATTTATTAAGTATGCTTAACAGTATTTACTGATTAAAGTACTGTATTTTTTTAGAGAGAGATTTGTTGTAGGGCACATATATGTTTGCCGGAAAGACAGACAGAAAGAGAAATCATCACTCCCAGAGGGATGGCTATACTGCAATCCCTTCTCTTCTATTCTCCTCTGGGGTTTCTGGCAAGCATGCACACATGCCCAGCATGAATTTTAAGTCACTGGGTCCAGGACTTGAACCATGGTCCACTATGTGGGAGTCTAGTGATGAAATCATCTGTTGATCCCTAAAGTGCTATTTTTAAAAGCTACTCTATATTAACTTTATTTAAGTGTAGGCAGAATATGACCACTTTTCCAAAACTAATAAGTGTCTGCTGGATTTAATAATAGAGTTTGCTGTGTTTCTACAAAGTGTCACTCTACCAATATCATCAAACTATTGACTTACTTGGAAATCATGTTCAATTCACTACTGAAAAATAAAATCCAGGGACCAAACTGTGGTGCGAGGGTAATGCAATGCTCTACAATGCGGCACCCACATGGAAAGACCCTGATCTCATACCCTGTGACCTCCCTATATATGCTGCTGTGCCCGGGATCCAGCATGGCTGAGGCTGAATGTGGATTGGAGTTTGAAGACCCTGTTAATGGTGCCTGTCACTCTCTCTTTGTTTCTCTCTCTCTCCTTTCTGTCTCCTAAAATAAACGAATACACTTTAAAATATATATATAGCATGCATATAGATCAAATGTAAATTTTCCAAAGTGCATACTCACTGGTACTTATTTTCAAACATTTAAAACAATGTTTTAATATGCTTTTCAGTAGGCATTTCTCTATGGTTAATTTGATCATTAGCACTGGGTTCTCATAAACCGTTGTAAATGAACTGTAATACTTCTGTATGCTACCATATTTTAGACTTGTAAAATGTCACTTTTTATCAACTCTCCCATAATATGTAGTAGCCATAAGTCCCATGTGGCTATGGTAAAATGAAACATTAATTCTTAGAACATATTAATTCATGTTTAGCTTACCTAATTCAGGGGTTGCTATGGTTTGAACGTGTCCCCTACAAAATTCTGGTGCTGGCACTTAATGTCCAATGTAATGATACTAAGAGGTGGGGCTTTTAAGAGGTGATTAGGTCATGAGTGCTCCTTCCCTTGCGAATGGGATTAAAGATCTTATAAAAGAGCTTTCATTCAGCGTTCACTTTGCTTTCCCTCTAGACTTTCACCATGTGAGAACACAGTGTTCCTCTCCTCTGGGGAATGTAGAATCAGGTGCTATCTGGGGAAAAAAATCAAAACTTTATAACCTTCTCTGAAAAAAACTGGTTTATAAATATGCATAAAATACTGTCTACAATGTCAGGATCTCCTCAGAGACCTTCTGCAACCATACAGGGAATCCAGTTGTAAAAGTTATGTTGCTATGAGATGCCATTCTGTCTGAAATCCTGTTGAGCCATAACAACCAAGGGCATGAAGCACCTGGAAAAATGAAACTAACATAGAGGAAACTATTAAGACTTTAGAAAGATGTTCCCCTTCCTTTCTTTAAAAGAAAAAATTCTAGAGGGCATGTGTACTTGCCAGAAAGAGACAGAGAGCAGGTAGAGAGAGGAAGAGGGAGAAAGCATCCACCAGCGGGGTGTGGTCACACTACAATCTTTCTCCTCCATTATTCCACCCCACTGAGATTTGAGGTACACATGCATTCACACCCAGTATGTTTTTCAAGCTACAAGACTGGATTCAAATATTCATTTCAAGGTGGGTAACTGATAGCTCCTTGTAGAGTATTCCACGTAGGGTACCAGGAGTATGGGTTGAATGAAGCAGCGCTTAGAACTCAAAAACCAGCATAAAGTTTATGCAAGACATGGCAGACACCATGACATTTCAGAATCCAGTAGTGGAGGCTCAGATGATAAGAGCTTTAAGAATAAGCCTCTCTCCAGAGATGAAAGGCTAAAAAAACTGAATCTATCCTTCCCTGGGTAAAGCATAACAAGAATTTTAGTGCCCTGGCCTAAATGACATTTTTTTATTTTTTTTTTTTTGCGAGGTTTTTCGCTATAGGGTGCGTGCGCTCACCAGACAGACAGAGAGAGACATAGAGACAGAAAGTGAGAAATCACCCCCCAGGGGGGATGGTCATACCGCAATCCCTTCTCCTCCATTCTCCTCTCAGGATCTTGGGCACGTACACACATGTGCCCGGCGTGAGTTTTAGGCCACCGGGACCGGGACGCGAACCGCGGTCTACTACATGGGAGTCCAGCGACATAGCCATTAAGCTAACTGCTGGTTCCCTTAAATGATTTTTATTCCAGGTGGGGTTATAGCATATAGGAGGAAACTCAGGTTGAATACATTAGCATGGCAGAGGTAAGGAAAAAACAAAACGAAACAAACAAATCAGCTAAACACGTACTCCTTAGAGAAACAGTTATATGCAGAGTCTGAAACTTGTCATATCCTACAAAGCTGAACACAGGGACTACTGTATACCACAAGAACCCAAGTGGTTACCACAATTCCATCTTTCTCTTAGAATATAATTAAAATCTTTGCTAACACAAACTTGTGTTTCTTAGTAGTACAGCTATAGGTTAAGTGTGTAGATCTTAGAATTGCTTTGTCTGGGTTTGGATTTAAGTTTGATTATGAATATCATCTAGTTATGTCACTTTAGACCTTAGAAAACAAAGAAATACAGTTCCCAACTCATAAGGAGTTTGTAAGGTTAAATAAGAATACATGTTGGGACCAGCAGTTAGCATAATTGCTATGTCACTGGACTCCCACATAGTCGACCACGGTTCGAGTCCAGACCCGGTGGCTTAAACTCACGCCGGGTGCATGTGCATGCTTGCCCAAGATCCCGAGAGGAGAATGGAGGAGAAGGGATTGCGGCATGGCCATCCCCCCTGGGGGGTGATTTCTTGCTTTCTCTCTCTCTGTCTCTCTGTCTGTCTGGGGAGCACACGCGCCCTATAGCAAAAACCTCTTCAAAAAAAAAAAAAAAAAAAAAGAATATATGTCAACTATTTAAAGTAATGACTGACAAAGGTACATTCCTGTTCGATTCTAGATTTCATGTACAGATATATGAGGGGACTTCCCAAAGGTTATGGAAAAACGAATTAAAAGTACATGTTTATTTTGGTGCAAAAAAATTGAAATCCATGCATAGTTTTCTTTTTCATTTTTATTTTTTGCCATGAATTTTTTTTAAAATTTTTTTTAGAGGTTTCCACTATAGGGCATGTGAGCTTGCCAGAAAGACAGAAACAGAGAGACAGAAAGTGAGAAATCATCCCCAGGCGGGGTGGCCACACCTCAATCCCTTCTCTTCCATTCTCTTGGGATCCTGGGCATGTATGCACATGTGCCTGGCGTGAGTTTAAGTCACCAGGTCAGGGAATCAAACCACGGTCGACTACATGGGAGTCCAGTGACATAGCCATTATGCTAACTGCTGGTCCCTTGCCATGAACTTTGTGAAGATCCCATATATTGCCTTTTGCTTGGTAGATATCTTTCATTTTGTTACATCTTTGAAAAGGTTAATTATGCATAAACTCTCAATTTTCAGATATTTTCACCTGATAACAAATAGGTTAGGCTCTCACAGTTTTCAGCAACCTGGATTTTGTGCTGCAATATTCTCAGAGGACAGAGGAGCTGTGTTCGCTGTCATCTCACAGTGATGACAACCTAAATGTTCTATGTGTCATCCACATGATTCTACATCAGGAAAAGGCTCTTTACCTTCTAAAATGACAACTTTCTAAAGCAGGCATGATCAGCAAATGTATTAGTCACTGACTAATCTCACTAGTCAGAGTTACAGCTCATACGTGGTAACGTTAGATAGTAGCCTACCTTAGAGAGTGGCACATTTTCTTACAATTTTGTAGACCTCAACACAAATATCCCATTACAAAGTTTTAAAAAATATATTTGTAAAGAGGTCCCCACAACCATCACTGCATAGTGAACTATCAAAATGAGAAACATGGAAGATGGAGTAAATGACAAAGAGAATAAATTCCATGACTTTGGTAACACCCTGCTCTGTCATCCTCCTGCCCCCCATCGTTATTTCCCCACCATATGCAATTTAGAGTGTAAGATTAGACAAGTAGGTGCCGGTCTAAAATGCATTCTATGCATTATTATTAATAAGCATTAATTGAACTCCATTAAATACTCATAATTCCAATTAGACATATGATAATACGCTTTCTGAAGAGAAAAGTGTTTTTTCTCTTCCCATCTCTGAGGAAAGCTAAAACCCCAGGTGAGATATATGAATAGATTTAAACTGGTCACATTGGCAATATTTTAAATCACATATATTGTTACATTTCATGGAGAAATTGAAGACTACATGTAATTACTCTTTTTAAAAGTCAGTTTTAAGAGGATTTTAATCCGAAATGAAAATTTTGCTTTGCTATCTCCTCTTGTGCTGATGATCTGATCTAAAACTAATATTTATAGGTTGTCCAATTTTTCTAATTCTATTTTTTATGTTCTTTTTTTTTTTTTTTAAAGAGTTTTTTGTTTTAGGGACAGTAAGCTCACCCGAGAGAAAGAGAGAGAGAGTGAGAGAGAGAGAAAGTGACAGAGACAGCGAGAAGAAAAGTGAGAAATCATCCCCTAAGGGAAATGGCCAAGCTCCAGTCCTTTTCCTCCATTCTCCTTGATCTTGGGCATGCATGCAAATGCACCCTATGTGATTTTCAAGCCACTGGGACTGGAACTGCAGTTGGCTGTGTGGGAGTCTAGCAATGTAACTTATATGCCATCTGCTGGTTTCAATTTCCTTTAGAATTTTTGTAGGTAACTATACATTTGTGATGTAATTATTTATTTCTTCTTATGGCAGTGCTGTGGTTTCTTTTACATGAATAATTTACTTGCCAACTAAATTATGACTTCCTAATTGAAAAAGCAGAAGTTTTACATGATTTTAAGCCACAACATCCATAAAAATATGAAATACATTTTAACGGTGCAATTAAATATTTTAGGCAAGAGTTACATTTATTTAAGAAGTTGGCATTTTGCAATGGGCATACTAATTTTGCACTGTTAAAAAGAAACAGAAAAAAAAGACACATAAGTCTTTATGAAAAGGCTATGGTTCTTGAAAACTCATGAAACAGTAATAACAATGGTAAGACATAATAACCAATAATACAATGGTATTCTATAAAAAGGTTATTATAGTTTGAACATTTCTAGGTATGAGAAAATAAAACACAGAATATAATCTTATCAACCAATAACCAATAACAGCACTGAACATTCAAAATTCCAATCCAGAGGCACCATCTGGTCCTTTTACTTTTTTTTTTTTTTTTTTTTTTTTTCACCATTGACTACCTGGGTATGTGTAGATTCTGAGGCACTGCGTGTGTGCCATATACTCAGGAACTGGTTGGGAGAGAAGATGCAAGTAAAACTTCTTTATTTATATGCTCTGTTTTGTTGTTGTTGTTTTATTTTGTTTTGTTTTAAGTTTACACTTGCCTTGGAATCATTGCAAACCTACCATTTTAAGATATAATTGATTTGTGTTTGGGAAATAATAAGAAAAATATGCATCATTACTTTGACTTGTTGCTGTCTGCTTCTCTTGCCTTCAGTGCATCACCCAAATGACCCCCACAGAGCATTCACTCAAAAGCAAGACTAACATCTGTGTAATTTACAGTTATATCCCCACCTCGTAGCAGGGCTCTTACATAGCATTTAGTGAATATTTTAATAATGTGGTCAAAAGCAAAACCTTGAATAAATGGAAAACCATATTTCATTGGGATTTTTATGTATAATAATATGATAAAGCAATAATATGGATGTGAGTATGAAGCATCACTAAAAATAAATACTATTTGCATCACTCAAAGATTCTGCAAAGTTGTAACATAGTGGAAAATGATACCTTGGTGCCTCATAGTCTTGGGTTCAAATTCCTGTGCTTGAATTGCAAAAGCAAAACTCCTTAGATGTGTCTAGGTTTAAATATCCTGATTTACACAAAGGAAGTTCAGTTAATTTCAAATAGCTGCTGACTGGATTCAAATATATAATTCAGGATTCATAAAAGCTCCTCAAGTGGTAGATATATTATTTCCTCAGAATATTATCTTACATATCATGTTGATATTTTTAAAAAGTCAGTCATTTAAGATATTCAACAAAATATTTGATAAAATCAGAACAAAATCGGATTTTCAAACACAATTTTTAAAATAATGGGATAGATTTTAGAACAGTATTTGGTCCAAACCCATGTACATAAATAGCCAATATTTAAACTACCTAATATATATACATATATATATATATGTGTGTGTGTGTGTGTGTGTGTGTGTGTGTGTATGTATGTGTGTGTGTGTGTGTGTGTATGTGTTTCAAGAGATGCAAATAGACATATTCCATTTCTCCCTTCTCCTTGTTCAAAAGTGACTTCCTATACTTCAGAATCTTTCTACAATGTTATATAATGACATTAAAACCCAAGTAAGCAGCATTCTCCTCAAAACACCATCAACGGTAATATTAATTTCAACACAACAGTTTATCACTCTCCTCCACTGTTATAAAAGCTCAAATCAAATTTACCCTCTCTTATGTAGAAATGTTTATGCTCTCATTTTATATTATTAATTTAATGATTAATATATATATATATATTTTTTTTTGGAGAGGTTTTTCACTATAGGGCGCGTGCGCTCGCCAGACAGACAGAGAGAGACATAGAGACAGAAAGCGAGAAATCACCCCCCAGGGGGGATGGTCACGCCGCAATCCCTTCTCCTCCATTCTCCTCTCGGGATCTTGGGCACGCACGCACACGCGCCCGGCGTGAGTTGTAAGCCACCGGGTCCGAGACGTGAACCGCGGTCGACTACGTGGGAGTCCAGCGACATAGCCATTACACTAACTGCTGGTTCCCATGATTAATATTTTTAATCTCTCCTTAGTTTTTCAATCACTTGGTTTCCTTTAGTTAGAAACAAAGTAAGGGCCATGCTTTGGCTAATTTCATTTATTTTGGCATGATGACATTACCTCTGTTAATGTCCAAAAGTTCAGTTAAGGTCCTATGAATTGCTTTTCCAGCGAACATCTAATGCATAATGCCTAAATCCACTCTGATATAAATTTGATATTAAGATAATGGGATTATCTTCCTTGTTTGACTGCCTTTGTACAATAATGCATCCCTTTCATTTAGTGCATCTTATTTTAGTCCACAGAGTAACTACTCTCTGATACTTTTTCTGAATTACAGCTGTCTCCAGAAGATTATCTGAGTCTTGCCAAATTATGTAAATCAGTAAAATTTTCAGTTAAAATATGCCTAAAATCTTCACTATTTCCATCTCCACTCCCCTCCCAAATTCAGCATGGGTGTATGCATGTTATTTATTTCTTCCATGAGAGAGGGAGACAAAGAGAGACCTCTCAATAGGGTCGTCACACAACGGCCCTATCCCCAGCCTTAGCTATGCACGAGTAGGAGTACCCATGTAATGGAACACCTTAGAACATGAACCCAGGGCCTTTCCACATGGCATCAGCATGACAGAGCAACGTGTTACACTGCATTACTGCAGCTGGAATACAGTACATGTTTTTGAGGGCCTACTGTGTGACAGAAGTGCTCTGACACATTTAAGGCATTTCCCTGATGAAAAAGGGTGGGAACTACGGACATATCATAATCAAAGGCAGTATTTCTGAGTGTTTCCTAGAACTGTAAATTAATAGGAAACATTGAAAGTGTCTTCATAGTATGATTTGTGAATAAAAAATAATAAAGGTTGTTATTCCCCACTTGCATTCTGCTATCACTAGGTATAGATAGTTCAGGAAGCTATATGCAGTCTAAAAATGGTGGACAATAAGGTAGAAGAAAACTAGGACTTGGGGCACCTTTGTAAAGCTGAGTCACCTACCGGATTTGGAGGAGCTACCTTTCTTTAGACATTTAGATGAAACAGAAGTCAATCTCTACTTTGTGCTATCCACATATGTGGTATTATTGTTAGTGTTTTTTTTTAAGGCAATATGAAATGTGCTTCTAATACTTGAAACTGAAGACTTTTCAGCTGATGAAACTTTCATCGCTGGTTCCAATTTCCAACTACTGTATTAAAATCTTTGTGGCTGGCCCTAATACCATTTCCTCCTTCTTCACCTGGAAAATTTTTGCTTCAAGCACAAATACTAAATCCTGTGAGAAACCTTCCCCAATTCATTTAGAAAGCTTTTCACTCAATTCACTGAGTTCCTGAAGGACTAATTATTTGATAAAGAATCCTGTGATATAATACACTTTTAGGAAACAGTCTCAGAAAGTTTGAGAAGGGGTAATTTTGTTGAACTACATAATTAAGAGAGACCTTGGGCTGCTGGGGAAACAAGACTGACTTAACAATCAAGAAGTCAGGATAATATATTATAGCAAGTTGTACTAGTTTGGAAAAAAAGTACAACTCACTCCCTTGCTCTCAATTTAACTTTGTTATTATGACACACAACATAAACTGCAGTATTCCATGGAAATTAAACCCAGTTATATACTTGAGGGAAAATAAGGTCAGACAAAATGAAAACCATATTCACCATCTAATCTCTAAGCTTTAGAATGTTAGGCTCATGACGCTGCCATATTAAAAAAGAATAAGAATAATAAGACAAAAGAGATAGTTGTAAAGTAAGAAAAATCATCTGCAATATTTATGAGTAAAGTTGAATACTAACACATGTTAGTCCCCAAAGCAAGAAAGTTAAGTATAGACAAATACATATTTTATTATAGTAAGGAAGAACCAGAAGACAAATAAATAATAATAGGCAAAAAAAAAAGAAAAAAATCATCTGGTATGAATAAAATAGCAATAGATTTAAAAGAGTACCATTGTTTCAAAATTACACACAGATAAGCTTATCTTAGAAAAACATTTCATCCAATTCTTTATTGGCTACTGAAAGGTAAACTAGAGTCAACCTTAAGCATGTATTTGCATGAACAAGACTATGTCGGGACCAGGAGTTAGCATAGTGGCTATGTCGCTGGACTCCCATGTAGTTGACCGTGGTTCATGTCTCAGACCCGGTGGCTTAAACTCACACCAGGTGCATATACATGCGTGCCCAAGATCCCGAGAGGAGAATGGAGAAGAGACTGCAGCATGGCCATCCCCCCTGAGGGGTGATTTTTCACCTTCTATCTCTCTGTCTCTCTGTGTCTTTCTGGCGAGCACACGTGCCCTATAGCAAAAAAAAAAAAAGTCTATGCCAAAAATATTTTATGCCTTTAAAATTAATGATTATTTTGAAAGAATAGAAATTAAATACGCAAAAAGTAAAACCTGTCACTATTACACTTTTTATTAAATGTGGGTGACACTGAATTAATTAAGATGCAAAGAAGGTAATAAACACAAAAGTTAAGAATGAAATAATATCTAATGTCTTTTCTTCTTTTTTTTCTTTTTTTTTAAGACTTTTGCCTTAGGGCCTGTGCACTCCACAGAGAGAGAGAGACAGACGCCATGAGAAGGAAAGTGAGAAATCATTGCCGGGGGGATTGTCATGTCACAGTCCCTTCACTTCCATTCTCTTCCTGAGATCTTGAGCACATACACATGAGCACCTGGCATGATTTTCAAGCCACCGTGTCTGGGACTGGAAGAGCATGGTCAGCCATGTGGGAGTCCAATACCACTATTGTTTGGCCATCTGCTGGCCCGGATATCTAATTTCTTGATAACTTCCTAATTTGGTAGGATTATGTTCACGAAACAATTCATTGAATTCACTATGTTCTAGTTTAGAATCATATAATATTGAAACTGAAAGGAGTCTTACATAAAGCCCAACTGTTCTAAATTATGGGAAGTTAGGCTAAGGAATTTGAGACTTTTGGATGAAACTCATCAGTTATTTAGATGTTGTGATGGATTGTTATTTACCTCCTGTCCTTTATTACGACTCATAGTAGATTCCTGATCCTAATATCTGTGTGACTGTTGATCACCTTGTAGACACTAAACTATGGAAGATCATCAGATTTTTGTTATTCCATTGGCTGCTAGAAACCTTGAAATGAAAGCTTTGATATGGCCATAGCAAGAGTAGATACATTTATGGTATATTTTTAGCCTCATTTGTGGCCATTTTGTTTAGTTTTGTTTTCAAGGGTATTTTTCTCTCTTTTTACACTTTTTCAATTTTACTTCTTTCCCTGTGTCCTTTTCCAAACAAGATGAAACATGAATGAAAGAACAAATTCATCCAGTTTTAAATGGCAAATTTCTATGTGCCCAGAATACAAGTTTTCTGTCTCCAAGCCAAGTGCTCATATCTTCTCAATATTATTCACAATCTGCCCCACTTAAAAATGTATACACTTATCTTTGCATCATTGGAAACTTCTTTAAGAATGACTTATCTTTTATCAAAGAAAGAATATCAATTCTGAAGGAAGTTACTTTTTAAAATTCCATTTCTTATTTAAAATCAACATGTTCCTACTATTAATTAGCTTGTCTGCCATGAATCTCTATATTTATTATCTATCTATAGTAAACATATTTAAAAAAACCAATATGAATAAAATATTTAAACTATTCCAAACTTGATTTGGTAATTTTTACTCAAGAAAACTTTCTAAGAATGCACAATAAGAAAAGAAAGGAAGAAAGAATATTTCAGCCAATTCTGAACAAAGGCATCTAGAAGTCTACACACCACATAACAGTCCTTGATCAGAAAAACAAGATGACTTTAGAGAAAAAAATTAATAATAACTTACGGCTCAACAAAAAGAAAATGTAAGCAATTTCATGACTCAATAATGGATATAGGCAGTCCAACATAGAAACTTACCCACTCTATTACAGTATACTCTTAGTGTATGACCATAGGTAATGCTTTGAATAATGTAATGTGCCCAACTACATAGACCTAACAAAAATTCAGTCTTCTTTTGAGAACTAAGCCAAAGAAATTTCTTTTTAGTAATTTGATGAATAAATAATTAATGACACTGAGACCAGAAGTTAGTGTAATGGCTATGTCGCTGGACTCCCATGTAGTCGACCACAGTTCAGGTCCCGGACCCGGTAGCTTAAAACTCACGCCGGGCACGTGTGCGTGCATGCCCAAGATCCCGAGAGGAGATTGGAGGAGAAGGGATTGCGGCGTGGCCATCTCCTCTGGGGGGTGATTTCTTGCTTTCTGTCTCTCTGTCTTTCTCTGCCATCCTGATGAGTGCACGCGCCCTATAGCAAAAACCTCTCCAAAAAGAAAAAAAAAATAATTAATGACACCAGTTAACATTTATAGTGTGTGTGTGTGTGTGTGTGTGAAAACACTGCATCAATTTCATTATGTCTAGTTATCTCAAATCTGAGAGGCAGAATATAATTATTCTTTCTCTTACAAATGACAAACTGAGGCTTAAAAAGATTAAATACTTTATTCAAAATAATAAAGCCAGTAAGTTTGAAGGTTTGCATTCTCCTAAACATCTCTCTCCTCCTCTCTCTCTTTTTAATTGCTAGAAGATGCATGCACCTGCCAAAGAGAGAAACGAAGAGGAAGCACCTTCCAATGAGGTGTGGTCACATGGCAACCCCTCTTTCCCATTCCTTTCATCAGGACACTGAGCATCCAGGCACACAAAGCCATCGTGTTTCTCATGTCACCAGCCAGTCTTCAAAGCATGGCTTGCCATGGAGTATCTGATTTTTTAACCACTGAGCTACAGAGTCAGTTCTAAACACTGCACTCTTAAGCTCTATCTTATTTTACCATATGTGCTCATGTATAATAACATTCATAAAGTAAGGCTAATATTTGATGACAGTAATGTTCACTGATATTCTTAAAGACCTTCTTCAAAAGACTGAAAGTTTTAATGCTATACACAATGAAGCATTCATTAAAATCTAAAATATTTCTGCTGGAGTCAAGATTAAGCCTTAAGTTTCAAATTAAGTAAGTTTTGAAAAATCTTACCAAAATGAGTTGTGAAAGGAAAAAAAATAGTATCACTTCATTTTCTAAACAGGCTAAAAATTAAGAGACTTCAAGGTCCACATGTGCAAACCCAATCTAGCATATCTAGATAATATTATATCTACTATTATACTTTATACATTTTATATAAGCACTGCCAAGAGACTATAGCATTACTTTTAAAGGAAATAAAATTGCGAATTTGGAAAGAAAGATTTTATTATCCATCCATCAACTTCAACTTTACAAGAGAGCTGAATATATTTATACTATGGCAACTTGATCCTGCATAACAGTGATAACACACACACTAGCTCACATTACTTTAATTAAAAACCTGCTTGGGATTACTTCAGGTTGGAGAAAAGCACAGAAATAGAAATCATATGGGAAGATTTATATGCTTGATATTATCACTAATAGGAACCTTGTGTAATATAAAGATTAGTTTATTTCTGTGTCAGAAACCAATCAATGTAAACCAAATGTGAGATGTACAGTGCTTTCATGGGGTGGGAGGGGTGCATTATTCATTCATAAAATTCTATTCAGGTCTTATATAGTAGTTCCTGCTCCATAATTTCCATGTAGTTATGAAATTTTATCTCAAATGAATCAAGACACACAGCAATAGAACTTACTTTACTCAAAAATACATGTGGAGGTTCCCCCAATAAGAACTGTATTTCATAAATTAGGAGAAATAATATCAAAGACCTAGATCTTGTCAAAAGGTGTACTAAGAGATATTTGGAATGGCTTGTGAACTAATCATAATACCTCTAAAGTGAGAACCAGACTGAATAGAGGAGAGAAAGAAGAGTGAAAATAAGTCTGACTAGTGAAACAGAGGTATAAATATTAAAAATTTAGTTTTTACCCAGATCCATGATAGTCAAAACACCTTACATTGGGATGGTACTTTATTTATTTATTTATTTTTTTTTGAGAGGTTTTTGCTATAGGGCGTGTGCCTATGACAGACAGAGACAGAGAGACAGAAAGCGAGAAATCAGCCCCCGAGGAGGGATGGCCACGCTGCAATCCCTTCTCCTCCATTCTCCTCTCGGGATCTTGGGCACGCACGCACACGTGCCCGGCATGAGTTTTAAGCCACTGAGTCTTGGACTCGAACCACAGTCGACTACATGGGAGTCCAGCGACATATCCATTACGCTAACTGCTGGTTCTAAAATTTTATTGCTATTATTATTATTATTATTATTAGTTTGACTAGACAGAGACAGAGAGAAAGAGAAAGGGAAAGTGAGAAAGCAAGCCACCAGGTCCAGGACTTGAACTGTGGTCAGTCATGTGGGAGTCGAGCAATCTAACCACCATACTACCTGCCAGTCCTGACTTTACCATTTTTTATAAAAGATTTTTTTGCCATAGGGCACATATGCTTGTTGGAGAGAAACAGAAGAAGAAAAAGGAAGAAATTAACCACCAGAGAAGTTGGCCATCTTCAATCCTATTTCCTCCATTCTCCTGTCAAGTTTTTGGGCATGCACACACATGTGCCGCCCCGTGATTTTCAAGCCACCAGATCTGGGACTTGAACCTTGACTGGCTTTACGATATTTCATAATATTTTTAAAAAATAGTTCTTTTTTAGAACAACTCTCAGAATTGCAGAAGGCAAATAATATCACTATATGCTAATACAATCTCTAAAGATATCTTTATTTACTTCATCATTTCTATGTCTAAAATGAACCTCATTTTATTCTTTTTTTCCAGGTTTTATTTCAATGTGAATATGGTTAATAATTTGCAAACACAAATTCCATTGTTACTCTTACAAATTCTGCTAAATATAGTATTAATGCCCTTTGTCAATAGACCATGTTGGTTTGATAATATACTATGGAGAAAGGGAGTTGAAATAACACGATAGGAGGTGAGATCTACTGATTTCAGGGATAAGAGCAATGAAGATGTTCTGCTGAGAATCTACCCTGGCAAAAAAAGGCAGGCCAGAAGAAGACTGAGTCTGCCATGAAAGCTGAGATCTAGTGATTTCAGAGATAAGAGCAATGAAGATGTTCTGCTGAGAATCTACCCTGGTAGAGCCCATCTCCCTCTCTCTGTTTCTTCTGTCTCTTTCTGCCTTTCTGTCTCTGTCTTTTCTTTCTTTTTTTAATTAAAAAAAAAAAATTTTTAAGGTAATGTTTTTCCTAGGCTCGGAAATCCTCCTTTATCATGGTAATAATCTCCCCCTCTCTCCCCCTTCCATCTAGGCAAAAAAAGGCAGGCCAGAAGACTGAGTCTGCCATGAGAGCTGAAATCTAGCGTGCCACATGGTTTTCATTTTTTGTTTTTATAATCAACAAATATTTTTTGTTTGCTTTATCCATTTTTCTCTTTTTTTCCTTTCTCTCTTTCTCTGTTTCTTATCCTTTTTCTTTTACCTCATCACTTTGCTCTCAGCTTCTACATACTGAGTGTCTAGACAAGTCTAAATGAAAAGTTGCCAAATCTGAATACTATTTGGGTCCTCATATTCTTTAGCTCCCACTGAATCTGTGTCACAAAGGGAGAAAAACGGAACGCCAGAGTTTGCAGACCACATCCTCCTGTGTGCTTATAATCACTCAGATTGATCTTCTAGAATTTAGGAAGAAATGGATAACCCATCAGATGATTAGAAATCACTGCAGGGTCACAAGCAATATGTGAAACCAAGAAAATACCTCACTTCCAAGGGAAAAGAATAACTCTTCTTCTTCCATAGACAGTACAATAGAAACCATGGATATATCTGATAAAGAATTTAGAGTATTCATGACAAAACTAACAGACATGGATAGAAGAGGGACAATGAACACCAGAAGAAAAAAGACGATGAGTCCCAGGAGGAGAGGGATTTCTTGCGAGAGCTGAAAGAGGAAATACACACCATAAAGAAGAGTCAAATGGAACTGTTGGAGATGAAGGCTATAATTCAGGAAGTCAAAAACTCCTTTGAAAGTATTTAAAGCAGACTAGATCATACAGAAAATTGAATTTCAGATGTAGAAGACAGGATCACTGGACTAGTAAAATCCACTATGAAGACTGAGAAAATAGCCCTCCCAAAATGAGAATAATATACGAGAAATACTAGATACCATTAAACGTCCAAACATCCAGATAATTGGTATCCCAGAAGGTGAAGAGACTAATAAAGGTATTGATAATCTATTCCATGAAATCCTGGAAGAAAACTTCCCAAAGCTAGAGAGGTATTCAAAGATCTAGACCCAAGAAATACAAAGCACCCCAAATAAGATCAACCCAAGAAGATCTTCTTCAAGACACATTATAGCCAGATTGGCCAAAACCACAGACAAAGACAAGATACTCAGAATGGCAAGAGAGAAACATCATGTTACCTACAAAGGATATCTCATTAGGCTAATAGAAGACCTTTCATCAAAAACAATGAGAGCAAGGAAAGAATGAGAAAATATATTCAAAGTGTTGAGTGAAAAACAATTTCAACAAGAATACTATACCTGGCAAAATTATCCTTCATATGGGAAGAGAAGACAAGAACATTCTCAGATAAACAAAACCTGAAAGAATTTACCAACACCAGAGCAGTTCTCCAAGAAGTTCTGAGGGGGTGCTATCCCAGGAAAACTAAAGTCAGACATACAGCAATTAGAGTTCTAAAACAGCTAAGAAAATGGCCAGCTTAATGGTAGGGACAAATACAGAGTTTGAATGTTATCTTCTGATTTAAATGGAGAGATTGGACCACAGCAGAAGATAAAGTACATGAGTTTGAACTGGTGAAATCGAATTTTATGACTTTCGACTAAAACATTACTACCTTCTATTCTTTGTTTTCTAGTGTTAAGGAGTTTCGTCTTTTCTTAAGTTGTGGACAGGTCCATGTACCTACTATTCAAACAGAATATTAACCTGTTTCCTGGCTTTAAGTATTAAGGAAAGTTCTCTTAACATTTTTTATTTTGATTTATTAAAGCTAAAACTGTCTTTTTGGAAATTAAAAAGTGTATTTAAAAAAAATACCTATTTGATAACCACAGTAAGGTACATAGCCTCAGCTATGTGCTATTTTATAGTATATTCATTCTATTCACAGTTTCATGCCTAAAGTCAACTTTTGTTCACAGATATTTTATAGCAGCTGAACTACTATGGAAAGTATTTAGATTAATTAAGATATTTTGTGAAAGAATACAATGTGAGAAAGAATAAAGAATGGAAAGCAACTGCAAAAACCAGAGACAGGGTGGGAAGAGGATTGGAAATGGCAGAGGTGAGAAATAATGGGAATATGTGTGTATACATATTTATACATACACACATACACATATATTACAAGAAACATATATACATATATAAAAGAAACAAGAAATGAAAAATTATTTGTTGACGATAACACGTATGCTTAAGCCACTCTACAGGCTAGAAAATCGCATTTTGTATGCTGTGGGGATGTCCAGTGAAAGTATGTAAAAATACTATGAGAGAAAGAAAGAAAGAAAGAAAGAAAGAAAGAAAGAAGAAAGAAAGAAAGAAAGAAAAAGGAAGGAAGGAAGGAAGGAAGGAAGGAAGGAAGGAAGGAAGGAAGGAAGGAAGGAAGAAAGGAAGAAAGAAAAAAGAAAAGAAAAGAAATAACACTATTATTTTCTTAAGATCAATGCATATGGAATCTTCTGGGGGCTTTGCTTATAAAATCAAATAGATTTATCTATTCTATAAGTGATATTTACTTTTTCTTATATATATATATATGTAGTAAAAGTATTTTATATATATATATATATATATATATCTATATATATATACACACACACACACACACACACACACACACAGACACCCATATCTATAATCTATATCTATCTATCTATATAAGTATATAGATAGATATAGATATATATATAAAAATATTCAGGGCCTTGCTATGTCCTGAAAGGTCTGCTTCAACCTTCTGAGTATCTGAGTACTCAAGGATGTGCTACCACAGCCAGCTTCTGGGGGCAAAGAACAATCAAACCTGGCCTCTCATGGGTTCAGCCTCTCAGATAGCAGTGTCCTGCCTGTGCTATCACAGCTGGGCTTATATTTACTTATTAAAGCTTAAAAATATATATGTAGGTCTCAGAGAGATTTATAAAACTATAATCATTATAATGCAACTTGTTTATGCCATCAAATTAAACATAACTGTATTGATCAAATAATCCATAGATGGAAAAATCTGTGTATTATTCTTAAAGCGCACCCTCATTATTTGTCAGACTATTAAGCCAAAACATAACACAGTATGACCAAAATCACCAGATATTTTCATAAAATGAGGACATAGCTTTATAAATTGCATCTTCATGGATCATTCTAGCCGTTTTCATAAGGTTCCAATTCTGTTCCCTAAAGGAACAGAAATGTTATTGAGTTTACTGATTAGGAGACAGACTATAGTGCCACAGAAATGAAAACAATTTGTTCAATTCTTTTTTCTTGGAAATACTACACTTCATCAATAGTTCTAAATTATTCATTTTTCTTATTTTAAAATGTTTATATTTTCTAAAATCGAAATACCTTAAAATAGGGACCAGAAATGGTGTAATGGTTATGTCACTGGATTCCCACATGACTGACTGTGGGTCAGGTCCCAGACCTGGAGGCTTGAATCTCACACCAGACCATTGTGTGTGTGTGTGTGTGTGTGTGTGTGTGTGTCCAAAATCCCAAGAGAATTGGAGACAGGATTGAGGCATGGTCTTCTCCCACTGAGTGGTGATTTCTACTTTCTTTCTCCCTCTCTCTCTCTCTCTCTCTCTCTCTCTCTCTCTCTCTCTCTCTCTCTCTCCAGTGAGTGCCTTAAGCAAAAATCTCTCCAAAAAGAAGAAAGAAAGAAAGAAAGAAAGAAAGAAAGAAAGAAAGAAAGAAAGAAAGAAAGAAAGAAAGAAAGAAGGAAGGAAGGAAGGAGGAGGAAGGAAGGAAGGAAGGAAGGAAGGAAGGAAGGAAGGAAGGACGGACGGAAGGAAGGAAGAGAGAGGGACAAAAAAGAAACCCTAAAATGTACAAAAAGTAAACAAGCCAATCACATTATACGTGTTCCTTCCACCCAGATTTAACCACCTATATTATCTTAGTATATTTATTATCAATATTCTTCTAAGAATAATCTTTTTTGGCCTTTTTAGTAAGAGGCATGCTTATTATAAAGAACACACAGAAAATGAGTCAAGAATAAAAAATTAAAAACAGGTCTTGCAGCCCAACACCTAGAAAAGAGAGTATCCATGTGCTTCTGTGGTGAGCCCAGCACTGTTCCTTTAAACTACAAATGCCTCTGTTCCAAACCTTGTTTTCCAACCCAACACCTAGCAACAGAAGGTAGGGAATTCTCTGTCTTCTTTCTGTCTCTGTTTCTCTCTTCTCCCTTCACCTTGTTCCTTTTCATTTTCATTTTTTGCCTTTTTTAATATTTCCCCCCATTTATTGTTTGTTTTTGTTTTTGTTTTTTGGGAGGTGTTGTTTTTTTCCCTTTGTTTTCTTTTCTTTTACCTGCTGTTCTCACCTTGCTTCTCAGCTTCCACACACTGACTGTCTAGACAGGTCTAGGTGCACAGTAGTGAAACATCTGAATACGTTCAGGGTCATAGGAAACCTCAACCCTCAGTGTACTGCTACAGAAAATGAGAAACTCATCTTCATAAATCTGAATTCAAATCTCTTTCTGTGGATACCACATTGCAAAACACAGTAGTAGAGGAGAAACTGGCATAGCAGTATCTCACAGTCAAGTAAAGCATATGGGCTTACAGTTACAGAAATCTCCAGCAAACTAGCCAAATGTGCATATACCACCAAATGACTGAAAATCAGAGAAGAGAGACTGCAAAGTGAATAAGAGGGAGAAATGCAGAGCTGCAAAGAACGTGGTTCAACCCCTCACACACCTCTGAATTCTTAGTTGAAACACTGCAGCTCAGCCCAGGTGCACTTATCCTTCAGAAACTGGGAAGCCTCAGGACCAGTAGTTAGCGTAATGGCTATGTCACTGAACTCCCATGCAGTCAACTGCGGTTCGAGTCCCGGACCCGGTGGCTTAAACTCATGCTGGGTGCATGTGTGTGTGTGTGCCCAAGATCCTGAGAGGAGAATGGGGGAGAAGAGACTGCAGTGTGGCCATCCCCCCTGGGGGGCGATTTCTCATTTTCTATCTCTCTGTCTTTCTGGCAAGTGCCCGTGCCCTATAGCAAAAACCTCTCAAAAAACAAAAAAAAAAAAAAAAAAAAAAAAAGGAAAGAAAGAAAGAAAGAAGAAAGAAAGGAAGGAAGAAAGGAAGGAAGGAAGGAAGGAAGAAATTGGGAAGCCTCTGCAATATCCAGTTCCATTAACAAAAGTGCAGATTGCTTGTTGAGGTTTAGGAAAGCAGATCTGCAGAGATATTGTGGGTCATCTTCTCCCTCATGCGCCTAATACTCAGACTTAACTCTATGGAAGTGTGAAGAAACATATAATTCATCAGATGACCAGAAAACACTGCAGAGGCACAAAAAATATGGAAAACCAAGAAAATATCTATCCCCCAGGGGAAAAGAACAGCTTTCATCATCCACAAACAGTACAATGGAAATCGTGGAAATGTCAGATAAAGAATAAAATATTTAAAATGTTCATAGCAACAAAGCTAACAGAGTTGCAAAAGGAGAGAGACAACAAACTTCAGAAAATGCAGGAGAAAAGAGACAATGATTTCCAGGAGGTAAGGAAGTTCTTGCATGACCTGAAGGAGGAAATACACACCATAAAAAAGAATCAAACGGAACTGATGAAGGCTGTATTACAGGAAATCAAAACGTCCCTTGAAAGTATTAAAATCAGATTAGATCTTGCAGAAGATCAAATCTCAGATGTAGAAGACAGAACTTCTGACTTAAAAAATTAACCAAAAAGACTGAGAAAATAATCCCCCAAAATGAATAATATATGAGTAATACTAGATACCATTAGACACCCAAATATCTGGATAATCAGTATCTCAGAAGGTGAAGAAACTGATCAGGGCATTGATAATCTATTCCATGAAATCCTGGAAGAAAAATTTCCAAACCTACAGAGGTTCAATATCCATGCCCAGGAAATACAAAGAATACCCACATAGAATCAAGCCAAGAAGATCTTCTCCAAGGCACATCATAGCCAGACTGACCAAAACCACAGGTAGAGAAAAGATACTAAAATCAGTGAGAGAAATGTCAAGTTACTTTCAAAGGATAACCCATCAGGCTAACATAGGACTTCTCGCCAGAAACAATAAAAGCAAGGAAAGAATGGGAAAATATATTCCAAGTGTTAAGTGAAAAACCATTTCAACCAAGAATACTATACCTGGCAAGATTATCCTTCATATGGGAAAGAAAGCCTGAAATATTTTCAGATAAGCAAAACCTCAAAGAATTTACCAACACCAGACCAGCTCTTCAAGAAGTTCTGAATGGAGTGCTACACTAGGAAAACTAAAGACAGACAGAATTAAGAGAACAAAAAATGACCAAGAAAAAGACCAACTTAATGTAGGAACAATTCGGGAAGTATCAATAATAATGCTGAATGTTAACTTCCAGGTTTTAAATGGAAAGATCAGACTACAATAACACTGCAAATTCAACAAAAGAGAGATTACATGAGACTTGAACCAGTGAAATAGAATTCCATTACTTTTGTCTAAAACATTACTTCTTTTCTTCTTTGCTTTGTCTCCCAGATTTAAGGATTTTGGTTTTCTTTGGAGTTGTTGATAGGTTCAGCAATTTGGTAAAAAAAAAAAAATTTAATTGAACTTTTTTTTTAAATTAAACTTTCCTGGGACCAGCAGTTAGTGTAATGGCTATGTTGCTGGACTCCCACGTAGTCAACTGCGGTTCAAGTCCCGGACCTGGTGGCTTAAAACTCACACCAGGCACGTCTGTGTGCATGCCCAAGATCCTGAGAAGAGAAAGGAGGAGAAGAGATTGCGGCGTGGCCATCCCCCTGGGGGGTGTGACTTCTTGCTTTCTGTCTCTCTTTCTCTCCCGGTCTGTCTGGCGAGCACACACACCCTACAGCAAAAAAAAAAAAAAAAAAAAAAAAAAAAAATTCTCAAAAAAAAAAAAAATTAAACTTTCCTCCCTTCCTGACCCCTTTACAATTGGAAAATATTTGTAAGCATTCTTATTTTGTGGCAGAATGGTTAGGTGCCTAAGTTCAACAATACAACACTATCTGTTGCCTTGCATCAGAAATTGAATTCTTATGGAGCTTTGTGCAAATAACAGACCAAATTGAAACTAACCTTATTTTTCATTTTTTACAAATAAGTTAGTTTAGACCTCTGTTTATTAAAAGGGGGGATGGAGAGAGGGAAAAAATGTTCCAGAAGAAAATTACAGTGCACTAAATTTTAGCTTTGTCTACATTTTTAGTTTAAGATCGATCTTTTGTGAGTCAATAAAATGTGAAAAAAAATGTTTAGTATGGAAAAAAAGTAAAAGTATGTTTGGTCAACAGAAAATGAAAAGCTGTTTGCTGATGATAATGTATGTAGTAATATCTTTGTCTTGACTGACATGCATGGTATTTATGCTGGAAAAATATGTACAATGTAAAGACACATGATTAAATGTAAATAAATATAAAAAATATTTTAAAAAATAGTTTGAATAATAGATAACTTTAAAATTAGCAGAAAAATGTTTTAAATGTGTGTTTTTCTTTTTCCTTCTTTGTTTTGTTCTTAATTTACTATATGGCAGAGCACTTGCCAGAGAGTGAGAGAAAGATTGAGAAAGGGGAATGACACACCTTAAATCCTTCTCTTCCACTCACCTCTTGGTATTCTGGGTGGCAATCATACCTGTAGCAGGTATGTTGCTAAGCAGCTAGTTCCAAGACTCAAACCACATGGTTGGCCATGTGAGAATCCATCTGGCCACACTAACCACCATCCACCTGATTAGCCCTGCAAAAAAATTTTAAACATCCAAAATCCTCACACAGAAATAACTAGAATTAATAATAGGAGAACTCATTTCTGACAACTTTCTGTACATACATAAGTCTTAATGGATGAATGGCACCTGATACTTTTATGAATATTAAATTATTGCAACCATTTTCTAAAGTATTAAATTTAACTTAAGTTAGTGTAACAAAAGAATGTGAAACTAAAAGTGGTTAGTGTAACAAAAGAATGTGAAACTAAAAGTGGTGGTACTTTCTAATATTTACAAAAAAAATTTCTTTAAGAAAAGAAATTATGAAAAATAATAAGCGCTGTTACTGTTTTTGAAAATTGATTTTGCAAGCTATAATGACATACAGTGATTGAATGTATAAGAAAAGAAGAAAAATAATAATGATAGATAAAATTAAATATATAATTTCAAAAAGAAAAAGAAAAAAAAATCAGAAGTTTCTCATCAGAATGCACTGCTTTTTTGAATGTATCCCATAGTAACTTAACACAAGAGACAGAGCCTGCCCCAGCAAGAACCTGTCCCTCAGTGGATTTAACTTATTTGCAAAGGCTGCACATGGAAGTCTAATACTCATACATTAGATCCCACTGAGGAAGGAAAGAATTAGCTGTAACTTAGCAGGATCCTCATTTAAATTTCACAGTTCTGATTGAAAAATTATGTATTCTGGTTCAATTGGTGTTATGGTTTTGACAAGCTATATGACACCCTCAGCTCCTGGCCCAGCTACATGACAGTCACATTTAAGCTCAGGTTCAAATCACATGTCTGACAAAATGGATAACCTGTGACAAAACAACTCATTGGGAAATGTCACATTGCGCTTATGAATCACCTATCATCAGACATGCTTAGTACCCAGGAGGCTAGTGGTATCACCAGAAGAACATTCCCCACCAAGAATAATTAGATTTGTCAGAAAACAGCTTTCAGAATGAGCTTCCAGACTGCCACAATTAAAAGCAAAAGCTTACTGTGAGATATGGTGGCACTTCAAAACACACCTTTCAGAGTAAATAAGTATGTAAAAATATGGAAGTGAGGGACTTTGGAGTTCTGAAGAAAATCATGGAATGTACCTATTCTTAGCATGATGAGACAATAAATAATTTAAATTACATGTTGTGATCGCTAAGGATGTGGGGATGAGGAAACATAACTGTTTATAGGACTTCATTCTCATGAGTGGCATTGGTTCCCACAGGAGAAAGAACACTGGTCTCTGACAGAACTAAAGCAAAATCCACTTCAACCTCACATAATTTGTCTTCAAGATGTTAAAAAGGGAGATTGTCACTGCATGCAATTTTATATATAATTTAGGAGTGTGTGTTTAACCGCAGAGAAACAAAGGTATGTACATAAAAAGCCAAGAGCAGAGGTAAACAAAACTAGGTCTTTGAATGATGCTATAAAGAACCCAATGCAGTGATAATACACACACACACAAACACACACTCACACACATATACACACATACACACACAGTTTGATTTAATTACCAATGTTTAGTACAGTTAATCACACTACTATTTGGAAATTGTTCAGCCTATTATGTGTGTTGTAAATAACAAGTCAAACTGCTATTCCATGTATGTTGTAATTCAGTTAGATTACCAGGAAAAGAAAAAGCCAAGTACCTTAATATAATTAAATGATGAATCCTAGCATTATTGTAAAGCAATGTGTAATAAGTAGGACTCTAAAATCTGTAAGTAATTATTTTCTAAAATGTTCTCCTAGTCCCTGTAGACTTGATCTGCCAAAATATCAAACTGACCTATTGTAATTTTAATTATTTTAAAATATCTGTTTTTAAAGGAATCATAAAAGATGGTCAAGATTATTAACATCATGTGAATTCAAGACTATAAAAACTATCGAGTGTTTGTTTCCTAGCAAGAAAGCCATTAAGTCTTGTGAAGTCTGCCCATGTCTTGTAAGTGGTCCTAAAAGCAAATTTGAAAAACAAAATAAAACAAAACCTTTCCATTTATATTCAAATATGACTACCTCCCGAAGATGACTAGTTGGTTAAGAAGTTACTTATTCATATCTGAAAATTCTTTCCTGACAAAAACTATTAAATTCAATTACCATAAAAGTAATCTCCTGATAACTGATACCGGATATTTGTTATAATATCAATAGTCAGGCTCACAACCACTTGTCTTTTTGACTTTTAAAGAATATATTCAGCTTCAGTAGCAACTCTTTTGGATTTAAAGATAAGTCATTATTCAAGAAGGAACTGACAATTGACTCCATGATTTATGGGAAATGCTTTTACATGCCAATTTAGTAAATTCTTCAGGTATTTTGTTTGTTTTGTAAATGTGTTTTTAGAAACATGGATGTTTGGTCACCATATCAATATAATTGTCAATACGTATTATATTTATAAATTTGGTTTAATTTACTGACCAAGATATATTAAAAAGATTTTAACTTACTTTGCTTAATGTTTTCATTCTGATACACTACTTCTTTCCCTTAAAACATCTTAGAAGCAATAAGGTCACCTTTAGTAAATCATGATTTATGTTTTCTGGCCACGCAATTTCACAGTACAGATTTCTAACATACAAAACCAATCAAATCAACTAGACATGGCCATCTGGAGTTTGAAACCACCAAATAACAGAATAACTGTTAAATGTATTAGTCTGGCCCTCTGAGTAGCATTTTCCCATGTGTCATCATGCTAAGTAATCAGAGATATATCCATTCCATAATTTGAAACATCTAAGCCTGCAGGCAAGAAGTAGATAGAAAGTGAATGAAGTTTAAAATACAAAAATTGATTAGAAATAGAATTGAATTAACACCTAGAAATTAGATTGCTTATTTAATTATTTAATTTAGTTTTCATTTTCCTTCAATTACTTTGCAATCTTTTGTAATAAATGAGGCCAAATCGTAGAGTGAAAAAGTTTAAGCTTTCTCTTTTTATAAAATTAATCCACTGTATAAACTAGAAATGTGAACAGATCAGATAAACTACTACCATTTTTAAAGCAACGTAAGTCCAGTTTGAAGAAGAACCAGTTAAATGGAAATAATTTTTTAATGACTGAATTCCTCCAATTTTCATTGCAAAAAAAAATGCCAAATGATCTAAGATTTTTTTTAAAAAACAATATTAACTGAGATATAAAATGCTATGACAAGTGCTAATATAATTCAGGCTCTTGAAACTGATATATTTAAATACTAGGAGAGAGAAAAAATTTCATGGAAAATTTAAAGTACAAGTTTATTTTGGTGCAAAAATATCAAAAATCATATATGATTTTTAATAATGTTTTTCATAAATGTTTTGAAGATCCCTTATGTTTTTGAATTGATAATATTAACACTTAAGTGTTTTAAATATGTATAACTAGAGACAAATAATAAAGCACATAATATTAGAGAAAAGAAATAGAAATAATAAACACTTTGGAAGAATTTTCACACAGTGTTAAATAGTTTGAAGAACATAGAATATTAGATTTAAAATTACTGTCACAGATAGTGTATGTTTATTGATAGGCACCACACCAACTGAGATGAGATGGAAATACTTTGGTATCTTATCATAAACCATGGGTAATTAAAACTTTTGTTTACCCAGAACCAACATTTTGAATTAAAGTACAAAGAAGCAGAGGTTGGGAGAGGTTCCTAAACCTGCGACACACGTGTCTTGCACACACATCAGCTGTGTACGGTGGAGAAGTGGGTCAAGGGCCTCATGACTGCAAGTTATGTGAGTACCCTTCCTGTTGTAGGAACTCACTGGTGGCAAGGATTAAATACTCCAGATTTAAAGTGCTTTTCCTTGGGGCTGGCAGGTGGCTGGTAGTTAAGGCTGCTGGAGTTCCACATGGTCAACTGCGGTTTGAGTCCTAGACCTGGTGGCTTGCTTTCTCACTTTCTCTCTCTCTCTCTCTCTTGCTCTCACTCTCTGTCATTTTTAGGTCAAATTGAAATAAATAAATAAATAAATAAATAAATAAATAAATAAATAAATAAATAAAAATAATTCTTTTAAAAAATGCCTTCCCTCTTCCAGCAGCCCCGGGATTTCCTTATTAGTTTATTCCTTAGGTTAGAATTAGAGATTCAGTAATTTCTTATTAAATACATATATCCTAGAAGATAACATTCCAACTTATTACCAGGGTCTAATGCCATAGTTCACGCTTTCCCAATCATTTTCTCTACCACAAGCCCAAGAGACATGACATACTTCCTTCAATAGCAGCTTAACATCATTGGCAGTCTAATCATGAACATTTCTCTCTTTTAATAGAGATTCTTGCTATAGAGTGTGTGCTCACCAGAGATACAGAGAGAGGCAGAGAGACAGAAAGTGAGAAATCAACCTTCCTACCCCCCCCCCCCCCAGCAGGATGTCCATGCCCCAATCCCTTCGCCTCCATTCTCCTCTCAGGATTTGGCCATACATGCACACATGTCCGGCATGAGTTTTAAGCCTCCTGTTTCAGGCTGACTATGTGGGAGTTCAGAGATGTGACCATTATGCCATCTGCTAATCCCAATCATGAACATTTCTCTACAGCAGAAATTCTCTATACCATTGCTGCTGTAAACCATGCAACTTATTCCCAGATGAGACCAACTCTCTTACTTTAAATGGGGATAGGAAGTTCCTTTCCAATAGGGAAATTAATTTAGAATTGGCACCTGTGCATCATGGGCCAGGTGAGTAGGAAAAAAGTGGTCCAATGTGTGGGCAGTAGAGTGAGCCAAAGAGATGCATTAACTGAACTGCACTGATTTTTCATTTAATTGTAAACTAATTACTGTTCTAATTTCTACGTGCATTTCTACTTCCTTACTCATTACACAAAATAAGGAGATAGTGTGTTCTTTAGTCTATAAGATGGTATCATCAAAATGATGAACCAGAATACTTCAAAATAATGCTTAGGGAAAACTCAAAAGACAGTCTATTTAGTATCCATTATCTTAGTGTCTTTTTCAATTAATTTTTAAAAATTTATATTATTTTATTTTCTAATTAATTTATTTATTTCTTTATTTTTTGCATACATAAGGAATTAAAGAAGTTGTTTGGAAAAATGATGGTCAACCCTATTAAATTTTTTTATTTTATTAAAATTTTTTTTTTTTACTTTAACATTTGTCATTCTTTTTTATTTCAATTTCTTTTATACTTCAATCATATATGTCACTTAGCTTGAAAAGTGAATATTCCAGCAAGTGTACATTTCTCACAGGTCCAGTTGAGAATATTACACATGATATCTTCAAGAGATAATAACCCATTTCTTTGTCCCATAAATGCCTTGCCTCTCTATTTTTCCCCTCAATGTCCTTCCTCATACTCTCCTCATTCACCCATCCTCTTCCTACACTATATCTGGTTTTTATAACCATTTTCTATGTTTCTATATCCTCTAGTCATTCAGTTTTGTCTATAGAGTGCAGTCACTTGGTATATATTAAGTAAAAACAGGCAATGTCTCTCCTCCGTAGCCTGGCTTGCTTCACTTAGCAGTAAATCTTCCATATTTACCCACTTTCTGTCAAAAGCCAGTTCTTATTATTTTTTATGGCTGAGTAGTATTCCATAGAGTATATTTGCCACACTTTTTCAATCCATTCCTCTGTTCATGGGTATTTGGGTTGGTTCCATGTCTTATAATTGTGAATAATGCTGCAATAAATATCAATGTGCAAGCATTTGTCCCACTAAGGATTCTGTCCTTTGGATAGATATCTAGGAATGGAATTACTGGATCAAATGGTAGTTCTATGTGTAAATCTTTGAGAAGTCTCTGTATTGTTCTCCACAGTGACTGGACCAATTTATATTCCCATTAGCAGTGTAGGAGAGTTTCCCTTTCACCATACCCCCACCAGCACTTATTGTTTTTTTGTTTTTTTAATCTTAGTCATTCTGACTGGGGTTAGGTGGTATCTCATTTTTGTTTTGTTCTGCATCTCCCTTATAATGAAGGATGTTGAGCATTTTTTTTATATACCTTTTGGCTCTTCATATGTCTTCCTTAGAGAGTAGTTTTTTCAACTTATTTTCCCATCTTTTAATAGGGTTGATCTCTCTCTTTTTTTTTTTTTTTTTTTGGAAAGCTGTTTGAGTTTCCCATGTATTCTGGTTATCAGCATCCATTTTTAAGCAATATCCAACAACAAATGCTCATTGTTCTGTGGTGTCCTATGCTTTCTCCCCAAATAACATAGGTGATCCAATGGCAGGAGAGCATAGAGGTGACTTGATACCAAACACAGTTTGAGAAGAAATGACTCTTCACTAAATTACTTTTAAAAGATACTATGGCAGACATATTTGCAAAGATCTTGTTCATTGAAACTAATTATTTTGATAAATGTCACAAAAATAATTTATATTCTGATCTAAAAATAAGAACATAAACTAAAATATTTTTAAAATAAGAAATTGGGGCCATTCTTATGGCCTAGTAGTTAAGAGAGCTGGGTCCCACATGGCTGACTATGGTTAGAAAACTGGCCACAACAGCTTGAAAATATGCTGGGCATGTGTGTGTGTGTGTGTGTGTGTGTGTGTGTGTGAGTGTGCCCCAAATCCCACCCAGAGGGAGAAACAGAAGAGAAAGGCATGGCCATGCTCCATCAGAAGCTACTTTCTCCCTGTCTTTCTTTCTATCTCCCTCTGACAAGCACATGCATTCTCTAGCAAGTGAATAAAAAAAGGTATTTATTCATGTTCATAAAATTAATGGAAGAATCTAGAAACTGATTCTTCAACAACAGTAACAAAAATTACATGCAATAGAAAAGTCAAGGTCATCAGTTTTTTTCTTGAATTAATCTGACTCAGATAATTTATTTTTTACATTTTAGAGGGCTGTCATTACCTAAATAAGCAGAACAAATCTATTTGTGGTATCTTTCAAAATTATTAAAGAAATATCAGTCATTTTTCAAATATAATAAAAATTAGTAAAACACAACAATATTACATTTTATGATAAACAGATGTGCACACACATAACTTCAATCAGTCAGTCTTCAAAGTGATCTTTGATGACTCTTCTACATTAGGCAAAAAAAATGGTAGTAATAAGTCTGATTCTTTGAAGATAATTTTTAAAAATTATTTATTTCATTTTATTCATTATTATTTCTTAATTTGAGCAGAGAGAGAAAGGAGGAGAGAGAGAGAGAGAGCGAAAAGGAGAAAGCAAGCCTCTAGGTCCAGGACTTAAACTATGGTTGGCCACATGGCAGTCAAGACCTCAGCCACCACGCCACTTGCTGGCCCCTGAAGATAATTTTTTCATGTACACACTAGATTGCTATCAACTTGTAGGAGAAGCCTGTGACAAAGATGAAATCTCTGCAAAGGCCCTAAGTCTCTCCATCAAGACTCTCTTCTTGTTGGTGAGCCAGGATTGCTGCTATAGTCTGGCAACCTCAACTATTTCCAGGAAAACAGAGAGAAGACAAAGTGGTTACAAGGAAATCTATTATTCTCTAATTATAATTTAAGGGAGCATGAGGAAGAAGCTTTTTTTAATTTACCCTTGCAAATACATATTCCCCAAATGGGAACTAGTCCATAGATTTAGATATTGGTAATAAATACCTTATTTTTAGCGTTGGCAGTTAAAATCTTTTTACAAATACAATAATAAAATATTATTCAAATGAAAGTTATACTTTAAAGTTATATGATATACTATACCTCTCAATAAGTTGCATAATTCAAGTCAAAGGATATCAATTAAAAATACGTTCATTATTTTATCCTTGGGAGATCGTTAAGCATCTGTGAAGTTACCAATTGTGTCCCCTGTGCCAATGAAATTGATAATTATCTATTTCAAATGTTCTATTAGAATGGAAGCAGCTTAGAAAGCAACAGATCCCCAAAGCATTGTCTAGACTACATTTTAATACTAATGTCACATTTAAAAAGTATGTTTAAACTAAGAAATAATGTACTAATCATATATTTTAAGTATAATTTAAATGATTTGAATTTACATATATTGATATTATAACATTATTGTGAATTTTGTGTAATGGCAATGTGCAATTTTGTTGTAAACTCAGAAATAATTTAATGCCCTTTAGTTAATTATTGCCACAAAAGAATATACCCTAATTATTTTTAAAGATTATGACATATTGAAATAATATGAATCCCAGTGGCATGGCACAGGGATCTAAATTAACATGTTTTAAATTGAACCACAATATCAATTCACATTAGACCTACAAAGACACTGGTACTTGTAATAGATTTGAATGCTGAATCCAGTATATACAAGCTTTTCAAATTTCACAGAGACAGTATCTCATAACTTTAATCATAATTTAAATCAGCTATAACATTGAGCCTCCAGGTTGCATTCTAAAAATTATGAATAATAACTACACTTCTATCAAAGATTCTAGTTTTTTTTGTGAAAATTCTGTATTATAGGAAACAGCAGGGGGGGTGTGATGATTATGTCACTGGATTCTCATATGACTGAATACAGTTTGAGTCCTGGACCCAGCGGCTTCAAACTCAAACTGGGCATGTATGCGCGTGTTCCCAGAATCCTGAAAACAGAATGTAGGAGAAGGGATTGCAGCTTGGCCATTCCCCCAGGGGTGATTTCTCACTGTCTCTCTGTTTCTCTCTCTCTGTTGAGTACACACACCCTATAGCAAACATCTCTCTCTCAAAAAAAAAAAAAATTCTGGATTATAAAAAGTTAAAATATTACAAAATAATAGTGTTTATAAAATAGCCTATTGTTCTAATTAACATATAACGACAGTGAATATTAGTTATTCACAAATACGTGGGCCAGTAGATGGAGTACTGGTTAAGATACTGGACTCTCACATGGTCAACCACAATTCAAGTCCTGGACATGGTAGCTTGAAACTCACACTAGGTGTGTGGGAGTGTGTGCCCAAAATCCCAGGGGTAGAGAATAGAGGAGAAAGGATTATGGCATGGCCATCCCCTCTGGGAGAAGATTTCTCACTTTCTCTCTCTCTGTTTCTCTTTGTGTCTCTGGTGAGCTACATGCACCCTGTAGTGAAATTCATAGAAAAGAAAGAAAAGAGAAGAAGAAAAGAAAAGAAAAGAAAAGAAAAGAAAAGAAAAGAAAAGAAAAGAAAAGAAAAGAAAAGGAAAAAAAAAGAAAAGAAAAGAGAAGAAGAAAAGAAAAGAAATATAGATGTCATAACAGACTTGTTTTTGTCTTATACCTTTTTGGTATTCGTTTTAAATTTGTTTTTCCCTAGGACCAGTAGATGCTATAATGGTTACATCAGTAGACTCCCACATAATCAACCACGGTTCAAGTCCTGGACCCAGTGCCAGGCACTTGTGCATGTATGCCCAAAATCCCAAGAGGAGAATGGAGGATAAGCGATTGTGGCATGGTTACCCTCCTGGGGGGGGGGATTTCTCCCTTTCTGTCTCTCTGTCTCTCTTGCAAGTGCTTGTGCCTTATAGCAAAAATCTCCCCCCCAAAAAAAATTCTTTTCCCTATTGCTTTTATACCTTTGAATCATAATGTTCTATTATTTTGCTGTATAAATTACAAAGTGAAATCTATTATAAATTATTTTTCTTTCTTTCCATATACACACCTACCCATATCATCCACACATATTTTATGTAGATAATATGTACATATATATATATATATATATATATATGTGTGTGTGTGTGTGTGTGTATATATATATATATATATATAAAGGCAAACACGTGTAACACAAATATAAGGATGTGGTGTTAGAGCCACATGTTACAGTACTCATTCGTCATACTAGAACTTTCCCTATTTTCAAATGCATTTAATATTCAATGAAATATGTTGCATCAAATAGAGTATTTGGGGTTCTTTCCAAAATTATTTTATGTGAAAAAAATCTAGGGACTGAATGTTTTTCAGTAAAAATTCCATTTTAGGATCAATCATTGAAATAAGTTTGTAGGAATACAGCTTCCTCTCATCTTGTACATAGAAATTATCCAAGCTGTATGGTATGAACACTACCCATATAGCAGAAATCAGGTGAATGTCATGACCAAACTGGAATGGACTGCATAAAGGTTAATAGAGGTTTTATATGAAAGGAGAAAAACATATTTATACACTATGATTCCAACTGTGTAAAATTAGTGCATAGAAAAAATAAATTCAGAGAAACATCAAATTAACAGTAGTGATAACTGTATGTTTTTATAGATATTAACACTATATATTTGTAATGTCAAACTCTTCAAGGTAAGGGCTTCATGAATTGTTTGTTGCCTTTTTTGTGGTATGTCAGGATTTAGATGAATAAATTAGACTAGGGAGAAATGTTCACCTGTTGAAATACTCACTTTGTAAGCTAAATAATATGGTTGAATGTATAAAAGAAAATGAAATAAAAAAAGGGGAAAAAAGCTATTGTATTGTTTCTGAAATTGTAGTGCAGTTTGGCAGAATTGGAAAGGTTGAAATTAGTTTGACCAGGTATGATCATTCTTAAAGTTTGTTTTTTTACATATTCATTCATTCCATGAGTGCAGATATAGATGGATGGAGAAAGAGAAAATGAGAGAAACCCCCAACAAGTTTTTCACACTGTGATCTGCTCCCAGTGTCAGCCAGCTAGAATCACAGGCAAGCACACAGAATGTTCAGGAAATCATGGGATGTGAACCCAAGGGCTTTCCCATGTAGATCCAGTTGGGGTCTCACTGTACCATCACCTGGCCCCCAAACACATTAGAGTTTCCATTGTGTGTCAAAGAGTTAATGATGGCATTTTGTTCCACTATCACATCCCATTCCTTCAGAGGTTAGTTAGAGATTCCTCCTGAGAAAACACAGATTGTAACATTTTCTGTAATCACTGAAAAGACTGGTAGGTATTAAACACTTAGGCCTCTACGACACACGCCACGACAGATAGTGAGACCTTCAGCACTCTTCAGATAGTAGGGATTGAGAACAGTTTATAGAATTGCTAATCCTCTCTTGGTCCTCAGTACTTTAGTGAGTTAATGCAACTCTAAGTAATTCCTTACTGGTCTAGGACATAGCTTAATATTGTTAATGACAATAGCAGGAGAAAAGAGCCAGGGCTGGTCTACCTGAAATTAAATTTCAGAAAGTTTTTTTACAAATTTTTATTGAAATACATATTAGAAGCTACCTAGTTGTGCTTTTTTTTTTTTTTTTTTTTTTTGAGAGAGATTTTTTACTATAGGGCGCGTGCGCTCGCCAGACAGACAGAGAGAGACAGAGAGATAGAAAGCGAGAAATCACCCCCCAGGGGGGATGGTCACACTGCAATCCCGTCTCCTCCATTCTCCTCTCGGGATCTTGGGCACGTACGCACATGCGCCCGGCGTGAGTTTTAAGCCACCGGGTCCAGGACGCGAACCGCGGTCAACTACATGGGAGTCCAGCGACATAGCCATTACGCTAACTGCTGGTTCCCCCTAGTTGTGCTTTTAATATGGCTCTTGTCTAGTCTGGTTATATGTCATAGGCGGAATATGAGAAAACTGAAAACTCTAAGATCAGCATGAATACACGTACTAGAAAAAATATGCAATATATGTGTTCAAATGAAGTGCTTGTCATTTTAAGTACAAATGATAATTACAGAGTAGTTAAATCTTTTACATAAAGCATTTCTTCATTACATAGGAAATGTATGATATAGATACATGCATAAGCATATGTGCTTTTATATTAATTAATGTAAGTAAGATCATGTAACATTATGGCAAAGAAATTTAGCTCTTAGTTGGAAAATATAAATTACTAAAAATAAAAAAAACACAGCACTCTGACAGATTGATAGCCAAGATAAAACAAAAATAATTTAAAAACGAATTACTTAATGGAAAATATATCATCTAATCCATTTTCAAATGTAAATATGTACACTAGAAAATGGATTTTCTGCTTAATATAGACAAGAGGTCCTTTTAAATGTTCTTAATGATCTCTTTTATTTTCCACAGGTATTGTGTTCATTTTCCATTAAGACCCTATGCATATATCCCAACTGTGCCTTTCCATGACCTCTTAATTTTATCTTTATCTTTTCTACTTGAATAGGCTAGGATGGTGGGAGATACAGATATTATATATACTAAAGTATTATTAACATATATTTAAATAAGTAATTCTGTTAGGTGATACATTTATCATGAAATATTGATCTACATATCATATAAAGTCACTTTTACATTGTATAGTGAAAATCCTCTCTTGAAATATTTGTCATTTATTCTCCTCAGAATAAATACAGGCACTCGACATAACACAGGATGGGTATCTTTCTAAGATGAGGCATAAAAAATTTATTTTAGTAAATTAAAATATTATATAAAATAATAATGATTGGGACGAGGAGAAGGTATAATGATTATGTTGCTAGACTCCCACATAGTCAAAGTGGTTCGAGTCCCAGACCTGGCAGCTTAAAACTCACTTCAGGTGCATATGTATGCGGGCCCAAAATTCTGAGAGGAAAATGGAGGAGAAGAGATTGTGTTGTGACCACTTCCCCGGGGGAATGATTTCTTGCTTTCTGTCTCTGTGGTGAGTGCACACATCCTATAGGGGGGGAAAAAAATCTCTTTAATAATAATAATGATGATGATTAATTCTAAATTTATTAATTCTGAATTAATCTGAAATTCACTCTAATCTGTGCCCAATGGCTCCAAGCTTGCGAAAAGGAATTGCTAGTTAACACTGAAGCTCCTAGTCTAGTCCACTTCCTTCACTTCTTACCTAGATCATGATAGCAAAACCTAAATTTTGGAGGTGCTCACCGTGACTAGAGTTGTGAGGAGAAAAGGCAGATGAGGGTTTCCATTATTTCAGCATTTTAATACCTGTCTCCTACTGGACAACAAGAGGTAAACTACTAGGGTCACTCAGAAGTGAAATAGTTACGTAGAAATTCCTCAAAGTCAGTCATAAACTTTGATCAAAACGATGCAGTTTTGTTCCATTGCTCACCTTGCTGACAACTACCACACTGAAGTGCCCGTCACTGACGCTTCAGAGGTTTCTGTGGGTTGTCATCATCTTCTACCCATCTGCAGTACTAAGATTAACTCAAGTTTTCACATTTCCCATTAGTTTCAGGCTCGTACCTGACAATCAGCAACCAGCATTCATTTTGCTGTGTGGGTGAGAGGGCATGATGAAGATGATGACTAGGTCTTCTAAATCATTCAGCCTACCAAATACTTAGCACTACATATAACAGGTTAGTAATGAATGACAAGAGAACTTCAAAGCATTTCTAAAAAAACCTTTTTAAGGCACAAGTTTATTTTTGTGAAAAAAGTTTTGAAATCTATGTACAGTATTTCCATAGCACGTGTTTTCTATTAAGTTTTTGAAAATGTCTCATACTTCTTTATAGCTATATCAATTGTTCTGAAATTTTTTATATATAGTACTTTGACTTTATACATTTATCATCAACAGCAAACAATTCTAGTTGCCAACAAAATGCAAATGACTACTTTTTTTCATGACAGAATCCTGACCTTAGTTTGGGACTTCCACGTATTCCGGTAAGTCTTCTCAAGTTTCAGTCATTTATAAAGCCAGAGCAGGTTGGAGCCAGCAGATGGAGTGAGGGTTAAGGCGTTGGATTCCCACATGGCTGACTACAGTTAGAGTTCCAGACATGGAAACTTACTTTCTCACTTCCCCTCTCTTTTTCTCTCTCCATTCTCCCAAGTCAATTTAAAAGAAAATCATAAAAATAAATAAGATTAAAATAAATAATTCTTTTGAAAATTTTTTGAAAAGTCAAAGCAGGCAAAGTGACAGATCTGGGTAATCTGATGTAGGTAGAAGTGGCTCTATTCCTTACCAAATTTAAGGACAGTCTTATTCTTGTCCGTTGTTTTAACCTTTCCCTTTTTCCATCAACCTGAGGAGATGGAACCCAGATGTGCAACAATAACCTACCACATAAAAGAGCAAGTATGAGATGAAAGTATCCTATCACATAGCATGGCGCAGAAAGAGAAACAGCCTAGAAAACTGAAAGCACTCTCGAACCCATATATTGGTCCTGAGGTCTAACCTCAGGCTGCTTATATTATAGGACGTGTAAATAGGATTCTGTGTAGCCCACTTGAATAGAGGCTTCTGTTATTTGCACATGAATTCCTATCAAATAGATTCACTCTTTCAAACATAATTAAATATAGCTCTTTGGGACATTCTACAAATTAATACACGCCCAGTACTTTGTTAAGAGGAATGTTCTGAATATTTGAATTATAAAAGACAAAAGTGGACCAGTAACCTCTGAGACATCTTAAATATCTAAAATATTATGATCTGCAGTGATCTATTTCTAGCTGCTGCAACAATAGTTTCTAAACCCCAAAGGGGAACAACTTGTCTGATCCTTTTATATGTGAATGGGACAATGGAGATACAGTATCGATTCTGGAAGTATCAAGAATTTCCAAGACATTTTTATTGTTTATGTTACTAGCAAATAAGAATGATCAGTATCTGAATTGTATCAATGTATCTATTCTAGATACTTAAAAATAGTATCAAAACTTTTTTAAAACTTATAAAATGACTGCTGCTCAGATTCCTTAAAAATAACAGGTGATTTTGAGAGTTTATTTTGCCAGATGAAAACCACTAGTTTGTAATTTTTAATTTTTTTATTAATTTTTTCCTTTTCTTCCTTTATTTTCTTTTTTCCACTACAGGGCATGTGTGCTTGCTGGAGAGACAGAAATAGGACAATAGGGGCAGGAGGCAGTAAGAAACCAGCACCCAAGAGAAATAGGTACTTCAAAATCCCTTCTCTTCCATTCTCCTTCCTCTTGGGATTTTGGGCTTATGCACACACATACACACACACACACACACACACACACACACACACAGATGCCCAGCATGATTTTCAACTCACTGGTCTGATACTCGAACTGTGGAGTCAGCTAAGGACAGTACCTTGACATCCATACCATCTGCTCACTCCTAATTTGTAATTTTTTTAAAAAAACTTCTCTATATATTTATGCTCTGATCCGTATTTTTAAAAGTATATATATGTATGTATGTGTATATATATATATATATATATATATATATATATATATATATATATACATACACACACACACACACACACACACATATACACTCCCCCCCCCCCATAGGAGAGAAAGGGAGAGAGAGAAAACAGGCAATCCCAATAGGGTTCTGACACCAGGACCCAGCTCCAGCTTGAGCAAGGTCATGGGCAAGTGTGTGCCCGAGGTAACAAGAAGGGCTCTGCGTGCAAACCGGCACCGTGCTGTGTGGGACTTCCTCACAGAACATTGCATTTTACCTCTGTGCCACAATTCAGACCCATCTAAGCAATACTTTTAAAAATTAGTCTGTGGATTACCTAAATTAGAATCACTGGGGTTGCAGGTAAGAAATGGAAATTCAAAAGATACACATAAGATTCATTTAAAATTTTGAATTTTGGGGGTAGGACTCAGGATTCTGTGTTTTGAAATAATTAGTTCTGGTGATGCTTGTATTCACCTTAGTTTTAGAATTCTACCATAGGCAAATAGTAGATTCTTAAATCTCTTGAGCTGACTTTTAGAATGGCTTAGAATATTCAGTATAAACCTTGGGACTCAAATCAAACACTCAGAATCAACTTCTTCAATATTTAATTTTAATGTTAATGTCCCCAGGAAGCAGGAGCCTAATGCATTATCTTGTCAGATATTTTCAGTCATAATATACTTATGGCATAATAAGACAAGGTCTTACATGATATTCCTTTTTTCACCTATGTTATTTAAAAACAGGCAATTAGATCCAGTCTAATTGAATTGAGTTATACAAGGACAAGACACTAGTAAAATTATAAAGCAAGCATTATTTAGAATATGAAAGAGAATATAGCAGTTTTATAGAATTTTTCCCTTTACTGAAGTTTAACATCACTAAGAAATATAGACCTTGCTGAGATAAAACATCTTTTTTTTTTGAGAGACTTTTGCTGTAGGACATGTGTGCTTGCCAGAGAGACAGAGAGAGATAGAAAGTGAGAGATCATCCCTCAGAGGGGATAACTATGCCATAATCCCTTCTCCTCCACTCTCCTTTCAGAATTTTGGTTATGCATGCACATGCACCTGGTGTTAGTTTGAAGCCACCAGATCTGAAACTTGAACCATGGTTGGCCATGTCTGAGTACAGTGATGTAACAATTATGCCATCTGCTGGTCCCAAGATAAAACATTTTTTATTAAAAAATAAGTAAAGCAAAGAAGTTTCTTTCTAAGTCTTGCTGTAATTATGTACAAAATATTGAAAAGACTGTAAGATTGTCCAATGGACTAAATTTATGTTTTGAAATCATAATTTCAATGCTATTAGGACAAAGGACTTTGGGAGTTAATTTGGTCACGGTGCTGGATCCCTCATAAATAAGACCAGTGCTCTTATAAAAGAGACCCCCAGAGAATTCTCTAGTCCTCTTTCCACCATTTGAGGACATAACAAAAAGACAGAAGTCTGCAAACTGGAATAGGATGTTCATCAAAACCCAACTCTACTGTCATCCTGATTTTGGACTTCCTAGCCTCCAGAACTAAGAGAGACAAATTTCTGTTGTTTATAGGGCATCTAGGTCATGATACTTTTTTTAGTTAGATGATTTATACAAACTGATACAGAATATCATACCAAACAGAGAAACAAAATTTGTGACCATCTTGTGTAAAGCATTTAGAAATGGGCCAGTGGTGTGGTAGTTAATGCCGCTGGATTCCAGATGGTGGACTGTGCAGTTTAAGTTCCAGATCTGTCAGGGCATCTTGAAAACCATGAGGGCATGTGCACATACCTGCCCAAAATTTAAGAAACAAAAAACAAAAAGATGAAGAAAAAGAATAGAAGGGATTACGGTGTGATCATTCCCCACGGAGGGTGCTTTTTTACTCTCTCTCTCTCTCTTTCTCTCTCTTTCTCTCATTTCTCCTAACCAGCTCTCTGACATAAAAAGAAGCAAGAAAGACATTTTTTTTTTAATGGCAAACTAAAAAAAATCACAGGAAAAAAAGTTTCATCTTAGTTGTTTCATAAGTGATGACTTGATCTTCTATTGCCTTATATTTTTACAAGAATTCATGGATTTAAAACTGATTTTCATCACAACTGGCAGCATAATCAATTGACTATTTTTCTCTAAGAAGTACTATCTATTTAATACATAAATTGGAATTGTCACACATTACTCACTGAGAATTATTCTTAGGATAAGATATAGATTTATTCAACAGGGCTTTTATACTAAATGTTTTAGTGGTGGGGCATTCTTACACAGACAATATATTGACATTTTTGATGACATAATTTTCATTTAAATAGAGTAACTGGTAGAATGAACAAAAATGAATAGCTGCTTTGTGTGTTGACTTGATGATGTCAATATTTATACTAAAAGTTTTATTTATACTGAAAGGTAATATGAGAGGAAATTGAAAGAAAGACACACTCTAAAACGGATCAGAATTACTACTTGTCTTGGTAAATTTAATACAAAATGAAACTATTAAGGCAGATTAAGTTCATTACATTTCTATGTAGAAAATGAGTAATGGATAATATTTGAAAGTAACAATCAGAAAGTTACTCAATATGTTGAGTAGTAACAAAGGTAGTAATACAATATTAGGTTGTCGGGAAGGTCATGGCATTCTTTATGTTTTTCTATGCAAAACATGTGTCATGACTTCCTCAACAATCCAATAGTATGAGATATAGAACTGTAAATTGGTAAATATTTTAAAAATCACCTCATCACAAGTACTATTTTTGCCTTTTTTTGTCACTTTTACAACCCTATAATATAGATATAAAACCTTTTACCTTTTGGTAAAAATCAGTATCTTCTTGAGAGGTTTTCATGTATTCCGATATTATGATGAAACTCTCCCAAAAAAAAATGCCATGTAGGATACATTATATTGCCAGAGAGTTACTTCTAAATGTGACAATATATGTCTAAATAGCCAGTGGTAATAGCTAAATTATACCTCCAATCTTCACCAGTCTGCTTGATAATTAATAAGAAAGAACAGGTCAGAGGGTGAAACAATGGTGAAATACAATGCTTTACATGGCTGACCTATATTGGAAGGTTGAAGGTTTGCACCTGGCGACCTCCCTGACTGTGCCAGGCACATATGATGATACAGGGTTGGCTGAAGGTGGAGTAGATTGGAGTATGAGGACCTCGTTGGGTTATTGTCTCTGTACCTCTCTTACAAATGAAAGAAATGAATAATCTTAAAATATAAAAAGGAAAGATTAACAATTTTCCTGGCATACATTTAATTGTTCTTGAATGAGCCTTGAAATAATATTTTAAAATATTACATATTACCACTAATGCTTTGAGAGTTTGTGCATGATAGTACATCTTCAGGAAAAAGATATTAATTTAAAGAAATACAATAAAACTAAATTATTGATTTAAATTAATGTCTATTTTTCCAAATAAAGGTATTGTATGTAATTTGATGGTGAAATTGTTTTATTTTTGAAATAAAGTAATAAAGCTTAACTTTCTAAAATTACTACCATAAAATGAATTTATTATGGTTTATTATTCTTCTGAAACACTCATAATATGGTTAAAACATTATCCTTCTAATCTCAATATTTATTTTCATGGCATTAAAACACTACATAGCATTAAAACACTAAAATTCTACACTAACATGATAGAATTAAGACAAGGATTTCCATATTTCATTTTACTGACAACTTGAATAATCAAGTTTTATAAATTGTGGGATTAACATAATGAATTGTGCTTCAGTTTTATTGTTGTTAATTATTTTCAAGATAAAAAGTAAAGGAATGAATTTTAGTATGTGTGCTTACACCAAGATAAGTTCATAATAACATTTCTGATGTACTCTGTATTAACTTTAACAAATTAAAGACAGTATTGTAGCTTGTCAGCTGAAAAATAAAGGGCACTGTTTCTTTAGCTAATCCTTTTTATTGTCAGAGACAAAATCTGAGCAACTCCAAAGGTTAAATGACTATCGAGTTGGTATACCAAGAAAGTGACTGTTCACATTCACAGCAGGGCAAGGGAACCCAGCTAAACCAGTTTTAGCTTGTCGTCCTTCTAATTTTCCTTTGCAAGTTCTTTCTTCATTCAACTAAACACATATTTTAGCTGTCAATTATTTCACACAAAATCACCAAAAACAAAAAATTTATTCATAGGTAGAAATTTTTACAGGCAAATGAAGAACTTAAAAGTTGAAAATTTTCAAAATTTTTTTCAGTTTTTTTCTTCTTTCAGTTTTTGTTTTGTTTTGTTTTGTTTTGTTTTTGCCTTAGGGTACATGAACTTGCCGTGGGGAGTAAAAGAAAAAGACAGAGACAAGGAGAGAGAAAGTGAGAAGTCACCTCCCCAGGGGGATGGCTGCACCATATCCCTTCTCCTCCCTTCTCCTTCCAGGATCATGAGCACATATACACACTTGCCTGGCATGATTTTCAAGCCACCAGGTCCAGGACTCAAACCTGGTGGTTGGCCAATGACATAACTGCTATGCCATCTGCTGGACCCAACAGTTTTATTTTGAAACAGCGTATTTTAATTAATTTTATTTACTTTTACTTAAAAAAGAAAAGATATATTAAGAAAATTACAGGGTCTAGCAGTTGGCATAATGGCTATGTCACTGGACTCCCATGTAGTTGACCACAGTTCAAGTCCTGGACCTGGTGGCTTAAACACATGCCGGGTGCGTGTGCGTGCTTGCCCAAGATCCCAAGAGGAAAATGGAGAAAAAAGGATTGTGGTGTGGCCATGCCCCCAGGGGGGTGATTTTTCGCTTTCTGTATTTCTGTCTTTCTGGTGAGCACATGCACCCTAAAGCAAAAGCTTGTCCAAAAAAAAGAAAATTACAAAATTCCAAAAGGAAAAGAGAAAGCAATTTTAGTCAGGAATAGTGAGCAGATATATAAGACATCATTTAAAAGACTAAGGTAGAGTCTTTCTTTTAAAGATACTACAGTTTTAAAATTATATTTTAAATATGTTGTTTGTCTTCTAAAACAGAAATGTATCTCTTTATTAATCAGTACATATGCATAGAACCTAACTTGAAGGAAAGAATACTCTCTTCCTAAGATCTAAACTCTCTATAAACATAGTAATTTGTTCTTATAAAAACTCATTCTACTAAATGGCTAGAACATCTCTAGCAACAACAAACTCTTATCACAAAAACTCAAATTACTTGTCAACACTTTCAATCTTACCAGAGTTAAACTATCTCAACAAAAGCTTGTTTTTTATTAGGTTTCTATTCTTGGATGCTTTAATCTATCATATATGAACTTCCTCAAGAGATACAAGAAATCGTATGAAGTCTCCCTGATAAAAGCACACAGAATATCCAACTTCATATGGTTGGAAATAAATCCTTTTAAGTGAAAAGATATCTTACATTTTAAAAAGCCTCCAAATATTGCAATGATAACTACTTTTTTCTTTATTGTAACAGTATACAGTGTATATTTAAATATTTCATTTTAATTCAAAATTAGCTTGATTTCAAAACAGGAAAAATAAAATAACCGGTGTTCTTCAATTTAAAACAAACAAAAAGGTACATTAAAATATCAATACCTCACTAACATTTCAAAAGACGTGTTGCCCTTTAAAGAAAATATCTCTTTTAAAGACAAGACTTTCTATTTCTTTATCCCTTGAATAAATATCAGAGTGGAGAATTAAGTATTACAGTCATGAACTAAAATACAAAATCATCATGTCTAATTCAGGTGAAACAATGCCTTTTGAACAAAAACCAAACTCCAACCAAAAGACCATTATCTATTCATAGAGTTTTCATCATATTAATTGTGCAAAAACATAATCGTTAATTTTATTTAAGGCTTTTGTCATAGGGTGCGTGCACTTGCTAGAGAGAGACAGTGAAAGATAAAGTGAGAAATCAACCCCCTCCAAAGGAATGGCCAGCCACAATCCCTTCTCCTCTGTTCTCCTCCTGATTCTGGGTTCACACGCACACATGCCCAATGTGAGACTCAAGCTACCAGATTCAGGAGTCGAACCAACTCAGCCATGTGGAAGTCCAGTTCCTTAACTACCATGCCACCTGCTAACCCCCATAATCATTTTATTTTTTAGAATCTGAATTTAATAAACTTTTTCAACCCAAATATAATAGTTCTAATTTTTATTTTATAAAAAGAAACAAGTGGTTAACCTTTAAAAAGTTCAAAATGGGATGAGTAAATGGCATAATGGTTATGTCATGGGACTCCCATGCAGTTGACAATGGTTCAAGTCCCAGATCTGGCAACCTAAAACCCACGCTGGGTGAAGTAATTGCAGCATGGCCATCCCCTGATGGAGTGATTTCTCATTATCTGTTTCCCTGTTTCTCCAACCAGCGCACATGCCCCATGGCAAAAATGTCTCTATCTAAAATAGTAATAATAATAATAATAATAATAATAATTCAAAAGTTGTAAGAGAGAAAAGTCATTCAAATATGGTCACTATTCCTAAAAAGATGACTTTATTAAAAAATACAACTACTTATTGTGAAATTCTTTTACAAAGCATTGTTTACATCTTCACTGTAATTAATTAACAAGCAAAAATCTATGGAAGTAAAAATATGAACATTATAAAGTGTATGTATAATTAAAAGTTGAAATATAGATTTATTTATTTTTAAATTGTTTAAAGAATTATTTTATTTAACTTTCCCTCCCTCCCTCCCTTTCTTTCTTTCTTTCTTTCTTTCTTTCTTTCTTTCTTTTTTTTCTTTCTAATTCGACCAGAGAGGGACAACGTGAGAGAGCGAGAAAGAAAGGGAAAGTGAGAAAGTAAGCCACCAGTTGTGGGACTTGACCATGATCAACCACGTGGAGACAATGCCCTTAACTACCATGCCACCTGCAGCCTCTGCAATTTATATACAAAGAGTAGTTGTATCTCACCTAAACATAGTTTTTTTCTTACTGTGGTAGATATTTCTGTTCATTTTGTTTATAATATTCTCTCTAAAACAACAAATAATTATAATATTTTCTATCTCAAACTTGAATTTCATAAAAATTTGTTTTTAGAGCAGTAAGACTAATTATAAGATACTAATTTTATATCTATCTAAAAATATATATTGAATATCTCACATAATTTTTACTTTTTCTAAAAAAATCTACTTAGCTAAAATGTATGGGTAATCAGCTAATTTGCTACTATCTCGATAACTACTTTTATATTCTAAATATAATAAAAATGTACACATGTCTCTGCACTGGGAGACCTGGGTTTCAGTTGATCTCTCCTCCTGAGTGCAGCCCTATCCCTTGGGTTTGCTTTTGGAACATGGCACCCTCTAGCCCACATGTTGCACACAGCAAGTACATGACTCAAGCCTCTTTGCTAAGTCCTTTCTCCTTATCTCATTTTTAGCATCAGAAGCTGAAAGTTTTGTAGAGGAGTCAATCACCAAAAGCTAGACCTATATAAACTTTATCTACTCTGCTCTGGAAGAAACAGCCCTCTAACAGGAATACACCTGAGACCTAAGGGTGATATTTCCTCCTTCAGTACTATAGAATCTTCTCCATAAGGAGGGGGAAGTGCATGCCACATCAGATAAACAAAAACCAGTGCAGAGACAAAAGAAACATGAGAAAACAAGGAAATAATTCTCCCCCAATAGAACACAATAATCCCTCATCAACAGTAGCCAGTATAAAATAAATCACAGAAATGTCACACAAACATATCTGAATACTCATTGTGATAAAACTCAGTGGGATTAAAGAGAGACCAGGCAATCAGTTCAAGGAAGTGAGAAAATCATTACAGGATATAAAAGAGGAAATCTGGGACCAGCAGTTAGCATAATGACTATGTCGCTGGACTTCCATGTGGTCAACCACGGTTCGAGTCCCAGACCTGGAGGCTTAAACTCACACCGGGCATGTGTGCATGCATGCCCAAGATCCTAAGAGAAGAATGGAGGAGAAAGGATTGTGGTGTGGCCATCCCCCCTGGGGGGTGATTCCTCACTTTTTGTCTCTCTCTGTCTTTCTGGAGAGCTCACGTGCCCTATAGCAAAAACCTCTCCAAATAAATAAATTAATTAATTAAATTAAATAAAGGAGGAAATCTGTAATGAGATACATACCCTAAAAAAGAATCAAATAGAACTTCTGGAAAAGAAGAATACAAGATAGGAAATTAAAATCTCCCTCAAAAGAATTAACAACAGATTGCACCATGCAGAGGAACCAACCTACCACAAAGAATAATAAATAAATAAATAAATAAAACATCCAGGAAATTCTAGACACCATTAGATGTCCAAATATCCATATAATGGGTATTGTAGAAGGTGAAGAAGCTGGTAAAGGCATGGAAAATCTTTTCCCTGAAATACAACCTGAAAACTTTCCAAATCTAGAGAAACATGGATAAATTTAGACCCAAAATTTTTTAAAAAGAACTCTAAATAGGATCAACATAAAAAGATTCTTCCCATGGCACATCATAGCCAGGTTGATAAAAATCAAGACAAAAACATTATTCTAAAAATGGCAAGAGAGAACATCAAGTTATTTACAATGATTATCCTATTAGGCTAACATCAGACCTCTCAACTGAAACAATGCAAACAAGGAAGAATAGAAAGATATATTCAAAACAATAAAAGAAAAACAATTTCGACTAAGAATACTATTCAACAAGACTATCCTTCATATGGGAAGAACAAACAAAATGATACTCAGATAAACAAAAACTTAAAGGATTCACCAACTATTAGACCAGCTTTTTAAGAAGTACTGAAGGGAGTACAATACCAGGAAAACTAAAGGGAGAAAAACAGAAATAAGAGAACAAAAGCAAACAAGAAAATGTTAGGGAAAAGTCAGTAAATGTCAATGATAATGCTGAATGTTAATGGATTAAATTCTCTAATTAAGGGGCCAGCAGGTGGCAAGGTGGTTAAAGGCACTGGATTCCCATATGGCTGACCGCAGTTTGAGTCCCAGACCAGGTGGCTTGTTTTCTTACTTTCTCTCTCTCTGTCTCTCTCTGGTCAAATTTAAATAAATAAAGTTAAAATAAAATAATTGTTTAAAAAAGTCTCCAATTAAAAGACACAGATTGGCTGAATGAATTAAAACAAACAAACAAACAAACCAGGAGTTGCTTACAAGAAACACACCTCACTGATAAAGACATAGATAGACTGAAAATGAGGGGCTGACAAATATATTCTATGCAAATAGAAACTAAAAAAAAAGGCTGAAGTTGTCATACTGATATCAAACAAAATAGACTTAAAGATGGAGGCTGTAAGAGAGACAAGGAAAACACTATATAGTATTAAGAGGGCTAGTTCATCAAGAAGATAGAACAGTTTTAAATATCTACACACTCAACACTGGAGCACCCACGTAAGTGAAAGAGAGACTGTTAGATCTAAAGGGATACTTAGACGAGAATACAATAATTGCCGAGGATCTTTGCACTTCACTGTCTCCTCTAGACAGATCATCTAGCCAAAAAATAAACAAAGAGATACAGGATCTAGATGATACCATAAATAAAATGGACTCAACAGACATTTATAGAATATTTCACCCAATAAAAAAAAAATACACATTGTTTTCATCCCCATATGGAATGTTTTTAAGATCGACTACATGGTAGGAACCAAACAAACCTTAACAAATTCAAATGGATAGAAACAATATCCAGAATCTCCTCTGAATATCATGAAATCAAACTTGAAATCAATTACAAAAAGAACCCTTGAAAATAAATAAACCCATGGAAACTGAACAACCTACTCCTGATTGACTTCACAACCACTGGAAAAAATTAAGGCTGAAATCAAACAGTTCATTGAAACCAACAATAACAAACAAGTTTCCATAATGTATGAACAGAGCAAAGGCAATCAGAAAAGGGACATGCATAGCAGTTAGTGCCCACAAGAAAAAACTAAAAGGTGTCAAATAGACAACCTAATGACACATCTCACGGAACTAGAAAAACAACAACGACAACAACAAAATATCAAGGGAAAAGAAATAATAAAAATTCAAGCCAAAATATTTAAAATAGAGAATAAAAAACTATACAGAGAATAAATTAAATCAAAAGTTGGTTCCTTGAGAAAATAAACAAAATTGACATACCATTAGCTAGATAAATCAAAAAGAACAGAGAAAGGAACCAGATAAATCAAATCAGCAATGAAACAGGTGATATTACAACAGACATAACAGAATACAAAAGATCATGAGAAAACACTATTAATGATTATATGCCAACAAACAAGAAAACCCAGATGAGATGAACAAAACTTCTGGACACATATAATATAAGAAGCCTGAATAGACCCATAATGAGCAACAAGATTAAATGAATAATAAATAGTCTCCCAACAAAGAAAAGCCTTGGTTCCGATGGCTTCACTTCTGAATGCTACAAAACTTTTAAAGATCCAAAAGGGAGGAACCCTCTGTTTGTAAAGATCCAAAGGAAGGAATCTCCCAAATTCATTCTGTGAAGCCTCCATCACTCTTATCCCCAAATAGACAAGAACATAAGAAAGCTGAAGACCAATATCCCTGATGAACACAGATGTAAAAATTCTCAACGAGATACTAGCAAATCTTATCCAATAAGACATTTAAAAAAGATTATACACTATGGCCAGATAGGCTTTATTCCAGGGATGCAAGTGTGGTTTAACAAACATAGAATAATAAATGTTATACATCACTTTAACAAAAGAAAAGATAAAAGCCATATGATCATGTCAATCAATGCAGAAAAGGTATTTGATAAAAACATCTCTTCGGGACTAGTAGTTGGCGTAATGGCAATGTCACTGGATTCCCACATAGTTGACCACGGTTCAAGTCCTGGACCTGGTGGCTTAAACTCACGCCGGGCACATGTGCGTGCATGCTCAAGATCCCGAGAGGAGAATGGAGGAGAAGGGATTGTGACATGACCATCTCCCCTGGGGGGGGTGATTTCTCGCTTTCTATCTCTCTGTCTCTCTCTGTCTTTCTGGTGCGCGCATGTGCCCTATAACAAAAACCTCTCCAAAAAAAGAGAGAAGAAAAAAAAAAAAACATCTTTTCATGATTAAGTCTCTCAGCAAAATCAGCATGGAAGGGACATTGCTCAACAAAATAAAAGGAATCTATGACAAACTCACAGCTAACATACTGAATGGGGAAAAGCTAAAAGCAAGACAAGGTTGTCCACTATCTTCACTCCTTTTCAAAAAGTACTGGAAGTCCCAGCCAATGCAATCAGACAAGAAAGTCAAGTGAAAGGCATTTGAATAGAAAAAGAAGGGAAATTAGGCTGGCATGGGTGTGGTGGTTAAGGGCACTGGACTCCCACATGGCCAACCGTGGTTTGAATCCCAGACATGGTGGCTTGCTTTCTCACTTTCCCAGTCTCTCTCACTCTATCTCTCTGTGTTCTAATTAAAATAAATAAATAAATGGAGTTAAATAAAATTAATACTTTTTTAAAAGAAGCGAAATTATCTCTCTTTGCAGATGATAAGATTATATTTATAGAAAATCCAAAGAATGCACAAAACATCCAGGAAGTGATAAATGAATACAGTACAGTGGCATGATACAAAAATTGACATACATACAAAAATTGACAGCAATTTTATACACTAACAATGAACAAATCTGAGATAGAACTGAAGAAAAACAATCTCTTACAATAGCCAGAAAAACAATATCTAGAAATAAACCTAATCAAAGAAATAAAAGACCTCTACAGGAGAAGCTATAATAAATTTTTTAAAGTAATTGAAAATTATACTACAAAGTGGAGAGACATCCCATTTTCCTGGATTGAGAGCATTAATATAATCAAAATGTCAACCTTACTCAAACTCATCTACAAATTCAAAGTAACTCAATCAAATTGCTAGAGATATTCATCATAGAAATAGAAAAAAACAATTGTCTGGAATCATAAAAAGTCCCACATCACCAAACAATGTTGTGCAAAAAAGAAGAAAATAGTAGGCCTCTCACTTCCTGACCTAAAAATATATTAAAAAGTTGTGATAATCAAAACAGCATAGTATTGCCACAAAAACAGGCAAGTGGAGCAATGGAACAGAAATGAGAACCTAGAAACAAACCCTAAAACATACAAATAATGATTTTTGACCAAAGACACAAGACAATCCAATGGGGAAAAGAAAATCTGTTCAAATGGTACTGGAAAGACTAGATATCCACCTGCAGAGAAATAAAACTGGATCTCTATCTTTTACCATTAATAAAAATCAACTCAATATGGATCAAGGATCTAAACAAATCCCTCAAGCTATGAAACTATTGGTATAAAACATAGGGAAAACTCTTAGAAAACTTGGAGTAGGCAAAAACTTCTTAAATAAGACCCTCAAACACAGGCAATCACCCAAAGATAGATAAGTGGGACTACATCAGGCTAAAAAGCTTTGATACAGCAAAAGAAACAATATTTAGAGTGATAAGACAGCCCTTAGAGTGGGAGAATATATTACGCATAAGATAAGGGACTGATAATCAGAATATACAGGGAACTCAAGCAGCTTACCCACAAAAAGAAAAAAAAAATCAATCCAATCAAAAGATGGGCACATAAGCAAAACACACCTCTCTAAGGAAGACATATGAATGGCCAAGAAACATATGAAAAAAATGCTCAACATCTCTTATTAAAAAGGAAATGCAAATCAAAACCATAATGAGATACCGCTTATCCCTAGTCAGAATGGCTAACATTAAAAAAAAAATGATGAGTGCTGGCAAGGCTGTAGTGAAAATGGAGCCCTCTTACACTGTTGGTGATAATGTAAATTAATACAACCACCATGGAGAATGATATGGAGTTTCCTCAGAAGCCCGCAAACAGAACTACCATACTACCCAGTAATTCCACTCTTAGGTATCTACCCAGAGTACAGAGAAACCCTCAGTCTGAAAACACTTGCACATCCTTACTTATTGCAGCATTATTTACAATTACTAGGACAGGGAATCAACCCAAATGCCCAAGAACAGATGAGAGGATTTTTTAAAATGTGGAGTAAGTACTCTATGGAATATACTCAGCCATTAAAAAAATAAAATGAGACACTGACATTTGATACAAAGTGAATGAATACAGATTTAATGCTGGGTGAAGCAAGTCAGACTCTAAGACAGGCATTTTGTATGTCCCCACTTAATATGTACTGAATGTCTATGCTCTGTAACAGAATCTGAAAGATTGGCAGGTATAATATCAGGGAGGGCAAGTGTAGATACTACAGAAGTATCTAAAGGAGGGGTTGGGTAAAAGGGAGTGAGTAATAGGGGTGGGAGAGAAGGGATTGGAGAAAACAAATAAACAACATATTAAATAGCCATAAAAATGAAGTTTTTTACTGATTATAATGTATATGGTAATGTATTTGACTTGATTAATATGCACTGTGTTAATGCTGGGGGGAAACGTTTCATACTGTAAAGATGATTAATTGTAAATTAAAAAAAATTGCACACATTTTAATTTACAACAGTCCATGTATATAGCCTGTATATATTTTATGCAATTAATGTAGTAAAGGTTTCTTTGTATCATTGGATATGGAGGAAAAAGACCTAAAAAATAAAAATTTTTAACAATGAACTGAATATAAATTTTCACTCTATTCATATTCTAAATGCTGATATTGTAGCATTGACATTTAAACATGATACCTTTAATTGTCTTATTTAGAAAATAGAATAGTAGAAAATCAGAATTTTTATTTTAATCTTTAAGAAGGAAGTTCACTATTAGGTTAAGCCAAGAAAATCTGGTTACATTTTCATTTATTCTTCATTTCACTTGTGCATCACTAAGTATAAAATGAATCATATGTGCAAATATTAACATTGTAAAACGGCAAGTTCCTCTACAGAATGAATGTTGCTGTAATGTAGTGTAGAACAAGATAGTTTAGAAACCTAAACCCTAAAATAAATAGTATCTAAATATTATTTCTGGACTAAATTTAATAGCATTTTTATGATTTCTTAGAAGCATATGACTTTCTTTGAAAATATCACACAGGAAAATATTTCAGCCATGAGTCCTCATGTGTTTAAACATGGTCACAGGAAATAATGCAAGCAAATGTAAGTCCTCCAAACATCTTTTATGCCCTGGCAATTATTTATCCCTGACTTTTGGGATAATGTCTGTTGCCTGCAGTCTTACCAAGGGGAGGGAGGCGGCTTCCAAGATCTGTGATAGACCAAGTTAGAAAACCAAGTGTCTTTGTACAGAAAACATTTCATTAAGATCATTTCCAATTTGTACTCTCCATCGGTGCTGATAAAAAGGTTAGCTGTAAAGAAAAGCCCCGCCCCCCAGCTGTAAACAGGTTATAGGACAGAACAAATACCTGAAGATACAAGGCAAGAAACACATGGAACTCCCTAATGACTAGGAATGGGGAGGAAATGATCTCCTACAGACTTCAGAGATATGTCCAAGAAACATATAGGTACAAGAATCTTAGGCACATGGGAAAAGAAGAGGAAAATAGAGCTAAACCCTTAGTCATGGCTTAGTTTCATGTGGTGTCATGTGCAGATTCCTGAGCTTTGTATTTCAAAAACTATGACTGTTCTATTTCTGCAGTGGGGGAGCAGAGTAACTACTAATTCTACTATGTCTGCAATAGAATTAGACGTCAATGTGTATGTAACAGTGATGACTGTTATGTTCTTATTACTCACATTTACACAACTCTTTTTACCTGTAGAGTCTTGAATGTTTAATCAGCATATTAAGGCACTCTATTAAATCTAGCTCTTTAATGAATAAAATGTAATAGATTTCACATATTGCTAAGACATTAAACATTTGGAAAAAGAAAGTTTGGCAGGCTAGTTTGTAGTCTTAAAGCAGATGGTTTTCATAACATTAGAATTGTGATTTTACAAAACAACAACACATGAATTTATCCCTCATTTGAGAGCTTCTTTGCAAAGTATTATTAAATAATTTCGAGGACTAGTAGGTGGTCTGATGGTTAAGGCACTGCACTCTGGCATGGCCAACCATGGTTTGAGTTCTGGACTGAGCAGCTTGAAAATCACACTAGGCACATATGTGTGCATGCCCAAAGTCCCTAGGGAGAATGGAGGAGAAAGGCTTGTGGTATGGCCGTGTCCCCAGTGGGTGATTTTTCACTTTCTCTCTCTGTCTCTCTGATGAAAGTATGTACCCTACCTCAAAAACTTTAAAAAAAAATGAATTTGAAAAAACTGATACATTGTGTATCTACCCAACAATACTGGCTTCCATATGGTTTTCATGTATAATCTTTGAATTTTTAAGTCTGTGCTCATACACTTCTATGAAATATATAACTATAAATCATATTTGATTCATTAGATTTTGCAATTTACTCCTATTACAAATAAATAATTAATAAATGCCAATATTCTAGTGTAAAATTGCATTGAATAATTCTCCCCATCACCTAAACCTTGCATTGTGAAATTTCCTCTCTTGTCCCCTAAGTAAACTGTCCAATTAGCATGTCGTTTTTGTTTTTTCAGATGGTCAGTCAGAAAACTGAGATTTCAACTAAAATTAAATCTTAGTAGGAAACAATAATATTATTCCCAGTGATAGAACTCTGATATCTTCATGGTGATGGTTTCCTTTATTTTAATACATAATAACATATAATTTTCTAATTAAAATTTAAAGATGAACTGAGGCAGAAATCATTTTAACACTAAAAACATTGTTCAAAAAATATGTGGAGATAAACTGATGATAACAGTAATAAGTGTATACTTTTAAAACTAAGAATGTATGCTTATCATAACTTGACTCTTTGATTATAAAATAAGATACTAATTATTACAAATGAACGTAGTATGTAAAGTAGCAGAACAGATATCAATGGATTATGCTGAGAAACAAATACCCATTAATGATGTAATAAGCCTAATTCTCCTTCTCACTAGCTGTGGTTTATAGTGATGCTGTCCAAACATTCTGATTCTCAGCTTCTGCATCTGAGAAGGAGCAATTGTAACACTCTACTTGGAATAGAGGCTACTAATCAGAAGGACAAGATATACCTTTACACAGAATCGTCATTGAGTTATTCCAAAAGTGTCTCACCCTGTGTAAGATGTCGGTGGCACTCTCTAGACTTGTTCACACGTATTTCAATCTTCTTCCCCTCCTAGGCACATCGTAAAAGTGTATTTTTCTCTCTCTTTTTGAAAATTAAATGCACCTGTGGGACTTGGGTTAAGAGTCTGGGAGCTGTTCGTCAGCATTCCTTTCCCTTCCACATGAATCAGCCTGGGCTCCTAGTAATTCTGACATACAGAGCCCCGTTGCTCTACCCTGTGAGTGAAAAGTAGAACAATGAAATAGAAGAATGAAATAGGGGGATGGTTTATTACTGCAGCAAAACCTCAAGTATTCTGACTCACCAAATAAATAAACTCCAAAATGTCAAAATTACAATGAAACACAAAATTCTTTGTGCCACACTTCGGCTTTTAGATGTAAAGTAGGAAGACATTTTCATCTTGACTATACACCGTTTTTGAGATCTATTATTCTATCGATGTCTTAATGTTGGAACTCTTATTTTTTGGCTGTCCACTCATTTTCAGAAGAATTAAATGGCAAGTTAATTGCACAAATATTTTAGATAGAAAAATATTGTAATATTACTGAATCTTAATTTTTCTTGAAGGAACATTAAAATATAAGCATGTGCAATTTTCATCAATAAACTAATGTTTAAAGATATAACACTGACATAAAAACAAAATCTGAAGATGTCAGCCTGAAAATCCATATTCAAACGACAAATGGGCATAAGCCAAATGACAATATGCATGTGAAAATGTTTTGCTGACTGGCATATCATATAAAATCAAAATTTCTGGAAAAGCAGATCTACTTATTACCATTATTGAGAGGACAACTAGGGTTTGAATTCCATACTTTACATTTTATTAACCAATCTGTCAACATTTTTGTCATTGTTGCTCATAATAAATCATAACCTAGTTCATAGCTGTGTTTTATGGTGTGTCTTAGTTGAGATGTATGCTTCAAAGATTGTGGCCTGTGTATTTTTCCATTAGGCTATTTGGGAAGCACTTCCTTTACTGGACTTCTACTGACACACTTTGTATGTCTCTAAGCTTTTCAATGTATGTAAGCTTCATTATGTGTAATTAAGGAAAAAAATATTCAATTAAATGATGAGAACAACTAATTCGGAGACATTACTGTATACAAAGTACTTTGTAGGGTGCTAGAGGGAAGGTCTCAATGTTGATACTCGTTAGAATCACCTAGAGAGATTTGAATAGCGATCAGAGCCTTAGCACCTTCTAAAACGAATTAAATCAGAATCTCCTCGAGTGGCAAATGGGACCTGAATACAGTGGCCCTTGGTATTTATGAGGGATTGCTTCTGGGACTGCCCCCTATATCAAAATCCAAGAATGTTCAAGTCTCTCATCTAAAATGCCATAACATCTGCATATAACATAAGTATATACACAACACCTAATACAGTGTAAATATTATACATATTTTTAATTGCTAGAGAGCACAGGAGTTTACTAGAGAGAGAAAGGGAAAGAATCACCGATTGGAGTGTAGTCACCCCTCAATTCTTTTCCTCCATTTCTTCATTATGTCAAGATTTGGGATATGCACACACATGTCTGCTGTAGTTTCAAACCTCTGGGGCTGGGATTTAAACCGTGGTCAGTCACATAGGATCTGGCTCCCAAAGCACAGGTATAAAGCTGGTCCTTTAAATAATTGTTATACTGAACTTTTTTAAAATTATTATTATTGGTATAATTTGTACTGTGGGACCATCGTTTTTTATTTTTATTAATTTTTTTACAGGTTAACCACATTTAATGGAACCAAATGATTATACAATGAAATTTTATTAACACTCACCAAAAAAAATACCTTATGACCTTTCTGAGACTCATAGAAAATAAGCAGTGGGGAAGCAGATCCTCGCAGAGCTTCTCCAGGTGGGATTGGAGATTAGGATTTAGTCTCGTGCCTTCGACCCCATCAGCTTCCATCTCCTTGTCTTCTCAATGATTGTACTGATCTCCTTCCACAGCGAGCAAGCTCCGCCTGTCACTGACTTCCTTGAAGTGCCTGGTTTTCTGCCTTCAAACGTCTTGATACCAATGGAATAGAGGCTTGGGCAAAGCCTCCTCACTGTGCATCTGTTCTCCATATCCCTCCTGGGTATCAAAGCCCCAGCAGCCTAAGGGGCCCTTCTTGTTACCCTGGTCCATGCTGCTATAATCCACCTTATCACTATCCAGACATGTCATCCATCTTCTTGCATAGTACTCTGCATAACTGTTGAAAATATCAAAGAATTTCTCAGATGCTTTTTGTTGTCTGGTTTTTTAAACAGTTCAGTGCCTTCCTAGACAACAGACCTGACAAACTCTTCACTGAAAAATGCAGTTGATACCTTGACAGACCCAGGACGTTTGCTGATGTCCACGGCTCGTCACCCACTACGGGTTTCTCAAAGTAGCTGTGCCTGGCCTTCTCCTCTACCTCACAGTCCTCCTGCTGCCGTGTCAGTCTCTCCCCCAGTTACACTTTCATTCTGACATCTCTTTTGACCTTTTTCCTGAAGTAATTTGGTCCTGGAGGGAACATAGTCCCTAATGTCTTCAAAAATGTTCATGTTGGCCTCAGGAGGTTTATTCTCTTCCAGTTTCCCTTCATCCTTCTTGAGTTTCCTGTGGGCCTCCTTTCTGATTCTCCTGTTGGGGCTTTTCCATCAGCTCCTCTTCCTCTTTGTTGGCCATTTTAGCTCTAACGGTGGATGTTATTTGACTCAGTGACCACTTCCAGCATGTCATCTTGTGTTTCTGAAAACAACAGTGCTGAGGGCAGAATGGCTGTTCAGAGAACTTTTCTGGGGCAGGTGGATGACCTTCTTTTTATTAATTTTTGAGTATTTTGATCTGTGATTTGTTGAATAGTCCATATATTTAGAACTTATGGATACAAAGACTGTATTTACATCCTCCTACCCTTAGTAGGAAAATCAGTGGGTCAGATGATAAGTGTATATTTTACTTTTTAAAAGGCTGCATATATTTAAAGGGTACACTTGAAAATGTTTAACATATGTAGACACATGTAAAATCATCACCACAGTTAAGTTTCATCATCAATTTTTTGAGCATTTTTTCAGTTATTTCAGGTATTTTCACTGTGGCCAAAGCAGAGAAATATGGTGGATAGGGTAATAAAGAGAGAGGTAAGGGCCGAGTGGTAGTGCAGGTGGTTAGGTGGTTGGATCTGTCTGGGAAGATCCTAGGTTTGCATCTGCGTCCACAGCAGGTGCATGCTTGCTCATGATTGAGCTCACTGAGGCTAGGAATGGATTGCCGTGTAAAGACCCTGTTGGGAGTGGTCTTCTCTCTGTCTCTCTCTCAGAAGAAATAAATAAATAACTTAAAAGAAGGTAAGTCATGAAATAATGATCCCTCTCTCTAATGGAACAAAATAATTTGTAGGAGAGAAGCAAGTAGATAATTCCAACTAAAACACAAGGGAGACTAAAATAAGACTAAAGTATAGACATAAGCATTACATTTTGAGATACTAAAGAAAAATGTAATAAGATGAAAAAAAACCTTTATGTTAGAGTTAGCCAGGACAATTAAGTATAACCCAATGAAAGACATATTTACATTTGTGTTTAAGATAATTTATATTTTACAACAATTTTATGTCAAAAGTGATACTTGATATATTCAACATCCGAAATAAATTTTATACTGAAATTTTAAAAATTAAATACTTTTAAGAAAAATTTTAATAAAAATAGCTAACTCCTTTGAATCACATAAATCTAATTATATTTCAAAACAGTAATATTTCAGATACATTTCAAGGAAAATAAGTCAATGTTAATTTTGCTGATAATTATAACTATCCAGGACTAGGCTTTATCACTTTCTCTCTCTCTCTCTTTCTCTCTCTCTGTCTCTTTCTGGTGCGTGCATATGCCCTATAGCAAATTAATAATAAAAATAACGATAAAATAAAATACATAATTATTTAAAATTAAAACTTGAAAATGACATGGTCATAAATACTTCAATATGAATGTCTCAGAAAAAATAATAATACTAAGCCTCAGAGATTAATTACTTGCTGTATTAAGTATATACTAATTTTGGAATAAGCTCAGACAATCTGCTGGTATTATTTAATGAAAGTAGCTCTTCAGGTCTCTTAAACTCCTACTCATGACTCACATTGAGTACCAGGACACCCTGGTACTTCAGGTCTTACAATAGCATTCAAAAAACATAGCTTAGACTAAGTCGTTTTTAAGTTTAATATATGATTCCCCTTTTATGGTATTCTCCTAATACAAAACTCCAAGGACTTCTGTGAGTTAGTAAACCAAGCCATGTTTCTTCAGTGTAACTCAACCAAGAAATCATAGGCTGCTGCTTACTCTACCCTGTGTCTTTTCAAAATAATGATTAGCAAACATTGGTTGAATACTCATTGGGTGTCAGAAAACGGTTTAAATATAAAGAAGCCACAATATGCAATAATTAAGTGTGATTAAGTGTGAGGGAATGGGTAGAACTGGGGACAAATAAATTGACAAGTAACTTGGCACCAGTTTGTAAAGAAAATTGAATGACATGCTGAAGATTTGGGCTATTCCTCTAAGCAGTGTAAAGTCATCAGAATGTTTGAATTGGTGATTATCATGATCACATACACATTTTACTCTTTTTATTTATTTTTGGGGGGAATAGGTTTTTGCTATAGTGTGTGTGTGCTCGCCAGAACGTCAGAGAGAGACAGAGAGACAGAAAGCGAGAAATCACCGGGGGGGAAGGCCATGCTGCAATCCCTTCTCCTCCGTTCTCCTCTCAGGATCTTGGGCACGCACACACATGGACCTGGCGTGAGTTTAAGCCACCAGGCCCAGGACTCAAACAGCGGTCGGCTACATGGGAGTCCAGTGACATAGCCATTGCGCTAACTGCTGGTCCCCACACATACACATTTTAAAGGTCTGGTATCTTGCTGAACAAAAGAGGAAAGGATATAGAAATAATTAGGGACTTATGAAAATATCAACGAACACATTTCATAATACTAAAAATAAGATAAAAATAAAAGTTCAGGATAAATTTGAATATGTAATTACCAATAAAAGCATTTTTATGAATGCTGGTTATGGATAGGACAGAGTAAAGAGTATAGCATAAAATAGTAATTCAATAAAGAATACATATTGAGAACCTACTAGGTTTCTAGCATGGGTAAATAGTGATCGGCTTTTTCCATAGTTCCTAGAACATAACTGATATCAATAAATGTGGGATAGATGCTGTATGAATGTTATATCCCAAATTCCAGCAGAAATTTGTTCTGGCTTTACAAGCTATTGAGAAGTTTCTAAAAATAAAAGGGAGGGGCAAAAGTAGTAACTCACCAGACTCTTACGTTATTATATTTTTAATTTATAAAGTTAGTCTCATAGAAGCTCACTACAGGACCGAGAAGAAGACCTGATGGAGGAAATGTCCTGGATAACAGAAAAATGGAACATGGTGGCAACAGCTTCAGGAAAGAACAAGAACACTAAATACTTCCTTTTAAGAATACAAGTTATTTATTTCTAAAGGGCAGACTCTTAAAAATGCAAACTCTGTATCTATGTAGATCCTTAATTCTTATCTCTAGCCCTAGTCTCATCAGACTGTACCTGATCTTACACACACCCAGAAGACTGTTCTTCCTCGATAAACTCCTCTCATGTAGCTCACCAGCGTATCTCTGGTAGTGTTATGCTAAGCACATAAATCCAAATGCAACACTTGGGCATTGTAAGAATTTGCAAAAACTAGCCCCATCTCTCTCCAATAGTTAGACTATAAGAACACAAAATTTGAATAATACGATGGCTTATCCTAAGTTGATAACACTATATTCAAATCAATGTATGACATAAATTATATATGGTTTTCAAACATTCCTAAAACATCAAAAACATTGATCGCATTCAAAGCCTATCGCTACAAACCAGGATAAACATAGAACCATTTGCAGATAAACAAATCTTAGAATCTAAAAAATAGACTAAAAAGTAGACTAGATATACCCAGAATTAACAAATCAGAAGGGGAACAGAGCAAGTAAATATTTCTAGTTTGGGGTTTTTGAAAGAACCAATAGGCTATGCAAAGTGTTGACACACACAGTGACAAAAGGGGAAAAGCACAAAATATTTAGAAATTACGGGAAATCTGCTAACCTACTCAGCAATAATTGCAGAAAACATAAGACTATAATTTATAAATATGAGCTAATGAAATGAAAGGCTTATTAATATGAGCAATACTTTAGGAAATGTCACATTGAAAAATTAACTCAATGAGTAAAATACACACAAAATTTAAAGAAAAATTGATGATAACTGTTTTAAACATTTCAGTACCTTCTCCAAAATTGATTCTATGGCCCAATTATTTTACTAGTCATCTTTTTCAAAATTACATATAAATATTATATATAAATAAGTCCACAGAGAATATTGTGAAATTTACAGTGTGAATCTTGCTAATTGTACCAAAGAAATGACAAGCAATAAGATATACTATATAGCATTCTCACTTTGGAACATTTTTAAAAATTACCAGAAAATAAGAATAAATTTAACTAATGTATGTACAAAAAATAAGCTTTCAACTATGTGAGAGCAACATGAAATTAGCCATCAACTGGCCAAGAGAGGAAAATCAACTCACTCCTTTAACAGATTAGAAAAATAAATATATCTGTTTCAAGAGTTATAGAACAACAACAGAAATTTCTGATAAACTAGTCTACTTTATTTAGAACAAGATAACTTTTTAACAAGAAAAAAATTACAGTAATACTCAACAGAATACTTAAACAATAGTCACAAGAATCAGTTCCAATAATATAAAGAACAGAATTGTTCAGCTATTTAACATTGCATGAAAGCTACAGTCAAGGCAATAGTGGCAAACTCAAAATTTAAACATATGTGGTACTCAAAAGGACAAAATAAAAGTGTCTAATATTATTATTCTTTGCAGAGAATATGTTTTTCTATCTGGAACCACAAAAGAACTAATGAAAGAATAAATACAATCAATAAATAAAGAGCTAAATGAGGTGCTAGGATACTGAAAAAAAAGCATAAATTACTATAATTTTTCCTACTTAACAAAAAAATAATTCAAATGTAGTAATTTTGTAATAGCTCACATTTATAGGGTAGCCACAGTTTTAGCACTGTCCCTTCATCAACTTATTTATTCCTCTTGAAAATATCACCAGCTAGGTATGTGTAATTAGTTCTGTTTTGCAGGCAAGAAGGAAAACCTCAGAGAGTAACAGACTGCCCAAGGTCACACAGAAAACAAGTGATGAAAAAAGAATTCAAACTTTGGCTACGGAGTGGGTGGTGAGTGGAGGGCATGAGCCTACATTTCACCTCATTATCACTCTCAGTTCTTACGTTCTTACACTAGGCTGTGTTTTCATGTACTGGACGCATTACCAATTCTTACAAGAGTTTAGCGGGCAATATCAGATGATGAGAATATGGTGATTTTGTTCTCATTTGTATTTATATGCATTTATATGCATTATATTCATGGTTAATAACATACATAGTAAAAAATAATTTAACAAATGCAATTTTTGGAGCACTTTGGATCAAAAAAGAAAATGTAAAGCTGTCAATATTTTAGATATTTCTATCATATTTAACAGCATCAAAGAACTTTATGCCCATCTCGTTGAAACTATAATTGTCACAAACTTAAGCAGCAAGTTTGAATGGTAATAGTCATCAATTATTGTCAAGTGGTTATAAACAAGAATACTGACTTTATTTCACCTACCTCAAAACTTGAGGAAATAAATTCCCAAAGTAAAATTAGACTGGTTTACCAAGCCATCCAATATATGAAGGTATTGAATTTGATATAATTTAAAAACATGGTTATTAATGCATTTATTGAAGCTCATGTTATATTTTTATAATTTTATTATAATAATAAGTGACATAAAATTATCTGGAAAGAGTTGTTTGTATTTCTGTAAAATGTTTGGAAATCAATTTATCTGCTATTAGCAAACATATATTGGAGCAGGTGAATTAATTTTCAAACATTTTACTTCCTAATAGATTTTAGAAGAAAGTGATGAATATCAAAAGTTCCCAAATTCAAATTTCATATATTTGCTTTTCAGGATTTAAAAATAAAGTAAAAATCATCTTTTGTGATTTTAATTTTTTTTTTTTTTTTTTTGGAGAGGTTTTTCGCTAAAGGGCGCGTGCGCTCGCCAGACAGACAGAGAGAGACATAGAGACAGAAAGCGAGAAATCACCCCCCAGGGGGGATGGTCACGCCGCAATCCCTTCTCCTCCATTCTCCTCTCGGGATCTTGGGCACGCATGCACACGCGCCTGGCGTGAGTTGTAAGCCACCGGGTCCAAGACGCGAACCGTGGTCGACTACGTGGGAGTCCAGCAACATAGCCATTACGTTAACTGCTGGTTCCCTGTGATTTTAATTTTTCATACAAAAACAATTACAACGTGAAAAGCAGTAATTAAAGTTTCTCAATTCAGTACTCAGAAAGTTTTATTAATTGCTAATGAACAATTATGGTTATATAATAAGTAGTTCTACTTACCATTTGGATAGAATGCTTGGAATTTTGTTTGAACCGTTACTGAAGTTAATTTCCTAAAGATTTGAAAAGTGAGAGTGATTGGGGAGGATCAATAAAACATAATTTTATATCATTTTATAACATACTGTGTTCATATGATCTTCAACTCATACCTGCTTCACCCTTCTGCAATACATTCAGACTTGCCATTTTTATTTTATATGAATATTGTCTAAACTCAGGAAGTAGCATGTCTTATTTACTTACACACTGCTCTGAGTGCCAGGAGCTACCCTCCAGCCTGACTGCACTTAACCTCAACCCAGACTTGCAGAAACTACCCCGTGCAGTTAAAACAAATAATTCAATGTGAACTCTGACTTGATACCTCCTTTAAACAAAATCAAGAGTCTACACCACCATGTCCTTATTTTTTAAAGGTAACCCACAACTTTCCATGGGAGAAAATTGCATTATTATGATAAGATATATGATAAGAGGAATTATCTTCATACATATGTAAGTATATAAGTTATTGAGTTCATACACTAAAAGAGTACATTCACAGGTTTAGCTGTATATCACCCGTGGAAGCATATTTATTTTAAAATAGTGATTCACGATTATTTCAGATCTGATACCCCAATTGTAAAGTACTGTTTTCAAAACCATAACAACTCTCATCAGTCTAAAAAAGTATATACTATTTTTAGAAGAGAAAAGATGAGACTCAAAGAAAAAGAAATAACTTGAATATCTTAGCCTAGGAACAGTGCTAAGTTTCAAGGCTTTAGTTCATTTCTTTTCATGGTTTTATTTTGAAGCACATTTATTAAAGCTCTGATACATGCCAGACATTGAATTGGGTACTGGGGATAATAATGAACAAGATGGACAAAGAACCTGACTTTATAAATCTTAATTCAATAATCTTAGTTAATTAAAGTGTTGCATATATATTTCCAACTATGTAATTAACAGAGAATGACAATTTAACCAAATATCAAGATTTTGGAACGCAGTTCTATTTTAAGTGAAGACTTGCTTGCAACGACTAGTTTTTAACCTTTGATATGTATTTGGCCTACAAAGTGCTTAGCTAAACATCTGAATGTCTTCGACATTTAGACAGGCACTTTCTGCAAAAATATAACTTTCAAAACTTGAAAAAAATAATTTTTTTTCCATTCAATGTTTCAAAAAGAATCTTTCATTTGCTTACAGATTTGAATTTGTGTCAACTTCCAAACTCAGTGTGAAGCTTCAAAACACGCTGTAGAGATGAAAAGTTCCACATGTACAAATGAGTAAATAGATTCCACATGGGAGAGCAAAATAAAGTCCATGAGATCTGTTCTGCAAATCATTTTCTAACTACTGTTTTATATTTGGCACAGACTTCTGTGTTCTGCATAGGGTAGGCATTTGCAAATATAATGACATAGTTCAAAAAATAAAAGATTGAATTCCAGACCACCAAAACACCTTTCTCACTTTTTTATTTACTACCTCCTAACCAATTAGAAAAATAGGGAGGCAAAGCATTAATGGGACAAAGAAACGTGAAGTTATCTGTTGAAGATAATTTATAGTTTTATCAACTGGCCTAGCGAGAAATGCTCACCTATTGAAATATTCTCTTTGTAAGCTAAATAATGTGATTGAATGTATAAAAGAAAATGAAATTTAAAAAAATTTAAAAAAAAGATATAAGTAACCACACTCCTATTAAGGTGCATTATCTTCATGAATTTGGAAATATTAATCATTTTAGAATGGTTTTCAAGTGTGATGATTTTTTTAATATTATTAAATATTAGTTGAAATATGGAAAACAAAGAGTCCAAAGGAATTTACTAAACAGAAGGCCAAGATGCTAAATTCTGCCTAAAATTGTAACAATTAACAGAACTATATATATCGTGTTCAAGTGTAAAGGAGTATTGGTTAGGATTCCTTGTGAAAGGCAGTCCAAAGCCTTCAACTGTGTGGACTGTTTCTATTCACTTAGGAATATCTATTTTTAACACAAATAACCTTCAGATTCCTTGTAAATCTGCTTAATACAACATTCAGGATATGAGTTCAGGAACAATTTCATCAAAAAGTGTCAGCTCATATGACGGATACATTGGAGAAGGCCATAAGTGAATCATTCTCATCGTTACAAAGACAGGACAAGCCCAGGGCCTCAGTTGTGGTCATTGAGTTGGAGAATAAGAGAACTGGCCCGACCGATGCCCTTCATCACTAGTTCTCTGTCTTTCCCAAGGCGTCATACCTAAGTATTTCATTCCTTTGGTCTCTTACACTCAGGACATAAAGAACACTTTTATATCAAAAAATAAAAATAACCTAATATATACATATTATAACACTATATGTTATATAGTATTACATGTATGTAATTCACTAAATGCGACATTCATTAGAAATGTGTTAACTTGGGACCAGCAGATGGCATAATTGTTACATCACTGGACTCCCACAGTCGCCTGGGATTCGAGTCCCGGACTTGGTAACTGAAAATCTGCACTGGTCATGTGTGCATGTGTGCCCAAGATCCCCAGAGGAGAATGGAGAAGAAGGGATTGCAGCATGGCCATACCCCTGGGGAGTGATCTATTGCTTTCTGTCTCTAAGTCTCTGTCTGTCCAGCGAGTGCACATGCTCTATAGCAAAAATCTCTCTCAAAAAAAAAAAAAATTAAAAATGTATTAACTTGAATATGTATCACGATACCATCTTTACATGTTCTCAGAATTAATGACATTTGAAAGTCATTATCACACCTTAAAGTTTGTAACCATTGCATTGTCTTTTGTTACAACCTTCAACCTGCTTTTTTTTTTTTTTTTTTTTTTTTTTTTGAGAGCTTTGGCTATAGGGTGCATGCACTCACCAGAAAGACAAAGAGAGACAGAGAGACAGAAAGTGAGAAATCACCCCCTGGGGAGATGGCCATGCCACAACTCCTTCTCCTATTCTCCTCTCAAGATCTTGGGCACGCACGTACATGCGCCTAGAGTGAGTTTAAGACACCAGGTCCAGGACTTGAACCTCAGTAGACTACATCAGAGTCCAGTGACATAGGCATAACGCCAACTCCTGGTCCCAAACATTTTCCAGGACTCGGACTGCGGTTGTTTGCCACGTGGGAACCTTCACACCACCTGCGGGCACCAGACTACTTCTTCTGAGTATGTTTTGTCCCATAGATGAGATCTCTACAAGTTTTTATCAAATATATCCTGCTTCTAGAATAAAATTAAATTATTCCTAAGAAAAGTTCATGGCTCGTTGTCTTATATCATATTCTTATTCTTTTCTAAAAACAATATTTGATTTAATTTCGTGTGTGTTTATTTCTTGACAGAGCCAGAGAGAGAAAGAAACAAGCACCCTCAACAAGGTTCCATGCCACAATCCATCCCAGCTCTGGCCATCTTGGATCATGGGCACAAGTGCACGTGCTCCACGCACAGAGAGACCTTGGGATGCAAGCCCAGGGGCCTCCCATGTGAGCCCAGCATCACAGAGCACAGTCAGCACCGCAGGGCTCTATGCTCTTATTCTTTTTTTTTTTTTGGAGAGGTTTTTGCTATAGGGCGCGTGCGCTCGCCAGACAGACAGAGAGAGACAGAGAGATAGAAAGCAGGAAATCACCCCCCAGGGGGGATGGCCACGCAGCAATCCCTTCTCCTCCATTCTCCTCTTGGGATCTTGGGCACGCACGCACACGCGCCCGGTGTGAGTTTAAGCCGCCGGGTCCGGGACTCGAACCGCGGTCGACTACGTGGGAGTCCAGCGACATAGCCATTACGCTAACTGCTGGTCCCTATGCTCTTATTCTTAACCACTGCCATTACATAAATCCTGGTCATGAGATTTGAGTTTTTTTTAAATACTAATTATCATCATATCCCATTTTTATTCTTTATCTTTTTTTAGTCAAAAATTTTCTTTCTGATTTATATCTTTGAAACACGCGGTGCACGGTGCATAAATTGCTGTTGCCATTCATCTGGTTGTCTTTTCTGTGTATTATCTTCCTTATTACTGTGAATTTGGGGGATAAAACATAAACAATAGAAACATTATTTTGTTGCTATTCATTTTAAACAAGGCATTAGCAAGGATTTAAATGTTTATGACAAAAACGAGCCACACTGATGCTGAATATATTTTCCGTAAGTATATCAGTTGTGTGTTTGAAATAGGTAGAATAATTTTTAAATCATGCCTTTTTAGCTATGATAGGGTTAAAGAAAGTAAAGCAAGAAAACTAATTGAGAAACAGGAAGGTGAATATTAAAAATTATAACAACAGTCATAATGAATCACATGCTTAGTACAAGTGAGTAAAGGCTTCAAACTGTGGAGTGACATGAACTAATTTACCTTTTTTTTGTGACATTATTTCACCCACTAAGTGGAAAACAGATAAAAGAGTGGATATGGGGCCGCTCCAGACAAGCATGGAGAAAAGCTGGAGGCTACTGTCGTGGTCCGGGAATGACGTGTTGCACTTCCAAATAGGATGCAGCAGTACGAGCAGACAGAGCGTAAGCAGCTCAGATGCCTGGAGGAGTGACTGGAAAAAAGACTCAAGGACCACTTGGGTTTTGGGTGAAGCAAGAAGGTAGACTCTGGTGCCATTTATGAAATGGGTATGTCCAAAGAGAAAAATATTTACTTATGTTGGTACAAAAGGAAGTGAGGATGGAAAAACTACCGTTTTGGTCATTTTGCCTTTGTAGGTTTAAAGATTCTTGCTACGTACATCATGGATAATAGGCTGTCCCTTGAAACAATAATTTTTACTTTATCAACACCATCTCCTTGATAAAGGAAGAACATGAGTCATTTCTCTCTGCCTCACTGGGTTGAAAACTGGTGTCTGTGCCTCGTGAGGAAGCTTCCCTCTCCTGTATTCTCAAGTGTCTCACTCCACCTGCCTCTTCTCCCAAATTATTAATAATGCTGTGTGTCTCTTACCTTGACAATTAAGGTACGCCTCTACCCTGTGACTCCCTCTGGTCATTAACTGTCTTCCCTTCCTTACACAGCCCAGCTTCTTAGAAAAGAATATAAGCTTGTTCATTTGAATGTTTCCATCAGTGTTTTATTCTGCTGTGTCACCAAGTGGGTGCTTCCGCTTCCACTCTGGGACTAAAACTGATCTCGCAAAGATCCCCAGTAAACTCCTCATTGTGGCATCCAGAGGATAATTTTTGTGAGAGCTTTCACTAGCTATTCCTCCACTTAAATGTTATTTTTCTGCAGGTTGCTATTCTTAATTTTATTCTTCCTCCTTCGACATTTTCCTTTGAGTGATATTAACACTCCATTTTTATTAAATGCTTGTGATCAGTGCCATCTGCAGTGCCAGGGCTGCTAAGAGTCTGTGCTCTACAAGTCGGGCCCACATGCAGGGCTGGGGTCCAATTCCTAAAGGCTGGGGATGGTAGCCTCCTCCTGTAACCACAGCAACTTGGCAAGGTGGAGGCAGGAGAATCACCAGTGTGAGGATGGCCTGGGCAAAGCAAGTTCTTGTCAAAAAAAAAGAGCCAGGCAGGGTGGCATGTGCAGGAGCATTGTGACATGGCCAGACCCTGTCTCAAAAAAAAAAAAAAAAAAAAAAAAAAGCTGATGACCAACTAATCTCGAATTTAATCCTGTATTCTGATCTCAAGGCGCATATTTTCTACTGCTTACCTGACAGCTGCATCTGGTTGCAAAACAAAACATGGCTAAACACCAAACATCCCTTGCTTTTCCCCAAAACCTTCCTTTCTATTCCTTTTGGTGAACAGTGTCACATCCACCCATTAACTCAAGACAGTCCCTGGAATCAATCCAGACTACTGCATTTCCATATCATCCAAATTTTATCACAGAACCAGACTTGTCAATACTGCTTTCTTAAGACATCCTGCATCAACTCCTCTCCTATCCCTCCCCACCAATCTGGCCTTATTTCAAGTCTCGATATTGCCTGAATGAATCATCTAATGCCTCTTCCTGTGCATTTCCCATTCGTCTTCTGGACTGCTGCGAAAGGTCATCTTCTACTGTAAAATGCACAGTGCAGTTGCGCTCCAGCTGAAAACCACTTTAAAGATCTTCACTGTCTGAAGGAAAATGTCCACGGACTTTAACGTGACTTTTTGTGGTTCCTGAGATCTGACCCTTGCTTCACTGTGCTATCTTTGTTCTTACCTCCTGCTATACCCTCTTTTACATGCTCTAGCAGCCAGACGGACCAGATGTGCTGTTTTACACTCTTTTTTCTTTTTCCTCTCAACTGCTCCATGTCAAAAATATATCCCCATCCCAGCCCATGAGAAATCCCACCTCTGTCCATCCAGATTCTACTGGGGCTTCCCCGTGTGAATGCACCCTTTGTTGGTGGCACTGGTAGATGAGGTTCTTCTTGATTATTTTACTCCTATTTGTAGGAAGTTTTCACATAGCAATTTCAATATTAAAGAATTCATTGATTTCATGCCTGTAACCTAACTATACTGATCTTCCCTTGTAACTCAACTAACACAGTTAATGTTCAATATGATATTGATGTATTCTAGAATGAATAAGGAAGGGAAGTAATTTAATTAATGAATAAATCATTTATCTCCAAAACCTACTGAAAAAGGCACTAGCACTTCTAAATATTTCTTTAAATTTCCTATGATTTTTCTAATCCCATTTTAAAGGCCATTGAAAATAGTATATTTATATTGTATATGCAGTCTAGTATGAAAAGAGCAAAGTGTCAACATAGGGCAAACCTACTAGGTCAACTATTGACAGACATAAGTCATTGCATGGACTTTGGCTACAGCTAAACTTGAGAAAGCAATTCCAAGTTAAACTTTGAACTTCAGAATTTAGGGAGAACGAAAGCAACTGAAATAAATGGCATATTCAGCTTAAATTCAGTCCACCCTATTTCCAAATTAAGCTCTCTTGCTTATCTCCAAAACTAACCATAGGCAAAGTGTCAAATTGCTCTAAGTCTTCAGCGAATAGTGACTTGAATAAAACGTATGTGATGTTATTCACATAGATGAGTCAGAACTACTTACCTAGAGGTACAGATAGAAATGGTTTGCTCTGGAAACTGAGATAGTTTTACTGTTTTGCCATTTTTACTTATAGAAATGCATTCACCTGTTAGAGCATATGAAGAGTCTCAGACCATAAAATATACCCAGACATACCTGAATCAGAATGTCATTATACTCCAACTATGAATTTAGATTTGATGTATTCACGCTGTTTGCTTTGCTATTGCTGTAGTTACCCTGAATATTTTTTAAAATGTTAAATATATAGCAGTATATAAGCTCATCTTCATTGTAAAAGATTCAAATAATTCACACATATTTAAAATAAAAATTTTTATCCCTGCTTTTCTCCAATTTTATTTCTTTCTCCAGGGTGTTTAGTGTTTATCATTCAAGTTATCATGAGACACATTTACATACATGACCTTAACATATTTATAAAATGTATTATTCTAAATCTCTCTTTTTTTATTTAAAGAGGGAGATTTTTGCTATAGGGCACATGTGCTTGCTGGAAATACAGAGAGACAGAAAGCAAGAAATCACCCCCCACGGGGGATGGCCATGCCATAATTCCTTCTCCTCCATTCTTCTCTCGATATCTAGGACATGCATGTGTGCCCAGCCTGAGTTTCAAGACTCCGGGTCTCTAGGACTTGAACCACGGTTCATTACATAGGGGTTCAGTGACATAACCCTTATACTATCTGCTGGTTCCTATTCTAAGTCTCTTAATAGTGGGACTTAAGGATATTGTTGACAAAAGTTTAAAAAGTGGCTGAAAGACAATTTTAAAAATCATTTTCTAACGAACAATTCTACTTCTTCAAAAGAAGTGGTGTTTACTACAGGGCTACTCAAAATAAGAAGTAGAAGAAACAACATTAATATCCTACAATAGGACCATGTTTGAATATATTATATCTATTTCATGAATTATCATGCTGTTATTTAAAAGAATGATCCAGATCTAAATATAGAAAATTTATGTATCTGTAAGTTATTTCACGTTTCTCTACAAATATTAATTCCACTTTTTTTCCAAGAAATAATCCCTAAGAATAAACTAGTGAAAGGATATCCATAACTGTAAGTCCTTTGATGTCAGAGAAAAATTGTTAAGGGAATGAGGACTGTGGGTAGGTTTCAGATTTGATAAAGGATAGAAAATATTTTTTTTCCTTAGATTTATCCTTGCCTGCAGAGTTAAGTCACAGAGACACTGACTGGGAATAGTGACTTTGAGCAAGGCATTTTATGTTTCCAAGCCTCCATTTCTCCCAAACTCTAAATCAGAATAATAATAATGATAACTAAGTGTGAGAACATCAAGCCCACATAGCTGTTTGTTAAGTTTGTTTTAAAACTATAATGAAAGTACTTCCTTGAGCAATTCTCTGATGAACTCAACTGAATTCTGATCATCTCATTTTTGTATATGTACTGACTTAATTTACACCATAAGGAAGGACAGCTGCTTAATAGAAGCAGGTCTTAGTATAAGGAAAATAACTTATTAATTATGATTACATTTTAAATATATCTAGTTATTGGAAAAAATGAATCTTTTAAAGTGATATTAAATTCATTTTAATTTATTGTTTAGCAGTAACATATTTTAAAAGTAAAATAATTTACATTAAATAAATGTTTATCTTAATAAATTAAGTACAAAAAACCTTACTGATCATTTTAATTGTTTTTCATTTCTGATAATGTTTCCTAATATTCTTGCCATTTGCTCGTATCCCACTTCTTGTATTTTATTTTCATTGCCCAATTGTAAAATAAAATATTCATTAGTGAGCTGATCCCATAGCACAGAAGTTAAGGGAACCAGATTCCACATGATCAACTGTGGTTCAGATCCCAGCTCCAGTGGCTTGAAAAACCTCTAGGTACTTGTGTGTGCAGTCAAATTTCTTGCAGAGGCCAGCAGGTGTCATGGTTAAGGTGCAGGACTCCCATGTCGTCTACTGTGGTTTGAGTCCCGGACCTGGTAGCTTGCTTTCTCATTTTTCCTCTCTCTCTGTCTCTAGTCAAATTAAAGGGTAATAAGAACAAACAAAAATAAATAATTCTTTAGAAAAGATCCTGGTGGAAGGGAAAAAATTAATGAAAAAAGATTGTAGCATAGCCATGCCCTGCCAGTGGTGTGATTTTTCTCTCTCACCCTCTCCCTGGTAAGTGCACATGTCCTATGGCAATAAAATAATTAAAATAAAATAAAATTTTACTTGTAATATATGAGATATTGTCTTCTTTTCCATTTCCTTTTTCTTTCCTTTTCTTTCTTTCTTTCTTTCTTTCTTTCTTTCTTTCTTTCTTTCTTTCTTTCTTTCTTTCTTAAGAGAGAGAGTTTTGCCATAGGGCATGTGTGCTCGCCAAAGACACGGAGAAAGATAGAGACAGAAAGAGAGAAATCACCCTCCAAGAGGGGATGGCCATGCCACAATCCCTTCTCCTCCATTCTCCTCTCAGGATTTTGGACATGCACGCACACATGACTGGCATGAGTTTGAAGCCACCAGGCCCAGGACTCAAACCACAGCTGACTACATGCAAGCCCAACGATGTAACCATTATGCCATCTGTGGGTCGGCTTCACCTTTTTCTAATGTACTGACATTGATTACACCAAATAAATGTGGAATGATGAAAAACAGTGATATTATTTCTATAATGCTGTAGCAATAAACAGGAAATTATAAAGGAGATTATGGGAGAAAGTTTCAGTCCAAAGTGTGTTCCCATTTGGCTCTCTCATTTTTTCAATGACCATCTTAAGGATGTATTTTCCATAGGGGTATAGAAAGGGATTAGATAATGAAAAGGAACAGTAAGGGTGCGGACTGTCTACTAAGGATGATATTCTGCCTTATAGTAACTAAAACAAAAGTAAAGAAAGACCTAGTAATATAAATATCTGGGCCCTGTTAATCTCCTACATAGCTAAGCCAGTCTTCATTGACAGAAAGCACAAGCAAAGAACTGATCAACAACTAAATTACATCGCCTGAGACTGCTGCACGACAGTATATCTGCAAATATTTGCAAAACAGGCAAAAAAATTACACAAGGAAACTTCAAAAAGTTCATGGAAAATGGAGCTAAAGTGCATGTTTATTTTTGTGCAGAAAACACATGCTTTTCTCATAATGTATATATTTATATATTCTATATATATAATATTCTATATATATAATATATATATATTCCCATGAGCTATTTAATTAATAAAATAAAACTATATGTGTGAAATATGAAAATAGAAGAGAAAAATTATAAATATGCAACAAAGGGCTTAAGAAAAAAAATCATTGAAAAATACTTTTAGAAGTGTGATATAAGTAGTAAAAATATTCACTACTTCTCAGAGTATTAACAAAAGAACTAAATAATTTACTTTCAGGAGATCAAAAGAAGAAGAAACAATTATTCTGTAGCTAAAGACAAACTTACAATCTTATAAATAAAAGATAATTTCAAAATGTGATACTTTGCTCAAAAATTTCATTTAATCTACCTCATATTCAGTTCTTTGAGATGAAACAGAGAAAACTCATACTGACACGTTTCATGTGAATTGTTTTTCAAAATCAGATTCAACAAACGTATTCTAAGAAGACTGTTCACATAAATTCTCTCTTTTAATCCTTTCACAGCCTACTGGGGTAGGAATTACCAGCTTCATTTAACTGATAAAGGCTCAGAGTGAATAAAACTTGCCTAGACATAGCCAGCAGCACCTCAGAGCTAGAATCTGAAGTTCCATCTGTTCACTTCAGTTTTGACATTCTATTATACCACAGCTGCTTTAAAGTCTTACATTTTAAAAAATGCTTTGCTGGGACCAGAAAATGACATAATGGTTATGTCACTGGGCCCCCATGCAGTCAAGTCCCAATCACAGAGGTTTGAAACCTGTGCTGGGTACATGTGCATGAGTGACCAAAATCCTGAGAGAAGAATGGAGGAGAAGGGAGTGTGGCATGGCCATCCCTCCTGGGGTAGGGTGGTGATTAATTGCTTTCTGTCTTTCTCTCTATCTCTCTCTGTCTCTCCAGTGAGCACAAGTGCCCTATAGCAAAATGTTTTTCAAAAAAAAAAAAAAATGCCTTGCATTCATAATTTTAGTTAGTTTTCATTGACAAACAGAAACATTCTCATTAAATATTTTAGGGTAGTATTCATGAACTATATACTATATAACTACCACTTAATAAACCTGGGTATGTTATAAAAAGCTATCAGATATATCACAGACTTCCATGTGCTAGGTTGGACAATGGGGTTCTGAAATGAATTCTTTGTTGTTTTGTTGTTGTTGTTGTTGCTGGGTGCTCTAGTTAAAGAGAAATTCTTTGTAATTAAGAAGCAATCAGGCACTTAAAAGACAAACTGACCTCAGTACTGTATTTATGTAAGGCAGACAAAGATTGCATTTTCCATTTTGTGGTCTGGATTCTTGGTGCACAAACTCCAGAGGGTCATCATAATTAAAACCATCCTTCTTGATGTATCTGCCATATAAACAAGACTGGATTTTTGAAAACTTTATATAATAAAGAAAATATTTTTTTCATATTACTATTCTGAATGCCAATATTTCTGTCCCTAGTTAATTTGTTCTTGTAGCCGCTTCCACAACTTTTTGAAAAGTATTTTCTGCCTAATAAAATACTTTACATTGGCAAACCTAATTATGTTACGCACAAGCCACAGAGATAATTATAGTTCATCCAGACATTCTTAATCTGCATTAGTGAAAACATATTACAGGGTGATGAGGAACACATATCATTAGTCAGTCTCAATATCCGCTCAGTAAATCTTGCTATAATCAAATCTAAGTTATCGCCCCCATCATTTCTAACCTGAGATGTTCTTTCACATTTCTGCTAATTTAAAGATATATTCAGTCATCAGATGTATTAAAGATTTTCCAGTATGATTAATGCATTTCACTAAGACAAAAGGCATTTTTCTAATATAATTTAAGGTTGCATTATATACCTATTTATAATTCAATTAATGTATTTTTGCTGAACATCTCCTATATCCTCAGTATTAAAGCAGCCAGGAGATTTATTGGTATTACAGAGTCTGCTACATTTTCACAAGCAACCAAATCTTGTTAAGAAAATACTTTCACTAAACATGCTCATACCTCTGGAGCAGCAGATGGCGTGGGGGTTAATAGTCTGGATCCCACATAGCTGACTCCATGATTGGAGTCTTGACAAACAAATCAAGCACATGAGTGTGTGTGTGTGCGTGTGTGTGCCCAAATCTTGAGAGGAGAATGGGAGAGAAGGTATTGTAGCATGGCCATACCTCTGGGGGTGCTTTCTCATTTTCCCTTTCTCTCTCTCTCGCTCTCTCTCTCTCGCTCTCTCTCTCTCGGAAGCACACACTCCCTATACCAAAAACCTAAAAAATAAAAATAAAAAGCCCACACATCTTTTATTTAATTTACTTAGAAGTTATAAAAAATGTCAAAGTTTTTGTTCGGTAATCTACTTATTAAATAATTATCAGTAATATTGGAAGCACTTCTTTTTAGAGCAATATTAAATCCTTACTGAATGTAGTTCAGCAATATGTCCATCTGGGTTTAACTTATTTAAAGTGCCGAAATTTCCACCATTTCCATTGGAACTTTCCTCCATAACTGAACAAATTTCACTGCTAAATGGTACATCCTGCCGTTGAGTGCATCCTCTTCCTGTTTCTTATTAAGCTAGAGATAGATACCTTAAATCTGCGGGACCAAATAACTTTGCTTTGTTTCAGCAATCTGAGAGTCAATAGTCATTTGTAAATTTTCCATGAATAATAAACCTGTTCTTATCTGTTAAATGTCACATTATTTTAAGCTTTTCTCAACAATGACAATAGTATTGTTTTGACAAGAAAGGATAAAGTTATGAAAGAGTAACTAAAATGTCTAATCCTTTCTAAACTTCGGGCCTTTCTCTTTGGGAAAAAATATAAATTGCAGTGAATGAAAATCTTATCCCTGTAAAAGAACCTGTAAATACATCTTACTACTCACAGGAGTTGTAAAAGAATACAAAACTTGGGAACCAGCAGTTAGCGTAATGGCTATGTCACAGGACTCCCACGTAGTCCACCGTGGTTCGCATCCTGGACCCGGTGGCTTAAAACTCACTCCGGGCGCGTGTGTGTACACGCCCAAGATCCCAAGAGGAGGGACCAGCAGTTAGCGTAATGGCTATGTCACTGGACTCCCACGTAGTCGACCGCAGTTCATGTCCTGGACCCGGTGGCTTAAAACCCAAGCCGGGCGCATGTGCGTGCGTGCCCAAGATCCCTAGTGGAGAATGGAGGAGAAGGGATTGCGGCATGGCCATCCCCCCTGGGGGGGGATTTCTCGCTTTCTGTCTCTCTGTCTCTCTCTGTCTGTCTGGCGAGCGCACGCGCCCTATAGCAGAAACCTCTAAAAAAAAAAAAAAAGAAGATCCCAAGAGGAGAATGGAGGAGAAGGGATTGCGGCGTGACCATCCCCCCTGGGTGGTGATTTCTCGCTTTCTGTCTCTATGTCTCTCTCTGTCTGTCTGGCGAGCGCACACGCCTTATAGCGAAAACCTCTCCAAAAAAAAAAGAATACAAAACTAAACTCCCACATACACTCATGCATAAACTCCCACTAATTAATATTTTTACTGATGACCCATGAATTATTTTAAGACTTTCATGACACTTGACAAAGCTTAATTATTCTTTCTCTAATGTAAGTCTATAACTTAACTGGGAAATATTTTATATGAATTATAACTATTTTAGCCTGTTCAAGTAATTCCTAAGTGAATTTGCCATGATTTACATATCAAATTCCTGTAACTATCTCACCAAAAGACGTATCCAGTTACCATACACACAAATGTTGCTTTGAAGGTTTTTCTATTCCTGGCTTTCAATTTTTTAAAATGTGTGCTTATTTATTTGATGCTATGTATCCCAATACTTAGTTCTTAGCAATGTCCCACAGGATAGGGGAAATCATAATGAGGCATACAAAAACAAATAAACAAAAAGAAAAACTATTTCCCTCTAATGATATATTACTTAAAGATTAGTGGGAGTTCATTTCTACTTTAATTTAAAAAAAAAAAGTATTATGCTGCAGTTTTACTTGAATTCAGATAACAAATTTTAACAAGAGCTGTTGATTATTACACAGTTTTAGCCTAATCCTCTAATCAGAGAGTCTACCACATAAGGAGAAGGGGAGAAATACCAACATCAAATACCAAGAGAATAGGTATGAGACAATAAAAACTGTAATTTAGGGGGAAAAAGTTATTTGGTAGTAAGCTATTATAAGGTAAAATCTATATTCTTTCTTTTTTAATCCTTTGTCACATCCTAATATTTTAATTTACTGAAATGAAGAAATATTCATCAAAATTATTAGAGTGACCTCAGAAGAAAACCCGTTTTTCTTTCACTGCCAGAGGGTACATGTGCTCACCAGAGAGAGAAAAAACAAAGAGAGTGAGAGAGAGAGAGAGTGAGCAAGCCTACCCCACAGGAACATGGTCATACTGCAATCCCCTTTCATCCCTTTCTCATCTTAAAAGGATTTGGGGCGTGCAAGCACACACGCCTAGCATTTTTTGGGTCACCAGGGATTAGAAACGTTGGCCACGGAGGATCTAGCTCCCGTAACCTCTTGGATATGGTGCTAGCCCCAAACTCTACTTTATATATACTTTCTGCGATCTGAAATATGTAGTAATGTGGCTCTTAGAATAACTCTGTGAGGTGGGTAGAAAGCGGATCATGGATAAAAAATAAGAACTCAGACGAGTCTCATGACCAATAAGAGAGGAACCAACACTGAAACCTATGTCTTCTGATAGTAGCCAGTCATTTTTCCACTGACTTCATCAAAATATTCTCCACTTTGCATAGCATCAATGAATAGGGACTAAAACTCTAATAATGGGTATTTTTAGCATTTATGAAATGTATCCATCATTAAACGCAAAATTATATTTTAAATTCAAACATTTCAATAGCACATAAATATCGCCCATTGTAACTGAAATGTACATGAAACCATATGATTACATGAAATTTTTATTATAACAAATGCACTTGCATTTAAATTCTGCTACTCTACTACCTTAATTAAACAATTAGCTTTAATTGTTTAATTAAATATTGCATATAATATGGTTAATGGAGATAAGAAGATCTCTCTGAAAATTGGAATAAAAATGTTAACATGCTAATTATAACCCCATGGTTGTCATCCAAGTATTGTTACTTCTGCTCCACCAGAAGTGATGAGCATCTTTTGTTTTGGCCTTAATAAGAATTAGGCTGTCTTCGTAAAAGAGTAATATCCTTAATAACTAATGGAAAATATTCTTAGGGCAGAACACCTGGAAACCAGGTTTCAGATATTCTTCAGCCACACTAGTTGATGTTTTACAACTGGCAAATTGTTGCTAGAAGGTGTAATGGGGACACAAGAGATGATTTTACTCTTTAAACATTTAATACTTCCCCCGTATCATTAAAACTGGGTAAAGTGGTCTTCAAAACACCATTTCTAGAGCACCTTTTATCTAATGAATATTCATGAAAGTTCAGAAGAAACTTATGTGTGTTTAACAAGTTCTTCAAGAACTAAAGTCACCCTCAACTCTGAAATTGATTTACCTTTATGCATACTTTCACAAATATCTATACCTTGAAACTAAGTCTAGAAGAGAGAGTTAAATGAAGAAGGAAAAACACCTACAGATCAAAAAACTTGCCTGGAGTTTTTCCAAAAAAGAAGTGGTTTAACTTAGTTCTTATTCAGAAACTGCTTTTTCAAAATGTGGCTAGTTGTGACTACAATAAAAAGATATTTCCACTGTGCTTCCCCTCAACTTCAAGGTTTCCAGATACGTCATTTTTGAACCAGAAAAAGTTCTTGCAATGACAGACCTTAACAGTTCCTTAATTAATGAGATCAACTTTAAATGTCATTTGGAATTCATCAAATAATTCCCAAGGGTTAACAATAGAGTACACTCAGTGAAATACAAAATCACTGGGTTACTTCCTAACAAAGTCTGCATTTTCAAATCTGTTTTTAAAAATGTTTCCCTAAATGTTCTCTCATTTCTATTCCCTATGCATTAGTTCAAGCAGGTCCCTACTACACCACTGCTAATTTCCATTCTACTTGTTCTGAAGACTGAATTCTTGCTAAAGCATATGCTGCAGGTCTTGAAATGGTTCTTGACCTATTAATGGAGTGCTTAGGACATTTCATACGGCGGTCCCAATATATCTTTTGAACATCTTCGTCTCTGCCTCAATCATAGACATTTTATCTCTTTCTGTTGTGCTGTCACTTTTCCTGCCATAGTCTTCATCTCTAATGATATGTCTTTGCCTGTTGAAATAATGCCTCTTCTAGGAAGTCCTTCCTTTTGTAAGAGTTGTTTGTTTGTTTTTTTGTTTACAAGACAAAGTGAGACAGAGAGAAGGCAAGGAATCACCCCTCAGGGAGCTAACCACATGGCAATCCCAGCTCCTTCATTATCCTCTTGGAATTTTGGGCAGGTATACACACATTCTCAACATGAATTTCAAGATACCAAGTCTAGGACTTGAACCAGGTCGGCCATGTGGGAGTAGAGCACCTTACCCACTACACCACCTGCTTGCCCTATAAGAGAGCCTTTATTCCTCCATTATAGAACCCATTAGTGTTAGCCTTGAATTAACATTCCTCATGCATAGTTCTTCTCCCTGACTACTCTCTAAGAATTATGAATGTAGAAAGTATGTCTTGGTTCTGGATATACACTCCACTATGCCTGGTTCAGAGATTGTACATACAATGGAACTGTGTTGTCTGAATAAATAGCTGTGACTATTCTTGAGGACACATAAATCACATTTCTCAGATTCACTTGAGCAAGGTATGGCCATATGGCTGAATTCTGAAGAGCAGAATGTAGATGGATCTGGTTCAGGTCCAGACCATTAAATCCTCCCCTGTATAAACTTATGTTTTGAATCTGTGGGAGTTAGTATTGATGGAGTTGCCAGATGAAAAGAACCTGACTCCTTTAAGTGATAAGATGAAAGCTATATAAGGCACATGGTTTTGAACTGTAATCTGAATGAGTTCTCAGCTGGGGTTTTGTCTATTAAATCAACTTGCATATCCTGACAGTACATCAAGTCTGTTGATTGGTCAGCCAGTGATAACAGCAGAAAAGAATAAATAATATCACTAGTGTGTCTGTGTGTGTGTGTGTGTGTGTGTGTGTATAAATGCAGGAGAACATTGATAATATACTTATTTAGGTTGAATAAGTTGCCTTTACATGTGTGTCCACCAAACATAACTTCCTGTTGCCTTTTATACACTGGGTTATTGGAAAAGTTATGATGAATTTTTGCATAGAAAAACAGAAAAAAATATGACATGACTTTTTGAACAACCCAATATAAACTATTCAAACAATGATTTTAATTTTACATAGCTCAGAATAGATCAAAAATTTAAAGTCAGGACAGCCAAGTGGCATGAGATTTAAAGTGGCTGGATCCTACATGACTGACTGTGTGGTTCAAGTCCTAGATCCAGCAGTGTGAAAAGCATGCCAGGCACATGTGTTTGCATGCTCAAAATATTGAGAAGAGAATGGAGGAGAAGGAATTGCAGTGTGGTCATCCCCCTGGGGAGTGCTTTCTCTCTCTCTCTTTCTCTTCATCAAGTGCAGGTGCCCTACAGCAAATGAAGAAAAAGAAATAAGAATAAAGAATTTAAAGTCAGAGCAGGCCCTGTAGCACAGGAATCAGTGGCTGCACAGGAAGCTAGATCCTATATGACTGACCAATATTCCAATACCAGCCCTCTTCACTTGAAAATTAAAAAATGGGGGCCAGCAGATGGTGTAGTGGTTACATTGCTAGAATCCCAAATGGCTGATTGTGGTTCAAGACCCAGACCCAGTGGCTTGAAAGTCATGCCAGGTGCATGTGCATGTGTGCCCAAGGTCCTGGGAGAATGAAAAAGAAGGGAGTGTGGCATGGTCATCCCCTGGGGGCTGATTTCTCACTTTCTGTCTCACTGTCAGTGTCTCTGTCTCTCTGTCTCTCTCTCTCTGGTGAACACACGTGCTTTAAGGTAAAAACCTCTTAAAAAAAAAGAGAAAACATGATGGATTGCCCAAGTATGCCTACGATCCTCATGGGCTGGAGAATTGTGGAATGACTGGCTTCAGTGAAGGGTTCTTTCTCTTCTCTCTTCTGGTGTTAAAAATAAAGTATCAAGTCACTAGAGGAAAAAAATTCACAATAAACTTTTTTTTAATTAAAAAAATTTACTCTACATTTTTCTTTTCTATACTTGATTTAACAGAAATAATTTTTAAGAACTTACTTTTATCGAGGCTTTCTAAAACAATAAACTCAGTTTTCAAAGAAATAACAGCTCTAGCTCTTTCTTTTCTTTTTGTATTCATTTTTCATCAGTTTACCTAATTTTTAATTAAATTTTATGAAACCACATGCATAACTGCTATAAGTAGATTTAGGAATAAACATAATTGAAGCTAATATATGTGTACTGTATTGAATTGATTGTATTTGGTCTAGCCATGCACACGTTAATGCATTTTTCTTCTCCCATCTCTATAATCAGCATCCCAGCTAAACATGATCCTGCACTATTGCATTTGAGTTAAATGAATATGTAACGAAGACATAAATGGCGCAAGGCTTAGGTATTGGAATTGTGAGATCTTACCAGACCGTATCAGTACGCTTTACTTTGGTTTTGATGGCTGTACAAGTCACTTGTTCAGATAGAATATTCTACAATCTTATTGTAGTTTAAAAGGCATGAATCATTTTTCTTTTCCATATAGATAAGAACCAGTGTAAGCTATTCATTTTGTTGTTACTTATTTTAAAAGAAAGCTATACAGGTTTGGCCTCTCTCCTTCGTTGTTTCCACCTGCCTGGACTTGTCCTTTTGCCTTTCTTACCTCTCTTCATGAACTTACCATTTCCCAAACAAAGCTCACCTCACCTCCAGCACCAAGTCCTGTGCTGATTTCCCTTTTTCTCCAGAGTTATGGATCCCTTCTAGCCATATTCAGTGCCTTCCCAACATGTTTCCTCTTCCTTAGAAAATTAATTTTCATATCTATCTTTTCTTTTTATTGCCAAGACAATCTCAGTTCAAAATTATACACCATTGCAAGTGGTACCATGTCAGCATGTTTTGTTCCCTAATCTCTATACCTGTGCCACAACTGGGGATGCTACCCAGCAGTTTCTGTCTTGACCAGGCCCTCATCACTGTTCACACTAACTCGTCTTCCTCTACAGACTGTCTTGTATAGCCCTGGAGCAGTAGCCTGGGCCCCTTGATCTGGTAGAGAATGAAAACTGTGAAGGTAGTTTTCAGTAGAATGTTCAGAAATGGAAGAACTCAAATAGCGCCAAGTAACCACTCTCCTCTCCTTTGCTACACACTATTAGGAGGTTAGGCTCCACATTCTACCCACCTCTCTCAGGTTCCTAAAACGTCTATGCTCACCCTCTCATAGAACATATTAATTTACACCATATGTTTTAAACTTCTATTTTCTTATAATTACATTTCTATAATAGAACTTTCCCCTACTTGGGAAAAAGGATCTATGGACCTACCCCATAGCGTGGTCATTAAGGCAGCTGTGCACCACATGGCCAACAACATGGACTGAGATCACATTCCTTGAAAAACACACTGGATGCATGTGTTTGCACTCAAATCTCAAAAGGAGAAAGAAATCGAGTAGGAGGGACCATTCCCCATGCAGAGTGCTTTCTCCCTCTCCCTCTCTCTCCCTCTGGTGAGTGTACACATATCTGGGGGGAAAAGGCTATGAAATAGAAGTCCATTCCAATACTTTCTATTATGGAATAGGTGACACATATGTTTCTTCAATATTTTCTACTATGGAATAGGTGACATATGTTTCTTAAGATTCTGTCCCTTAGAACTTTATCTTATTTCTGTTGTTGTTGTTGTTGTTTTGTTTGTTTTATTTTTCCTGGTCTTCTTTTTTTAGATAGGTTGACTGGGATGAGCTTATCTAGACTCACATGGACATCACATCCTTTCTGCATGCCCTTGCTTCAATCTAACAGTTTCTCTATTTGGACACTGTTATTATACAGGGATTTGTTATTTATGTCTGGAATTGGTCTTATGATATTCTGGCTACTACTGAATTGGTCTAGATTTCTACACTCCATCCATATGTCCCAATCCTTCACATCACTCAAGCCCAAACAGGGGTTTCATTCTTACCCACTTTGTTTATCATCAATCCATTCAGAATATTCTTGTCTTGCTTTGTACATTATTAAAGATAACTCCTAAGAAGTTAAAGAAACTAACTCTTGTAAGGGTTAAAGAAACTCTCTTAGCTAACCCTCTCTAATGCCACTCAGCTACTAGTAAGCCAGAGTTTACATCAGATAATTCTTGCTAGATCCCAAAACAACTGCCAGAGTGACTAGGACTTAGGAATGGGATAAGTCCTGGACTGCTGATAAGCAAGAGTTAGCACTCCTCCTCTTCAAACATAGGCCAATGCTGTAGTTGATCTAGACTGATAGGCATTATTTGAAAAAAAAGATGAAAAAGAAATGAGATATAATATTATCAAAAACAATAGCCATGCTTTCTATAAATTAGATGGAGAAGAAACAAGAATTTATCTTAAGAGACAACCCTATCTTAGTTATCAGTGCATCCTTGTATCTGCCAGGCACCAGGGAAACATCAGAGCTCCAAATTTATGAAGAATGGAAATTTTTTTCTGTGTCTTTAAAAAGTTGAATCCCCTAGCTTTAAAGGTATAAAAGAAAGTCAATCCATCCAAGTTTTTCTGAGGCAATAGACATGATTTTGTAATTATATGATTAATTAATGACTATTTTTTAAAATAAGACCTCCAAGGAGTACACATTCTGGTTTCTTCTTTTTAATGGTGCACACAGGAATTTTATAGCTACAGAATTTATTTTACCTTGGTCCAATTTAATGTATCTTATTAATGTATACACATTAAATATGAACTATTACATTCCATAATGTGTAATTTTTATGTATCTTCATATAGAAAATAGCTATATCTATCTGTATCTATCAATCTGTATGTGTGTGGTATTATGTTGCTTTTATGAATTTCTATTTATATTTAGTAATTTCTAATTACCCAATAAATGATTACATTTATTTGCTAAATAAGTAACAGTGATTAAAAGGTTAATAACATTTAGTAAGCATTGATCATTTTTTCTACCCACAGAAGAAAAGAATTCTAAATGTTGATTAACGTACTCTAAACCTAGATGATTCAGCCCATATTCCTGTAACATTTTCAACCCTATGTAATTTCTAATGCATGAATAGTACAAATGAATATTGATTGTAAAAATCTTGCTAAATTATTTTTTGATATGCAGCTTTCAGGAACATCTGAAACCTAATCCAGCTAATTTGCATCTGACTGACAAGGAAATATTGATTGAGATGAGAACAATAAGAAAGCCAATTATCAGTGACTATAAGATATCAAAATTTAACATGGAAAAGACTGATGTCAAATAATATTATATTCAGCTTCAAAATTTAAAATGTTTACCTCTTCTTTGTAGAAAGTGATATTTTACAGAAAATGGAGTAAAATTTGTGCTGAGGGGAATTTGTGTCAGCAATGGAGAAAAACATAAGAGATTAAAGCACCAAGAAATGGCAATACAAGTAGAGTTATAAAAGAAAGGCAAAAAGGACTTTCAGACAATGCAACAAATCACAAGGTAGGAATTTAGAAATCAACTAGACCTGCCAGAAAGAAGTAGAAAAGCCAAACCAAACAGGTTAATGTAACTGGAAGGCCAGAAGAAAATAAATGAGGATCCATTTGTGCCCTTAGAGGAAAGATAGACTGATGAATAATAAATAACAACACTCCATAGAAACAACAATGTTCTATAGAGAATAGGTTTGCTTGGAAATAAATAACAACAGCCACATCTCAAAAAGTCTAAATTAGTAATGTTTTGGACTGATTCAAGAACTAGCAAGTTGACTAACTATGAATACTTTATATAAAAAGATAAAAGCCAAACAATTTGCAAGAATAGGGATGTCATGATATTAAAGCTTTTTGACACCTCCAAAGGGTAAAAATCTGTATAGCCCAGGTGATAGTTTCTCTATATCTTGCCATATTGAGAATATGGTACCACTACCATTAACTTACTGAGCCTGGTCCAAGGAGCCAGGATCAGCAGCAGCAAATGCAACCAACTGACACAGGAAGACACCTCAGACCTCTTGCTGCCTTCTGCCGGCCCAAGAGTATTTTGAGATTTCATATTTTACTGAACTCCACGGAGTGCTCCTCCATTTGAATCTCTCTAGTTCAGCCCCTGGTGCACCATATCCCAAGAGACTGAGAAAGAAACCAACACCTAAAGCTGGCCACTATCATCTTCCTCAGATTGGAAGACAAGGTCTTCTCCTAAGAACACATCAGAAAAGAAGAGTTTTTTTTTTACCCCTTGACACTATAGAATCCACAACAAGAGTAGGAAGAAGTGTATAATTCATTGGATGACTAGAAACCAGCACAAAGGCACAAGAAATATGAGAAAATGAGGCAACGTCTCTCCCTCAAAGGAACAGAACAATTCTTAAATCATAGACAGCACAAATAAATTGGCAGAAATGACAGAAATAAAATTCAAAATATTCATTTTGACAGAGCTGAGGAAGTCTTTCAATTACTTGAAGTAAAAGATATACACTATAAAAAAGAATAAAACAGAACTTCTAGAGATGAAGACTGTAATCTAAGAAGTCAAGACCTCCCTCAAAAGTATTAATACCAGATTGGACCATGCAGAAGACAGAATCTCTGATCTGGAAGATAAAGTCTCTGACTTAGATAAAACTACCAAAAATAAATGGAAAAAAAAAAAAAACCCTGAAATGAGGACAACATACAGAAAATACCAGATACCATTAAACACCCAAATATCTAAATTATTGCTATTCCAGAAGGTAAAAATAATCAGGGCATAAGATCTGTTCCATTCAATACTTGTAGAAAACTTTCCAAACCTAGAAAAACATTCAGAAATCCAGACACAAATACAAAAGATCCAAAATAGAATCAACTTAAGAAGATTCTCTCTATGGTACATCATAGCCAGATTGGTCAAAATCAAAGATAAAGACGATATTCTAAAAAGCGCAAGAGAGAAAGGTCAAGTTACTTACAAAGGTTATTCATTAGGTTAACATCCAGACCTCTCAACCAAAACAATGCAGACAGATAAGGATGGAAAGAAATATTGAAAACACTGAAGGAAAAAGAATTTCTTTTTTCTTTTCTTTTCTTTTCTTTTCTTTTCTTTTCTTTCCTTTCCTTTCCTTTCCTTTCTTTTTCTTTTCTTTACTTTTCTTTTCTTTTCTTTTCTTTTCTTTTCTTTTCTTTTCTTTTCTTTTCTTTTCTTTTTTTTTTTAAGGGAGATTTTTGCCATAGGGTGCATGCACTGACTGGAGAGACAGAGAGATGGAAAGCAAGAAATCAGCCCTATGGGGGATGACCACACTGTAATTCCTTCCCCTCCTCCATTCTCCTCTCAGGATTTTGGGCACACACACACATATGCCTAGCGTGAGTTTTAAGCCACCAGATCCTGGACTCAGACTACAGTCAACAACGTGGGAGTCCAGCTATCTGCTGGTCCCCCCCCCCAAAAAAAAAATAAATTCATGTAAGAATAATATTCCTGAGAAGATTATCCTTTAAATGAGAAGAACAAATAAAATCATTCTCAAACAAAAACTGAAAGAATTCTCCAACACACCCAACCAGCTCTTCAAGAAATACTGAAAGGATTACTATACTGTAAGGAGTACTGTATCAGGAAAATTAAAGAGAGACAAACAGAAATAAACATACAAAATAAATCCAAAGAAATAATATTAAAATGGGAGGGTAAGTTCACAAATATTGATAGTCACACTGACTCTTAATGGATTAAGCTCTCCAACTAAAAGACAAAGATAAGCTAAATAGATTGAAAAAAATAGAAAGAAAGAAAGAAACCCTCTATGTGCTATCTACAAGAAGCACATCTCATGGATAAAGACATACATAGACTAAAAATAAAGAACTGGAAAAAGATATTTCATTTCAATGGAAATCAAAAGAAGTTGGAGTCATGATACTGATAATGGACAGACTTTAAAACAAAATCTGTAAGAAAAAAAAAAAGACAATAATAGTATTAAACAAGCTAATTACCCATGAAGATGTAACACTTTAAATATCAAAGTACCCAACACTGACACACCCAAAAGACTGCTAGATCTAAAGGGAGAGATAAACTGAAACATAGTAATCATAGTGGCCCTCAGCACCCCATTATCTCCTTTGGACAAATCATCTAGAGAAAAAATAAGCAGAGATGCAGGAAGGATCCCAACAATACCTTAAACCAAATGGACTTGACAGACATTTATAAAATTTTACACACAAACACCACAAAAGATATGTTTTACTTACACCCACAACGAACATTTTCAAAGACTGACCAGATCATAGTGCACAAAACATGCCTTTATCGATTCAAATGTATAAAAACTATACCCAGCATCTTCTCTGACAACAGTGGCATTAAACTGAAAATGACCTGCAGACAAAAATCTCAAAATTACACAAACACATGGAAACTAAACAAGGTTTAGTTTCATTTCTGAATAATTTCACAACCACTGAGGAAATTAAGTTGAAAATCAAGAAATTCATTGAAACAATCATAAATGAGCATATAAGCTTCCATTACCTATGGGACATAGCGAAAGCAGTTGCAAGGGGGAAATTTACAGAAATGAGTGCTCACAAGAAAAAAAATGTGGCAAATAAACACCCTAACTACACCATCTCGGGAAACTGAAATCAAGGGGGAGAGAAGAAAACTATTCAACAGACCAAAAGATGGAAAGTTATCTGTTGATGACAGTATGTTTTATTAATTTCTTTGTCTGGGTTAACAAACAGGGTATTCATGCTGGGAAAATTCATTTTCAATGTTGTAAAGTTGTGCAGTGATTGAATGTAAAAAAAAAAAAAAAGCAAGAAAAATAAAAATTAAATTAGAGGGGAAAAATAACATTCCTTTGATTTTGACCCTGAACCATCTCCTAACTAGCAAATCTCCTTGTCTCATTTCCACCAATATTCTGGGCTTATACCTCAACTGCAAATTCTCCCTCTAAGTGAGAGATCTCAACACTTTGTTTTCAAAGGTTCTTTTTCAGACTTTAATACAACAGATTTTACCTGACTAGTTGATCTAAAAATAATACCTTTATCCTTTAACTTTATTTTCTCCTTAGTACTTTTTACTTCCTCATAGTATATCACATATATAGGTAATTTGTTTAGTGACCATGTCTCCTTTCTAGAATATAAACTGCTTGAGAGTAAAATTTTTAAAAGTTCTCTGTCACTATCACATGAATAATGACCAAATATAGTAGTCACACAATAAATGTTAAATATATAAACCTAACCAATCACTCAGTTTTTATTTTTCAGTTTCTTTCTAACACACAAAGAAAGAGAGAGCGAGACAGGGACCCTTGACAGGGTCTTACAATACCTCAATCCTTCTGCTAGCTTTCCTGTCAGTCAAGGTCATGGGCACCCCTGCCTGTTCAGGTCAACCCAGAAACTGAAACCAGGCTCTCCCCATGTGGCTCCAGTTTTAACACAGTGTTGTTTCACCATCTGCTTCACTGTGCTGGGCACACTCAGTATTTCAGTATGTAACAACTAGTTATTCATCTACAATGCATTCTTTCTCCTCCTTAGCCCAGGCCTTCCCAACTAAAAACTACTGGGTTATTGGAAAAGTCATGATGCATTTTTGCATAGAAAAACATGTCATAATTTTTCAGACAACTTAATACATTTCCCAGCTCGTCTCACATCCACGATCTCACAACTACAGCAGTGTGACTACATTTAGATATTCTAAACACAAGGCGGAAAAAGGGACCATTTTTCATATATATATATGTATATATATATATATATATATATATATATATATATATGTATATATATATCTTTTCTAGGCTTCCTTCAACTTAAAGACAAATCGTTGTCCCTGAAATTTGGCTCAGTTTTTCTACATGTGTGAATTCAGTAACACCTGAACGCACAAGGCAACCTATCAGAGGATGACAGAGCAGCAAGGAGAAGGAAACTGGTTCCTGAAGGACCCTGAGAAGCTTGCTGGCCCATTAACATACGATGAGTGGCTTATAATTCGAGAGAAGTAAACTACAGCTTTATTTAAGCTGTGTAATTTGGGGATCTTTTCTTATAGCTACTAAGCCTTTATACACCTGGCTTCTATGGTTTTCTGCTATTTCTCTGATCACTCTATCTCCTTTTGAATTTTTTTTTCTTCTAAGTGCTCCTTAAATGTTGATTTTTATGAAGAGTTCTTTTCTGGCCAACTACTGTTCTTAACATAATCTAGTGATTCTTGAATGCAATAAATCAACAATATATTTGTGAATAGATATATATATGTATATCTCTTTGAAAATATTACATATAAAATGGGTGGTTTATAGATAGACCTCGAAATTTATACCTGCTTTTGAGCCGTCTAAGTAACTGGTGATGAGAATAAGAAATTTCTTTAGAAATAGCACTCGATAAATAACACTGGTGGCCAAGATACATTTCTTATCTAGATGAATATACTATCTGACCATTATTCGGTAGTTTATTATTAACCCTTTCAGTGGGGCCCCATTGTCCTTAGGACAAATCAGTTATTTTAGGAATGATCCAGGACTTATCTCGATGGCTTCTTCTCATTCACCATTTCTAGAACTCTGAGTCCCATTCAATTTGGATTTCTGTAGCTTGTCAAATTCAGCATACTTAATTTCACAATATTTCACATGCTGCTTCTTCCTAGATCATTCCCTTCTCTTCCCTGGCTTGCTCTCTACTCCCCTGACATACCTCAGCCTAACAACCTGTTATCAATATGCTACGTCTCGTACGATGTCCTTTCATGTCATGTTGTGTCCCTCATATCATCACTGTAGTTTACCTGTGCAGTTTACCTCTCAGCCTCTGCCTCCCACAAAATCGGAGATGATCTGCCTTGATTCCTTTTACATTCCTAATATTTGTCACAATGCATGATATCCAGCAGGACTCTAATATGCATTTCCTTTGATTATAAACTTACTAAACTATCCTCAGCTGTAGAAAACTCAGTATTTAAGATTCCGAACTTCAAAAAAAAAAAAAAAATGTCATGCAAGGAATAAATTGCATTGCCTTGGTGCATCATTCTCAACTATTGGGCATAATATGAATTCTTTTATGGAAAAAAGTCCATTCTCTGCTTCCTGTAGTGTCTTATAACACTCCACGTGTATGAGACTAGTATGTACACAGATCCTTACAAATCTTGAAGCATCTCCATGGTACCTTACCTGACAAAAGGGGGTTTAAATCACTTACATAATTAGAGATATGTAAAATATATGTTTTTAAAAGTCTGTGTCTCTCTTCCATGAGAGAGAGGGAGAGAGGAAGAGAGAATAAGAGAGAGAAACGCCCTCAACAAGGTCTTCATGCTGCAATCCACTCCCACCATCAGCCAGCCTAGATCATGGGTCCTTGTGCCCATACCCAGTACGTACAGAGAGGCCTCAGTAGACAAACCTGGGACCTTTTCATGTGAGCAAGCATGCAGAGCACAGCATTACCACTGTGCTGCCACAGCTGGCCACATATCTTCATTTACTGTATAATCAAAACATGAATTCTAGGAAGGTACCTGTGGTGGAGAACTAGAGACAGTGAGAAATAAGGATGGGAGGAAGACTTTATCCCACAGATTTCCGTACTTACGTGTTTTCAACATTATGAATATGCTATATATTCAAAAATAATTCAATTGTCAATGCTTTCTTTAGAAAGAAAACATAACAGAAGTTTAAAAACTAGGGAAAGACAAAAGAAGTTATTAGAGACATATGAAATGAGAAAAAAGAAATGTATGAAACAAAGTACCAGCATGCAAAATATATAAATAATTCCAAAACACTCCATAAGAAAAAAAAATCAAATAAAAAAATGAAAAATTTATAAAAGTACAGGAAACAATTGTCTGAAAAAAATGTCACTTGAATGATGAATAAATAAAGATGTATTTTCATTATGGGCCAGGCATTGGCATGATGGTTAAGGTGGCTGGATCCCACATGGCCTATTGTGCCGTTCAAGTCCCTGACCTGGTGATTTGAAACACATTGTGGTGTGTGTGCCCAAAACCCCCAGGAGGAGAATGGAGCAGAAAGCTCCCGGAGGGGGTGCTTTCTAATTCTCTTTCTCTATGTCTCTCTGGTAAGCAGACATGCCATATAGCAAAAGGAAAAAAAAATAGATATTCACATTTAAAAAATGAAGAGCATACAGCTTTCTCTACAGGCATAGCTCACTTAATTTCAGAAATGTATTAGAAGTCTTTTTGAGTTCATTGCAAATTAAAAACTATATGTTTTAAATAACATAGTTGCCCAAGGGATAAAAGATAAAACACTGGGAAACAGTCCAAGTTACTAAGAATGTGGATACAATAGTCGTCTAGAAACAGCTGAGGTACACCACCCTTGGAGAGTCATTTCACTATTCTGAAGAGTAATTTGGAGAGCAGTGAATTTGTGACCACATGTTTCTCACAATGCAGAGATTCACTTTTGAATGTGTACCCTAAGAAAAATTAACACACATTCACAAAGAGACAATTACAGTTATTTTTGTGATGCTATTTGAAACAGCAAACACCTGGAAACAGCTTCCATGCCTCCTAAAGGTACAGTGCAGATGCTCTTGTGTTCTCGCATGCCCTTGGTACTCACATTCCCCTTACACACATTGAGGGAGTTTTACTGCAAGCACCTGCCACTGCCTGAGAGTGTTTTATAGCCAAGAGCATGCTAAGGCTGTCTCAAAGTGAGCTGGGTTTCTAGAGTGAATCTCACTCTACAGGAGTTAGGAGCTTTACATAGATGCCCAACTTCCTCCTGTGATGGAACTCTGCAATGGCTCACCACAAGGTCAGTCAGATGGAGAGCAGTGTGTAGACATGGTCAGAAAAATGATTGAGATTAGAAATAGCAATCGTTAGACATGGAGTCAATAGTTCATAATGATTAAATGTGTGGGAACAGAGGCGAAGTTCATGTCCCATTTCTGTCTTGGGCACCCGGGTGGAGGATGGTGGTGCTGGTAGTAGGGTGAGAGGGAAACAGTTTCTGGCAAGGGACAAAGATTTGCACTTTGACATGTTGAGGATGAGGTGCCTGTGACTAACTGGATATATGGGTTTACATTTCAAGGCAAAAAAATGGGTTAGAGATTGGCTTAAATATACATGAAATCATGGTGAGGGATGAGACAGATGAAAACAGGATAGTAGGATAGGAAGAGACAACCTAGGAAGAAGCACTGAAGCTTATGCATATTTAAAGATGAGTTCAAGATACTCCTATAAATGGAAATAAAAAAAAAGCTAAACTGGTGGAGGAAAATCCAACAGTAAAAATGGTAAATAAAATGTTGATTTCCAAAATATTTGATTCAATGACATACCAACAATAGCTTCTTAGAAACCTGCCTTGGGGTGAGCAGTTGGTTAAGGCACTGGACTCTCTCACATGGCTGACAGTGGTTCAAGTCCTGGACCTGGTGTATTCTCTCACTTTCCCTCTCTCTTTCTCTCTGTTTTTCTCTAGTGAGTGATCTGTAGCAAATTAAATAATAATAATAATGATAATGATGATAACAATATTTTTAAAGAAACCTGCCTCTATTTTCAAACTCTAATACTAATTTCAAGGTGTTATTGATGTTTCTTCATCTTTATCTTTCTTCCTTTTAAAATTTATTATTTTCTGAATCACATTCCCATCCAACCAAACCTGCCCATTGGCAATACTGCAATTCTGAATTCTAGACCATCTAAGACATATTTTTAAAACATAATAATAGAAATTATATAAAATCTTTATAAAAAGACTCCTATTTCCTTTTTTTATTATTCTAGAAGCCATTTTCCTGGATAATATGTATTGCTGTTAGTCAAGCAAAAAGACATGCTCTCATGCCACTTATCTCTTCTACTCTCCTATTTATCTTTTTTTAAAATTATTTATTTTATTTTATTTATTCATTTATTCTAATTTGACCAGACACACACAAACACAGAAAGAGAGAGAGAGAGAAAGAGAGAGAGAGGGTAAGTGAGAAAGCAAGCTACTATGTCTGAGACTCAAACCATGGTCGGCCATGTGGGAGTATCTAGTACCTTAACCACCACGCCACCTGCTGGTCCCCTCCTATTCATCTTAAATCATAAATTTATAATTACTATGCTTATAAGGTTAATTTGAAGAATTTTTTTTTATTTTATTGGATCCTCTGAATTATACTCACTTACACTTACTAAGGACATGGAAGTACAACTGAATATACTGACCCACTAGTCAGATATGGAAACTTATGAACTTGACACTCATTTTTAGAAGTTGTTTTGGATATCAAAAATTATAATGCTCCATTTACTCAGAATACAGCAGACAAGTCTATATGATACAGTGCTTACTAGTTATTCATTATACAATTGGTAACATCTAGTTTTGTTTTGTTTTGTTTTGGTTGCTTTCCCCCAACCCTAGAATTTGTACACTTAGTATGGGTAAGCATAGGCCTAACTAACTAGTTTTCACACTTTTCCTAGAGTAACGCAGTTCCTCAGTGAGTAAGAATTTGAAACTAAGTCTTCTGATTCTAAAGCATAAGGTTTGGAGAGCACTCATCAAGTTTGCGTTGTAGAAATGTGGTTTGTGCCCCTTGTCTTTGCTTTCAATATATTAGACAAAATCTAAGAGATGGTGCTTAAAAAAATGGAAGTAATATAAATCAAAGATGGAACATTAACCCAAAAAGAGGCACAGTGCACCACAGGTCTCTGGAAGAACAGGCAAGCAATTCCCTATGTTTGTGAGTTAACCAGGATGCTCCACGGGGAGCAATAACCAGTGTCAGGTTTACGAAGGGTAAAATAACAGGAAGCTGAATAACTGACCCATAGAGGTGCTTTCTTAGAGAGAACAGAGTAAGCAGCCACATTCCCACAGTCAAAACGCAGACCAAACTTTCCTTTCACCTAGTACCTGGATCTCTAGTATCCCCATTATCAGAGGTTCAGGGCTGGATATGGGGAAGGTGTAGGAGTAACTCTAAGACCACAAGGCAGGGGCGATGCAGGTTAAAACAAGAGAATAAAACAGATCTCTCTAATTTAAGTTGAGGCAAAAATAAAAATTTCAAGACATGAGATAATAATATTTTTTTAAAATACAGCAAAATTCAAAATCAATGAATGAAGTCGTTACATATAGCTTGAATATAATAGAGCATTTTTAGAGTGACTTCAAAGTAAACATGTTGGAATCATCAAAAAGGCAAAATAAGAAATCATATCCCTATCCTCAACTGGACTGAGAAATGTATTAATGTTGGAATATTATCTTTACAAGCTAAATGGTGTATGTGATTGAATGTGCAAAAGAAATTAAAATAAAATATATAAAAAATCAATGAAAACAAAATCATATCCATGTGCTATACAAGAAATTAAGTAGAAATGAAACAATGAAAGTGACTATGAGAACAGAATCAATTAGAATTCCTCAAAAAGAAAAATACAATAAAAATGAAGTCTGGAAAGAACATAGTCAAAAAAAGTATTAATAAATTGGAAGATATCTCTGAGTAACTTACCAAAAGTACAGCATAGACAGACACATAGTGTGAAAGAGAACTGAACAAATATGTGTGTTGTATTGTGCAACTTTAGTTTTTTTCTTTTCTATTCTAAATACTTTATTTCAGCTACGAGGTGCAATCTCTCAGGGGGTTCATAGTTTAAAAAGCTACAATCGTAACAGGTTATCACTACTTAACAAAATCAAGGCAGTAAATACAATTGCTTGGCTTTAATCACATACTTTTCTGTACATCCCTTGTGGAATCTGTACAGAGAAATATGTTCTCCTTCTCTAATGAATTGTTCTTGTGTGTAAGTTGCTTTCTCTTCCAGTATATCTAGAGTGGTGAAGTAACAAGGCCAGCTACATAGCCAAGGGTGACTTCAAGCATACAGGTGATGGGCTATACCTGCATGGTCTTTCCCAATCCAGTGACTAAAGAGTTCTCAGCCATGTTCCTATAAAACTAGAAATTGTAGTGATCTGGAGAATATTCTCCCAAATGAATATGACTCCATTTCTACTGAAGACTTTTAACTATGCTTTGAGGTTTGGTCCTAACAAACATAAATGAGGTACAGTAGTGAATGTAGACAAAATAACTAAAAATAATGTCTCCAACAGTAACTCTATTGGTGGTGTTCCATATAGAGCAAAAATGACATGAACAGAGAAAAAAGACCTGAGAAAGTAGATATAGAATTGTAAAAGTCTGGTTATCTTTTGTGGAAAAGAACTTCTTTTAGAGGACACATTCGGCTTCACTACTAAATGTGATATTAAGTTGAGAGCAGTTTCAAAAACAGAACAGACGTATGGTCATGTCAAGTGTGTTTCCAATATTTAGAAGTTCTCCAAGAAGATTGATCCATTAGAGATACTTAGGATAATTGAAGATATGCATAAAAGATATAGATTTGATATTTCCTAAGTTCTGTATAAAAGGTATACAGAACTCCCTCAGTATCAATATCTTTCACGTGTTTCCTTGGGTGCTTATCTAACTTTCCCACCTGTGGAAGGGAAGAAAGGGCTACTGCTGTCTACCACTAGGTGCAATGGGTTACACTACCCTTAGAAAACTTTAGTATTTATCTACCAGAAAGTTACAGAAAAAGAGATTTGAGCTAATGACAAAAGGAGGAGAATTTGAAGAAACCATGTTTGTTTTCCAATCCTTAATAAAAATGTGAGTCCTAAGGTCAAATATCTGGAAATACGAGCAATCTCGATGCTTTTTTCCCTGGTAAAACATTCTCAGGTAAACAAAACATGAACTAATTTACAAATACTAGACCAGCTTTTCAAGAACCAGATAGGCTTTATTTCAGGGATACAAGGATGATTCAACATATGCAAAACCATAAATGTAATATACCATATTAACAGAAAGAAAGGTAAAAAAAAAATGATCATAGCAATTGATGCAGAAAAGCATTTGATAAAATACAGCATCCCTTCATGATTAAGACTATCAGCCAAATTGGCGTAGAAGGGACATTCCTCAACACAATAAAAGCTATTTATGAGAAACATATAGCTGACATCAAACTGGAAAAAGACAATGCTGCCACTTTCTCCACTCCTTTTCAATATAGTACTGAAAGTCCTACCAGATGTAATCAGGCAAGAGAATAAAAGAAAAGGCATTCAAACATGGAACAAGAAGTGAAATTATCTCTATATGCAGAAGACATGATTATGTACATGAAAAACCCAAAAGAATTCATGAAAAAACTCCCAAAAGTGATAAACAAATACAGTAAACTGGCAGAATACAAAATCAAAATAAAATAACATCTATAGCATTTTTTAAAATTATTTTATTTAACTTTATTTATTTGTTTTCATTTGACCACAGAGGGACAAGTGAGAGAGAGTGAGAAAACAAGCTGTCAGATCAACCCAGGACACAAATCACAGTCGGCCATGTGGGAATTCAGCACCTGTAACCACCATGCCACTTGCTGGCCCAATCTATAGCATTTACACCAACAGTGAGCATACTGAGGTAGAACTGAAGAAAGCTATTCCATTTTCAATAACCAGAAAAAGTATAGCATATCAAGAAATAAACCTAACCAAAGAAGTCAAACACCTCTATAAGGAAAACTATGAAAGATAAAAAGAAAGAGAGAAAGAGAGAAAGAGAGAAAGAGAAGAAAGGGAGAAAGAAAGAAAGAAAGAAAGAAAGAAAGAAAGAAAGAAAGAAAGAAAGAAAGAAGAAAGAAAGACACAAAAACACTGGAAGACATCCTATTTTCCTGAATTGGAAGAATTAATATAATCAAAATGTCAATTGTACCCACATAAATCTACACACTTAATGCAATCCCAATCAAATTACCAGGACTATTCTTTACAGATTTAGAAGAAAACAATCACAGAATTTGTCTGGAATCATAAAAGACCCTGTATCACCAAAACAATGATGCATAATAGTGGAATAGGTGGCATCTCATGCCCTAACCCCAAAATATATTACAAAGCTCTTATAATCAAACAGCATGGCATTGGTACATAAACAGGCATGTAAATCTATGGAACAGACAAGACACCCAGAAATAAAGGCCAAAACATACAGCCAACCGATTGTAGCCAAAAGGTACCCTGAAATCCAGTGGGGAAAATAAAATCTCTTTAGCAAATGGTGCTGGGAAAACTAGACATCCATTTGCTGAAAGATTAAATTGAACCCCTATCACTCACTATTAACAAAAATCAACTAAAAATGGGTCAAAGATATAAACCTAAGACCTCAAACTATAAAACTGCTGGTGAAAAACACAGGAGATTTATCAGAATAGGGAAAGACTTCTTAAATAAGATCCACAAAGCACAGGCAATAATCCCAAGAATAGACAAGCAAGATTGCATCAGATTAAAGAAACTTTGGCACATCCAAATGAACAATAATTACAGTGATTTGTCAACCCTTCAGATGGAAGAATATATTTTCAAAGTATACCTCAGATAAAGGACTGATAACCAGAATATACAAGGAACTTAGCTTACCCCCCCCCCCCATTAAAAGACGGGGAAATGAGCTGAAAAGACAACTCTCTAAGGAAGACATACAAACAGCCAAAAAGATTATGAAAAAATGCTCAACATTCATAATCATAAGGGAGATGCAAATCAAAACCACAATATGAGACCATATAGCCCCTATCAGAATGGCTAAGATTATAAAAAGAAAGAACTATAAGTGCTGGTGAGGTTGTGGTAAAAGGGAACCTTTCTACATCATTGGTGGGAATGTAAATTAGTACAGCCACTGTGGAGAACAATATGGCAGTTCCTTAAAGAACTATGACTAGATCTACCATTTTTTTTAAAGAATTATTTTATTTAACTTTATTTATTTTTTTAATTTGACGCAAGAGGAACAGAATGAGTGAATGAATGAATGAGAGAGAGAAATTGAGAAAGCAAGCTGCCAAGTCTGGGATTCAAACCTTGGTCAGCCATGTGGGAGTCCAGTGCCCTTAACCACCATGCCATCTGCTGGCCCCTAGATCTACCATTTGATCCAGCAGTTCCACTGCTGGGTATCTATCCAAAGGATAGTATATGCTCAGTCAGAAAAAGACTTGCACATCCATGTTTATTGTGGCATTATTCACAATTGCTAAGATATGGAACCAAAACAAATGTCCACACACAAATGAATGGATTGAAAATGTGTGGCACATATATATATGGAATACTACTCAGGCCTAAAAATCAATATCCTGGCATTTCATAGAAAATGGATGAATATAGAAGATTTTCATAAATCTTACTTTGCTAAGCAAAGTAAGCCAGATTATGAAAGAGGCATTATATGTCCCCACTCAATATATACTGAATGTCTGTACTCTAATGCGGAAACTGAAAAATTGGAAAGTAGAAAAGCATAGAGGGCAACTTTTGATACCAGTGACTGCAAAAGAAGGGTGGAAAATGAGGATGATGGATGGTAAGAGATAGGAATCATGGGGGAAAAGAAAGAAGCAAAATATTAAGGGATACAAAGTGGAGAATTATCTGGTGTTGATAATGTATATGGTATTATCTTTGACTGAACCAATATATAGTGTATTCATGATGGGAAAATTCATTTGTATGCTGTAATGATACACAGTGATTGACTATAAAAAGGATTTTTAAAATAACTAAATTACATTTTTTTTAAAAAAGTGAATAAAAATATCATATTGCCACTATACAGGGAAGTCTTTTGAGGGCCCATAATTTGTCTGTGAATTTAATCCTATAGTTTCTGCCTTACATTTCAATGTAATAAATAGTCTTTTAAATAAACAAAATTAAATTTGAAATTCAACTGAAATGAGAATACAGATGCTATAATACTCATCTTTAAAAGAGAAGGCAAAAATTTAGTGCAACAGATGTCTCCTGCTACAAGGGTACGGACACATCCTGAAGCTTACTGATCCTGAGAATCAAAGAGGTAAATCAAAAAGTTGACTCTATCATCCTTGATGTGAACTCAGAAGTCCAAACACACACACACACACACACACACACACACACCCCCAATCTGTGTAAAGGGGAAGGATGATTAATCACCAGTATGGGATCAAATATGAGAGGTCTTCAAAATGTTCATTGAATAAGTACAGTGTGAAAAAAGTATGAATGCATTTCAAAATATTTTGTATCATTCAGAATAAACTATAAATAATGTTTTCCCACAACCTCTTTGAAGTCTCCTCAAACATATGAAAAGCAGTTATTGTCACACGTGATATATTATGAAACAACTGCAAGGAATCCCTCTTCATGCAATGGTGAAGCACTCTTCCTTGTTTACTTAGAACCATTGTTATAAAACTATCTTCCTTTCATCTTACTTAATTTATACATTTATTTAAAAATAAATATGGGATTAAGGGGACTAGAGGTTGCCTTGAGATGTTTGAGACCACAGTATAATATATGTGTTTGTGTTTGTATGTGAGTATATGTGTGTATATGTTTAATATATGAGAGATCAGCATTTGTGAACATAAATATACTGCTTCTTTTAATTGAATACATAATCTAAACTTCCATTATAAATTATCATTATATAACAATATATACTGTCTTAAAATAACAGTATTAAAATGATACTGTGATTGATACAAGTTTTTAAAAGATGCTTTCATTTCAGCAACGAATCAATAAATAAATCTAAACAGAAAAGATAGAAGCTAGTAGTTTAAGATGAAATGTTAGTATGACTAAGCAGGAGATCTTTTTTATCTCCTGTTTGTCACAGTTTATGTACTTCCATTAGAGGGAACCCCATTCTTTTGAAGCCCCTCCCCATAGCTTAGTAACTTCCTGAGTTGTGGTTAGAATTTATAACCAAGGAAAATAATGCAGTTCCCTTTCATTTCTAGCCTTCTGGATTGGCATGGCAGGGGTTTTTTTTTCCTGTAATCTTGATACCAGAGGGAGAAAATTTCAAAAGGCTGATCTCTTGGCAGAGGCTTTTACAAATCCTCAGCCATACTTTAACTTTACTTACTGAAATATATTAAAAGAAAACCCAAGCTAGTTTCATGTCTTTTCTTGACTATTCCTATTAAGATCATAACAAAAGATCTTATTTAAAAACCCACACTGGGTGATTTTGATAAGAACATGATCATGTGAGCTTTTAAAACTGAAAAGATTCATGTAAATGAAAACCAACATTTTCTCTCTTAAAAAAGAAAAGGTCTTCACTCTCCTGCAGCACTAATAAACAGCTAGGAACTGTGTTATGTGGGCAAGAAAGAATGAATGTAACAGGTGAGGAGAACATAATGAACTTGTTCTCTTAGAAAAGGAATTGTCAGTCACATTTTGCAACCCTTGAAGGAAGCTTGTATCAAAACATAGAAATTGTTCTAAAATATATATCCTTTTTATGCATAGTTTTTTTTCATCAAAGGCAACACTATTACTTAATTCTGCAACAGTTGATATGTTTCCATAAATCTTTGTAAAAGAAGAGTTAAGTAATGCTTTAAAATTGCCTTATAACTAAAAGCACATTGATTCTCCCTTAAAAGTCTTCCTCCCTTTATTGTAAAATTTTATAGCTTCACAATTAGTCCAGTATACTTTTCCAGTTTATTAATTTACTTTAGAAAACAGAAGTTACAAATATGAGAATATAAGAAGCCTACTCTAGTAATCTGTATTTTTTAACTGAATACACAAAATTGGTATTACACAGCTGCTCTTTAAAAAGTTTAAATGAATACGAAGCACACAATCAACACAGACCTCTATATTTTATCAAGTTAGCAATGTAGCAGACACATTTTTCACTCCATCTCATTTGGTAACCTCTAAGGCAATCACCTTATTAATAAAGCCACTTTTTAAGCAAAGTCAACAGCAGGAAAATATTTTTGCACTTATTAAAATTGTAATACTGAATTTGCAGTTTCTGTAGAAGTAAAACATTTCTATTAGCATTTCTAGTAATATTCCCTATTGATTCTGTTTGTTGTTTTCTTTAATAAGAAGCACATTTAAAATAAGTATGACTAAACTAGGAATTAAGCACAATTTACACTTTGAAGTATTCTCTTTTCCAGAAAACAGAAATCGACTAACTTTCAAAATATTTGTACTAATATTAAAATGACTCAGTATTATTTCAAGAGTTTTAAAAGAATGTGTGCCAAGTTTCTGCAATGAAATATGAGCAAACAAGACAAAAAGAAACAAAAGAAGTTTGCACGCTGCTTTCCAAAAGAAGTTTAAACAGTCTTTTACCAGGAATAACACACAAACTATAAGAAGGAAATTACTGGAATCAAAAACTCACTTACTTTTTAATATGTAAAGATGCACTTTATTCCCTATTTTAGGTTAAAAATGAGAGGGCACACCAGAGAATCTTGCGCAGTTAGATAACGCCAGACCCTGACCCTTCAACTGGCCAGGAATTCTCACACAAAGCTCTTTTCATACAGACCGTGCTACACGTATATTCCTGAGATAAGGTAGCAAAACATGAAGCTTGAAGGGACACAAAGCCAGAAGAAATGAAATGTTTACACTATATTCTGTCACACCGGTGCGCCTTCATTATCCATCCCACACATGATTTGCCTAAAACAATATTGATTCATGTTGAAGAGAAGCATGATTTAAACAAAAAGGAAATTTTTAAGGGAAAGGACACACGCGACGGTAGAAATACTGTCTTTCTCTGTTCACATCTCCAAGTTTAATTGGAAATCAAGCAAAAACAAAACCAGATCACCTGAGAAGGTCTAAGAAATGTTCGTGCTGTAATTCCCCTCCAGGAACAGCAGATTTCTTAACTTACTTTACAACATAGAAAGAATATGGTAAATAATACCTTAAATCTGCACTCACCATGCGAAAGCAACAGTTGCGTGGAGTGAAAGTGTGTTATTTTCTGCCCCCGCTCCATTTCTGTTTTGCCTATAGTTGTCCAACACCCAAAAGCCCAGAGCTGCCACCCAGAGGCCCCTTCCACAAGCTGGCTTATTTGCCTGTCCATCTGAGTGCCGGCTTCTGCATCACGCAGCTGTGCACTTTGCTGAAGTTCTAATTTAATTTCCATATGCTTCCCACATCCTGAAATAGGTGATTTGTTCTTCAGTTCAGTGAATACTCAAGTCACTTTTCACGTAACTATAGGATCAAGTTTTACGTTGTGTGCCCCCAAGTTAAGGGGTTTTTGGTAAGAAGTGGGTGGAGAGAAGTAAATTCACTACGAGGGAATTCACAGCCAGCATAACCAGACGCAGAGAAACTTCCTCTTTTTTCCTTCGGTGCTGGGCTGAGCTGCTAGTGCCTCTTTCACAGAACTTAGGAATGTAAAGGGAGGGCACAGAGGCCCAGCCAGACAAGCCTTTCTCAATCAATTAGCTTGCAGCCATTACTTGTGACCTGAGGTCACACAGCGTAAGTGTGGGGTGTGCCTTCAGGGGTCCCAAGGCTGCATATTACAGCTTAGATAACCCAAGCCAAGCAGACTCTGAAATCCAGAAAGATTTTTCATAGAAAATGTGCTCAAGATATGAAATAGACCAAAGGTAAACTGCAAATGTCTTTTTTTAACCACTTTTTAATTCAAAGGTCTTTTATTCTACTAAAAAATCAAAAACAGTAATTTCTATGTTTGATCAATCATGATTTAGAACGAAGCATTTAGATTTAGGAGGATTTTCGTATTCAATATCAAGCTGGGAAATGGAAATGACAAATTAATACATCATAGATAGTTGAGAGTTTTTAAAAGTTTGTGGAAAACGGGAATTAAAGTACAAGTTTATTTTGGTGCAAAAAAAGTTGAAACCATGCATAGTTTTTTTCATGTGTGTTTTCCATGAGTTTTTTAAGACTACACGTGTGTGTGTGTATCACAACATCACCTATAGGTCACTTAGATTCTAAGGTTTTGTTATAGTTTATTTTAAAGTTTACATATTTGATTCATAAGGGAGAGCATGTGCATATGCAACAGACACAAGCACTCTCAGCAGGTCTTGCCATGGGGCGATTCCCTTTCCTGAGCCCACCTGCTCCTCAGGATCTTGGGTGCATATGCACTTGGCATGTTTTCAGACTGCCTCACCATACGAACCTGTGTTCACCCCTATGGCTTCCACCACTGTAGTACAGCATGCTACTGGCTGCCTTGCAGAGGCAGGCCTTGTTTCAGTTTTTGACTCTTGATTTAGTATACCTGACTGCAAGGTTGAACAACTGTAAACAAAGTTTCATATCCTTAAAGGAAATCAAAGTGACAGGCTAGAAATACCTAGAAATGCCTATTTTTAATCTCTTTCAAGATTATGTGTTATCTTCTTATCATGATTTACCTTCTTTTTTCTTTTTTTTTTTTTTTTTTTTGAGAGGTTTTTGCTATAGGTTACGTGCGCTCGCCAGACAGACAGAGAGAGACAGAGAGATAGAAAGTGACAATTCACCTCCCAGGGGGGATGGCCACGCCACAATCCCTTCTCCTCCATTGTCCTCTCAGGATCTTGGGCACGCACGCACAAGCGCCTGGCGTGAGTTTCAAGCCACCGGGTCCGAGACGCAAACCGCGGTCGACTACATGGGAGTCCAGCGACATAGCCATTACGCCAACCGCTGGTCCCATTAAGAGAGGATTTTTGTAGGCTGGCAGGTGGCATGCTGGTTGAGGCACTGGACTCCCACATGACTGACCATGGTAAAAGTCCTAGACCTGGCAGCTTGCTTAATTTTTCTTCTCTTTTATTTTTTTTTTTTTTTTTTTTTTGTTTTTCCTGTTTTTCTGATCCTCTTTTGTAGAGCTTTATTTATTTTTTTTAATTATTTATTAATTATAATTATGGACTTTATATGTTATTGAAGTGCTTTATATATATTTTATATAAACATATACACTTAATTTCTTGCTTTCTCACTTTCCCTTTCTCTCTCTCTCTCTCTGTGTGTCTCTCTCTGATCAAATTAATAAATTAAATAAACTGAATAAATTATTTCTTTTAAAAAGAGAGGATTTTTGCTACAGGGTGTGTGCTCTTGCCAGAGAGACAGAGAGAAACAGAGAGACAGAAAGTGAGAAATTGCCCCCTCCCAGGCAATTTATGGCCACACCACAATCCCTTCTCTTCCATTATCCCCTTGGGATTTTGGACATGCACATCCATGTGCCTGGCGTGTTTTAAGGCTCTGGGTCCAGAATTCGAACCGCAGTGGACTATGCGGGAGTCCTAGTGACATAACCATTACACCATTTGCTGGTCCCTATCATGACTTATCTTACTCTAATAGCTATTTTAATAAGAATTTCCTTTTGTGTTCTAGTTCAGATAAATTCTTCTCTCCTTTAATATATTTCAAAACATGAGAATTAAAATTATAGAAAATAGGGCCAGCAGATGGTGTAGAGGTCAGGGCAGCTGGATTCTACATGGCTGACTCCATGGATTAAGTTCCAGACTCAGTGGCTTGAAAATCCTACCAGGCACATGTATATGAATGACCAAAAGCAGGAAAGGAGAATGGGGGAGAAGGGATTGTGGCACGGCCACCCCCTGGGAACTGATTTATTACTTTCTCTCCCTCTCTCTCTGGCAAGTACATGCACCTTACAGCAAAAATATAAAGACATAAAGTTAAATTAAAATAAAGAAAAGTAAAAGAGAAAAGAGAAAAAGAATAGAAAACAGGCAAAATGCTACAGAAAACCATAATTCTTTAAATTATGTTTCTTTAAATTTCATACGTTTTCATATTCCTCAAAAACACTATAGTCATCATTATCAATAAATCAATGATATAGAAATATCAAGTACCATTGTTTCAAATAAAATCCTTACTTCTGGGGACCAGCAGATGGTATAATGGTTATGCAGCTGGACTCCCATGTGGCTGACTGCAGTTCAAGTCCCAGGCTGGTGATTTAAAACTCATTCTGAGCTCATGTGCATGTGTGCTCAAGACTTTGAGAGGAGAATGGAGGATAAGGGGTTTGCAGTGTGGTCATTCCCCCAGAGGGTGATTTCTTGCTTTCTATCTGTCTCTCCAGTGAGCACATGTACACGGCAGCAAAAATCTCTCTCAAAATAATAATAATAGTAGTAATAATAATAATCTACACTTTGTAATAAAACAAACTAAGGAGCATATTCTTTCATAGTTATTGAATTAGCCAATCTCACCCTCAAAAATGACCATCACCCAGGGGTGGACGGCCATACAACAGTTTCTTATGCTATTTTCTTGGTGATACCACAAAGTACTATCTGATTAGGCACTATACAGAAATGGCAATATTTCAAAGGGATATCGAACTTGGAATCCCTCTCCCACTAGGACCAGCAGATGGCATAATAGTTACATGGCTGGACTCTGGCGTGGTTGACCATGGTTCAAGTTCCAGACCCGGTGGCTTAAAACTCACACCAGATGCACGTATGTACATGTCCAAGATCCCAAAAGGACAGTGGAGGAGAAGGCATTGCAGTGTGTCCATCCCCTCCAGGAGGGGGAGGTGAGTTCTCACTTTCTGTCTCTCTATTTCTCTCTGTCTCTCTGGTAAGTACATGTGACCTATAGCAAAAATCCCTTTTAAAAAAAAAAAGAATTCCCCTCTCATTATCTTTTACTTATCCAATTGATTTGTCTTTAAACTAGGCATTTTAGGTATTTTGTGACATAAACATAAAAAGGAAACCAGGGCTAGCAGGTGGCATGGTGGTTGAGGCACTGGACTCCCACGTGCTGACTGTGGTTTGAGTCCCAGACCTGGTAGCTTGCTGTCTCACTTTCTATCTTGTTTCCTCTCTGTCTCTCTTTGATGAGTGAACTTGGCCTGTAGCAAATTTAAAAATAATAATAATTATAAATAAAGTTAAATAAATAATTATTTTAAAAATTAAAAAAGAAACAAAAATATCCAAGAATAAATAAGACAGGTGACAGAAAGCAGTAGCCAAATAATAATGTCTGGCAAACAGGGTCCGTGTCATTTTATTTATTTATTTTAGAGGCTTTTGCCTTAGGGCACATGTGCTCGCTGGGAAGAGAAAGAGACAGAGAGACAGAGACAGTGAGAATGGAGAGAAATCGCCCCCAGAGGGGATGGCCACACTACATCCCTTCTCTTCCATCCTGCTCCCAGTATCTTGAGCACGCATGCACACACATATGGTGCGAGTTTCAAGCCACAGGGTCCAAGACTTGAACCATGGTCAGTCATGTGAGAGTCTAATGACATAAATACTATGCCATCTGCTGGCCCCCAGAGGCCATTTTTTAAAACTGTAATAATGGAGACTAATAACAAGTATGTTAAAATCAGCTGTGACTAGGGGTTAGAGAAGAAATCAGGGGTATGTACTTTCTCTAATATAAATAAGGAGTCGTTGGTAAGTTTAGAAAACATATCAACATAGCCTTTAAATAGTTTAAATAATAAATAAAGTTATGACTTGGTATCTCTTCATACATCAGTCATAGCTGTTTCATATAATGAAATCAGACAGCATCAAAAACACTTTCAGCTCTTAAGCCAGTAGATATGTAGAAAATCAAGAATTTTTATTACTTCTCAAGGAATGTCTACTCTTTAGAAATTTCTACAAGTCAATGCCATATTCCATTTCTATGCATTTTGAAGAGCAAACTTTGTTTTCTTGTTCCTTCACTCAAGACTAACAACTAACTTCTAAGAGCCAACAAGACTGCCAGACCATACACGTTAGAAGTCTACAAACATACGTCTTAAAATTCTGGCCTGAATTATGACAGAGCTTCTACGTACACAAAACAAAGAACTTTCTGAGAAGTGCCTACATAAAACATAAAACATACACCAGTTCTTGAAAGGGCCCTGGTGATTTCACAGTCCATAATGCATTTTTTTATGCCCAGTTGGCTAAAACAACCACAGACATTTCAGAATAACACATGGGTTATGAAAATAATCCCTTTGGCAAAAGCATGATACTTTATATTGGAATGATCTCTACCAGTAAGCTATTGAAAACAGTTTGTCAACTTGACTGCACTCAGTTTCCATTCTTGTAACAAAATGACGTTGGACTAAGAAACAACAGGTGGTCTACTGTAGACAGATTGTTCCTATCAATCTCAAAGTTAAGAAAGTAACATTTTTAGATAAACTGAATTCAGATTCATGATCTTAATTGATCAAAAACCTAGACTGCCATAATTACATTGGCAAGTCATTGAAGGTACTGATCCTTGAGATATATAGGGTAGACCCTCATACCATTACCTCTTCTCTTCCTATTTCAGTTTTAGCACCCGAAACCAAAAGGGAGATGGGAGGACTGGTATGTAAAGCATTACATCCTCCAAAACCAATTAGTTAAAACAATGAGAGCAAGGATAGAAGATGGTAGAGAGGCACATATTGGAAATTGTAACTTCATGCTTGTGATACAAGAAGGTTTGATATTTGGAGACCATGTTATTTTAGAGAGCATTGTTAAACCGCATTGATGTTTCCTAGTCTCTAGATGGGAGTTCTAAACACCAAATTGTCACACAGCTGGAGCAATAAAGAGGGATTTAACCAATGTAAATAGGATTTACACTTTTTTATTTTAATGAGAGCGAGAGTAAGAGAGAGAAAGGCATTGAGAGTCTTCCCATGTAGTGATACCCCTGCCCCAACCTACCAGTTTGCTAGGAGCACAGAGGTGCCACCGCACGTGGTTAGGTTGGGCCAGGAACTGAACCTGAGCCTCCTTTGCTGCCTTAGTCACTGCAGAGTGACGCCTTCCCACTGTCACTACCATGGTCAGGCTAACCAACATAAGCAGATTCTAACTGGCAAGAAGGGGACAGTAAGAAAACAACAAGTACTATCTGATTGTAATCATGAAAATGGGTAGATCTAAGTCAACCCAGAGTGTTGAATAAATAGAAAACAGATCTAAAATGGTGGCCCACAGAAAAATATGACAGAAAATGGAATAAGAATATTTTCAAAAGGAGATCAATAACTGAATACGCCATCTATTAAAATAGGGAAAAGCATGGGGCCACACTACCTGCTGGCCCCATGGTGGTTGAGACATTGGCTTCTCACATGGTTGACTGCAATTCAAGTCCCAAACCTGGTGGCTTTCTCTATCTCTCTCTCTCCTCTCTCTCTCTCTCTCTCTGGTGAGCACATATGCCCTGTAGCAAACTAAATAATAATAATAAATAGAATTAAATAAATGATTCTTAAAAAAAAATAAGTGAGAAAGAACAATTTAAATAGAATTCACGAAGCCATGACACCTATAATGAACAAGAAGGAAAAACGTCTTAAAAACAAGAAAATAAAATAAGAGTATACATTTTTAAGAAGAAGAAAAAAGAGAATAGGTGATAAAAATATATGAGAAATGGCACCGGTAAATTATGATAGTGAAATGAATTATAAATTTAAAAAGTGGATGCTTGATATCTATCACAACAATTTAGGTGAGCTCACTGGAAGAGCTTTTAAAATATTATTATCTCATACATTTTCAAATACAAGATGCTGGGCTGGCATTGTGACCTTGCAGCTAATGTAGTCAGAATCCACATGTCCAACTATGAAGTTCCAGTTCCGGAACTGGTAGCATGAGGAACATGCCAGGCACATGTACACGTGCGCATGTGTGTGTGTGTGTGTGTGTGTGTGCGCGTGCATGCCTAAAATTCAGTAAAAAGGAGAGAAGGGCAACAAGAGATTGCAACATGACCATCCCCCATTGGAAGTCGTTTCTTCTTTCTCTGTCTCTGTCTCTGCCTCTGTCTCTCTCTCTTTCTCTGGAGTGTATACACACCCTGTAATACAAAAAAGTATATCTACCCATCTTTCTATCTCTATCTCTATATCTATCTCTCCATATCTATATCTGTATCTATATCTATTATATATATATCTGAGATGTCACGATACAAAAAATATTCAAAAGCATACTATGAAAGGGGGAAAATGTCTATAAAAGTGAAAATTTTCAACACGTGTAATTTCTATAAACTTTTGAACATATTTATAGGAACAAACATCTTAATGGAGACAGTGTGGGAAGGGGGTGAGAGGAGGAGAGTGTGAGGAAAGGAATCAAGGAGAAAAATAGAGTCAAGACACTTATGGGACACAGAAATGGATGATTATCTGTTGATGGTAACATGTGTAGTACCGGGACCGCAGATGGTTTAATGGCTACATCATTAGACTCCCATGTAGTCAACCTCAGTTCGAGTCCTGGACGCAGTGGCTTAAACTCACTCTGGGCATGTGTGCATGTGTGCCCAAGATCCCGAGAGAATGGAGAAGGGATTGCAGTGTGGCCATCATCCCTGAGGGAGTGATGTCTCACTTTCTGTCTCTCTGTCTCTCTGGCAAGCCAACGCAACCTATAGCAAAAACTTCTCAAAAAAATAAAAGTATAGTACCTTCAATTGCAATGGTGTGAAGTGTATTCATTTTGGGCAAACTCACCTTATAAGCTGTAGTGATATATAGTGATTGAATGTACAAATTAAAATAATAAATAAATAACTAGTGTATAAAAAAGAAGAACCAATGATTGAAAGAAGAAATAAAGCACTATTGATATTCAGTCTAAATTTTCCCATCTTATAATTTTAAAACTAGTGTTCAAAGTGGGTTGTTCCATGGCAAAACACATTCTTGCACCTTACTTAGGAAAAGATAAATTGGAACAAGCTGTCTGGAAAGAATCTTTATATAAGCCAAAATTAGTGTATTTTTTTCTTTCTACTTATCTATTGAACAAGCATTTATTCATTTATTTGATTATTTATTTGCCAGAATATACTCTCCAGAGAGAGACAGAAGAGAGGAAGAAAGTAAGAGGGCCTCTCCTGTGGGGCATGGTCATGGCCTTCTCCCCCATCTATCCTGCCTTTCAGGATTTGGGGTATTCACATACATGCACTTGTCATGTTTTTCAAGCTCAGCCCCAGGACATGAAACACACAGTCAGCCATGTGGGATCCAGCTGCCTTAACCACCAGGCCGCCAACTGGCCCAAATGAATATTTATTAATCACCTACAATGTACCAGGTACTTTTTAATGCTCTGGACATAACGTATTTAAGGAGAGACAGAATTTCTGCCTCATTTATCTTAGATTCTAGGAGGCAGAGATGGACGATAAACAGGTAAACATTATGTTAATACTTTTTAAAGTTTATTTATTTATGTATGTATTTATTTATTTTTACATTCAATCACTGTTGTCATTACAGCCTACCAAATGAATTTCCCCAACCCAATACACTATATATTGATTCAATCAAGGATATTTCCATACATATTATTATCAACAGATAAGAAACATTAAGACAAAAAATAAGGTAGGGTAAGGAGATAAGAAGTAACTGTCAGAGGTGAATACGACATTTTAGATACATACTCAGGGAGTATCTCATATGTGGACTCACATTAGAGTAATAATCTGAGTATAAAGTGGGAGTCCCGGGTGAAGATTGAGGAGAAAAGTACTTCCAGACAAGCACCTCGCAGAGAAAAGGCCTTGAGATGACGTGCACTTCTTGGTATTGTATCAGGGACGCTTTTATAAGAAACTGATCAGTGAGAGAGATCAACATTTTTGTGCAAAGTTGTTTATAACTACATACAAATCAGAAGACAGATTACATCGATTTATATGGTATGGTATTGCACAGCTACTTAAAATGATTATCTCAAAGAGCTATGAGAAGTGAACTTTAGGTAAGCAGAAGAAGAAAAAATATTCTAGACAGCATATGATTTCAATTTGGTAAAACACATGTCTTTGGATATAGTAGAAATATTAGGTACCAAATTGTCACTAGTAGCCCTCACCTCTGCATGACAGAATCATGGATATTTATTTTTGAATTCTTTCTAATTTTTGTAAAACAATTTAAATGTGATTTTTAATAAAAAAATAAACAAAAAGAGAGGGAGGTATTACTAATCTAGGTAGGTAATTAATTTCAGCATTATCTTTATCACAAACCTTAAAGCTTTCAACCCACTTTGGTTATTTACTCTCCAAAGTCTAGTCAATCAGTGCTTGGAATGATTCTTTTTAAAAAGGCAATTGAAATGTTCTTTCTTTCAGTTTCCCTGTAAGCTGGATGTACAGGAAAATATTTGAGATACATACATACAATCATGACCATGTATGTATATAGCCTTTGTTTTCTCCTTTGAGAGCATATGGCAAGAGTCATCTTTTCAGTCAGTGACAAATGTCCTCCCACAGCATCTACTACTTTGACCCTTAATTAGATCTTCTCAGACAATCTAAAACAACTCATGTCTCAGACCCTCCCCATCTGTGTGGGTCCCAAAGGATTAGGGCAGCAGCAGGAAAAGTCAGAAAACACCTCACTACAGCCTAGGATATGTGTAGCTAAATGGGTGAGCATCTGGAAAGTTGAGTGAGGTTGCTGAGAGAGAGCAAGAGAAAGGGGAAAAAAAAGATGGCAAAAGAACAGGAATGAAGGAAAGAGACAGGGAAAAAAAGGAGAAGAGGGGAGGGGAGGGGAGGGAAGGGAAAAGAATGGAAGAAAGGCAAGGCAAGGCAAGGCAAGGGGAAAGAAGAAGCAAACACAGAGAAAACTACACAATTAGGTTATTAATGGTAAGCGAAAGTTGAGTGAGGGAACAGAGCCAGCGGGTGGTGTGGTGGTTGGGGTGCTAGACTTCCATGTGAGCAACCGTGGTTCAAGGCTCAGACCTGGTGACTCTCTCTCTCTCTCTCTCTCTCTCTCTGTGTGTGTGTGTGTGTGTGTGTGTGTGTGTGTGTGTGTCTTGGTGAGTTCACATGTCTTCTAGCAAATAATAATAACAAATGAATAAATAAAGTAAATAATTATTTTAAAAAATGAAACTTATGTCAAGGACTCAAAGAACATGTGTTCAAGAACTGATGTTTTAGATAAATATATGAAGCCTATAACCTGAGTGCTGTCATTTAAACATCCTGTTCAAGTAAAAAACAATGAAACCACTAGAGGAAGTAAATATGGAGATTAAAGAAAGAATTTGGTAAATCTGCATAATTTGAGAAAATAAGTAGATGATTAGAATGAGAACTAGGTAGGACGAACAGGTGATAAAGAATGCATACGTGTAAGTAATTCTGACACATGTTGCTGATGGATAGTAGAGCTTTTAGTGAAAAATGTAGAAAATGGTCTAATTAGATGGAAATATTATGAGATGGGAATGAGAAAGGCGGAGTGGTAGGAAAGTATGAGATTGGTTCAGATAGAAGAAATAAAGACATTTACAAAATACAGGAGAATGGAGAAAAGTCACAAATTGGGAAGAAGCAGAAGCACACACTGAATGTCTTACTTAGGGAGAGGGGAAAGCTCAAGTCTGATCCTATAGGAAGCTGTTCAGAGGGCAAGCATTGAGCTCCTCAAGGGAGGACCTTTTGTGAAGTCAGGGCTCAACTGGCATCCTGATATCCACATGGTCTTTGATCTCCCATGGGATACAGAGTAGTTCCCATGTGCCTGGTTGCAAGTGGTCTCTATCCAGCCAAGTCATCTCCCCAGCTGTGGGGTGGCTAATCTGCTTGGGCCCCCAAGACAGAAAAAGTCAGAATGGTAACAAGTTCTATCAATGAAAAGAAATTAAGGCATTTGGCCAATATGCTCTATTATATCACAGCTAGATACAATGGCAGAGTCTAGCCAAGAATAAGAGCCAAAACTCTAGTTGGCATTTTGGAAGAATATCTCAGAACAAACAGGGCTTTGGGGAGTAGGTAGTGAAGATCATACTATTTACGTGCCACACCTTGAGGAGTGGGGGAAGGTAATCTACCCGAAGTTATCTTTCCCTGTATCCTCACCTTGGTTCCAAAAATCTCATATAAAGTTTTGGTGCTGAGACTAGCAGATGGATAGCAGATATGTTGCTGGACTCCCACATAGCAAACCACAGTTTGAGTCCCAGACATGGTGCCTTAAAACTCACACTGAGCGTGTGTGCATGTGTGCCCAAGATCCTGGGAGGAGAATTGAGGGGGATTACAACGTGGCCACTTCTTTGGTTTTTTCCCGCACTTTCCCTCTCACTGTGTCTGTCTGTCTCTGTCTCTCTCTCTTTCAAGTGCATGTGCCCTAAGGCAAAAACCTCTAAGAAAAAAATTTGGTGCCAAAAATTCTTTATAATACCAAGACTGATTTTTATATGTATAAAATACTGTCTTTGGGAATGCCTACACAAGTTAAAAACAGTACATGTGAAAGTACATTTATCAGCATTTAGATTATGATCTTTGAGACAATTTAAGGGAAATTTTGCATCAGAGTATGTTGCCAAAAAAGGCCAACCTGGCAGAAAAAAAAAATGCAGCCAAATTTGAGTTAACTATTCTTGAGTCGCTGGCTCTAAAGCTCTTGTTTTTACTGTGCCTGAAACTGTGGGTACCTCTATTATTAAAACTCAGCCTCAGGCCAGCAGATGGTGTAGTGGTTACATCACTGGACTCCCACATGGCCGACTTTAGCTCGAGTTGCAGACCTGGTGGTTTGAAATACATGCCAGGTGTGCGTGCGTATGTGTCCAAGATCCCAGGAGGAGAATAGAGGAGAAGGGATAGTGGTGTAGCTATCGACCCTGGGGGATGATTTCTAACTTTCTCACTCCAAAAACAAAAACAAAAATACTCGGCCTGTTGAGTTAGAGAATCCTGTAGAGTTTATAATAAATAACATACTATTTTTATAAGCTTATTGAGCCTATATTCAAATGATCAGACTGAAACTTTTAATTAGAAGAGGGTTTTTTTTTTTTTTTTTTCTTTTTGAGAGGTTTTTGCTGTAGGGCATGTGTGCTATAGCTTTCTCTCTGAAAAGACAGAGAGACTGGGAACCAGCAGTTAGCGTAATGGCTATGTCACTGGACTCCCACGTAGTCGACCGCGGTTCGCGTCTCGGACCCGGTGGCTTACAACTCACGCCGGGCGCGTGCGCGTGCGTGCCCAAGATCCCGAGAGGAGAATGGAGGAGAAGGGATTGCGGCGTGACCATCCCCCCTGGGGGGTGATTTCTCGCTTTCTGTCTCTCTGTCTCTCTCTGTCTGTCTGGCGAGCGCACACGCCCTATAGCGAAAAAACCTCTCCAAAAAAAAAAAAAAGACAGAGAGACTGAAAGGGAAAAATCACTCTGCCGGGGGGATGGCCACACTGCAATCCCTTCTCCTCCATTTTCCTCTTGGGATCATGGGCATGCACGCACATGTGCCTGGCGTGAGTTTAAACTGCTGGGCCCACGACTCGAACCACGGTCAGCTACATGGGAGTCCAGCAACATAGCCATTATGCCAAATGCTGGTCCCTAGAAGAGGGTTTGATGGGGCCAGCAGGTAGTGTAATGGTTAAGGTGCTGGATACCCACATAGCCACCAATGTTTTGAGTCTAGAACCTGGCATCTTGCTTCATCACTTTCTCTCTCTCCTCTCTCTCTCTCTCTCTCTGTCTCCGGTGAGTGCATGTGTACTGTAAAAATTTTAAAAATAAAAATAATAAATAAAATTAAATAAGTAATTCTTTTTTAAAAAGAAGAAGAGGATATGATGGGTTATTGAATCCAAAAACAAATGAAGCTCTGTAATTCCAGTTTCAAAATTTTCAAGAGCTGTTTTTCAGATCCTAGCTCCTATTCAATTATTTAGATTGGAGAACTGTCTTCCTGTTTGTCATTGTTTCCCCAATTCACAGCTAACTTAATTAACTATATAGCTTTTAGGGAAAGGAAATAGGTTCTATTTATGGCTTATGATCAGAAAGGTATGGAAATAGCTGAGCTAAAGCAATTCAGAAGATATTATACAGATTACACAGTATAAAGTTCATGGTTATCCTGCTCTCTATTTTCTTTTTTTTTTTTTTTTTTTTTGGAGAGGGTTTTACTATAGCATGTGTGCACTCGCCGGAAAGACTGAGAGAGACAGAGAGACAGAAAGCAAGAAATCAAGACAGAAAGCAAGGATTGGCCATGACACAATCCCTTCTACTCTGTTCTCCTCTCAGGATCTTGGGCACACACACACACCTGCCCAGCGTGAGTTTAAGCCACCGGACCCAGGCCTCGAACTGCGGTCGACTACATGGGAGTCCAGTGACATGGTCCTTCTATTTTTTTTTTTAGAAAACAAAAATTGAGAAGAAATAGGTAGCATGGTGATTGTGGCACTGGAATCCCTACATAACTGAGTGTGGTTTGAGTCCTGGACCTGGTGGCTTGAAAATCACTCCTGGCACTTGTACATATGTGCCCAAAATCCCTGGAAGAGAAGGGATTGATGTGTGGTTATTCTCCCTGGGCAGTGATTTCTCACTCTGTCCCTCTGGCAGGCACATGCATGCTATGGCTGAACAAAAATAAATAAATAAAAAGAAGTCAAATGTCTCAGGACACTTGTAAATCCAAAGAACAATGAAGAACAGCACTGAGTGTGTGTCCTTTTCTTTGACATTTGTCAAACTAGAGAACACAGTGTGCTTGCATTCCAAGAATGAAAGCAATTGAAGGAGATCTGGCTGTTCCTTCATACTTGTTAAACATGTATTAAGTGAATAAATGGTATATTATAAGTGTATAGAACAACTGAACATGTAATGTCTAGTGAGTGTCAATCTATACAAATCTTCAAAAAATTTGAAACTGGAATGGCTGTCCTGAAACAGGTCTGAACAGGTTTTTAAAGAAAAAAAGTCCTCGTGGCTACCAAAGATGGCTCTAGGCAAGAAAATTGGTATTCATTTAAGAATGTACAGTCAGAGAAAGCAAGGAGGGTATGGTCACCAGCCATTTCGATTGACTGGATCCTTCACACATCACATACCTAGACTTTCTACACCAGCACCCGCTCAAGACTTGGAGCTGATCAGCGAGCTCTCATTTCTCATGTCCATAGCTTTTCTCAGTCTTCAATGTTTGGAAAGCCCTGCTGCCACACACTACTTCCCTGTTCTTAGTCTTTTCAGATACCCTGTTCCTGCTCTGTAAGACAGCTTAGGTGTGATCTCTGCTCCTCCCAGACCCCACTGGATCTCTCTTCCCCTGGTGGTGTTGAATCGTGTCTGTGACACTAGATTCACTTAGAACTCCACTTCAAGGTAGATATTCCATTATCCAGCCAGCTGGGCTTCAGAATGATCTCTACATTCCATTCTTTTATCTTTGTCCCAGTGCCTCTGTTTTGACTTAGGTCAGTGTCACCTGTAGGTCACAAGAGTTCCCTAATTGATTTTTCCAACATCTCTTGAGCAGTGCCACAAGCAAAATCCTGTCAGATTTTCTTTTTTTTTTTTTTTTAAAAAAAAAAGGTCATATTATTAATTAAAGCATCTATTTTCAAAATAACAAAAATCTAAACTCTTCAATCAGCAAAAATAAAAAAAAGAGATGTTCATTAACATCCTACCTTTTTAGTCTCATAATCACACACTTCCCCAACCTTTCATCTGTGCTCCAGGCACATTAAATCATTAAACATCTTGCCAGGCCCAAGCAATCTGGGTTGTTTAACACATATGTGCTTTTGAAGAGCCTGTTCCTTTCTGTAAAATGTCTTTCCCCTGCTTAGTTCTTCCTAAAATTCTAACTCATCCCCTAAGATGTACTTAAGCACTATTTACAAACCCTCAGTCTTTGCCAAGTAGGCTCCCATGCTCTGGGAGACTACAGTGGCTTTTTTTTTTTTTTACATTTAATTTAGCACTTACATTATTATATTTTAATTGCTGATTTTTATTTCTGTCCTTGATTTTATGTCTTGCAAACAAATACTTTTGTTCTTTTTTTATACTAAGAGATAGTGAGCTGACGAAGGGCAGGAACAGTTTTTGTATTCCCAGGTTTCACACAGTACTCAACACCAAGTAAGTAATTGATAAATTATTGGAAAAGCAAAGAAAATTAAAGGGAGGGGAATGAAAACAATTATTTAACAGGAAATAATAATAAAAATAAGAGGAGAAGAATACATGAAGACACTGCTAAAATTCTAAATGTCTGGAAGTGGTGATGGTAGTACCATGGTAAAACATGGTGTTCTGTGAGGCTGATCCACATGGAAAGTTGTGGTTTCATGTCTGGAGACCTCCCTGAATATGTAAGGAATGTTAAGGAATGTAGGTGACTATGATCTGGGGCTAGCTGAAGCTAGGAGTTGATTGTAGCATAAGGACCCTGTTTGGGATGCTGTCTCTCTGAGTCTCTATAATTGTATTGCTCTCTGTCAAGGGAAAAATTAAAAAAAAAAAAAAAGTGAAAGAAATAAAAGCACTAATCCTTCTGAAAATGGACATAATATTTTTATCAAGGACAACATTCTGAGAAATAAATACCATTCTAAATCAAAGAATAAAGGATTTCATTTTTAAGAGGCGAAATGCATATCTTTCTATATCTTTCTCTTTTCAAAATGATAACAAAGCTAGAGCAAAAGAAAGAAACTCCTATACAAATTGTGTTTGTTTCCTGTGGCTGCCATAACTAATCCCCACAAGCTTGGTGGCTTAAAACAACAGAAATTTATTCTGTTGCAGTCATGGAAGCCAGAAGTTTAATATCTGCCTCAATGTGGTCAAATAAGATTTTCAGCAAGGCTGTGCTGTCTCTGGAGACTCTTCCCAAGAATCCATTCCTTGACTCTTTTAGCTTCTGGTGGTTCTTACATTTCTTGGCATTTTCTTTCTTGTAGCTATAACACTCCAGTCTTCACCCCCATCATATCACCTTCTCATCTGAGCATCAACTTGCTTTTACTTCTATCTTGCAAAGATTCTTGTGATGACATTTTGGCCTGAACTGGGTAATCTAGGTTGATCTCATCACAAAATTCCTAATTCAATTATATCTGCCAAGGCCCTTTTGTCAAATAAGGCAATATTCACAGGTTCTGAGAACAAAGACAATGATATATTTTTTTGGGGGTCATTATCAGACTACTATAATAACTAATTCAGCTGTTTGCTAAAATTGGAAGACATATCTACACCATGATATGTGAATATAGAAAGTAGGTGGGATAGTGTCATTTGGCTCAACAGAGTTGAAGAGAGAGAAATTAAATGTAAATTGGAGACATTTATAAAATATAAACAAGCACACCCACATGTATAATCTAAGAAAAGTTCAGACGTTGGAACATCTGGGAGTCATCTAAGGTGGGACTAAGGCCCACAGTTAGCGACAGTGCTAGAAACACTGTAAGAGGAGTGTTAGACACCTGTATGGTTACTTTTCCACTACTAAGGAATCACTGATCTCCTCATCCCTAAAGGAACAAAGAGGTACCATCTCGCGAGAGATAAACCAGAATGATCCTAATCCAAGCACAAAAAGGACAGGCATGGTACCAAAATTGATACCAAGAACTATGATACCTTTATCTAAGACCAGGGTATTTATCTCCCTAAACAGAAGATTAAGAATTCTTCACTGGAATAAATAAGTGCCACAGAGAAAAATAACCTGAGATATAGACTTTCATGTGTCCTATTTATAAAATAAAAAGAAAAAAACAAAATAACTGACAACTGATAGATCACTAGGGAAGTCTACCTTGAACACAGAGATTCTAATTAGCAGTTAGTGCCACATTGAAAAAATGATTAGGCAGTCAAAGATTACCACTGTGAATTTATCAAGGAGAAAACAGAAACAAAATAAGTGAAAAGAATGAAGGAACTTAGAGAAATGACATAGGCAGGGAGAAGAAAAATTCAAAAAATTAATAATGTCTCAGAACCAGCAGATGGCACAATGGTTCTATTGCTGGACTCACGCATAGTCAACAGCAGTTCAAGTCCCAGACCCAGTGGCTTAAAACTCATGCCAAGTGCATGTCCATGCGTACCCAAAATCATGAAAGGAGAACAGAGGTGAAGGGATTGTGGCATGGCCAATACCCCAGGGGGTGACTTCTTGCTTTCTGTCCATCTCTCTGGAAAGCACATATACACAATAGCAAAAAATTTATCAAAAAAAGAAGAAAGAAAGAAAAAGAAAAAAGAAATAATAATGACTCCAAATTTGAGAAATTCTATTGCTTTGATAATAAAACATGACACAATGTCATAAAACAGAAAAACAAGAAAAGAATAAGAAAGGTAATTATAAACAGAACATGAGCACCAAAAATAAAAATCTAATAGAAGTATTAAAATATAATGAAAAGCAGACTGAAAATGACAAACATAAAAATGGAAAAGTTTTCAAAAGTAAATTGTCAAGTCAATTGACAATTTTATTGAATTATACACCCTGCAATGAATAATTCAGGAATGAAAATTAGAGAAAATGCTAGGAAAAAAATTATTAATGGTACATAACACAGAATACTTCTTATAATTGACAATATGAGTCTCTAGAGTGAAAGGACTTATCAAGTGTTCCAACACAAGAGATGAAGAAAAACCCACAGTAAGACACATTCTGATAAAATCCAATACAATGGGATTTCAAAACTTTCTTGTGAAGAAAACCCAGGTGATATACAAAAGATTAGGATTCAAATCACTTTGGTCATCTCAATAACTACATGGGAAGCTGGAAGATAATGAAAATGCTTTTAAAATTTCAAGAGAAAATAATTTTCAGTCTATAAATTTTTACCCAGCAAGAATTCAATCACATATGATGGCAGAATGAAGTATTTTCTGACATGCAGATTTGTAAATTATTTATCAACAGTGGAAACTTTCTTAAAATGTAAGTAGAATATTAAGTCCAGCAAAATAAAGAGAAAAAATGAAACAAGGGAAAGAAGGACATAAGTTAAATAAACAGGTTTTAAAGATGGAAAGCAGAAAAATACATTTTCAATTTGAGAGCTAAAGAAATTCCAAATGATATCTTCTTGAGATGCCTTGGAGAGCAACCAGAACAGATAAAAGTGGGAGTTGGGATAAAATAAGAGCTTTCTCCACAGGAAAAAAAAATGAGAAAACAAGCAAACAAAAACTTTCTAGACTATCTGACCCACTTGACCATGTATAAAATTGAAAAGAAAAGTGTTTTATGAAAGAGTTGGATGGTTTGGGAAGACTTAACCAAAAAAAAAAAGAAAGAGGTAAAATAATAACAAAGGAAGTGAGGAAGAAAAGGAGATAGTTGGAAGGATTGGAGCAAAATAGAAAAATAAATGAAATGTCTATTAACCAAGGAAAAATAAAAACTCCACAATAAAGGGAATATAATCATATGATGTCACCAAAGCTTAGCAGTAAGCATTAAATAATCTTAAAAACTAAAAACCCAGATATGGACTGGTACTAAAATGATAGTGTAACCATATTAAAAGAACAAAAAAAAAAAAAAATGAGGCTTTTAAGGAAAGGTAGTTCTACCTCTATATCAATAAGAAGGCAATTTTTTTTTAGAGGCTTTTGCTGTAGGGCACATTAGCTCGCTGGAAAGACAGAGACAGAGAGAAAGAAAGCAAGAAATCACCCCCCAGGGGAGATGATCACATTGCAATCCCTTCTCCTTCATTCTTCTCTTGGGATCCTGGGCACGCATGCAGACGTGCCCGGTGTTAGTTTAAACCATTGGGTCCAGGACTCGGACCATGGTTGACTACATGGGAGTCCAGGGTCATAGCCACTACACCAACTGCTGGTCCCAAGAAGACAATTTTTAAGCTCTAACATGAGGAATCATGAGATAACTACATGAATGTTATTTAAAACCACACAAGTAAAATAAATAGTTAAAAGTAGTTGATTTTTTTCAGTTGTGCCAAAAGTTTCATTTCTTTTATTATTAGCCTTTAAATTCATTTGAATTTTAAGAATACTGTATAATTTTATTAGGTAAAAGTTATTTTTAAATATTTAAAATTATTTTAAATATTATTATTATTTTATTTATTTATTTATTTATTTTTGCTATAGGGCACGTGTGCTCGCCAGACAGACAGAGACAGAGAGAGAGAAAGTGAGAAATCACCCCCCAGGGGGGATGGCCACACTGCAATCCCTTCTCCTCCATTTTCCTCTTGGGATCTTGGGCACGTATGCACACGCACCTGGTGTGAGTTTAAGCCACTCTGGGACTTGAACCGCGGTCAACTACATGGGAGTCCAGCGACATAGCCATTATGCTAACTGCTGGTCCCTAAATATTATTTTTTTCTTTTATTTCCACAAAACACTACCCCACTATTATAACGTTATTAAACTTACAAATTAATTTATGAACATAGGCTTTAGTGAAACTTTCTGTTCTTCACAGAGTTGAAATTGATGTAATGTTTATGAACAAATTATGCATTAAATTTGATAGTAAACATAGCTTTTCATAAGAATCTGTAGATCAAGCTTGATAAAGGAAACAATTTCTCTAAAGAAAGGAATATGCATTCTCAAAATCAGTTGCATTCATTTTACCTGGTTTCCAGAATATTCCATTGCCTTCCAGTGAGACAGTAGTTGGGTATCATTTTTCATTCTCATTTCCACAACACCACAGGCATCAAAAGAAAACTGCTGGAGAAGAGAAATGTTGATTTGTAAATTCAGAATTGGCCATCATTCAATAACTTTGTATAAGTATATGAAGACTAATTTAATCAACTTGGTAATAATAAGGTCTTACTTATCTTCCTTAACTCTAAAACAAATATAATACAAAATAATAATTTGCAGACTACAGTGGCCCTTTAAAAGTAATGTTTCCATCAAAACCAGAATGAAGTGTAAGGAGAGTTTACACAACAGGATGAGCTTCTCCACTATTATTTCTGGAGAGCATCCTAGCCTGGTGTTTTTCCTTCTGCCATTCTTAGAGAAAGTATGTTATCCACAACAGGTCAGTCTAAGCCCTACTTATTTCCTCAGGAATAAAGGTCAGGCAGCATGCAACATTTCCTTGGGAAAGTGGCCCCAAATGACCAAAAAGGCCATCTCAGTAAGACAGCAGGAAGTACAACTATTTCCATCAACACCAACACAATGAAAACAAAGCACTCTAGAACTATGTGCTATCTGAATGTCCGTGTATAAAAATATCACACATGCTGTGTTTTGACCACCCAAGAGAAATCAAAGTCTCTGTATCCCTCTGCAAGCACATTGGTCCTACTGATGTTTATAATTCTAAAACGAGGCGCTTGGGTGGGACCATCTCTGTTCCTGGGATGGGATCAGTCGGTATCAACTAAGGCGGTGTCAGGGGGAAAAAAAAATAAAAAGCTTTAAATGCCCCCTTTGTTCCAGACCTGCTATGGGAATTTATGGTATGTGACATCAAAGGAGTGAATTCAGGTCACCTCTGTTGGATGTAGGCATGTGGATGTGTGAATTAAAAACATACAACAGGGAGTCCAACAGATTTCTACTTCAATCTGGCCTCTTCTTCAATTTATCGAAAGGTGATCCTTATTAGGTAACAAAGGAGAGGGCTCAATTTACAGCATGTGCTAGTTCTCAGAAAAGTGTATTAAAATGGTCAAATACTTCATCTCCTCATGAAATAACCCATAAAAAGGTAGGCCCATACATGAGTAGCTTAAAGGAGAAAGCAAAATTTCCAAGACTATTTCTGTTCACCATGAAATAGATGAGAAATCAAGCTGTTCAAGAATAGCTAGAGAATGTGAAGAAGTGAACTGGACATTTCTGGTTTAGAGTCTCAGGAAGCAAAAGCTTTTGATACTATAAGGCCACAATACGATAGTTAGGTGTTTCATCATGAGTGAGGTGTTCAACCATCAAGAAGCTAACTTCAGTAGATTCATTAAGTGGTCAGACCCTCAAAGAAACAGGACACTTCTCTCCATGAATTCAAAGCTTCTAGTGCAGAGAAATTAAAACATGGGAAGCTGTACTACTATACCAGTCAAAAAATAGCGATAAATTGGTAGAGGCAAAGGAAGCAACATATAAAAATAAAACAAGATTTTATTATTTAAACAAAGCTTTTAATTTAATCATTCTGATCTTTCCTTCAAACTTATCTTCCCTAAGCTCTTTCTGCAAACTTGATTTTCAATCTTTTTTTCTACTTAAATTCTTGTGTCACCTGCTTTCAAACTAACAAAATTCCATCCCACTTTGAAGGCTCTTTTCAAGTTGCACCTCCTTGGTAACAACTCCTCTGGCTATCCTAGCCCACAGCAGTCTCTACCTATTGAACTCATCCATGCCCTCTCTTGGCAGTTATATTATGTTATCTTGACACATGACGTGTGTTTATTTAAACCAATGCTTTATCTTCTTTGTTACAGTGCAAATCCCACAAGAGCAAGAGCCAGACCTCTTATTTCTCTTTCAATTTGCTACAGCTCTCACCTTCATCTTACACAATTAATACCTCATGGTTGACAAAAGAACCAGCATGTCCTTTTTTCATTTAATCTGAGTAATGTTAAATGACTCTTGTTTATCTCATAATGCATTGTAGACAAAGATTTAAGCTGACTCTGCGAAGAAATATTATCCAATCATCTAAAGCTTTCTTCCTATTGTTTTGGAGTTTGGGTTAGAATAAAACAATAAATAATAGATGGACAGTATTTGCAGATTTTCAGAGCAGCTTCTGAATTGCTTTTCAGTCATTAAACAAGAAAGTACCTCAATATTTATGGGTTTGGTAAAATACTTTCTTCGAATTTGCTCTCTCTACACAGAAGCTGGGTGGATCTGGAAGTTATCTTTATTTATTTATTTATTTTTTATTTTTTTGAGTACACTGTATATTGTCTCAATCAAGCACATCAACATACAAGTTATTGTCAACAAATAATTTTCCATTTCTTGTTTCCTGTATGTTTTACTTTTTTCCCCCATCCTTGATTCCCTCTCTTACTCTCTGCCATCTCCCACTCTCCTCCCACACTGTCTCTGGTATCTATGTTTACTTTCTATACTGTTTCCCCCCGCCCACATTTTATTGAATTACTAAAGATCTTAATTAATCTAAATATTTTCATAGAAATCACAGCTGATATATACATTTCCATGAACACAAGTCTGACTTTAGGCATCCTATAAAGTAGCACCTAGCTGGAGCTGTATATCTTACTGCGGTCATCGGATGGATTTTTTTTCTGAAACTTTTTTTTGTAACTTAATTTACATTCTTTCCCTAAGCATCATCACAGCATACAAAATGTGATTTCCCATCCAGAATATACTGCAAAGTGACTTAATCATGCATATTACCAAAAATTTTCCATTTATAGTTCCTAGAATTTTTTACCCATCTTTCTGACCTTCTGTCCTTTCCCACCCTCTTCTCACACTATCTCTGGTGTCTGCAATTGTCTTCCATTCCTTTTCCACCCATATTGTATTGATCACACAATTTCTTAAATAATCTAACTACTTTCAATGGTAAGTTCACATGGTACTATTAAGAAAACCAGTTTAAACTTAAATCATAGAAATGCTAAGACACTTTTCTTAAAGCCAGGAAACAGGTTAGGATTCTGTTCAAATGGTAGGTGCATGAACCTATCAGTCTCATGTATTTTATCTTCTGTTCTGGTTCCATTTTTCCTATTAAATTCTGGGGTATAATATTCAACTCTAGACTTGTCCCTATGATTAAGGTGGCCACTTTCTTAGTTTTTGAACTCTTCTTCCCGTGTTTCTGTATTTAATTTTCCTGATATAGCACACCCTTGAGAACTTCTTGGAGATTTGGTCTGGTGCTGGTAAATTCTTTCAGGTTTTGTTTATCTGAGAATGTTCTTGTCTTTTCTTCCCATATGAAAGATAATCTTGCCAGGTACAGTATTCTTGGCTGAAATTGCTTTTCTCTTAACATTTTGAATATATCTTCCAATTATTTCCTTGCTCGCATTGTTTCCGATGAGAGATCTGCTGCTAGCCTTATGGGATGTCCTTTGTAGGTAACTTGATGTTTTTCTCTTGCCAATCTTAGTATCTTGTCTTTGTCTGTGGTTTTGGTCAACCTGGCTATAAGGTGTCTTGGAGAAGATCTTCTTGGGTTGATTCTATTTGGGGTCCTTTGTATTTCTTGGGACTAGATCTTTGAATGCCTCTCTAGGCTTGGAAAGTTTTCTTGCAGGATTTCATGGAATAGATTATCAATGCCCTTATGTGTCTCTTCACCTTCTGGAATGCCAATTATCCAGATGTATGGACGTTTGATGGTATCTACTACTTCTCATATATTATTCTCAAGTTTTTGCGCCATTTTCTCAGTCTTCGTGGTGGATTTTTCTAGGCCAGCAATTTTCTCTTCTACGTCTGAGATTCTATTTTCTGTATGATCTAGTCTGCTTTTAATACTTTCAAGGGAGATTTTGACTTCCTGTATTATAAACTTCATTTCTAACAGTTCCATTTGACTCTTTTGTAATTCTTCTTTTAGATCTTGCAAGAATTTCCTCACCTCCTGGAACTCTCAACTTCTTTCTCTTTTCTCTTTAGCAGTTCATTGTCTCTCTTCTGTTCCATCTCAGTTAGCTTCACCATTATGAATACTCTAAATTCCTTATCAGACATTTCCATGATTTACATTGAACTGCTTGTGGATTAAGAGGAATTATTCTTTTCCCTTGGAGGAGAGGTATTTTCTCGCTTTCCCATATTTCTTGTTGTCCTGCAGTGATTTCTTTTCATCTGATGGATGGTGTGTTTCTTTCTAATCCTTGAAGTTCAATCACGCCAGCTTTGTTTGTTGGAGGCTGAATTATCAGTAGAAAATCTTCATTTCTTCTGTCCCCTGAAATGACTAATTCACAGGAGCCATGAGGAATCCTCTTCTGAAGGAACTGGAAATAATCTTTTGATAAGTTATTTCATTTTAATTTTTACAAAATGAATTGCTTAGTAAATTATATTAAATTTAAAGTCATATCTTAAACATTGGATTTCTTAAGAACGTCTAAGTTTCAAGGTTCATGTATGTTTTCGATGGTTCCCTCCCTCCCAGAAAGATTTGAATAGTCTGAGAGAAATTGACACTGTCCTCTAGAACACAAGTCTATATATTAGGTTGTTGGAAAAGTCATTATTTTGCATAGAAAACAGAAAAATATGATGTAATTTTTCTGACAACCTAACAGATTGAGAAATATTATAAATTCTGTACAAAATAAAACTAATTAAATATAAATTAGTCATGAAAAATCATAAGAAACTAACTTATGTTTGTAACCAACTTGAAAATATAGCAAAATTTTCCAAAAGAGTCTATATTAGCCATATACAAATTCCTTCCTGTTTTTCATACAAAGAAAAAAGTATCATTTCCAATTACAAGTATATGTAGCGTTTTAAATGAGTGATATATGAAAAAACATCATAAAGAATATTGCATCTTAGTACCACAAGGATCTATATGTGGAACTGAGATATGTGATGTCCTACTTAGAAGACAAAAGACTCACGATAGAATCTTCGCTGTCAGAAAGATGGAAAAATGATACAGACATCCATAGAGCGCAAAGCACCTGGGTGCAAACAAACACAGATTTTGGTGCAAAAGAAACAAGACTTTGACAGATGTACCAGGTGAACATAACAGATTATTTTTTTTTTAAGAGAGATTTTGGCTATAGAGTACGTGTACTTGCCAGAGAAACAGAGAGACTGAAAGCAATACATCACTCCCCAGGAGGGATGGTCACACCACAATCTTTTCTCCATTCTCTTGCGATCCTAGGCAAGCTTGCACACGCACCCAATATGAGTTTCAAGTTGCCGGGTCCAGGACTCGAACCACAGTTGACTACTGGGGAGTCTGGCGACATAACCATTGTGACATATCTGGTCCCAATAGATTATAATCTTAAGTAAAATAAAATACTCACATATCCTGAAAAAGTTTTATAGATTAAGAAGAACCTCATGGTCCTTTAGGACAGGAAAAACTGGATCAGTAGCAAAGTGTTTAGAGGAAGTAGAAGCATAAATCTAATTATGTGTTGGGATACACATACACTTTGAAAGAAGGGCTTATTCCAAAGGCTTATTCCTGGGAGGAAAGAAGGGCTTGTTGTGAAAAAAAATCTAGTAATAGAAATGTAAGTTGGGGCTGAGCCACAAATTCTAGTTGGAGGACTGAGGACATTTTAGAAGCCAATGAAGTTCCCTGAGCAAGGGAAAGGTAGTCAACGTTTTCAGAGTAAATGATGATGTTTTTCTCAAACTCAATTATTATAATAAAATACTGCATCTATAGTCTTTCCTATTGAAAATGTAAGTTTCTTTTAATCAGTGCAAATAAAAATTAATCCTTCATCCAATTTTACACTGAGCTTTCCAAATAAAAGAATTTTCCTTAAAGACAATTACCATATTTGCTCCAATAAATTATATTGTGCATTTTAAAAATGGCCAAGGCAACAAACCTCTCCCAGCTTAATTATTTGTGGGCATACATACTTTTGGCCAGTCATGAAATAGAAATGCCTATTTTGAGTAGATAATGCATAGAATGACCATGGTTTGAGATAGAAAGCAGATCACTAACAACCCTGTAAAGGATTTTCAATGGTTCTCTTGTGGAATCAGATACAATAAAATCTCCTTATAATGACAATAAATTGCATATATTATACTTATAATTTAATAAGAACATTTTTTATTTACCTGCAATATTTTTTTTTCAGGTGGAGAACAACACAGTTTTTTAAAAGCCTCTAGACATGCTATTTTATTTATTCTTTCACAATTGTACCCTCTTTAAGGTAATGGGTCTTTCTTTTTTGGTATATGACGCATTTATTATTGTCCCATAGCCCATATGTTAGCCTTGCAGTTCTGATTCAAATAATGATTTAATCAGTCTGGGGGCGGGGAAAACTGACATTCAAAGTAATACAATGAAGCTTTAGAAAGTTCATGGAAAATATGTATTATGAGAAAGTAAGCATGGATTTGTTCTCTAGGGTGGGTGACGTGCTGCTCAAGACAAGCTGGATTACACATGGCAACTGCAGTAGGAATCCTGACCCAGTCATCCTGAAACTATCAGGCACACACGTGAGTGCCCAGGAGCAGAAGGACTGCAAAGCTGGAGAAGGAAGATCAAAGTGTGACCAGACCCTGTAGAGGGTGCCTGTTTTTTTCTTTCTCTCTCTCACATGAGCACACATGCATTCTATCATGAAATAAGAAATAAAACTATGTGTGGATTTCAAAGATCTTTTTCCCAAAACGAACTTATACTTTAATTGCATTTTTTTTTTTTTTTTTTTTTTAACCACAGGGAGCATGCACTCTCTGGAGAGGAAAGACAGAGAAACACAGTGAGAAAAAGTAAGAAATCACAGCCCCCTCCCCCCAAAAGGGGGATTGACCACGCTACAATCCCTTCTCTTCAGTTTTCCTCTTGTGACTTTGGGCACTAGGTCTGAGACTTGAACCACGGTCAGCCATGTGGAAATCCAGTACCTTAACCACCACAACATCTATTGGCCCTTTTCATGCATGTTTTAAAATCTCCTCATATAAAGTCAAAATTCCTAGGAATCTATCAAATCCTGAATGCCATTTCCTATGGTTTGAATGTGCTCCCCTGTGTGTTGGAATTTGGCTGTATTGTGATAGTACTGAGAGCAATGTATCTGACTGGGAGAAAGAGGCAGAAACTGTAGGAAGTGATTAGGATGGGACCTTATTTATTGAATCCTGGTGAGTTTGTAAAGAGACACGTGGACACAGACACATGCTGCTGTCCTTTGCTACACGGTAACAGTGAGAAGACCCTGACCAGATGCCAGCACCACGCTCTTGGGCTTCTCAGCCTCCAAACCACATGATCTATTCTTTGTAAATTATGCAGATTCAGATATTCACTTATTAGTAACACAGTGGACTAAAACACTATTTAGTTTTGAAGAGCTAAGAAAAACGAAATATAGTTTTGCTAAATGAAAGTAAAGCATTTCGAAAGCTCATTTCAGATGAAAGAATACAGTATGTAAAAATTTATAATCATTAATATTCATCTGGGACTAGCAGTTGGCATAATGGCTATGTAGCTGGACTCCCATGCGGTTTGAGTCCCAGAGCCGGTAGCTTAAATTCACACCGGGCGCGTGTGCGTGCGTGCCCAAGATCCTGAGAGGAGAAAGGAGGAGAATGGATTGCAGCATGGCCATCTCCCCGGGAGGTGATTTCTCTCTTTCTTTGTCTCTGTCTGTCTCTGTCTCTCTGGTGAGCACACATGCCGTATAGCGAAAACCTCTCAAAAAATATTAATCTAGCTATCTTGCGTTAATTCAAGATGCCTTGAATTGCTTGCTTTTGTTGAGGGATGGGGTGGAGTTACATCCATGAAATCACATAGAAAAGACTTTTAATATTTTATTTTTTTAAATAATAGAACATAGATATTACTTATATTCAATTCTAAATGACCATGGAAATTCAGAAAAAATCAATAATAAAGCCATCACAGTTTTTCATTTTGTTATTTTCTTACTCTGATGTTTAAACCCTATGTCATTTTTAAATTTAGTCTAATGTCAACAGTACTTGCAGCTTTGCAATGATTTCCTCCCAAAGTATTTTTAAGATTTACTTTATACATAATCAAAACAGGTCCAAAAAGAAGCAATGGTCAAAGTTGATGATGGAGAAAGTTGCTCTAGAAGCAGCAGCAATGGTTTCTAAATAGCTCATTTGAGTGGACAGAGGGCCAACTTGTTTTCAGAACTCTAGCCTAGGACTTGAAGTTCAAAGCCATGTTGTAATCCCTCTCCATTAGCTGAACCTTCATCTGGTCTTTACAAGTTGAAAAGGAAGTGTGACTCTTCAAGAACATTACAGACGACTCAAAAAGATTAATGAAGTCTTACAAAAATAAGATCCATAAACGAGGGGAAACAAGATTGTTTTTGCAAATTGGGGAGTGTGTTGAGATAAGGGAACTTGATAGTCCTTGAACTACCGAACACAAAACAGGCACGTGAGTAAAAGTCTTGCATAGACAGGAAACAGATACATAGGGAAAAACCTCCTACTTTAAGAAGAGAAAAGACAATAAAATAAACCAGTATTTTAATGTATGGTTAAAATGAAGACTACCAATTTAACCTGAAGGGATTTGAATGTTTTTGTTTATGTTCAGGTATTGAATTTTATCAAAATACAGATATTGGCAAAAGGAACTTTAATCTTTGTAGAAGAGGTGAGGAGTAAGGGTGTTCCAAAAAGAAGTGGAGTCACCCAGGAGGGCAAAAAAGAAGGCTATATCATAAAGAAAGAACACAGATGTATCAACTTGTATTATAATATCAACAATATCTACAAGTTACAGATGACCTACTATGAGTATGTCAGGCCATAGTCTTGTATTTACTCTCTTATTCTCCAACAATCCCTAGGCAACATTATCCCCCAAAACCTAGCTGTAAAGAATTAAAGTAACTTGGCCAAGGTCACAGCTATTGACTGGCAAAACTGAGATTTAAACCTTAGCTGTTTTGATCCAGATTTTACGATGCTCATGTTTTCTGGCTGTCAGTGTTATTATCATTTTTATTTGTACAATTGGTTATTATTGTAAGCCTTTGAGGTGTTAAGGTATGGATAGCATGTAGATCAATATAATATATTTCAAGTCCAAAAATGGGGGGATGGGAAACACTGGAGGGAGGGGGAGACTAGGGAGAAAGGGAAGAACTATCAAACCTCTAGAAAGTGTCTTTGCTGACGGTAACATGTATGTTGATGTGCTTGATTGAGACAATGTACAGTGTACTCTAGATGGAAAATCTCACTTTGTATGCTGTAATGATGTATAGTGAATGAATGTAAATAAATAAATTTAATTAAAAAAATAAAATAAATAAAATTAAAAAAAAAAAAAGAAAGTGTCAGGGAGATGCATTACTTGGAAAGGTCTACTCAGAACATTCCATACCACATTTTAGTAACCGGCCAGCACTAGGCTCAGGCACCAGGAAGGATGAGTGACCTTCGACTGACCCCCATAGAGGAAGGAAGTGTGGCTGCTGACTGCAGCAAAGCAACCAATCAGAACAATGCTAGTTTCAATAATAGACCAGTGGGTCTGCTGCTTGTGTTGACCAATCATAGATGCTGAGGTTCAAACCTTCATTTGCATACATGAACTAACTTGAACACTAGGAAAGGAAATATTTCTAAAAACTCATCCCCACCTCTCTCCCACCCCAAGCAAATTTGAGGAGGTGACCTTTTGAGCAAGCTTAGCTATCTCTCAAATGACATCACCCATGATAAAGCCTTTCTCCTTGACAAATCTCCTGGGTAAGAATTTGGCTTTCTGGCAACTACTCCCGGTTTGGTAACAGTTTAAGAATGTTAAATTATTTATAGAAAGTAAATCACTTTAGAAGGTCAAGATTGAATTTGTTTGGTTACTAGAGTGAAGAGGGAGTTAGAGAAGTTCTTAACAGGTTTAATTCAGACTCTCTGGGTACACTGAAAGAACAGGAAATCACCAAAATAAACCTGAGTCATGTCACCATATTCTTTTTTTTTTTTTTTTTTTTTTGAGAGGTTTTTGCTACAAGGCGCATTCACTCGCCAGACAGACAGAGAGAGAGACAGAGACAGAAACCGAGAAATCACCCCCCAGGGGGGATGGCCATGCCGCAATCCCTTCTCCTCCATTCTCCTCTTGGGATCTTGGGCATGCACACACACACGCCCGGCGTGAGTTTAAGCCACCGGGTCCGGGACTCGAACCGTGGTCGACTACGTGGGAGTCCAGCGACATAGCCATTACACTAACTGCTGGTCCCATGTCACCATATTCTTCAAACAGAATGTTTCCCATTATTTATAGTATGAAATTTTAAATACTCCAGGAATAAAACTTAAATTATTTAGCCTGGTATTAGAAGTCTTAGCAAGTTTGCCTCAGCTACTTTCCAGCCTCACCGCCTTTCATCTATCACCATTTCCCACAACACATATGTCCAGCAATCCTAAACATTTCATTAGCTAGTATGCCTCCTCTGTTTAAAACGTGCTCTTAAAATTTTAGTTGTTCAAATGCCAACTCAGCTCAAATGTCAACTACTTCTAAATATTTCCATGACTCTTGGAAGCAAAGTGTTTCCTATTCCTCTTCATAGCTACACACATGTGCACATACACACATATTTACAATATCATACTCTAGCTCGGTACATACATTCAATAATTGAACAAATAGTTAATCAGTACTTATTATGTACCCGGCACACTCGAAGCTCCCGAAACCAAGGACTACTTGTCATTTTGCATTTTGTGGAAGAAGATGGTTATTTTTCATTGACTTGCTCACTCTCTAAGACATGGTAGCCATTAATTAAATAATTGCTCAGATGAACCATCCATGAGAGCCTCAATGAACATCATAGTCAATAATCTTTAAAAAAAAAAAAGAGCATATACTAGGGACCAGCAGTTAGCGTAATGGCTATTTTGCTGGACTCCCATGTAGTCGACCGCAGTTCCAGTCCTGGACCCAGTGGCTTAAACTCATGCTGGGCACGTGTGCATACATGCCCAAGATCCTGAGAGGAGAATGGAGGAGAAGAGATTGCGGCATGGCCATTCCCTCTGGGGGCTGATTTCTCATTTTCTGTCTCTCTGTCTCTGTCTTTCTGGCAAGCTCACACACCCTATAGGAAAAACCTCTCCAATAAATAAATAAATTAATTAATTAATTAAATAAAAATAGCATATACTTTCATAGAAATAATATGTAGAAGACTATATATATATGTATGTGTATATATACATATATATATACACATACATATATACATGTATACACACACATAAACACACACACTGTATTCAGTCCTTTAAATTTGGCAGGTCTTTATATCTGGAACTTTTATAAAATTAACAAGAAAGGGAGGGGCAAGCTCTGTGACACAGTGGCTATGTACTGCTCCACAGAAGCCGGGTCCTACATGAGGACCGTGGTTTGACTCCCTGGCCACTGTGTCTCTGTACAGTCTGGGCATATGTTCAAGTGCCTAAAATTGGAGGAGCTTAGGGATGGAGGACAGGGATCATGGCATGACCCCGTGGAGAGTGCTCACCTGCTCACTCACGCTTTCACTCTGAGCCTGCAAGTGTTGTATCATGAATAAAGGAAAACATTACAGATTAAAAAAAATTCTAAAGGAAAAGGAGAGCAATGAGAGAGCACTGTTTTGCCACTTTTGATTTTTTCATGATTAAAGTGGACCAAGCAGACTTATTGATTCCCCCTAGAACTTCACAGGTAAGCCAACTCCATCGCATGGCATGTAAAAGAGCTTTAATGTGGCCACATGCCCTACCACAACTCACGTCCCAGCCCCAGAGCCTTGAAAACATGCTAGGCATACTTGCACACATGCCCAGAATCCTGACAGGATGGTGCCGTGTAGAAAAAATGTATTGTGGTGTGACCACACCCCATTGAGGAATGGTCTTCTCACTTGCATGACACAGTAACAAGTGCATGGACCCTGTGGCAATATGCTTTAAAAAAAAGTCAAGAGAAATTTGGATTTCAGATCCCATGTTTCACAGATTTAGAAACTGTGTGCAGAGAGATTTCACAAAGCTGGGATCAGAATCCAGACTTCTATAGGAATACCACCCCTTAGTATCCTGTCGTTATGTATCTGTATGCTTTTCAGATTCTATTATCTAGATAATCCATGGAATAATGGTAACAAAGTATCAGTTAAAAGAATTAAAATAATAGACAGTGAAGAAAAATACTTCCTTCTTTTAATACTCTAAGATCGCTCCTAAAACTGAAATCTTTTATAAGATTTATATAAATATATACACTTTTATAAAAAGACAGTGTTGAGAAATCGATCTTTGATTAACAAAAAGAGAGTTCAGATTAAAACATTATTTATCACTTTTTTCTCCAAACTTATGAAAACTCAAATCTATTACATAGGAAGTTGTGCACACACACACACGTACACATGCATAATACATATTTTTCATTATGAAAACAAATACTACATTTTCACTCCTTTATTTGGAAAATTCCATGAAACTTCCTTGTTTTATGGCTAGTTGCAATTAGTTTATAAATTTTCTTGTGATATAGCACAGATTGATAATGATTCATGTGTCTATCTGCTGACAGTATGAAAATTATTAGGGAATAAAGTCCTTGTGTTGTACTTACTAATATATGTTCTCTTGGTATTTTGATTCTTGTGTTGTTTACATTTTGAGGCAAAAATCAACATCTTTTTATTCAAAAAGTAATATTTTACTAGTCATCAATAATTGATTATTACAAGCATAGTGTGTATGGGAAAATAAAAATGCAACCAATCTTTATTGACTACTAATGCATCTTTGAGACCCTAATCAAAAGGAAAGGGATTACAGATGCCTTGGTCTGAGAGAGGTTCGATTTTAAACATCTAGTGTACACTCGGACATAGAGCTAAACTTTAACTAAGTAAACTTTAAGAGGGTGGAAGGGCAGAAGTCTGAATGTGTGTTCATGGTGGCTATTGGTTTGCCATCCAGTGCAATGATCCAATGTTCATTGTTTTCGTTGGCAGAAAACATACTCTTGGACTGATCGCAGAGACCCCAGGCCCTCTTCCAGTCATTCACGTCTATTATCTTACAATAATTTTTAGAACCAGTATTTACAGTATTTTTCAGTATTTGCTGAATATAGACAGCTTCCTTCTTCCCTCCATGAAACCAGCCCACAGCCTGGCACCAAACAAATCACAATGCCATTCCAGTCTACCAGGCAACTTGCAACTTCAAAAACAAATTCAGCTGCAGCTGCTTTTAAAACATCTTACTAGGTTACTTTTCTGTCTTACGTCACCCAGGTTTCCAGAAATCTACTCAAAATGCCTAATGAGGCAATAAATTCCTTTATTGACTGTTCAGAATGTGGAAACAAATTGGAGTGACTCACTCAGGCCTTTTCTTAACCCTCTTATTCAGCAAAACAGTTTATTTTACTAAAAGAATGGGAAAAAAAGAGCTGACAATTTAAAATTAACTAAGTGGGCCCACCCTCTTTTATACCTCGAGGATATTCAGGAAGATCTTTTTGCAGGAGTGTATGTTACAGCTTAATTGAGATTGTAAAAGAGCAAAATCTTGGCTTATTTATTATCCTTGTGAAAATAATTCCCAAGTTTGCCTTTTCATTTATTTTGATTTATTACTCCAACTAGGTTTTTTTTAATTAAGAGTTTTCTTGTTTTTGTTGGTTTTATGATTTTTGTTTATTTTGTCTTAAGGTACAATGTTCCTCTGTTACCATTAAACATAGGTAAAAATGGACTTACTTGGGAAGTAATCTAAAAAGCGATCTTTCTCTTTAGTGCTTTATTAAAAAGTAGAAAATAGTACAAGAAGGAGAAACTGCCAATAAAAGTTTACATTTTTTCTCTACGGTTTTCTCAAACACATATTGAGTTATTTGCATTTAAACTATTTAATTAAAAAATATCCATGTTATTGACATCTCCAGGTCATAATCCAGATGATATAAGTAAAAGTGTTGAAAACTTGCTTTGGGGGTTAAAAATTAATAGCTAGATGCAGAAAATAATCTGTTTATATATACAGACTGAAGACACATACTGAAAGCAATAAGTTTACAATTGATAGTAATCTTAGAGTGCATTTCACTCAAACTCCTTAATCTACAAATATTGATAGAAGGTGCAGGGAAATAAGGGACTTTAATGGACACCTCTGGAAAGTCTATAAATGGCAAAAGCTCCGAGACTCTCATCTTCTGAGCCTTGTGTGTTCATTCTTGCCTTACTTATTTTTTATTACTGAACCTGAAAATGTCCTATGGTGTTCTTTTCTTTTTCAAATCCTCATTCATTAAAAAGAAAAAAAAATCTTAAGAAGAGTGTAGAGGAAGGAAAGAGATCTATATCCTAAAATGTTGGGAGTCAGCTCTTTAATTTCTCCTTCCAAATAGTGTTCTTCCCCACAGTTAAAAATAGTGTTTCATGTTCCCCTTTTCTCTTCTTTTTAATTTTGAATCCTCCAAACTGCTTGCTTGAAGCTTACAATAAGAACATAAATATGAATATGGGAAGGAAATGAAAATAACTTGAATAGCTATTACAGGTTCTAGAATACTAGAAAAACAGTACTGATTCTGTTTGTGAAAGATTTTCTTGAGGTCTTGAAAATTCCAAAAGATAAACTAGACTAATGGAGAAAATATTTAATAATAGGAGGCACAGGAATACATATTTATTTCCAATCTTCAAAAGAATAAAACCTTAGTTTCTATTTTCATCTACTAAATTGGGATTCATGTTTATATTTACCAATAAAATATTTATCACAGAATCACAAATCGTTAAAGCTAGAAGAATTCCTAGATAGTACTTCACTTTGACCTCTCCATTTTACAGACAATGGCTAGGAAAAGAAAGTAGTTTATTTCAATAGTATACAACAATGGAGTATGAAAGAAATCGTTAGGATCTTACATTCATTCTCATGGCTTTTCCCCAACCTGCAGCCTCTTATCTGTAAATGAGGATACCTAACTATTCTATTTTTAAAAGAATTATTTTACTTAACTTTATTTATTTTAATTTGAGCAGAGAAGGACAGAGTGAGAGCAAGAGAGAGAGAAAGAGAAAAAGTGAGAAAGCAAGCCGCCAGGTCAGAGATGCCAACCATGCTTGGCCATGTGAGAGTCCAGTTCCCTTAACTGCCATGCCATCTGCCAGCCTCCCGAAATATTCTCGTGTAAATCATTTGAGTTGTTAAAAATAAATATAAAAATGAACTAATTCTACTCAGGTTTTCACTGACAAAAATCACTGTTCTAGGCAACACTGAAGTTATAGAAGCAAACATGTGGATCCCCGGAACACATTACTATCACTTATTTTAAACGACAATATGTTACTGAAACCATTGCTACTATCACAAACCATTTATTCAGAAGATAAAGAGCATGAAGTGGAAAAATTTTTACTAGCACAAGCAAAACGTTCATTCTCCTTATTAGATTTTTAAATCTAAGTTAAAGGCAATTACAGATAAGTAAATCATGCTAAAATATAATTATTATTCCTGAAAAGAAATAGACTCATTCATCTTTTAATAGTTGAATTAGAAAAATACATTTTTAAACAACATATTCCTAACTAGAACAGTTTTCTGTTCAAAGGAAAAAAAAAAAAAGGCATCTGGGTAAGCTTTACTTACAAAGCTATTTGGAGCATTTTGTGAACTAATTTTGTAAATCCAGAATGTTCTTCAGTAATATAGAGCTATGAGGGACCAGAAAACATGGACTTGATGATAAATCTTACCAAATCCTGATTGGTGTAGCTCCAATACTCCTCTATGTATCTTTCTCAATTGCAGTACTTATCATAAGTGTCTTATAACAGTGAAACATTTGATTGTCTAAATTTAATCTGAAGAAAAGCATTGTAACTTGAAATAGGATGCTTCATTCTTCTAAGTGTCACTTTACTTATCTACATATATTCAGGTGTCTTGAACTTAATTGTCTTTAATTCACCTTTTAAGTATTCATATTATGAATAGTATCTAATCATAGAAATGACCCTATGTTTACATATTGTACTGCTTAGTGTCACTCTTAAAAATATATTATTTATTTCTTCCATGAGAGAGGAAAGGAAGGACATGAAGAGGCACCTCAAACAGGGTCCTCCCACTCCCAGACTCAGCCCAGACGATAAGCACAAACACATGCATAGGTAGTGTGTACTGAGAGGCCTTGGGACATGAACTGGGTACCTTCCCATGAGGGGTGAGCATTGTACAGTTTTGTGCTACCACTCTATCACCAATTGGCTCACTTAATGTTCTTTTAAAAACATGTTATTTATGTTAGAACTACTATAAATATTACCAGGTAACCCAAGTCCAAAATTTACTTTTCTACTTCTTCACTAATGGCCTACAAGAATACTCAAGAAAATAAATAAGTAAATGCATACATAAGTAGCAATTGTTCAAGTTCTAGAGTAGTAATGCAAGAATTTAAGGACATATAGGCCAGCTGGTAGAATCATGGATAAGACATCTGGATCCCACATGGCTGGTCATGTAGTTTGATGGAAAATCATACCAGTCACATGTGTGTGCATGCCCAAAACCCCAAAAGGAGGGAGGAATGGAAGAGAAGGGATTGTGACGTGACCATTCCTATGGAGGAAACTCACTCTGTGCGTGTGTCTTTCCAGCAGGTACAAGTGACTTCTGGCAAATTAAATATATATATACATATATATATATATATGAATAATTTCAGATAAAAATAATTTAAGAATGATATAATGAACTAGTTAATATAGTATAAGATAATGCTATGCAATGAAAAAGTTTCATTATAAATGATTTCATATTTTTATTTTTTATCTTATTTTATTTGAGTTCTTTTATACATTCAATCATATCGTTTAGTTTGCAAAGTGAGTGTTTCAACATGTTTACATTTCTCCCCAGTCCAGTTGATAATCATTTATAAAACTAGAGGTTTTTTGGTACCTAATTCACATGAAATGATGGAAAAATGGATTTATAATTGATTTGTTTTGTAATGGGGTTGCAGTGGATATTTATTGGGATGCTATGTCAGTTCCTCTTTTCCTGGAAATGCCTCCACTGTCTAAGGGGGTAGATCTCTGGCAGTCAAGTGACACTATTTCTCCTATCATAGCTGACTTCATAGAGCTGGTCACTGGACTATTGCAGATCAAAGTATTTCTCCCAAGAATGTAGAATTTGAGTTAAATTTTTTTTCAGTGTAGTCCAAGTCTTTGAAAGTAGATGTAAACTTATGAAAATCATCCAACCTCTCCAAGGACTGGAATCAGCATCCTAGAATCAAAGATGAGGTAGGTGTATAGGGACAGGCAGTGGTGGAGGACTGAGAAAATATCTCAGCAGGATTAGGATCCAATTCTGTTCATCCATGAGAGGAAGCCACTTTTTTCTTTTTATTAGATAGCATGAGATGATCCAGCAGCCACTATATATATATATATATATATATATATATATATATATGTATGTATGTATATATACATATATACACACACACACATAAATATGTGTGTATATATGTATGTGTATATATATATATATGTATGTGTGTGTGTCTTTCCAGCAGGTACAAGTGACTTCTGGCAAATTAAATATATATATATATATGAATAATTTCAGATAAAAAATATATACATACATTTATATACACATACACATATATATACATACATATATATGCACATATATATAATGTATTTTATATATATAATATATAATATTAAAATAAAATATTATATTTAATCTGTCTATCTATATATATATATATATATAGAGAGAGAGAGAGAGAGATTTGATTAAAACTAGCTAACATTGACTTTTATTACTTGTAAAAATTTTTTTTAACGTTAACAATTAATTAAGCCAAGGAGATTTTTGTAGTTTGTTAAAATCGCTTGTATAGAATTACAAAGTAATGTCTCAGAGTACCAACGTGAAATAAGTTGGCACTAAAAGCATAAGTCATACTGACTATAACATTATGCTCATAAGCTGTAATACGAAAGAATCATAAAATAGAATTATTGGTAGCATCATGTAAGGAACAGTTAAAGTAAATTTTAAAAAAAAAGTAATCTGTTTTAGCCTTACTCACTTTAAATACAGTTTCTCTTAATTTTTTTTTTTTTTTTTTTGAGAGGTTTTTGCTATAGGGTGCGTGCACTCACCAGAAAGAGAAAGATAGACAGAAAGTGAGAAATCACCCCCCAGGGCGGATGGCCATGCTGCAATCCCTTCTCCATTTTCCTCTTGGGATCCTGCGCATGCATGCACATGTGCCCGGCATGAGTTTAAGCCCTCAGGTTAGGGACTCAAACCGCAGTCGACTACGTGAGAGTCCAGCAACATAGCCATTACATCAACTGCTGGTCTCCCCAGTTTCTCTTAATATTTACACTATTTCTCCTAATCGTAGCTGACTTCATAGAGCTGGTCACTGGACTATTGTGGATCAAAGTATTTCTCCCAAGAATATAGAATTTGAGTTAAGAAATTTTTTTTTAGTTTAGTCCAAGTCTTTGAAAGTAGATGTAAACTTATGACAATCGTCCAACCTCTTTGAGGACTGGAATCAGCATATTAAAATCAAAGATGAGGTAGGTGTATAGGGACAGGTATATGAGGTAGGTATGTGTGTATATAAATATATATGAGTTTTTTTGCTAAAGAGGGCGTGCACTCACCAGAAAGGCAGAGACAGAGAAACAGAAAGTGAGAAATCATCCCCCAGGGAGGATGGCCACACTGCAATCCCTTCTCCTCCATTCTCCTCTTGGAATCTTGGGCACTCACGCACAAGTGCCTGGTGTGAATTTAAGCCACTAGGTCTGGGACTCGAACCACAGTCGACTACAAGGGAGTCCAGCAACATAGTTGTTACACCAACTGATGGTCCTTCTCTTAATTTTTATCATGTTAAAAAAGATGACTAATCTGTGTGTTATGTTTTGTCTCATAATGTTGTCTAAAACGAAGCACTTTCTACTTTCAGTCCTTTGGTAAACACAATAAAAATATTTCACTACTTACTTTTTAATGCAAAGTTTACATTAGCTTGCCTACCCTTTACATCACATTTTGTGTTTCAAGGGCTCTGGGAAGCAATGAAAAGAATATAATGGAGCCATAGATCAAGGTACCTCATTCATTAACTTTTAAAATATCACCTCATTTATTTAGTTTTTCTCTGGAGTTTCTCTTTTGATAAGTAGCAATTTTATTAAACACTCATTTAAGTGAAATGAGAAAGGATGACATACTTTGCTCCAATACACATAAAGACTATATTCTTGCATCTCAATTTACTTCGGCCAGGAACATTACAGTATAATCACTACATCTGTTTTTTGTATATATAAGGAGTGGGAGGAATAGTACTGGCTTTTAAATTTACAGCACACCAAATAGCTAATGCAGATTTTGGCCATGTGGGAAAATCTTGATGAAATTACCCTGCTTAAGGGAACAAAAAGAGTGAAATCATTGGATTAATGGCAGGCCAAAATACTTGAAAGGTGAAACTGCGCTTCAAGAAGTCTGCAAGAAGAGAAGCCAGTTACAAGCATAATTTGCTAAAAGTAACAATGCATGTTGTCCTGTAACTGAGTATTTCTTTAAGACTCAACTAAAATAAGTATCAATATAGCCTTTAAATGAAAGACTACCTGTCATAGTAGACAATACCCTTCCTTGCACATGTAATTCGCTTTGGTAATGAAAATATAAATCAACTCTGGGAAAGTGTTCCAGGAAGCAGTAGCTAAAGACAGAATAGTATATAAACCTTTAGACTTTTAGGCAATTACATCTGTTAAAATATCTATATCATGAGGCTAGCTGTTGGCACAGCAGCAGCACAACTAGACAAGCCCTGGATGTTCTTCCCGGGACCTTTCTGAGCATGTCAGGAACTCATGTGCCCATGATCCAGGAACCTGCTGGGGGGAGTAGCTCTGTCTCTCTCTTTCTTCCTCTCTCTATATAGATCTCTCTCTCTCTCTCTCTCTCTCTCTATATATATATATATATATACACATGTATGTGTATATATATATATATATATATATATATATATATATACATACACACACACACACACAAGCACACACACACACATACATACATATTTATATATGCACACATATACTGAAGGACAAGAAAATCAAGGACCTGTAATATTTATGAGATGAGCCTAAGGGAATGGAGGGAACACTTTCTATTACAACATAATAAAATACCATAGTTATACCGAAGCAATTCAATGGTTCTTTTTCTCTATTATCTCATTCAATAGGAAAAGCATGGTAAAATGAAATCTGGAATCGAAAATCCAACAATTCTTTTCTCCCCAAATAGTCTCAAACAAGGAACTCTTCCACCAGCTTTGTTCCATAGCTGTTTAAATTAAAATGCTATAAAGTTTCCAGCACATAACTTCTCAGAAGCATAAGTATGCAAAATGATAGGTAAGGACAAATTAACCCTGAATTCTTAGGAAAACTCCATCTTCTCTTTGTTAGAAGTCTATTTTTTATTTATTCTTATTTATTTATTTTTAACTGTGAAGGTTAAGCTGGTCTTATTTTTTTTTATCAAAATAGAAGAGTTTTTTGCCTATTAAACTACCTCTCATAACTGGATATTTTTTTCCCAGATGATTTACCCCTTCTTTTCAGTTTGCCAAGTAATAATGAGCTATACAATCAAGACAAAGAAAAATATACCAACTTTACCTATAGCTGAGGTTGTGTTTTCCACAATAGCTAACTTGCTCACTTTTACATGTGGCTGCTTTGCTTTATTAAAAAAAAAAAAAAAAAAAAGTGTGCAGTAGGATTTTGATAGTTTTCTGTGGTGTGGAGAAGAATCACCACTCAGGGAAATGGAAATAAGTGTACAACATGCCTTCATATGATAAGCTCATTAGAGAGGCACTGTGTTCACATGGATAAGGGACAGGTACCAGCCAATCACAAAACAAGTTTCTTCCCAAAGTAAATTCCTTTTCTACCATAGATGTATCACATTGAGAATTCAAAGAAAGCTATGAAATTCTCTGTTCGCCATATCAAGATGGACACTCAAACTTTTGTACACAATGTAATTTACTGAGAGTTTCTTTTCTCATCAGATATAAACTCAATGAATTTAAATTCTAACTGGAAAAAAAAAATGGACAAAAATCCTGTAATTATTTCTTCCCCGGAAGCAGTGCTTCTCAAACTTTACTGCACACTAGAATTACCTGGGGAGCTTTAAAAAAATACTGTGACCTGGTCCTACCATCAAATATTTATATTTAATTGGTCTGTGGTGCTCGTGGCATTAGAATTTTTAAAATCTCCCCAGGTGATGCTAATGTCAGCCAAGGTTGGAAACCACTGCCCTGGAATGCTGATTAGTACAAGGTTATGTTAATCCCTGAAGTGATTTGAAAGTTTCGTGAACATAAGCAAGATTAAATGCTGCTTGATAACTAATCCACTGACCGAGATATTCAAAAATAAAATAAGAAAACAAAGCAGATATTTAAAAAATGTTGGTCTAGTAAGACTAGAATATTCAATCTTATAACCTTATAAAGATACCATAGCACTGGATAAGGTATTTAGTGAGACATGTTTACATGGGTGAGCAGACCTGAATTTCAGAAGTATGCCTACATTTATATCACACTAGTTTTCCTTTGTTACCTATGGAAAATCATGCAAGAAAAGCCTGTGTTTATTTTGATAATTAAATTGTCCCACATATTAACTTTTTCCAAAGAACAAACTGGATTTCTCTGAAGTCAACTAAAATATAACTTCTAGAATTATAAGATGATAAATGGCATTTGAGTTGCTATAGGGTTGTTATGCTTCCTCCTGAAGTTGTCTACATGATTATACTTCAAACATAAAGACAGTATGTCTGAATTCCAAAGGGGGTTTAGTGTGAAATAGTAGCCATAGAGATAGTATTAAATATATATACATATGTGTGAGTGTGTGTGTGTGTGTGTATATGTGTATATATTTATATATATATATATATACTCTTACAGACTGTACCTTATCTACATGAATCTGAACAGATATTACTATTACTATATAAAGACTTAGTTCCTTTGATACAATGAACACTATGTGCAGTGGGAAAATGATATACTTAAAAATTATAAAAATTGGGACCAGCAGTTGGCATAATGGCTATATCACTGGACTCCCATGTAATGTAGTTGACCACGGTTTGAATCTCGGATCTGGTGACTTAAACTCACTCCAGGCACAGGTGTGTGTGTGCCCAAGATCCCGAGAGGAGAATAGAGCAGAAGAGATTGTGACATGGCCATCCCCCTGGGGAGTGATTTCTCGCTTTCTGCCTCTCTGTCTCTCTCTGTCTTTCTGGCGAGTGCACGCACCCTATAGTGAAAACTCTATAGTAAAAATTGTCTATATGCACAAACATACATGTAAGTACTAATGTAGAAAGCGTCCTAGTATATATTACACCATTTCTTTCAAAAAATACAGGAAAATATTTGTACTTTGCTACCTCTGTTATAGAAGAAAAGATTAGAAAACAACATATGAAGGACCAGAAGATGGCGTAATGGTAATGTTGCTGGACTCCCACATGGTTGACCACAAATCAAGGCCCAGACCCGGCAACTTGAAACTCACTTTGGGCACGTTTGTGTGTGTGCCCAAAATCCTGAGAGGAGAATGGAGCAGAAAGGATTATAGATAGCATCGTCATCCCTCCCAGGGGGTGATTTCTTGCTTTCTGTCTCTCTCTGTCTCTCCAGCAAACACACACACCTGACAGTATTAAAATATCTCTCTACAAAAAAAAAAAAAAAAAAAAAAAAACACAAAGAAAAGAAAAAGAAAACAACATATGCAAGAGATCTTCAAAAAGCTCATAGAAAATGAAAAACAAAACAAAACTATGCATAGATTTCAAAATTTTTTCTCTAAAACTAGTTTGTACTTTAACTCCACCTTCCATGAACTTTTGAAGTCCTCCTGTATTTATATTTGCTTGTGTTTGTATTACAAAATGTTGACAGCATGTAGAGTAAACCAATAAAAATGGCAAGAGGAGGTTGCGTCAGTGTAGTTGTGTGCCACATGACATTTTAGTCAAGCAGGGATGCCACATACAATGGTGGACACGTGGAGATTGTAATGGAGCAAAAACTTCCTGTCAGCCAGTGGCTATGTAATCTAGCACAACACATTGCTCAGGGGTCTGCGGTGATGGCTGGTGCAAGTGAATCTGCTGCACTGATGGTTTGATATAAGCATAATACATACAACCATGTAAGTACCTGTTCTTCGTCATGGTAGTAAATGACTAGGTTGCCGGTTTGCATATTTACCACATGTCTTAGTCCGTTATTACATTGATAACAGAAATACCCAAGACTGGATGATGTATAAAGAAACAGATTTATTGACTTACAGTTCTGGCGATGAGGAAGGTCTAAGCTCAGAAGACAGAACTTGAGCAGTGACTGTTCTGCTTTGACGATTCTGCTCCATACCCTTCGCTCTACCTGCCTTCCTGCGTTCCTCTCCTTATGATCACAGCAGAACTCAATTCCAGGGCTCCCATCCTAATCACTTCCTCACACTCAGAGGCTCCACCCAGGAGTAAGTTTTCACCTGACACATTTACAATACAACCGAGTACTAGCACATTCACTTCCAAAGGACAGCCAGTTGCTGCTCCTAAAACCAAATTCCAAACTATGAACTTTTGGGAGACAAATCATTATCCAAATCATAATGATCTGCTATGCTATTAATCATTATTTTAGAGTGTACTCCTACTTACGTATATAGAAATACCACTGTGGAATAGTATGCCTGCTTCATACGGCTCATGTTTATCCCACCACCTAACTGCATTGTTCAGTCTTGTGCTTGATTTCATCTCATGGTGTTTGTTCGTCAGGGCTCTTCTCCTGGGACCAGACGTGGAGGTGGAAGACTGATACTGATGGTCCTGACTCTGTGAAGGCCCAAGTCAATGCATCTAATGTGAGTGCATGTGTGTCTTTGTTTGTTTCTTTCTTTGTCTGTTTTAAGAGGTTTTTGCTGTAGGGATCAGCAGTTAGCGTAATGGCTATGTCGCTGGACTCCCACGTAGTCGACCGCGGTTCGAGTGTCAGACTCAGTAGCTTAAACTCATGCTGGGCGCGTGTGCGTGCGTGCCCAAGATCCCAAGAGGAGAATGGAGGAGAAGGGATTATGGTGTGGCCATCCCCCCTGGGGGGTGATTTCTCGCTTTCTGTCTCTCTGTCTCTCTCTGTCTGGTGAGCACACGTGCCCTACAGCAAAAAAAAAGAAGAAAGAAAAAAAAAAGAGGTTTTTGCTGTAGGTCACGTGCACTCGCCAGACAGACAGAAAGAGACAGAGACACAAAGCGAGAAATCACCCACCAGGAAGGAGGGCCACGCCGCGATCCCTTCTCCATTCTCCTCTTGGTTCTTGGGTACATACGCACACATGCCTGGCATGAGTTTAAGCCATTGGGTCCGGGACACTTGAACTACGGTCGACCACATGGGAGTCCAATAACATAGCCATTACACCATCTACTGGTCCTATGTGTCTTTGTTTCTTAAAAAAAGAGTTTAAAAAGTTAGTGTGTGTGTATATATATATATATATATATATATATATATATATATATAAATGTAAATAGAAAAGTGATTCTAGAATAGGAAATACTGTGTACAGTTTATAACAGTACAAACTGTTATTACAGTTAAATAATAATAACAGCTTAAAACTGTTATTACAATATGGTCCAAAAGCTTTTAAAGATTAAAACATTTCTAAAGTAAAAAGTTATAGTAAGCTGGGATTATTAGTGAAGGAAGAATTTTTTAAAATAAATGTATGAAACTTATGAAAACTTAGAAACATATTACAATAAAAAGCCTTGTGATGTTTATTATAAATTGTTGCATTAAACCAAATCAAGTTAAAATGCAATACAAAATATGATCTAATTTGTGTAAACAACTAAGGTACACACAAAGTGGTAAATAGCTAAAAGTTGGTTCATTACAATCTCGTTGGCAGTTTTCCCTGGGGCATGGCAACAGCTGTGAGATTTATGTTCTTTTTGTTTAATGTGCCTAGTCCAGCCCACCACACCCCTGGCGGGTGTTCTGTCAGCTGGAGTAAACTCAGAGCATTCTTCTTCCAGTGACCTGGACATTCACTCACTGTTAAAGTTTACTTATTTATCTTTCATACTAGTGACGTGGAGGGAGATGGACAGAGAGAGAGTAAATACCACCCACAGGTCCAGATGCTGTTATCTATTCCCTGCCTTCAGTCAGCCCTGGATTAAGGGCAAATGCACACCCTGCATACTCTGGGAGGTTTGTGGACTTGAACTGGGAACCTTCTCATGTAGGATTGCCTCACAGAGTGTCATGTCTTGCCACTGAGCCATTGACCAGCCCTAACTTTTACTCCCTTTCTTCCTCCTCACTTGGACTCTGGAAGAACCTGCAGGCTATAAAGGCACTAAAAACTTCAGGAAACACAGATGTGAGATTCATTTAAGGTTCAGATGGAAACTTTGATTATTCTCTCTTGGTATTTTTTTTTTTTTTGTAGGATTTTGCTATAGGGCATGTGCACTGTCCAGAAAGATAGGGAGAGAAAGAGAGACAGAAAGCGAGAAATCAGCCCCCAGGGTAGATGGTCACACTGCAAACCCTTCTCTTCCATTCTCCTCTTGGGATTCTAGGCACATATGCACACATGCTGGAGTGAGTTTAAGCTGCCGGGTCTGGGACTCGAACTGAGGGTTTTACAAGATTCAAAAGTAGTCTGTCAAGGACTCCACCAGGTGAGAGTTCAGCGACATAACCATTACACCATTAGCTGGTCCCCCCTTGGTCTCATTTTTGTAACAAGTGTCATCCTGGACATTTTGTCCCACACGCTAAGTTGCGAATTTGGATGACAGCTGGACTAACTTGATGTCATCAGTTAAGCACTCAGAAGAGAATGCTGATAATGCATAAGACAGTCAGAGCAGGTGATGGTACAGGATTTATGTTCTTCGTTCCTTCTATCTTGGGCAGCCCAGCCATTACAATTCCTCTGGGTCAAGATGAGATCTCAAATACATAAACTGGGATTTTGAGAGAGGATTTTGGAGCACAGAGAAATCAATAGTCAAATCAGCTGTAGCAATCAGGTGGATATACAATGTTTTGGCTTTGAATTCTCCTGTCCAATAAAGGCAAGCACTTGATCCCTAGTCTCCTTTAAAAGCTAACTCTCAAATCTGAGTCAGGAGGTAGGAAACTTCAACAAATGAAGAAGTCACCATGTCAGCAAATCTGACCAAGGCTAATTAGGGAAAGTTAAAGTTAAACATTATGGAGACCTGCAGGTAGCAGAGTGTTAAGGTGCTGGACTCCCAAATGACCAACTAAGATTCAATTCTCAAACTTAGCAACTTGAAAATCAGGCCAGGCACATATGTGTGTGTACCCAAAATCCTGGGAGGAGAATGGAGAAGGAATTAAGGTATGACCATCCCCTCTGGGGGGTGATTTCTCATTTTCCCTATCTATCTCTCTCCAGCAAGCACACGTGTGCTATGGCAAAACAAACAAAAAAGTTACACATGGTGGAGAGGGTTTTACACGTTCCAAAAGTAGTCTGTCAAGGGCTCTTTAATAAATGGTAAGGCTTCAATAAAACTCTGCGACTACATCTCCCAAAAACTAATCTTTCCAAATGAGAAAGTTTTTATTTATTCATAGTGCAGGATAAAGTCATATCAGAATTTCGTATAATTCCCCTCAGCAATTAATTAATGAGATTTAACTATGAAACAATGAAACTGAATTTCCCCTTAGTTACAAATGGGCTCTGAGTCAATTTTTTTTAAAAAAAGGAATTGAAAAGTCAACAGCCACTCACTCCAATGAGAGTGTGTTTCCTAAGGTAGGTGGATAGTGCTCATTTGGTCAGATCTTAAAAAGTAGTTGGCCTCATTAATTATGGTTTTCAAACTTGAGCACTTCCAAACCACCTGGAGAGCTGGCTGAACCCAGAGGGCTGGACCCCTTCCTCCAGAGCTTCTCTTCTAGTTAACGTGGAACAGGCAGCAAGAATTTCCAGATGATGCTGATCTGCTGGTCTGAGCACACATGCAAGAACTGCCGTTCTAAGATGTATCATCCCACAGTTCACAATAATAGACTTCCAGAGGATTTCAAATTCCAATTTGAATTACTTAATTTGTTGTTTCCATTTTAATCATTTCCTAAAGCCATGTTTAAAAAAAAGTATAAGTTGCCAGAGTACACATGAACTCACTAGAGAACAACAGGGAAACACACAGAGAGAGAGAGAGAAAGCAACTTCCTAATTGGGCATGGTCTTGCCACGATCCCTTCTCCTTTTCTCCATCCCGTCAAGATTTGAGGCAAAGACACACACACACACACACACACACACACACACACAACATACCCAGCATATTTTTCAAGTTACCAAGGCTAGGATTCGAACTGCAGTTGACCATGTGAGAGTCACTTCCCTTGCCCATTAAGAAACAGGCTGGCAGATAAAACAATATTAACATTAACATGTCTTTTCAAGTTACAACGATGTTTTCCTGTAGACTTTTAGTGACAGCAATTTGTGTTTACAACCACGTGAGTACCAAACTATTATCTACTGTTAATTTCTCTTTTTTTAAAATAATTATGTTATATAACTTCATTTATTTATTTTAATTTCACCAGAGAGAGACAGAGTGAGAGAGAGAGAGAGAGAGACAGAGTGAGAGAGAGAGGGAGAGAGAGAGGGAAAGTGAGAAAGCAAGCTGCCAGGTCTGGGACTCAAACCACAGTCGGCCATGTGGATTCCAGCGCCCTTAACCACCAAACCACCTACCGGCCTCTCTAATGTTAATTTCTAGAACAGTGTTTCTCAGACTGAGTCATTACACAGAAGTAGTTAGGATGCAAATTAATTTATTTGACAAAGGAAACTCACATGAACATCCTTTCTAGTGTCTGTAGTTTACTGTTTCAGCCAGTAGAGGTAGTAAAGTAGCCTCTAAGAAAATGTTTTTCAACAATTTTATTTCAAGACACATACACCAACCTGAATTCATTTAGGACCCTTTGGGGGACGTGCTGATGGCCAGAAAAACTAGCCCAATGTCTCTCAATGCCTTGACTTTCCTGGCCCTTTGGGAGCAAAGGAAGTTAATCAATGTCATGGAGTATTTATGCACTATTTTGTGGTTCTAGCAAGTTTGAAGCTCTTACTAGGGTGACATGTTCCAGAATTACTTAATAAGTGTACCATATCTGTACTTAAGCTAAATGCCTAAGGGATGGTCATCGTAGAAGTAGTATATCACAGTACTTAAGAGGGGGGAAGCTCTGAGAATCCTTTCCCTTTTTATGACAACCCCAGATTCTGTCTGGAATGTAAAGGAGGTGTATCCTTTGCCCTTATGTCCCCACCCCTGCTCCCACTAGTAAGCCTGAGTCACTGACACGGTGTCCTCTTCTCAGGTGTTGAGTGGTAAAACACTAACCTATTTGCTACTGTCCAATGTCTCTTAATTGTTCAGTGTGCAATATGACCAGAAATAGCTTTACTAAACTTCCCCTAACCAATATTAGAATTGGGGTTTGTAGGACAATGCATATTTTCACATATAAACAACCCAAATTATACATACATACTGCAGTGAAATATTTAGTTTCCAAATAAGTTTCCTACAGTGATAACATTTCCTTAGTGTGAAGGTCTCACAGGATTTTTCTTTTTTTTTTTTTTTTGACGATTTGGGACGAACGCCAGGATTTTACATGACTTCACACTAATATTTGTTGAGTATAAATTATATACCAGAAACCAATCCTCAAAGCTTTTGTGTCTTAATAACATTCTGTTTAACAATTGTGTGAGCTAGATACTCTTATAATCACCATTTTACAAATGAAAACAAACAAAAAACAAATAGCTACAAAAGTGAGATCAAAGGAAACAGTACAGAAATCTAGACCTAATCATTAGTATACCTCCAGCCATCTGTAGTGGCCAACCACATGTGCTAGGAACAGTAAACATGAATGTGCTGATTAAAGATATTTCTTATCATCTATATCCACAAAGATTGTAGGGATGGTGACAAGTCAGAGACTACCATGGAGCATGATGCAGACCCTAAGTATTGGTTTGAATATCGATATTTATTAATGAAAAAATGTCCATAAACTGATAGTTTTTAGAAAGTACAAAACACAGGGCCAGCCCGTGGCATGGTGCTTAATGTGGTGGACTCTCACATGGCTGACCACAGCTCAAGTCCTGGACTTGGCAGCTTGAAACTCATGTTGGGTGCATGCGCATGCATACCCTAAATCCTGAAAGGAAAATAGAGGAAAAGGGATTACAGCGTGTCTATCCTCACTGGGATATTGATTTCTCATTTTTTTGTCTCTCTGTCTCTCTCTATGTCTTTGGCCAGTGCATGCACCCTATAGCAAAAATTTCTCTCAAAAAAAAAGTACAAAACACATTATGAACTATTATTTAGAATGGGGTCCTATTTTAACAAACGTATATTATAGCTGTATTAATTGTGGGTACATCTTGCTAGTAATATTACACTGAATTCTTATTTTCTTTTCTATTTTTCTGCATTTTTTGGTAAGAGGAATAGAAATTGTTTTATAATTAGAACATATTTTTTTAAAAAAAGGTATTTAAAAAATAGGTATAAAATAGTAATAGCTAACATTTATTGAGCACTTACATGTGCCAGGTATTGATCTCTGAGTTGTTCATGGGTAATTTCATCTAATCCACATTTAAGATACCAAAAGGTGAGGTAGACATTGTTACCATTCTTGTTTTACAGATGATGAAACTGAGTGTCAGAAAGGTTCTGTAACTTTCAAAGCAGTTCATTGCTAACAGCGTGAATCCCAACTAAATGTTCTCAGACACCTCTACAACGCAAGGATCTCCATTGTCCTTGGGGAATGGCTCACAAAGTCCTGCTCCTCCTCCACTCAGGACTCTTAAGGCACTCTGAGTACCAAGAAAGGCCTGGAAATGTTAGGGTCAAATCATTCATTCAGATCTCAAACCAACAAATGCATTAATTCTGATTAAACTAAGTTACGTTTATATTTGAAATATTAATTAATAAGGGTTAACCAAAAGGGGATGGGAGAAAATGATGTGCAGGAAAGAACTCAAGTCTGGAGGCTGAAAACAATGGAAAACCATGTCCAAACACTTAGAAAACTAACTTGGCTGTCCAGCACCTTAACCACTTATACCACTTGCCAGCGTAAAACTCATTCCAGACACACATGCATGCAAGCCCCAAATGGAAGAGAAGGGATTGTGGCATGGCCATCCTCCCTGGGAGCAGTGATTTCTCATTTTCATTCTCACTGTCTCTCTCTGGTGGATGCATGTGCCCTATGGCAAAACCCTTAAAAAACCTATATATCTATATCTGTGTCTATATCTAATATCTTTATATATCACACACACACACACACACACACACACACACACTAATTTGGCTGTGTTATTCCTGTTCAAACAAAGAATGTGCTCATTACCAGTGATTGGTTTTGAGTTTGTTTAGCACGTAGAAATTGAGGAAGTTTACTCAATCCCACGTTCTCTGATTTCCTCCCTTTGTCTCTTGTATTTTCTCATGCAATAGAAATAAATTAAAATCATTCAGATTTCTCACCGACAGGCTAAAATACAAAAATCTCTCCCTGGCCTGAGTTCTCTCTCTTCCTTTGTCCATTAAGGCTCGATGGGAGGCCACACTGTAATTGCAGGAGAGCTATGCCCTATCTCAACACATTCCAGCGCCACAGGTTCTGATAACAAGCTAACAAAAGACAGACTCTTCTTCGGAAGCTCCCACAAAAACAAACCCATTCTAAAAGAAATACACAACTCCAAAGCCATCTCTTTTTCAATTATTTTTTTGTCCATTAAGATTTGGCTGGCTTCACTGAGGTTTTCCTCTCTTTTCTCCTCATCCTGCTCGCTGTAGGCAAGTGGGCGATAGAGTGTGGTAACACTGGCTTGATCCCCACTATAATTCACAGCAGGTACATGAGGGACCGCTGGGCCCACACTCAAAAGCATTCCAGCTCTCTTCCAGTCTTTTGCTGGCCCACATTTATCTTTTAAATATAAATATGAAAAAATACTACTCAGTATCTTCACACAGTTATAGGTAGTAGTACTCATAATTACACGTTTTGTGTAATGTAGTCCAATGTTGTATTTTTTTTTCATATGTACAGGAGAACTGTGGGGCTGGGAAGGTACACGGAGAAGCTGGCTTTGGTGGGATACAATTGTTTCAAACACTTGCCTCTGACTTCATTCTTTAATGAACATCTCTGGAATCAGTAATTACTGTGGGAACACATCTTTAGAGCTATTCTCAAAGAGCAAAATTGGCAGAGGTTGGTTTTATAAAGTTCACAAAATGAATGGTGCCTTATTGCCATAAACAAAGGGATTTTGAACAACCAGCTTTAAAATACCCAGCGAATTACTGATAAGAGAATCAGTGAATGAAGATAAGTCTTTAATTGACAAGAAAATGAAGGATTAGGTTAATAATGCATTATAGCAATATGCCGTGGATTCAAACTTAGGCCTTCTTCCCCATTTGAACTAAGTGATTTAAAAGGATTTTTTTAAAAAACATAAAGACTATTTCTTCTGCAACATTTACGCTTAACATCGCCTAAAATGCATGCTACTAGTATTCAATGCCTGCCTGAATCCTCCAAGTGACTATCCTCTCCTCATAACTGTGCATTGAGGCTATATATAGTGTCTTCTAAAGATGCTTTTGAAACCTGAGGGGTTTTACAAGATATTCTTATTTACTAAATACACCTGAGTAAAACAAATTATACTTTTTTTTTTTTGAGAGGTTTTTGCTATAGGGTGTGTGCACTCACCAGACAGAGAGAGACATAGAGACAGAAAGCGAGAAATCACCCCCCAGGGGGGATGACCACACCACAATCCCCTCTCCTCCATTCTCCTCTCAGGATCCTCGGCATGCACGCACACGCGCCCGGCGTGAATTCTAAGCCACCGGGTCCAGGACATGAACCACAGTCGACTACTTGGGAGTCCAGCGACATAGCCATTACGCTAACTGCTGGTTCCCAACAAATTATACTTTTAACCCCAAAATAGTTTATGTGTTTTAAATTTTTGGTGTGAAAGCTAAAGTATGATTTATGAAACCAATTACTTCTTCTTAATAACACAACTCTTCTAGACATATTTTAACACTTTCTATTTTAAGTCAAGTTAAGCAAAATTTAGATACTGATATAAAAATTATGAATAAATAATATGAACTTTTAAGAAACCAACAGTTGGCATAATGGCTATGTCACTGGACTCCCATGGTTTGAGTCTCAAACCCAGTGGATTAAACTCATGCCAGGCGCATGTGCGTGTGTGCCCAAGATCCCGAGAGAAGAGTGGAGCCGAAGGGATTGCGGTGTGGCCATCCTCCCTGGGGGGGGGGGGGGGGGTGATTTCTCACTTTCTGTCTCTCTGTCTCTCTCTGTCCTGTGGAGCACACATGCCCTATGGCAAAAACCTCTCAAAAAAAAAAGAAGAAAAGAAAAAAGAAAACCAACATTCTACTGCTTTGGTGAGCATATAAGATTTATTTTTCCCCTTGAGATACTAATCTATAATTAATCTATAACTTTGATTAGGATTTTTAGATTTATTTTATTCATGATAGCACATGTACACATATGAGATAAAGACAGAGAAAGCAAGAAGCACCTTGGAGAGGTCTGGTCATGGCACGATTCCCCATCCCCGCCCTATAGCTCAGTCTGCTACCAAATTCACCACCACTCTGGATGCTTTTTTTTTTTTTAATTTGCTACAGGCACATGTGCTCACCAGAAAGAGAGAGAAAGAGAGAGAAGGAAAGCGAGAAAGCAACTCTCATGGGAAATGGCCACCCCACAATCCTTTCTCCACCATTTCTTCTCTCAAGATTTTGGACATGCATATTCGTACACAATTCACGTGTTTTCTGAGCTGCTGAGTCTGAGACTTGAACTACCAGTTGGTAACATGGGATCCAGCTGCCCTAACCTCCATGCCACTGACTGGCCCTGACGTTCATTCTTGCTTAGAAAGTACTATTTCTTATTCTCACAGAAATATACAGAGAATAGCAAGCATTTGAAGCCTTTGGTCTTCATATATACTTTCTGTATCCCTTGGTCTGCCAATTGCTAATATCTTTCATCAGACTTTTCATTTCATACTGCATCTCCCTAGTAAAGTGATTTTAAGACATTCCCATGAAGGAAACGGACTGATGCTTTTCTTAAGCAGGAAACGCTCCAGAATACAGAAACCGAAGGAAAGGCCCCGAGTCGACATTGGTGGGTGGAATTAACAATTCCAGATTGTTAATTCCAGGAACGGGTTGCAAAGCATCAAGAGTGACTGATTTCATCTATTTTCTTTCAGAAGGGAGCAGGTGTAACAGCAAAAGTTTCCAGAGATTTCGCCTTTAAAACCAGAGGAGACTTACCAGTTTGACTATGCATTTCTTATAGAAGTAACTGGAAAACATGATCTGGAATATCTTGCTCGTCTTTCGCCATTTCTCCATTCTAGTTTAATTTTATCATCTTTATCATCTTTGAAATGGAAGATAAGTTGCCTATAATATCCAGATATGTTTTATATTCAGGTATTTCATTCTACGTTTTTTAAAAAATTATTTTTAACTTTATTTAATTTCTTTTTTTTAGAGATTTTTTTTCTAAAGGGAGTGTGTGCTCTCCAGAGAGAGACAGAGACAGAAAGTAAGAAATCTGCCCCTGAGAGGATGGCCACGCCACAATCCATGCCCCTTCAGTCTTCTCTTGGGATTTTGGGCATGGCCTGGCATGAGTTTCAAGCCACCGGATCCAGGACTAGGACCTCTATGGGCCATGTGGGAGTCCCGTGACATATCGTTATGCCATCTGATGGTCCCAACTTTGTTTTGACCGTGTTGAATAAGTAATGTAATACATTGAAATACAGATCCCGTGTTATGATATTTTCTATATTTTTGTTCTTTTCTAACACTCTAAAGTTTGCATCACTTTTTAAAAATCATTAGTATAAATATTGTCTATTTCTTAAAAAGTGTAACATGCGGTCATTTTTCTAAGAGCTTTTTTAAAAAAAAATTATTAACATCAAGAGATCTTAAGCTGTCTATGAAATTAGATTCCAATGTAGGATAAATCATTTCTTGTACAACTACAATCGAATACCAGCTAGACTTAATGGGACACTCAGAGGATATTTAAAAATGAAGCATTTATTCAATTTATATACAGGTATCTTTTAGTTTCTTCTACCTCCCAACAAAGAGAAAGAAGAAGAAAAAGAAGAAAAAGATGGAGGTGGGGAAATGAAAGGAAATAATAAGAGTAATGACGAGCAGTTACCGAGAGCTTTCTGAGTTTGGTGCTGTTCTTAGCCCTAGAGAACTACCACCTCACTTACTTTGCACTGCGGCCCAAGAGCAAGTGTTATCCCCATTTCATGCAAAGAAAACCAAGAGCATAAGGTGCTCAGCAATTTTCCCAGGGTTGTACAGTGAGCAGCAGTGAAGTCAGGTTTTGCACCCAGATTTGATTTGCCCACTAAGAACTTGGTACTCAGATCGGCACATCCACACGCTGGCTTCCGTACTGAAGAACGAGCACATTATCTCCCTTATCATACCTCCTGGCATCACTCAGAGTTTAAGGAAGATCACCATGAAGGCCTTGAGTGAAGCAATTTGCCATGGTGTCCAGGAGTGCTGTTGCCACTGGTGCCAGATTCACAAACAATAAATTTTAACAGGAAAGAAAGGGTTGTACAGTGAGCAGCAATGAAGTCAGGTTTTGCACCCAGATTTGATTTTTTAAAATTTCCTGTTAAAATTTATTGTTTGTGAATCTGGCACGTGAGAGACAACTTTGAGAAAAGGGTATCATATTCCTGACTTTGTCTATTTTCGAAAAACAATAGTAAAAAGAATATCAGAGCATCTAAATATAAACCAGTATCTGAGAAAATCTAATGTTGTTTTAACGACTATGGGGAAATATTTCTTTAAACTTTTATTTTAAAGATACGGAATACGTTTGTTGCTCTAATAGCCTAATATGTCCTGGATTTGCCTTTTTCGTACCTATAAGAGATAGTGTCATATTTATACCTAATGTTTTAATGAAATTTCACACATCATGTTTATTATAATGCTTTGCCATTCTTTGTAGCACAGTTTAAAATGCATTCTAAACTGTGTATGTGATGTTTCTCTTCCATTTAAAATGAACCCGTTTTCTTTAAAATAATTTGGGAAAAAAAAGTCGGCTTTTGCACTATGCAAAAATGTATAATAATTCATAAAATTGCATAATATTAAATAATCGATAACATTATTTTTAATTTTTTCAGAGAGATATTTTTGTTTTAGGGTATGTGCACTCACCAGAGACAGAAAGAGACAGAGAGACAGCAAGAGAGAAATCACTTCCCTGGGGAGAAGGCCACACCACATCCCTTCACCTCAATTCTCCTTAGGGCTCTAAGGCACACAGTCACATGCACCTGGCATGAGTTTAAAGTCACCAGATCTGGGACTTGAACTGCTATTGGCCACGTGACAGTCCAGCAACATAACCATTACATCATCTGCTGGTCCCACAATAAAATATTCTAAAACCTGGCCAATATTCCTAACATATTTAGCAAAAACCTCTCTCAAAAAAAAAGAGAGATAAATGTTGGAGTGGAAAAGAAAATTTACTAACATAAATGACAAAGGTATGTTTCAAAATAGTCAAAGTCCACAAGGAAATTATTTTAAAAGTTGAGTAAAATGACCTAAATACATAGCACACCAAAATAAATACTCTATAAGAGGACAGGACTCAATTAGAAAATGTGAAAATAAAACATAACTTACTCATTGGGACAATAAACATACTATACACAGGAATATCTCAGTGATAAGTAACCTTATTATGTTTTAAATGGTAGCTTTATAATTTGTCATCTCTCAAATTGAAAATAGTTCTAAGTAAGTGAATAAAAAAATTAAGGTGCAAAATCCTTGATTTTCCCTCACCATTAAGTGGTGGTGGCGGCGGCAAGGTTGTGCACAGTAGCTGAAATCTAAATAAATGTTGAACACAGTCCCAAGAATTTTGTGTGTTTGTTTTAGAGAGGTTTTTGCTATAGGGCACATGCGCTCGCCAGAAAGACAGAAACAGAAAGACAGAAAGTGAGAAATCACCCCCCAGGGGGGATGGCCATGCCACAATCCCTTCTCCTCCATTCTCCTCTCAGGATCTTAGGCACGCACGCACATGCTCCCGGCATTAGTTTTAAGCCACTGGGTCCAGGACTCGAACCACGGTCAACTACATGGAAATCCAGCAATGTGGCCATTATGCCATCTTCTGGTCCCAGCCCAGTAATATTTTCTCTTGAATTTGATGTAGAATGAGAGAAAACTGCCAAGTATGACCACCAAAATTTTGTGCTAAAGAACTGGAAGGAAGAAGACAGCAGGAGCAATAGATTTGAGAGTGGAAAGAAGTTTGATTTTGTGTGTTGTAATTTTGGGGTAGCTGTTAGAGATCTATATGAAGAAGCTGAAAAAGCAGATTTGATATATAGTTAGGTATTTAAAAATCTAGTCTGGAATCCAATATGGAAATACATAATTTGGATTTTATGAGCTAACAGATGATAACTTAAAGCCATACTTAAAAGGCTAGAAATAAATGTAATTATGAATAAAATGAAAAGAAATAAGCAGAGTAAAGAGAAAAGATCTAAGAAGTAAGCTCCATGATACTCCAGCATTATTAAGCAATTAGTAGTTGAGGATTGTGAAGTTAACAATGGCAACTAATTCTTTGACAATCTCGCCAAGATTGATGGGTGCATTTCACCTCCCTTTAAATTGGTGCCTGCTTTGACTGATAGAATACATGGCAGTTCCAGATTTAGCCTACAAGGGACTCACAGTTTCTGCCTTGATCTCTTATAGCCCTAAACCTCCATGGATAAAGTACAGTTAGTCTAGTGAAGAGACCAGGAGGAGAAGTCCTAATCTTTATTGTTAGGGAAGAGGAATCTGCTGAGCCCAGCCTTTCAGCTAATCTCACCAGGACATCAGACACAGGAATGAAGTTTCCTTAAAAACCTCCAGATCAAGACCAGCGCCTGCCCTACTGGCTAAAGATGTAGAATTCCTCATGGCTGACCGTTGTTTGTATTCGGGCCTTGGTAACTGGAAAGATACACTGGGTGTATGTGCTGTGTACTCAAAGTCCTAACAGGAAGAAGAAATAGAGGAAAAGGGATTGCAGTGTGACCACACCCATTTGGTATTTCTCTGTCTTTGAGAATGTATCCTCTAGCAATTAAGAAGAAGAATTATCAACCTCCAAACAAGAGCAGTCACCAGCTGCATGTCATGAAGTGACTGTAGTCAATTTCACATAGAATACAAAAATTACCCTAGGTACATCTTGCCCAAACTCCACGTCCAAAAACTGGTTGGAGTATTGGCTTAGAAAGTAGGAACAAGGGACCAGTAAAAGAAAGAGAAAAAGAGGGGCCAATGAAATGAAAGAAAAGAGAAAGTTGAATGTCAGAAAGCCAAATGAAGAAAGGATTTAAGAATGAAGAAGTGATTTACTCTATCATATGTTGCTTGAGTAAGATGAGAACAAATTGATGTTTTTGTTTGACATTGATAACTCCAAGATGGGTGTAGATCATTGCTCATATGGGATCAAGGGAGTTATTTTGTTTTATTCTTTAGTTTTTTTTTGCCATAAGGTGCCTGTGCTTGCCCAAAAGAAACAAAGATAGACTGTGAGAGGGGAAGTGAGAAATTACCCTTCCAGGGGGACTGGCCATGCAGTAATTCCTTTTCCTTCTGGGATTTTGGGCACTCGCACTCAGGTGTCCTGTGTGATTTCAAGTTTCTGGGTCCAGGACTCAAATTTCAGTTGGCCATGTGGGAGTCCAGCACCATAACCACTATGCCATATGCTGACCCCTTAAGGGAGTTATTTATTTTTATATGATCAGATAAAAAGATCATATATTAGGCTATTGGAAATTATCTAGTAGGGAGAGGGAAATAGATGATAAGGCAGAGAGATGGAACAATTAATTAATGAGATGAATAGTTAGGATATAAGCTGAGGAGTGACCATGGATAAAGGCTCAAGCATTATATCCAAACAAATACAAGGCAAAGTCAAGGGTGCTGAGGCAGGAATTCCGATGATACAGTGGTGGGTCCACGCGGCATTTCTATTTGAAAGTGCAGTGCTTGCACAAGAGTAGATCACTATGTGTTTTAAATACTATTCTTTTTCCATTTTTTCTTCTAGAGAAACCAAGTCACCAAGGTTTATGTCACTGTCAAAGATAACAGTATATGGCAGATGCAAGCTTCAAACCAGGCAGAATAGCTTCAATCTATGTTTTTTGATCCCTATTCTCCCTGTTATTATTCTCCTTTTACACAAAAAGAAAATGGGTTTAGGAAGATTAAATATGTTGTTCATTATTACATGACTACCTAGAAGTAAAGCTAGACTACGAACCCAAAGCGGACATGCCTTCTATTTTCCTACGTAATTATCTCACAATGTTATCTCCAAGGAGATAAAGACTGGAAAGATTATGGGAGAAAATTATAACCATGTAAGGCTGGGAAAATACAGAGAAGCAATCATTCAGTCTCAGGAAAGAAATGATGTAGGTTAATTAAAAATAACAGGCAACAGTGACGTGGTCTTGGTTGTTAATATTAGAATGCACAGAATATAGAGATTTTTAAAAGCACATCCTTAAATATTTAATCTAAGATGAATATATAATCTGATTAGTATTTCTGAGACTATTGATGGGCTCATAAATTACCTACAGTGGTGGTAGGGCACCTTAATCAGCATAACAAAAGCAAAGAAAAATCCAGATACTGTAGAAGTAATATGGAAGGCAAGATTGACAATTATGATTCATCTACGAAAATGGTTCTACTAAAAGGTAAGAACAACTAAGTGACTTAGTTGTATCAGCAAATTGCAGGCTACATGGTCCTAGAACTAAGATTTTTCCTAGTACAGAAAGCTAGAGTGTCCTAGGGGCAAATTACAGTGAGGAGAGCAGCTTTCAAACATGTGACAATCTACTGAAGCCCAAATCATCCTGAAAAAGAACCTAATTATTTGCCTGTTTTTAGCATTCGTGCAATAAATGAACTAAGTGCCTGGCTTTACTTTTAAGAAGCTTGGTGAGGCACACACCTTAGCCAGTAATAAAAATGTTTTAAAAGGATTGGGAAAAAAAAAAGCAAAAACATATGTGACTCCATGATAAAATTACAACACAGCTTGTTAAGTAGTTGAATATTTAATAATTGAATGAATAAATTTATTCGAATCACAAATGCTACTTATGTGAGTAGCACTGGCTCAGCCCATAGTCTTAGATGGAATAATTCCCACCCTGTAGGAGACTCACAGTGACAAGTTATGGGCTGTACTTGAATCGCATGGCACTGCTACTCCTGCTAGTAATAGTGACCATGACTTCATGAGTTATGGCTGCGAATTTCTCCACTACAGGAGGGATCATATTCCCTCTCAAATAGATAATGCTTAACTTCTTGGTATTGTTGTAATTTGGATATCAAAATTTGTGGTGCAAAGAAATAAGAGTACCAATTCATTTGGAAAGACCGTACGTCCTAGGTGGGCCTTGAAGTACATTAAGTGCTGTGTAATCTTGGGTAAACCTCTCAGCCTCCCTGAGCCTGTTTTACTATCTTTAATTGGAAAAATCGGGGGTCCTGAGTAAAAATATATTACTATGTAGTACACAGCCATATTCTCTAGCACCAAAAACAGTCAAATATTGGGTCATCAGGAAAGTCATGACCTACTTTTGCACAGAAAAATATATAAAAATACGACATGACTTAACCTGATGACTTAATAGAACTAAACAACCATATCTGAAGCTCTGCAAGAGGAAAGTTAGATGAAAAGCCAACAAAATTGTAACTTGCAGAGTTGTGATCCATTATCATCCTGTTTGCTTTACTTTTAAAAATACCTACAGGGGCAAGCAGGTGGCCTGGTGGTTAAGGGACTGGACTCCCACATGATTGACTGCGGTTCAAGTCCTAGACCTGGTAACTTGCTTTCTCTCTCTCTCTCGCTCTCTCTCTCTCTGGTGAGTGCACATGCCCTATAGCAATTAAAAATAATAATAAATTAAATTAAATTAAAAATTAAAAAACCCTATATTTTGCTAATTCTGCATCAGACTATGTCCTAAGGACTTTACAAATATTAATTCATTTTTTTTAATAAGTATTGTTTGTGTGGGGATCAGCAGATGGGGTAATGATTATGTCACTAGACACTCACATGGCTGAACAAAGTTCAAGTCCTGTACCTGGAGGCTTGAACCTATGCCAGGTGTGTGTGCATGCATGAACAAAATCCTGAAAGGAGAATGGAGGAAAAAGGATTGCAACATGGCCATCCCCCTGGGAGGGGATTTCTCACTTTCTGTCTCTCTGTCTCTATTTCTCTGGCAAATGCACACACCCTATAGCAAATTTCTCTCAAAGATGAATAAATGTATTTATAGGTACTACGTGGGTTTTTTTGAGGCTTTTGTCTTAGGGCACGTGCACTCTCCTGAGAGAGACAGAGAGAAAGAAAATAAGAAATCACTCCACGGGGGGATGGCCACACTGCAATCCCTTCTCCATTCTCCTGTGATTTTAGTCCCGCATGCACACATGCCTAGCATATTTTCAAGCTACCAGGTCTGAGATTCAAACTGAGGTCAGCATGTGGGAGACTAGGGGCATAATCACTCTATCACCTGCTGCCCCTCCTATGTGTACTACACTTTCTACTTTCTGATATTTGTCCATTTTTAATTATAGAGTCTGTATTCCAAGGACAAGCATTAAGTTTCAAAATTCGAGCTATGTGAGGGACCAGCAGTTAGCGTAATGGCTATGTCACTGGACTCTCACGTAGTCGACCGCGGTTCGAGTCCCGGACCCGGTGGCTTAAACTCACGCCGGGCACGTGTGCGTGCGTGCCCAAGATCCCGAGAGGAGAATGAAGGAGAAGGGATTGCGGCATGGCCATTCCCTCTGGGGGGTGATTTCTCTCTTTCTGTCTCCCTCTCTCTGTCTGTCTGGCGAGCACAGACGCCCTATAGCAAAAACCTCTCCAAAAAAAGAAAAAAAAAAAATTTGAGCTATGTGGGACCAGCAGTGAGCGTAATCGCTATGTCGCTGGACTCCCATGTAGTCGACCGCGGTTCACGTCCCAGACCCGGTGGCTTGAAACTCACACCGGGCGCGTGTGCATGTGTGCCCAAGATCCCGAGAGGAGAACGGAGGAGAAGGGATTGTGGCATGGCCATCCCCTCTGGGGGGAGTGATTTCTCGCTTTCTGTCTCTCTGTCTCTCTCTGTCTGTCTGGCAAGCGCATGCGCCCTATAGCAAAATCCTCTCAAAAAATAAATAAATAAATTCGAGCTATGTGAAGACAACTTTGGGGTCTACCATAAGTTTTTGTTCAACAACTATCTTAACACTGAAGAGAAGATGAGATTTTCCCTCCAAAGTTGAAAATAGACACGATACATTACGTTTACTATCAGGCAAAATAGTTGGATTGGGTTAAAAGTCAAGACCTTGAATGCTCTAACATCCATTGCATCACAGAATTACATTATTTGTAAGTGAACAAAGCATACTGGACAGGAGTGGAGTCAAATTAGCATTTTATTAATGGTCAAATTAAATAATCCCATAGTTAATTTCCTAGGCTGTGGAGAAATACAGCTGAGAATATGAATTTGAAAGCTCCAAATATCCATCGTACAATATGTCTCTGAGCTTACTTTGTGGCTTTAGTCAATTCTCTTCAAATGTCTCTGTTTCTTCGCTTGTAAAATCAAGGTTATATGAGACAGAATCTCAGAAATTGAAACTGAGATGTAGTCAAGATGTCTCTAAATTCCTCAGTGTGACTCCCAGAGAGTACTAGTCACATAGACTAGCTATACTATAGGTGCAAAGAATCCCAAGATAAAAATGAAGATTCACTTCTATTTTTCTTAAAGAGAGATCTTTGCTATAGGGCTCCTGTGCTCGCTGAAGAGACAGACAGATAGAAAGTGAGAAATCACCCCCCAACTCCCAGAGGGGTTGACCACGCTGCAGTCTCCTGTCCTCCATTCTCTTCTCCGGATCCTGGGCATGCAGTGCACACACCTGGCGTGAGTTTTAAGTTTCCAGGTCCAGGACTCAAATTGCAGTTGACTATGTGGGAGTCAGTGATGTAACCATTATGCCATCTGCTGGTCCTTCTCACTTCTATTTTTTTAAGATGTATTTCCTTTATTTCTTTCATGAGAGAGAGAAAGAGTGTATGTGCATGAAAGTATACTGCAGAGAATGCACGAGGATGACAGAGATAGGCAGCACTTAATACTGTTTTGTAATTTTGTGATTTTAAAGCCTTCATTTATGTTTTGCTAATGACAGCAATCATCAAAATGTTACCCTGGTTCACATAACTATCAACATCTCAGACTGCGAGTCACAAATATCCCTTGGGTTAATGTTCTACTCTGTCCACTGGACCCCAACATAACCATAGGGGGTGCTAGAAAATGTTGAGCACATGGAATATTTGATTTACACAAATGGTTTCTTCCACCAAAGATGAATTGATATGCTCAAGACAATAAAAGTAGCACATGCCGGACTACAAACTAGAACTCTGAATTTCTAGCTCCTAGTCCAATGCTCTCTCCAGATAATGTATGGGGTAACATGGTAATGTCTTCAAAATCTTTGAAATTGGAAAAAAGAGGAATTATTTTTCACTCTAACAGTTTGCATTTTATTGTGAAAATTTTAAAGGGGAAAATAAGCTTCTTCAACATATACAAACATATACCCTTAATTGGTTTTCTAGTGAGGTTACAAAAATCAGCCTACATTTCAGTATTTCGCATTATTATACAAACTCTATTCCAAAAACTGTGGTACTATTATTCTTGTTTCAATACTTTATTGAAAACAAAATCCAGACTTTACCTATTTGATATCCCATCCTTTCCGCATGAGATTCAGAGCTAAGAATCTCTTGTTGAGTGAAATGGACTGATAGGTTGAAATACAAAGTAAAAAGATTCCTCAGCTTTATGAAGCTTTCTAGTCAAGGATGTTTCATTTTTAAGATCTCTCCATTAAAGTCAGGGTGAAGGAAGAAATCCCATTGCATTTTTGTAGCTGCCTGCTTCTACTCAAGTATTCTTGGCTCCAGAGGTTCATGTTAGAAGCCAGAGGAACAATTCATTCTACTGGTCATTTGAAGAAAATGTGGTTATCCAAAATCTGGGTTATAATGAAATCCTGAATTGATCTCATGACTTGGACAAATGTTTCTTTTCTTTTTTTTTTTTTTTTTTTTTTTTTTTTTTTAAGAGTAAAGCTTTTTACAGAACTATAATCAAGAATAAAGGAGGGGACCAGCTGGTAGTGTAATGGCTATGTCACTGGACTCCCACGTAGTTGACCGCAGTTTGAGTCCCGGACCCAGTGGCTTAAACTCACGCCGGGCATGGGTGCATGCGTGCCCAAGATCCCGAGAGGAGAATGGAGGAAAAGGGATTGCGGCGTGGCCATCCCCCCCGGGAGGTGATTTCTCGCTTTCTGTCTCTCTGTCTCTGTGTCTCTGGCAAACACACATGCCCTAAAGCAAAAACTTCTCCAAAATAAATGAATAAATAAAAGAGGACAAGAAGATAATATGCAGATGCTTTTTATTTTACCATACTGGTACATTGGAAGATTTTCCTGTCTTTCCTCATCTTGCTTTCATTCGACCCAGAAAAATAAGTAGCCAAGTGTATACATGCAGTGAACACTATCAACACCTATCATGTTCCATAGTTATTTACTAGTATACGTCTTCATCTTGATAATCATTGCAACCCTTTAAGGCAACATGCAAGTAGCTTATGAGACACACTCTGACACATTAATTACAATGTTGGTCACTATTTTTTTCTATTCTTTTTAAAAATCCTTTTCTATTATTATTTACAAGAATGCATATGCTCTTTCCAGAAAGAATGAGAAAGTATCCCCTGAAGGATCATGGTAATACCACATCTCTTTTTCTCCATTTCTCCACCTTGTCATATTTGGGGCATGCATGCATGTTCACCAGATAAAAGTTAAGTTTCACTTCTATTTTTTTAAGAGAGATATTTGCTATAGGGCACCTGTGCTTGTTGGAGACAGAGAGAGAGACAAAGAGACAGAAAGCTAAAAATCACCACACACACACACACACACACAAACACACACACACACACCCAAGGGGATGACCATGCTGTAGTCCCCTCTTGGGATCCTGGGCATGCAGTGCACACAATTGGCATGAGTTTAAGTTTCCAGGCCCAGGACTCAAATTGCAGTTGACTATGTGGGAGTCGGTGATGTAACCATTATGCCATCTGCTGGTCCTTTTCACTTCTATTTTTTTAAGATGTATTTACTTTCTTTCTTTCATGAGAGAGAGAAAGAGTGCATATGCATTAAAGTATACTGCAGAGAGTGCACGAGGGAGACAGAGACAGGAACCACTGAAAAACATACTATTGTGTCCATACCCAAGCCACACAATTGGCCATGTGGGGTCCAGCTCCCTAAATCACTAGGCCATGGGGCCAGTCCCTTCTTTTTAGACAAGGAAATTCAATACAAAGAGAGTGATCTTTTTATGTTCCTGTTTGTTGCTCTATATATGAAAATAGTTGTATCAGTCTATCTTCTGATGGACATGCTGAGGTCTATGATACATACTCAAATAATAAACAAACTATTTCCTTTTTCATGCTTTGGAAGGAGTAATACCATTTACTGTTGCTAATCTGTGATAATTCTATGTCAATATAATTGGGATTTGCTGGTAATGAAAACTTAAACTGATAAAATTTCACACACTGGGGACCAGCAGTTAGCGTAATGGCTATGTCGCTGGACTCCCATGTAGTCGACCGCGGTTCGCGTCCCGGACCCGGTGGCTTAAACTCACGCCGGGCGCGTGTGCGTGCGTGCCCAAGATCCCGAGAGGAGAATGGAGGAGAAGGGATTGCAGCATGGCCATCCCCTCTGGGGGGTGATTTCTCGCTTTCTATCTCTCTGTCTCTCTCTGTCTGTCTGGCGAGCGCACACGCCCTTTAGCAAAAACCTCTCCAAAAAAAAAAAAAAATTTCACACACTGTATTTCATTTGCTTACTATATGGGTCAATGTCGTTCTTATTTATCTTTGAATTTTTCATCTATAGGACCCTGGGATCTTGATCAGTATTGAGAAAAAATAAAACAAGAGCCCCTGAATACACTTTCATATATAAATAGTCATTTTTTGCTCTATAGATAAATTAGCAGCTATTTATTTAGAAGTAATACTTAAATATTGAATTAACATGTTTACCAATGTAATTAGTTTGATTTCCTTCAATGTAAATTTAAAATTTATAAGGTCAAAGTAATTTAAAGGGACCAGTAGGTGGTGTGGCAGTTAAAACACCAGACTCCCACGTGGCCCACTGTGTCCCAAGTCTAGCAATTTGATTTGTCCCACCTGGCAGCTTGATTTTGCTCTTTCTTTTTCTTTCTGTCTCTCTCTGGTGAAAACACATGCACTATAGCAAATTAAAAAATAAAAATAATAAATATAATTAAATTGAATAATTATCTAAAGAAAGTAATTTAAAAATTGACATAGTACTATTCTACAGATAAAATATATGTATAATTCTAGACTAACCAAAATAAACTGAACTAGTAGAGTTTTCAAGATAGGAAGAACCATTGAGAGCTTCTTGTTCTTTCAATTTAAGGAAAGAAAAGCCCAGAAAGTTCCCAAAGACACACTATCAATTTCCAACAGCATATAAACAAAACTCTAGGTGGTCTACATATGAAGTCAATTTTTTTCCTTCTATTTATTTAAATATAATAAAATAGATAAAAATGTTATTCATATGTCATTAATTTTCACTTATGTCACCACATAAGGTATTAATGAATAATGGTCAATACAAATATTTGAAGAAGCTATTTCTCTTATTTAATGTTGGCACATATACTTTAATAATTTGATATTAAAAATTGTATATATTGGGTTCAGCAGGTGGTATGATGGTTAAGGTGCTGGATGCCTACATAGCCAACTGCAGTGTGGATCCTGGACCAGGTGGCTTGAAAATCACAGCAGGAGAGTGTGACTGTGTGTGTGAGACCAAAATCCCTGGAGAAGAATGGAAGGAAAGGGATTGTGGCATGGTTATCCCCCCATGGGGGGTTAATTTCTTACTTTCCCCTTCCCTGTTTCTCTCTCTGTATCTCTCTGGCAAGCACACATATCCTTTGACAAAAAACTTTGAAAATATTGTACATATTAAATACTTGCTGTTCTAGAAACAGAATCGGAAGATACTTATTTAAGGGAAGATCTGCTTTGGCTTCTGAGTGGTAAATTGTAAATTTTCTTGCAATTTTGGACAAATTTATTTGCAAATTTTTTATTTTACAGACATGTCATTTATGAACAAAATATTCATATATTCATTATTTTTCATTTGTTGCCAAGAATTTAAAATAGCATTGATATTGTCTCTAATGCTATATCTCTAATTTTTATACATATACCTTATATTTATAACTGCAAGACTTTTGACATAATCTTAAGCAGATGGTGGGGTATATGATGAATCCTCTGGGTATAATTCAATATTATCTGAAGCCAGGGTTTTGTGAATTTAAAGAAAGAGAAATTTACACTTATTTTTTTATCACCAGTAGCCCCACTTTGTGGTTTACTTTGTATTTGCCTTTAATACTCAACATAATTTTTAAATAATATTTTAGGAAGCCAAAGGATTTTGTTCAAGATGAAATAAACATCTGAAAACAAAAACTATTTAAATCTGAAATTTTCTATCTAAGGACTATGAGAGGTTTTTGTTACAGGACACATGCGCTCGCCAGAGACAGAGAGAGACAGAGAGACAGAAAGCGAGAAATCACCCCCCAGGGGGGATGGCCACGCTGCAATCCCTTCTCCTCCATTCTCCTCTCAGGATTATGGGCACACACGCACACGCAACTGGCGTGAGTTTAAGCCACCGGGTCCGAGGCTCGAACCACGGTCGACTACATGGGAGTCCAGCGACATAGCCATTATGCTAACTGCTGGTCCCTCTATTTAAGGACTATGGACCGTGTAGTTCTTCTTTTGGGGGAATTAAGGTAAATTAGGTTATAACCTTTACTGTTCTTTCTGCCTTCACACATGAATTGTATACAATACTTTTAACTGATACCAAGTTATATTATACTGGCAGCTTTTTGTTGTTGTTGCTGTTGCTGGGTTTTTTCGTTGTTTTTTTTTTTTTTTTTGATAATATGACTTCTAAGTAAACTTTGGCCTTACATGGACACAACTTGTGATCATGTAATATTGCAAAAAACTGTTTCATAAAAGCTAATGAATTTTAATATTTTTTTTGGAGAGGTTTTTTTTGCCATAGGGCACGTGCATCCACCAGACAGACAGAGAGCAACAGAGAGACAGAAAGCGAGAAATCACCCCCCAGGGGGGATGGCCACGCCGCAATCCCTTCTCCTTCATTCTTCTCTCGGGATCTTGGGCACGCACGCACACGCGCCCGGTGTGAGTTTTTTAAGCCACCGGATCCGGGACATGAACCGCGGTCAACTACGTGGGAGTCCAGCGACATAGCCATTATGCTAACTGCTGGTCCCAATGAATTTTAATATTTTCTGAAATCACCAGTATAGCTACTTACTTCTATATCAAATTACTTCCCACAATATACAGTTAAACATAAAAGGCTGTTACATTTACATAATTAAATTTTCTTGTTTTGCTTTGGAAGCATATGAAGTTATTTTCATTTTGTCATCTAAGAACACAAAAGAATATTCACAAACATAATATGAGACAGTTCTATATACATACTCTCACTCTTCACATTTTGATTATAAAATCTGAAATTGCCTTAGAATAGATATTTTTTTCCAGTGAAGAAAACATTACACTCTTCCAACACGAAAGAATAATTTTCTATCTTGAGAAACCCACATATCCCCATTTTTCATGCAAGGCACTGGTGTGTCTCGAGGTTTAATTGAAACCAAATGAAGTCTAGTAAAGTTAATCAAAACCAAACAAGCCCTTGGGCTACATGAACAACTTACTGCTAACAGGTTTCACCTCAAGTTACAGTTCTCCAGGACCTGGTTAGAGCACTCTAAAATCAGATTTAAAATGTTGCCATGCTTGGTGAACTAGGCATAAAATATTCTCCCAGGAGTTCCATGAGTGGTTAAATTACAAATGCGACCTTATTATTTACAGAGTTATACTATGATCATTAAAAAAGGCAATATTGAGTAAATTAGTAGAACATAATTGATGATAAAAATTTACCTTTCCAGATATTAAAATTTATATTTACATAACATCACAAATCAAACAGAAATTGCAGAAAAAGCTCTCAAAAATGTTGATGCATAATTTTCAGAAATCATTCCATAAGAGTTGAACTATAAAAACCAGTAAAAGGAAAAACAAACAAACAAAACTAAAAGTACTGGAGGTAACAAGAACTCTGACGCTGAAAAGTTATGTGACTTTGGGACCAGCAGTTAGCATAATGGCTATGTTGTTGAACTCCCATGTAGTCGACCGCGGTTTGAGCCCCAGACCCGATGGCTACAACTCACGCCGGGCACGTGTGCGTGCGTGCCCAAGATCTGGAGAGGAGAATAGAGGAGAAGGGATTGCAGCTTGACCATCCCCCGCTGGGGGGTGATTTCTCGCTTTCTGTCTCTCTGTCTATCTCTGTCTGTCTGGCAAGCGCACGCGCCCTATAGCAAAAACCTCTCCAAAAAAAAAAAAAAAGTTGTGTGACTTTCAAATTCTTGTACTTGAGTTTTCTTACTATGAAACAAGAATACTAACTCCAACTCTTAACATACACTTTTCTCAGACATAGTCATGTAAAGAGTGATACAAGTGGAAGTTATTGTGAAATCACTGAGCAGATATCAGCAAATATCTAGTAGATAAGAAATAGAAAAGATCATGAGCAAATGATTAGTTTACAAGTTAGAATTTCTTCTTTGTATTCAAAAGCATACAAAGAACTGATAGAGAAAAATTGTCTTTGGCTTTGATATCTAAGAGAATAAATATTTCTATGAGTCTTGGTTCATGTTACATGATATGAAATTTATTATTCCTCTGAGGAATGCATGTCTTCAGTGAATACATATTCAATGTTTCAATGTTTCAATAGTAGGCAGTATGACCATTTGCTGATTCAAACACAAGTGTCACATACAAAAGTGATTTAAAAGACTTGGTGTTGCAACACTGAATAGGTCCAAAAGACCGTTTCTCATTCCATGCACTTGGGCTCTTGCCAAGTCACTTCTAAAATTATGGAGTGTTAAAAAAACAAGCAGACATAAAATAAAACAGGGCTGTCTTAAGGGTATATCAAAAGAAAAATATTTTAGGCAGGCTGTAACCTCTATTTCTGACCAAAAAATAAAAAAAATAAAAAAATAAAAAAAGAGCAAAGAGACGTGATTGAGATATATAGTAAAGTTGGTTACCAATAATTCATTGTGTGTAATCAAACTTTCTGATTAACTAAGGATATACTACATACTTGTTACTTTTGTTTGTAATTTCAAACTGCCAACAATCTATTATATGTAACTTAATAATACATATGATAACTCTTTTGTATTAGTGAGTTAGGTTTTAGTAATTTAATTTTTTGGTAATTAGAATATTGCCTTTGCCTAATTACCTCACCTAATTACCTTTTGGTAACTTGTGGCAAAACAGATTTTCACTGTATCTTCCTATGCTAATGCATTCATAAATATTAAATTGCTAGTCACTGTAATAATATACTCAAACACTGCTTTACTTGCCTATTCAAAAAAAAGTTTTCTGTTTTTGTGGTAAGGATTGAACAAGGGAGGAAAAACAAATAAGAAAAAAAATCCATATTTTATGGGAAACTACACATGAAACTCATGAAATGTGTTTGTTTTTGGTAGGAGACAAAACACTAACTTATTCTATGGCTTAGTTTTATCTTACATGAATATATTTATAGGTTATACTCTTTTCTGAATTTATTATCATCAATGACCACTTCTGATGTTGTGAAATTACACTAAAACTAGAGAATATCAGAAACCTCTGTTTCTGCTGATAATGGACCAGGTAATTCAGAAATCTTCCTACTGAGAATCAAAAAAGAGTGGTAAAATATTTAAAAATTATCTTTAATATGTGAGATAATCTATAAATTGACATAGAATTTCTGAGATGAGATCTAGGAAAGGAAAAATCTAAGAAAGCCACACCCAGTATTTGAGGCCACGTTTACACTGGAACCACTGACTAAATGAAAAGAAAGAGTTGAGAAACTAAGCTACATCTTGGCAGCTTTGCAGGGAACAAAATAGAAAATATATTGTCCAAGGACATAAAAGATAGGCTATATTGGGCTTAGATCACTCATTACATCAATATTACAACCCAAATGATTGTTCCTTTTGCCTATAGGTGAACAAGAAATAAATCAGCCATTGTCTATGCCTACAACTCAACTTTGCATTATAAGGGCCCAGAAAATGTTACCCCTTGAAATTGGATTAAAGGTATCTAGGATTTCCAGCACCTCTAGATAGGCAGGAACAGCAAACCAAGGAAAGTTAGTATATTGAGCCTCAAAACTTTTCTGAAATGTCTTCTTGAATACAATGTCTAGCTTTCAAGCAAAAATAACTAAATAACCATGAAAAAAGCACTATTTACAAAACTCAACAGAAACAGAGCCATAGAAACTTTACACATTGGAAATATTAGACAATAATTGTAAAATGACCATGCTCAGACTAGGAAAATGTAACAAATTATTCTCAAATGACAGAACATTTCTGAAAAAGAACTAAATAGAATGCATAATCCTGAAAGCTTAGTAATCAAAATAAGACACCCATTAGATTAACAAGCAAAATAATTTAAATGAAGATATTATTTGACAATGGGAAAAAAGTTAAAGAGAAACCATAAAGAATGAAGACAAAAATGATAAAACTGTTGGGGAAAGGATATGATACATTAAGAACATAGTAAGGAAATATAACATGAATTCAATAATAGTCTCATAAAGAGAGAAAATGCAGAGCATAAATGATATTTAAAGAGATATTTGCTGAGAATTTTCAGAATTGAAAAATAATCAATCCCACAAATCTAGAAATCTTACAAAACCTAAGCATAATAAAAAGCAGACACATCATAATGAAACTCAGAAAACTATAGAGTAAATATTAAAGATTTTATATATATATATATATATATATATATATACATATATATATTCACATATGAAAATAAAATATCTATCTATGTAAAGGGGTGTGAGAACGTGTGTGTGTGTGTGTGTGTGTGTGCGTGCACACACAATTACTTCAAAATTTTGTAGAAAAATAAAATTAATGTACAAGTTTATTTGGGTGTAAAAATTATTTGAAATCCATACATAGTTTTTTGATAATATACACTTTTCATAAACTTTTTTACATACACACAGAAAGATAGAGAAAAATGATAAATTACTTTCCAGAGATGTGACCAGCAGTTGGTGTAGTGGCTATGGCTGGACTCCCATGTAGTCAACTGCAGTTCAAGTCCCAGACCTGGTGGTTTAAACTCACTCCTGACATGAGTGAGTGTGCTTGTCCAAGATCCCGTGAGGAGAATGGAGGAGAAGGAATTGCAGTTTGGCCATCCTCCCTGGGGGGTGATTTCTTGCTTTTTGTCTCTCTGCTTCTCTCTGTCTCTCTGGGGAGCACACATGCCCTATCGCAAAACCTCTCAAAAAAACAAACAAACAAAAAATTACTTTCCAGAGATTAATGGTTGACTACTAAACCAAAAGCCAAAGGCATTAAAATAAGAGAACTTCTAACTGAGGGCTTCATAACAAATGAAATACTTTTTTTAATGAAAGCATAAGAAAGGCATTTTCAAACAAAAATGAAGACTTTAAACCCAACACACCTACACTAAAGAATTTTTTGAATGATATACTTTGGGCATTAGGAAAATAATCCCAAATTCCAAATGAAATCTCAGACAGGTAAGGAAAAAAGGAAGCACAAGAAAATGATTATAAGTGTACATAAGTATAATTAAAGTTTGACTATGTAAAGCATTAATAGTTTAATGTAGTTTATAATAATATACAGAATTAAATATTTATTCCTCATACCATATAGAATAACCTATTCCAGATTAATTTATGTTAATTTAAAAGGAAAAACAATGAATTTTCTGAAAGAAATATAGGACCTCAAGTAAAAAACGTGCTTTTTAAACATTATCAAAAAATCACTAATCATTAATTAAAGATTGATTAACTTGTTTACATGAAAATTAAAAGTTTATATTTCCCAGAATACATCTTTAAGTGAAAAGGAAAGACAACTGAGAGGGTGAATTAAGAATGACTCATATCTGGAATTAATAATGAACTTCTACAGATCAGTAAGAAAGAGCCAGATGACATAATTTTGTGAAAAGGGGGAGAAGGAATTTTATAAACAGGATATTCAAATAGTCAAAAAGCATACTAAAAGATACTCAACCTCATTTATAATGGGGAAAAACTAATTAAAAACACAATTAGTTACAATACCCACCAATACAACATGGTGGCTGAGATGAGGAGCAATAGAAATTCTCATATACAGTAATTGGACATTATTTAACAAAAAGGAAGTTCGCTAAGATTAGCATTTTCATTTTTACTCTCAGGTGTTCCACGAACTATATACATACGTGGAGGCTTGTATAGGAATTTTTTTTTTCTTTTTTCTTTGAAGAGGTTTTTGCTATAGGGCATGTGCATTCACCAGACAGAGAGAGACATAGAGACAGAAAGTGAGAAATCACTCCCCAGGGGGGATGGCCACGCCACAATCCCTTCTTCTCCATTCTCCTCTTGGAATCTTGGGCACGCACGCACACCCGACCGGCATGAATTTTAAGCCACCAGGTCTGGGACACGAACCACAGTCGACTACATGGGAGTCCAGCAACATAGCCATTACACTAACTCTTGGTTCCAGGAATTTTTGTGACATTATTTTAGGTAGACATAAACCGAAAATATGCAAGAATGGTAAAATCAACATATATTACAGCATCTAATAGCGATGAAAATGAGTGACTGCTATGTACAGCAATGTGGATATACTGCACAAACATAATTTTAAGTGGAATAAGCCAGATACAAAGAAAATTGAAAAGTAGGCAAAATAAACTTTTAGTGTTAGAAGTTAGGATAGCGGTTACCTTTGAGACTAAGGTCATTAGAGTGAAATGACCAAGCGAAACTCGAGGGGAAAGTTTCTGGGTATAACTGTTTCTGTTTCTTTCTTCCCCTTTTTTTTTTTTTTTTTTTTTGTTAATTTAATTGCTTTTAAAATTCCCAGAGGTCCTGTGTGCTCACTAGAGAGAGGGAGAGGAGAGAGAGAGGAAGAGGAGAGAGAGATGGGAGAGAGACAGAGAGAGGAAACAGCCCCAGTGGGGCATGGTCAAGGTGCAATCTTTTCTCTATTTCTGCATCTTGTCAGGGTTCTGGGCACACACATATATGCACTTAGTGTGTTTTTAAGCTGCCCAGATTAATTTGACAATTAGCCATGTAGAATTCAACTCCTGTCACCACCAGCCTATGGAGCTAGCCCTGTTTTATGGTTGTCATGGTTTGCATTAGTGATGCTTGTATGAGTGTGCTCATTTGTGACAATTTATTAATCTATACATTTTGATGTATATACTTTTTATATGCATATTTTACTTGAGCAATCTATAATTACATATATATATAAATATACATACACACACTTATATGTAGTTATATAGATATATAAAATTAAAATATTAAATGCATGGTAGCAACTCAAAGAATAGTTTAGAACATGTTTTCTTCTTCAGTATGTTTTAACAAACATTTAAACTATTAAATAATTCCAATCTTATATAAATTCTGTTATGAACTAGAAGAGAATGCATTATATACATTTTGTGAACTTAGTATAACTTTATCATAAAAAAAAAAAAACAGAAAATAATGTGAAAAAAAATTTAGGTCAATTTTGTCTGTGACTACAGATGCAAAAATTCAAAACAAATTTCCAACCAGAAGCTGCAATATTTAATGCACAAATATATCATGACCAAATTAGGTCTAACCTAGGTATATGGTGTTGATTTACAGTGGACAAGGAATCAATAAATTTGCGATGTTAACACTTTAAGGAGAATAGCTACATAATTAGCTCATAGAACGTAGGAAAAAATGTCTATTAAAGTTCAACATCCATTTTTGATTTTTTTTAATTGCCAGAGGGCCCCTGCACTCACAAGAGAGTGATCTCAGTGAAGCATGGTCATGCCACAATCCTTTTCCCCCATTTTTCCATCCGCTGATAATCTGGGGCACACACAAACATGCACACAGCATGTTTTTCAAGCTGCTGAGTCTGGGATTCAAACCAGTGTGGGATAGGAATTCCTATGCATACCATTTCCATGCCACAGTGCAGGCTGGACCCATTTATGATTTTTGGAAGTCAACCAATTAACACAGAAGGGCACATCTTTTAATCTAAGAGAGTAGCTAGAAAAATAAAATTTTCATAGTTATATTAATTCTGAATGTACAACAGTAAAACAATAAGCACAAGACAAAGATACCTATGTCACTACTCTTATGTGACATATTAGTATTGATAACTCAATATTTAGAGTATATACTGTTTTTATATCTACAAATTAACTGTAAATTTATAAGCTACAAATTGATGTAAATAATAAGAGTTTAGTAAGGCAATTATTGGGCTGAGTTTTTATTGTTGGGTAAGGGTATTTTATAGATGCAGCCTAAAAATCGTTAATAAACAAAAAAGTATCTATAAAAATGATTTTATATTTTACCCACTACTAAGAATCTTATCAAAGAAAGAGCTGTATTTAAAAAATAAATGCCATATCTTTCCTTTCTATATATATAATGTCTCAAAATTACCCTTCAAAATACCCATTTTACTGCTTTGTTTATATAACTTGTAATGAAATTTTTAGTAATTAAAATTATTAGTAGTAATTAGTTGTTTTTTTCTATTTTAATTTGTTATAAGGTGCATGTGCTTGTGAGAGAGAGGAGTGGAGGAGTGAGAAAATAGCTCTCGGGGGTATGGTCATTCAGCAATCCCTTCTCCATTCTCTCAGAATTTGGGGCATGCATACACATGTGCCTGGTCCTCCTTAAGCCACCGAGTCAAGGATTCTAAACTTGCAGGAGACAATGTGAGATCTGGCTGCCTTCATTAACGTGCCACAGGCTAGACCAATGATCAGTTCTGATTAAGGTCATAATAAACAGAACCTTAAAGTGAATATGGAGGTATTGAAAACAAATTTTGAAGAATTGTACTTCCATAATATTAACATTAAATTCTTTATTTAGTAAAAGAAAAAAATATTTATTTGGTGAGCTAGAAACTAGAAATTTTGAGTGATACATAAATAAATATAATTTTTAAAATTTTAACCAGTCTTTTTCTTGAAGTTTTTATCATGTCAAAATATTAAAAATGTGGGAACCAGCAGTTAGCGTAATGGCTACGTCGCTGGACTCCCACGTAGTCGACCGCGGTTCGCGTCTCGGACCCGGTGGCTTACAACTCAGGCCCGGCGCGTGTGCGTGCGTGCCCAAGATCCCGAGAGGAGAATGGAGGAGAAGGGATTGCGCGGCGTGACCATCCCCCTGGGGGGTGATTTTTCGCTTTCTGTCTCTATGTCTCTCTCTGTCTGTCTGGCGAGCGCACGTGCCCTATAGCGAAAAAAAAAAAAAAAAAAAAAAAAAAACCTCTCAAAAAAAAATATATATATTAAAAATGTGATGAGCCGGCAGGTGGCATAGTGGATAAAGGTGCTGGATTCCCACATGGCCAACCGTGGTTCCGGTCTCAGACCCGGTGGCTTGCTTTCTCATATTCTCTCTTGCTCTCTCTCTCTCACTCTATCCTTCTCTGATAAAATGAAAAATAAATAAATGGATAAATAAAGTTAAATAAAAATAATTCTTTAAAAAATAAAATTAAAAAGTATTAAAAATGTGATAAACTTAGTAAGCTTATGAAAGAAGCAAACTTTTCTTTGTCATATTCAGACAGAAGGTAAACATTTACTTTACAACATGAAAATTTCTGTATTTTTAATTCTTTTAATTCTTTAATTCTTCAACTTTTGCATGTTCCAAATGCAAAATACCCAGTGAATATAATTATTAGTTATTCATTTTATGATTATTTACATTTAATTATTAATTAAATATTAATAAACATATATGATAAAATAATAATTCTACTAAAATAATAATTCTACTAAAATAATAATTCTACTAAATAATAATTCTACTAAAATAATTCTACTATTATGATAAAATAATAATTCTACAAAAAATACTTAAATTTATGTAAGGTATTATTTTAATTATAACAAAAATGTTGCTAAGTAGCTGTTGATAATAGAAGTGGTCATTGCAGATATAATGCCCTACTTTTAGGAATGAAATACTGTTTGAGTTCTCTTCACATTACAGAATTAGCACAGGAATCTGCTTCCAATTAAAGAAACTGTGGGAGAACCCAGCTGTATTTGGGATTTGGCAAATGTATTAAACTGTGCTCCAAATGCTTTGGTTTCAGCGAAGCCTATAAAGTATGCTCTCATGTCGTTTCCTCCCTAACTTTAAAACACATGTACAGTGCATGAATCTGTCAGCCTCTTCTACTTACTATGGTTAGAAGAAGCTTTAATATTCAATGGTTGTAATATTTTTATCTCTAATAGACACATAGGGTAAAAAAAAGAACATTCATGATATTCATGAGGTCACCTGTGTAAACCAAAGGATTTGTATTCTGGTTTTCAAGAATGTTTGGAAAATGACTCACTTTTGCATAGAACCAAGAAGCTGAGTTTTGCCAGTGGTTGGTGGCACTCAGTCTATGAGTGGTTTGGATTCAGTTTGAAATATAAAAGCCAAGCAAGCAATGAGGTTGTTTCAGGATAGGTTTAGCATTCCCATAACTACTTTTCATGTCCTGTGCAATAACATTTTTAAAACAATGGTTCTAAAGCAACTATATTACAGAGAAAATGTTTTCTAAGGGTATTAAATCAAAATTAGAGGATATAAAAATCATACGAGCTTTAGAAATTGGAATGAATAGAATGGAAATAATACAGAGAAACCACTAAATTATTCTAAAGTTTTGTGTTTTAGTCATGAGAGTCATCTTTAGGATTTATATGGTCTATTTCACCTCTTAAAAGTATAATAGATCAACATATTTCTCTTCCATTAGCTCATTGGTAATAGTTTTCCCATGTTCAATACTTCATAATAGAAAGTTCTAGAAATGAGATAAAAAGAAATATACAAGGGGACATCACATTTTTAATGTCACACTTCTATATTTAAAAGATCATAGAAAAGAGGAAGCAAAGTATTTCTTCTTTAGGATGCACAGGGAAACACAATAACATAATTAGAAATTACTAACATATCTATAGTACTTACTATATGCCAGGAACTGTTTAAAACTTTGACCTAACCTACTGTATTTAATCTTTCCAACAACTCTGTGAGGTAGATTTTGCTAGTATCAATATTCTGTACACAGAAAAGGAAATGGAGAAAAGCAGAAATGAAAGATTATGAAGCTATTGCATTGCATACTGGGATTCAGATGCAGGCAGGAAGCCGTGATAAAGTGTCTTTAAGCACTGCACTGTGTAACCAGGAGCATGACAAAACCAGGCACAAATGGCTTACATGCACAGTTTAAGAAGCATAAATAGATTGTCATTTATTAAGCCTTGAGATCTCCTGGATGTGATTTAATCTATTAGAACTTCAATTTTGTTTTTTTTTTCTTTTCATTTGTAAAATAATAACTCTGGCATAGAATTATTCCTATTTAAAAAAAAAAAAGAATGTAAGTTCTTGGCACATATTAAACACACAACTCAGTTAAAATACATTTCAGTTCCCACTGATAGGAAAATTTCACCTGTGTGTTATTCACATCTCAGGTTGGAAATTATACAGGATTCCTTGTTAAACCTGGAGTAATGAATATGTTTGTGTACTTCCTCTCTTTTCATATATTCCATTAAAAATGTCTAGAAAGGGTTAAAAAAGAGAGAAAAGTTAGGGAATTTCCCAGTAGGATCAAAAAAAAAAAAAAAAAAAGAGGAGAAGAGAAGGCAGCAGATGGAAGTTTTCAACATAAGGAAGCTGGAAGGAAAGTGGGCAAATGGTGAAAAGCAACGTGTGGGAGAACACTGAAGTCTAAATATCTGAAAGCATAAGAAAGCCAAAGGAAATTCATATGCGCCATGTACCAAGAGAAGTCTAAAATACATGAGACACCATGAACTTTGAAGACAGAGTGGGTAAAATAAAAACAAGGAAACTAGGGCCAGCTGGTGGCATGGTGATTAAGACCATTGGATCCCACAGGGCTGACAGTGTGGTTCGAATCTTGAACCCAGTGGTCTGAAAATCATACCAGATGTGTGCATGCATATCCAAAATCCCAAAAAGAGAGCAAAATGGAAGAAAATTCCCTGTGGTATGACTATTCCCCATTGGGGGGGGGGGGGGAGTGCTCTCTCGCTTTCTGTCTCTGTCTCTCTCCAATGTGCATGTATGTCCTCTGGCATTGTAAAAATAAAATAGTTGAAAGATAATGTGAAAAAAGCCACATTGTAGCTGTCCCCTCTGTCTCCACACAATCATGACTAGCTCTCACTGGTACCCTCTGTCCCTCCATATGGAGGACTACTCTATGGCAGTGATGTCCTGGAAGGACCCTAGACTCAGAGACACTGCAAGGAGTGGAAACCCTGGGTGCATTCTGAAGACAGAGATTAAATAAAACTTCACATGCTGAATCGTGGATCATGACCTCGACGCACCCACCACAGAATTCACTCTTTACTGGGCTTTGATAACAGAGGCAGCTCCAAAGAAAGTCAGAAAAAGTCAAAATGGTGGTACTTACTGACTGCTCTTTGCTACTTTTTTCTAATTCCAAAGAGTATGTGTGCTTGTCAGAGAAAGAAAGAGAGAGAGAGAGAGAGACAGAGACAGAGAGAGAGAAAGAGGAGAAAGACAGAGAAAGCACTCCCCAATAAGGTATGGCCACATCACATCCTTTGGTCCCCATTTCTCCATCTAGTAGTGGTAGGATCTGGGGCACATGCACACACACAGTGTGTTTATTAACCTACTCTGGCTGGGCGTATTCAAACCACCATCAACCGTGTGAGATCTGGCTCCGTCTGCAGTGTTTCATCACTGCGCTGCAGGACTGTCCCTGCTTACCACTATTTTTTTCTTTTTTTAAGAGAGATTTTCACCATAGGGCACATGTGCTCCCCAGAGAGACAGAAAGTGAGACAGAAAGTCATCCTCCCTCTAGGGGGATGACCACACCACATTCCCTTCTCCTCCAGTCTCCTCTCAGGATTTTGGTCATGCATGCACCCATGCCCAGCATGTTTTAAGTCACCAAGTCTGGGATTGAAACCACGGTAGACTATGTGGGAGTCCAGGGGTGTAACCATTATGCCATCAACTGGTCCCGCTCATCACCATTTTAAGAGGCCTCAAGTAAATGAAGTTGGCAAGAGATACATTTGATAAGGAGAGAAGAGAATGCAGTTTTGCTGGAAAGTGTCTCTCCCAGTCTATTACCTTCACTTCGTACTTGCTGAAGACACCTTAATATGGGGTCTGACTTAGTTGGGGAAAACTAGCCATTTTCTGTAAAACAAACATGAGGAGACAAGATGGGACCCCTAAACCTCCCTCAGTAACATTCCAATATGTTCTCAACTGGGAAGATCCATTAAATAGATCATTCTAGGGGGCAGCAGGTGGTGTAGTGATTAAGATGCTGGACTCCCACATGGCCCAACTGCAGTTCAAGTTCCAGGCCCGGAAGCTTGAAACTCATGCCAGACATCTGTACGTGTGTACCCAAAATCCCAAGAGGAGAATAGAGAAGAGATTACCACACCACCATCTCCCCCCCGGGGGATGATTTCTCACTTTCTCCCTCTCTTTTCTCTTTCTACCTCTCTGTTGACTGCATGTGCCCTATAGCAAAAATCTCTCTCTAAAAAAATTGATCATTCATTCTACTTCTGTTGTTTTACAGAGCAGTTTTCATTAAGTTCATCTTTGGAGTGTGTTATAAATGACACTTACAGCCTTATCTTTACATTTTTCTCTCTCTCCATGCTTCTATTTAAACTATTTTCTTTTTCACTTCTTTTTTTTTTCCTTCTCCTTCTCTTCATGGTTAATGAGCAAGAAAGATAGAAAGTGAGAGAGAGCAAGGGAAAGAAAGAGACAGAGAGAGAGAGATTTTTCTGAGTACCTTGCTATGTCATGATCCTTCCTAGGCTAGCCTCCCAGTTAGTCAGGCCCATAGGCCATACCACAACACAACCTGTGTAGGGTGAGCTGGGAAAAATCCACAGGCTTTCGCTATGGACTCAGCCATCATACCATACAGGTATCTTACTGCTTGAGCCAGCACAGTTGAGCCACAGTCTATTTTTCATACTATTTTCTAATTTTTCCCAAGGTTCCACTAAGATTATTCATTGACCTTTTATTTTCAGATACTATATCTTTCCTCTCATGACTATCAATTTAAATCTTTTCATACATTGCAGTTCTGTATTAAAATTCTACATCCTTTTGGTTTATATGCACCTTATCCTCAGGTTTTTTTTATTATCATCATAATCTTGTTTATATTACATTGGATTACATATAACTTTACAGTGTATTACATTGCTTTTTCAAAAGCGAATGCCATGCATGTCAGTCAGTACAGAGACATTAATCTCCCCACTTCATCGATTCAATATCTTTTCAATGTTTTTCCCAATCATTATTATTATTATTATTATTTTTAAACAATCACTATTTCTCATTTTGCTTGTAAAAAGACTTTACCCATCATGAAATACTTCTCAGACCAATCCAATTGAGAATACTATACATGTCATCATCAACGGGTAATAAGCCATATGTTTCCAACTAACGTCATGCCTCTCTATTTGTTCTCTTACTATCTTTCTCTATCCTCTTCTCTTCACTCCCCCATTCCACACTGTCTTATTCTCGTTAAGTACTTTCACTGTTTTTATGTCCTCCAATATTTCGCTCTCTACCATAGAGTGAGGATAGTCGGTATATATTAAGTGGATACACAACAATATCTTTCTTTCATAGCCTGGCTTACTTTAATCAGCAATAGATCCTCCATATCTGACCACTTTCTATCAAATGCCAGGGTCTTGTTATTTTTTATGGCTGAATAGTATTCCATAGAGTATGTATACCACACTTTTCCAATCCATTCATCAGCTTGTGGACATTTAGGCTGGTTCCATGTTTTGGTAATTGTGAATAATGCTGCAATAAACATTGATGTGCAAGCACTTTTCTGACTGAGCGTTCTCCTGTTCTTTGGGTAGATACCCAAAAGTGGGATTGCTGGATCAAATGGTAGTTCTATTTGTAGATCTTTGAGGAACCTCCATATTGTTCTCCACAGTGGTTGAACTAGTGTACATTCCCACCAACAGTGTAGGAGGGTTCCCTTTTCACCACATCCCCGCCAACACTTATCACATTTTATATTCTTCATCTTTGCCATTCTGACAGGGGTTAGTTGGTATCTCATTTTGGTTTTTATCTACATCTCCCTTATGATGAGGGATGTTGAGCATTTCCTCATGTTTTTTGGCTGTTTATATGTCTTCCTTAGAGAGATTTTTGTTCAGCTCATTTTCCCATCTTTTGATTGGGTTAATCATTTTTTTTTTTTCATAAGGCACTTGAGTTCCCTGTGTATTCTGGTTATCAGACCCTTGTCTGAGGCATACCTTATCCTCAGTTTTAATTTACATCTTGTGTATAATTCTTTTAGTTGTGTCTATTACCTTTAATCTCTAGATAATCTATCGATATGCTTGGAGTATTTATTCCTTCTCTTGATTACCAGTCATATTTTTCAATCTTTTTCATGTCTAGTAATTTTTGTAATATGTTCAAATTTGTTTTAAAAGAACCACATAGATTCCGTATGATATGACCCTCCATCAGAGGTTTCTTCTTTCCTTTGCTAGACATATTTAACGAAGAGCTGAGATACCAACTACTTAGAAATTGAATTCTTTCAAGATTTGCTCATACATTTACTTTTAGCAAGGCTAAGTTTACCACTGACTAAGTCCTGCTGCTCAAGCATGGCCTCCCTGAGCTTTTGACAGAAGGTATGCCAAGCATAATATTTTTCTACTCAAATTATTCTATAATTTGACCTTCAAATTTTGCAACTTCTTTTAGGGGGATGTTAGCTGTGTGTTTTAATAATCCACCCGCTGTCTTTCTTCATTTTTTTCTCTTTAATATTCACAAGTCTGCAGAAAATTTCATTCTGCCTTTAAGCCTAGCATCTCAACCTCTTTGATAAACCAGAACTCAGCCATGTGTCAGAATTTCTCAGGTTTATGGTTTGTCACTTCCATTTTTTTATGACAATTGAAAGCTTTGCTGATTTTTATTTCTTAGTAGTAGGCTTATTGCTTGGATTAAGTTTGTTCTCTGTCTTCATTTACAGCTTGTCTGAGCTTTTAGGAGTTTTTAGAAGTTAGTGGTTTTATGATCACCTCATAATGGTTCTGCCCTCTTTGATATCTGTGTCCTTTTAACTGTCAATGCAACCTCCAGAGCTCCAAATCTCTACTGGTAGGAAATGGACTATGAAATGTATGCTTTTCTAAAACAGGGCATATATCCAGCACTCACCAAGATGTGGCTTTGAACAAAACAAACAAAATAACTTTCAAAATCCAGAAGCCATGGAGATCAGTAAGAGTAAGTAGTTACCAAAATGTTTGGTATAGTGTTGGCCAAATTAGGAAGATCTTACACCTTCTACATAGCAGGATTTAATAACCCTAATGAACCAATGATGTTAGTTGGTATAATATTCTTGACTTTTCTGAAATAAGAGATTTTACTATGGTATTCTGCCCACTATTTCATTGTGTGGAAACTCAGGGAATGGGTGAATAATAACTCACCTGTTAGTTTACAGGTTGTCAAATAATGGCTAGATTTAACTGAGGCAATGGTGAGAATTGTATGTTCTTTGAGCTGGATCAAGTAACAAAACCCTTTGGATCATACTATGTCCTAAAGTATGTTGTAAAAATACAAAAATTATATAAAATGACTCTTGCGCATGTGGATGATCAGGTATGAGAGAATAGTAGTCATCAACCAATATCTAATCTTTTATTCTACTCTTTTTGTAACAACATTGCCAGAAATTTAGTTGAATTCATGGTAGCTAGAAAAACTCTTATAAATTAGAAATAGCTTCCTGGATATGAGTGGAATGGTGTATGTCAATTCTGGTAACTGACTTCTTTTTCTTCCTTTGCCACCCAGGGGACTGTGAATGTAATGGTGAGTTTTGACTATGCAGACAAAGAAAACACTCAAGGGAATGGTAAAGTACCAATATAGAAGACACTTGGGACTCTGGGCAACCTCAAGTGACAAAGCTTTTCAGTACATCTCTTCCCCAAGCCCTGCAATACAACTACAACAGATTCTCATTTTCACTGTTATATAAGAGAGAGACAAGATGTTTATCATTTTTAATCCATCATCCCTTTATTCTGTGTTAGAATAGTAAAACCAATACTGTACTTAATATATATGCCTTGTAGAGTATTAATATTTTTTTAAATATGCAATTTATGTTGATTAAACTATAAAATTATATTTTAGAAACAAAAAAATGCTGGCCCAATGTTGGAGACATCAGATATTACTAAGTTACAGCTCATTATGTTAATATTATTTTGGCAGATTAAATAACAGTATTTTGTGTTTGTAGAGACATTATTCACAACAAACTTTCACATATGATTAATTTAATGTTAATAATATCATTTATTAAGAATTATAGTATTCATGATCATACTTAAGACTGATAATCTTAATAGAATTTCTTGTTGCAGGATACCGAGGCATCAGTCACCTGCAGATACGATCTGATCTTAGTGGAAAGAGCACAAGACATGGGAATCAGAGCACTGGTGTGTCCTAACTCTCCCTGTCCTATCTCACCAGGTGTGTGCCCAAAGGCAAACCATGGACTCTCTGTGAACTTCAGTCTCTTTATCTACCGACATGTATTGAATATTATAATCTCTCATATTTCACAGGATGAAGTTAGTCAGGTTTAAATGAAATAATATATATGAAAGTAATGTGCAAAATGTCAATCAAATATGTAAATGTCAGAAAATAGATGAATAGTGGAAACAAGTTGCATCCAAAACAAAAATGAGACGTAATCAATGCCAGGGCAGGAAGAAGAATAAACAGTAAATAAGACTACATCTAATAGTGAAAAGCAAATTTCAAACTGTAGACAAAAAGTGAAAGTAAAAATATATATATATATATATATATATATATATATATTCTGAGATTAACATTTAGATATATAAAGATATATAAAGCGCCTGTTAATTAAAATAATGTGGATCAGAAATTGTAGTGGATCTCATTGAACATTAATTAAATATTCCAGAATTTTTTATCTGTTGGGAGCTCCTATAAATACTTGGTAACTGATGTTAAAAGTACCAAGAAAAAAAAAATCTATTAGGAAACAACTAATTCTGCAGCTAAAAGCTTCGTTCCATTTAATTAGCCAAGGTAATTCTGAGGTTAAAGACTTACATACTTCCAATAGATTTTTTTTCCATTCAGTATGAAATAAATGGAATACTTTGCAACAAATAGAAAATATATGAACATGGAGAGAATACAGCTTTACAATGTTGGTAATGATTATGAAAAGGATTTTTTATTGTAGTCACATAGTCCTCAACACAAAGAAGAGATAAGGAAACAAAAGCAAGGTTGAGATTATATTTGAGTGAAAATGTAGGAGGCATTAAAGCCAAAATGTATAACTTCAGTATATGAAAATGTCTTTCTCCTAGAAATTACACTAAGATACTATCTCACAAAAAATATATCTTTATTACCTTAAAATGCAAACTTAAATAATAAAATTGAACACTTTAATAGCTGAGCTAAAATAGGAAGACATTACTTTTCAAAGTTCATTTTCTAAATTATGTAACTATCATTGATATTTTTATACTTTAAAAAGAATAAGCTTTATTCACAATGCAAATTAATTATCCACATATTTATTTTAAATAGCTTGTTTCCTAAAATAGACTAAGTATCCAATAATCAATTTAAGTAATTTTAATTATGGATATAGTAAATACACCGTTAAGTTTTAAAATTCATTCTTAAATTTAGTTAAAGTTCACTAGTTATTTGTCTTTTTCTTCATAGAGAACCATTAAAGAGAATATTAATTAAAAAATTATTCTTCTCTTTTCAAATGTCTAAGGAATCAACACAAGTAAATAGCAAAAAAAAAAGAAGAGAAAGAAACATAAATAAATCAATTAAAAATGGACAAAGGATCTGATGAACATTTCTCAAAAGACATAATCATTTCTCAAAAGACAAAAATATAGAAATGATCAACAGGTATATCAATTGTATCAAAAGATATTCAACATCACTAATCATCAGAGAAATTCAAATCAAAAGCACAATGAGATCAATTTATACCTCTTAGGATAGCTATTGTCAAAAAGTATTGGCAAGGGTGTAGAGAAAACAGAACACATGTGCATTGGTGGAGCGGCTCTAAAATGGTGCAGTTCTTATGAAAATATTATGGAGATTCTGTATAAAATTTAAAATAGAACTATTATACAACCCAACAGTCATTATGTTGGAAATACACTCAAAGGAAATGAAATTAGTGTCTCATAGAGATGTCTGCACTCCCATGTTCATTGCAGTGTTATTCACAACCAAGACACAGAGAAACCCTAAGTGTATGTCAACAGATGAGTGGTTAATTACACAATTGAATGCTATTCAGCCTTTTAAAAAAAGATCCTGATAAAGTAGGAGGCATCTCACTTCCTAATCTCAAAACATATTACGAAGCTGTTATAATCAAAACAGCATGATACTGGCACAAAAACAGGCAGGTAGACCAATGAAACAGAATTGAGAATCCTCAAAAAAATAAAAAAAAAATAATCCAAAACATGCAGCTAACTGATCCTGGACAAAGAGCACAAGGCAATACAGTGGGGAAAGAGAACATCTCTTCAGCAAATGTTGATGGAAAAACTGGATATCCACCTGCAGAAGAATGAAACTGGATCCTTATCTCTCACCATTAACAAAAATCAACTCAAAATGCATTAAGAATCTAGAAATAAAACCTGAAATATAAAAGTACTGGTGGAAAACACAAGGATAACTCTTGGAGACCTTGGAGTAGGCAAAGACTTCTTAAAGAAATCCTCAGAGCACAAGCAATACACCCAAAATTAGACAAGTGGGACTATATTAGTCTAATAGGCTTCTGCACAGCAAAAGAAACAATAACTAGAGTAAGGAACCAACCCTCAGAGTGGGAGAATATATTTGCAACCTATAATTCAGATAAGAGACTGATAACCAGAATATATAAGGATCTCAAGAAACTTACCTGAAAAAAGAAATCCAATTAAAAGATGGGAAAATGAGCTGAACAACTTTCAAAGGAAGATATATAACAGCCAAAAAGTTCAACATCTCCTATCATAAGGGAAATGCAAATCAAAACCACAATGAATGAGATACTACTTGATCCCAGTCAGAAGAGCTAAAATTAAAAAAAAATAAAAAATAAAAAATAAAAGATAAGTTCTGGCAGGGCTGTAGTGAAAGGGGTATTCTCCTACACTGTTGGTGGGAATGTCAACCAGTATAACTACTGTAGAGAAAAATACGGAGATTCCTCAGAAACCTACAAACAGAACTGTTATAAAACCCAGTTATTTCCCCTTAGGCATTTACCCAAAGGACAGAAAAACCCTCGATCAGAAAAACTCTTGCACATCCATGTTTATTGAAGATTATTTACAATTGTTGGACATGGAATCAACCCAGATGTTCAAAAATAAATGAGTAGATTTAAAAAAAGTGGCATATGTACTCTGGACTACTACTCAGCCATAAAAAAATGATACACTGGTATTTGATATAAAGTGGATGAATATGAAAGACTTAATGCAAAGCAAAGCTAGCTGGACTATGAAAGACAGACTTTGTATGTCCCTACTAAATATATACAGAATGTCTGTACTCTATTGCAGAAACTGAAAAACCAGAAGGTGTGGTAGTTGGGAGGGCAATGGTAGCTACTAGGGAGAGTAAAGAGAGGGTAATGGAGAGATGGATTGTGGGGGTAGGAAGGAAAGGGAATGGGGAAAAATATATTTTATTGACACAAAAATGAAAAGTTATTTGCTGATGATAATGTATATGGTGATGTCTTTGTTTTGAATTATATGCACTGTATTGTGCTGGGAAAAGCCATGTTGTACACTAAAAAGATGTATAGTGATTAAATATAAATAATACATATTTATATATAAAAAGCAGATCCTGCCATTTGCAATGACATGGATGAGTCCAATACATAAAATAAACCAGACACAGAAAGAAAAGTACTATATAATTTCACTTATATGTAAAATCTAAAAGAAAATAACAAGTTGAATACAGAGTAACTGACAATAGAATGATGGCCACTAGCATAGGGTTGGAGAAAATAGGGAAATGCAAGTTGAAGGGTACGAAGTTGCAGTTATGTAGGATGAATAAATTTAGAGATGTAATGTACAGCATAAGGACTACAGTTAATAATGTTTTATTCAAGGAATTTGCTAAAAGAGTAGATTTTAGATACTCTTACACACACACACATGCACACGCACACACACACACACACACACACACACAAACAAAGGTAACCGCATGAAATGATGGGTATGTTAATTTGCTTGACTGTAGTAATCCTTTCATTGTGTATACATGTGTATCAAAACATCATATTATACACCTTAAATAAATACACTTTTTTCTTTAAAGACTAAATGAGAAATGAGAATTTAAACTCACCAAACACTTACTCCATGTCAGGAGTAATTCTACTAGCTTATCTAATTCTAATGGTAGCATTACAAGCTTATGATTTCCCATTAAAGAGAGAAAGGGAAAAAGAAAAGTTACAGAAGCCAGCAGGTAATGTGGTGGTTAAGGAACTGGATTCCCACATGGCTGACCACAGTTTGATCCTAGAGTCAGGAGCTTGAAAATCATGCCAGGCACTTGTGCATGCATGCCCAAAATCCCTTGAGGAAAATGGAGGCTAAGGGATTGCAGCATGGCCATACCCCCGGAGGTGATTTCTCACTTTCCCTCTCTCTTTCTCTGTCTGGCAAGTGAAGGTACCTTATGGTAAAAAAATAAATAATAAACTGTAGCTAATACACATATAGAAACCACACAGCAATTCATCCACTGATTGAGAACACTTTTTACTTTTACACCAGAGAAGTGTAAATGACTGAATGATTATCTCTACGCGTGAATGGTTAGATGGTATCTAAATATCTAGATCATTCCTGGAACTGTGGGATCAATAGCCAGTCAAGGAGACATTTCTAGTGTCAGGCTGCCAGAGTAAGTTTTCTTTTTTGATGTATACACTTACTCGTTAATCTCATGAATTGGGAACGAAAGACAGGGTGATAAGCGAGACATAAAGTGTTCTAGGAAAATCATTTATTTGGTAAAAGAGTCAAAGCCCCACTTAGGTTCTATAATCAGAACAATGATTCAAATCTAACAGGATGAAATTTGATGGGAATAAGATGTAAAATTCAGCTATCAGAATTTAAAATACAAAACTGCAAGTCTGTCGAAGGCACATTAGAGTATAAATGAAGGACAGAGATTGTAGAGGATTCCAATCTTAATATTGGTCAATAATGTGACATATGATGAAAGGACAAAAACCTAACTAAATGAATAAGGATAGAGTATCCAGAAAAAGAAAGGGAAAAAATCCATGTTCATAGGCTTTGGTAAATCACAAATGAAACATTTATTTAATTTGGCAACATCTTGGCAAATCCGAATGCTCTTTATTGTTTTATTTAGAATAAAGTTGTGTATTTATTATATTTAAGGTTTTTCTTATTTGTTTTTTTTTATAGCTTATAATCACATGAACCCCTCACTCCATGGAAAATGCTCCTTTTGTTTATGTTATTTTCACCAAATTTAAGTACCTCTCCAAATTTAAACTAGTACTTCTACAACTCTAACCTAATGCCCTATAGGTAATTCCAGTTTCAACCAACTCTTCAATCACTCTGGATGAGAAAGAAAGAAAGGAAAATTCCACCAGTCAAGAATCTGTACAAGTCAATTTGTGGAGATGTGTATTAAGGTACGTATGTCAGTATCTGAAAAAGATGAATGATAACATTGACAAAGATGATAATAAGATGGGACTTTTCTTTAAATGTGATATAGGCTCATGGTAAGAACCCCTTAAGCAGAAAGTAAAGTTTCTTCTTTAATCTAATATAATGAAATGATATTTTAAAAATAGCAATACAAACCTCCTTCAGTTGACATTTTGCTCATGTGTCATCAACCCTAATAACCCGTTTTAAAACTACAAACACTCCCTCCAGTTTTTTCTTAGTTTTTATCACCTTCTAACATGGTATAAAATGTACTTACTTGCTTTCGTTTACTGTTTGTTGTTCGTCTTATTCTATTAGCATGTAAATTCTAGGAGGGTGAATTTTTCATGTTTATTTCTTAATGACTTGCAAGCACGTAAGAATGACTACATCTATAACATCACTTAATTCTACTGTAGATGTTTAATTATTGTATTTCTTAGGGTTTCATTTCAGAGACTAGGTTCCACATTCAGCATCTTGAGCCCCAGCTGATTTATTACAGGGTGCAAAATTGCTTACAGTATCGCTGAGAGTATTGAACAAAAATACTCTAGGTTGAATCTTTAGATAGAACTTTTAAAACTATAATTCTTTCAGAGATGAAACTACTACTCCTTCTAAAAATAAGAAGCTCTCTGGCAAATTGGGGAGTTCCAATGTAGCAGCTAACTCCAGAACCACAATGTCACCAAAGTAAACTATAGGCTGCCAAGATCACAAAACTGTTATATACAAGAAGCTCCTTCTATTGCTTCTGCATTCAAGATTGTGTCCCATGTACTAGATTACACACACCTCTCGACAGGAATTAACCCAATCCTTGAGAACAATGGAATGGGAAGTCATTCTCTCTTTCTAAACTGTCAATATTCTTGCTTCTCCTTTCTACCCTTCTGCTCTGTCTGCCACAGACTGACTTTTCTGTCTCTAGTCATCTGTAAGGAACTATACCTTCTAGCAGCTCCTAATTTATACATTTCAAGCCAGACAACAATAAATTGGAGCTGGCTTTTAGTCCAAATTCAAAATTGCAAAGGGTCTTGATTAAATATGATATTTACTACTGATAAATTAGCAGAAGTGGATTAGTTTTATCAAAATGCTGTTACAAATGGAGAAAAGTAGAAGGGGAAATTGCCAAAATGAGAAGATGCACTGACTGATGTAGTAAAATTATGGATGACATGTGCTAACTACTGCCCAATGCCACTTGAAGTCACAGGCTACAGAGTCTAGCATGTCTTCAAATGGCTATACTTGAGACTGTAAACCCTATTTTTATAAAATTAGGGAGTTGCTTTGACATTGCTCTAAATGACTTTACCCAAGATTTCTGTCTATTATGAAGTGGCTAAGGCATGATTCTAAATAGCACTAAAAATAGGTAGTCTAACCTTGGGATGGAGTTGGAATCAAAATAACAAAAAATGTGACAGATAAATTAGCATATCTATACCATCTTGAGAAAAAAATAAAAAATGCCTACAAAATAGAAGTTTAAAGGCTAGGCAGAGGAACCAGCAGTTAGTGCAATGGCTTTGTCGCTGGACTCCCATATAGTCAACTGTGGTTTGAATCCTGGACCTGGTAGCTTAAATTCATGCTGGGCGTGTGTGTGTGTGTGTGTGTGTGTGTGTGTGTGTGCCCAAGATCCCGAGAGGAGAATGAAGGAGAAGGGATTGTGGCATGGCCATCCCCTCTCGGGGGTGATTTCTCACTTTCTGACTTTTATCAAGAAGACCTAAGCAAGCATTTTTGGTCAATGCCCCAATTCCTATTAGGGCAATAGTCTAACTGGGCAGTCTAATTGGGTAACCTGGCTTGCATTGGGCGAGCGCAATTGGGTGATCAAGTTCCTCATTCTTTACCTGTGAGGAAGGTGCACAGGTGCAGGGAAAGAACTTGTGGATTCAAATTTAAAGGCAGGAGATAAGCAGCGTAAGGGGCCTCCCACTAATGAATATTTATAATCTCTAGTAATAAAAATAACGGTTAACTAGTACCAAGCGCGGTTGCCACTTGGCAATCTGCCCCCCCAACAACTTTTTTGGGTGTACTTTCTTTCCTTTCCTTTCTATTAAACCTTTTTTTCTACCTACTTCATTCGTGGTTGCGGTTTCATTTTGCGCCTAGGGACAGATCTCTAATTTTAGTGATCTGGACCCAAAGAACCAAGGACATCAAAACACAGCTCAACACTCTCCCATCCATTAACAATATCATGTATGAGTACAAGTGTTTAATAGCAAAATGCAAAGATCAGATCTCAAACACTATAAGTTTTTGAGTATGTTTTTCTTTCCATTTTTTAAATGTAAAAGTCATTGAAAAATAATGCTATATTTATTTTAAGTGATTTTATAAGACATAATATAGGCAGTTGATGTTAAGAAAAGCACATAACAGATGACTTTAGGAAATCAGTCACCACGCAGAATATATGCTGGCTTCACTAATACAAATCCTGGCCTAAAGCTGGACTGTATAAATACCAACAAATAGTTAATATGTGAAAGCATTTGGTTTTAAAGCTGGAGGCTAATATAAATTATATTCAACATTGATGGCTGAAAGGCTCAACAGCTAGCTCAAATATCCTAGAAAGGAAGCATGTCTATGCAATCCCATACCAATTACAAATACTAGATGGATTTATCTACCTCATGATGAATTTACGTTACAGCTGACTCCAGTATGTCCTCAAATTTAATGAATGCTACCTGTACAGCTCAGATTTCCATTTCATCAGTTTTACAAACGTTTCCTATTAACACCCAAAGCTTTTAGGCTCTCAGTTACTATTTAATGGATTTTACAGTGATGAATCTTGTCAAGTAAATAAAAACACATCCCTGCATGAAGCTAAACAGATCTGAACAAAAGGAATGTGATGTCCTATTCTAACAAAACAACACATATTTTAAAATGTAACATGTTTCACTATATTGTATAATGTATCTTAACATATTTACTATGTGCACTTTTGTCCTCAAAATAACTATTATTGATTTCAAAGGAAAATTGTCATGGCATGAATCATTTGTAGTTAATATATACAATGACATGCATAAGTAGGAATGGAAAGTATATTTCCAGCTTTACTTTTCCTATATGAAATTATGTAATTGCAAACTACTGAAGAAAAAACATTTCTATAAATACTTTTACAGAAGTTACTTTAGCTTATGGCTCCTATTTAACATGCAATATTAAAACTTGAGGGAAAGGATTCTGTATATATAAAAGGTAGCTCCAAAATAAGTTCTTTAAAAATGCAATAGAGGGACCAAGAGGTGGCATGGTGCTTAAGACAGTGGATTCCAACATGGCCAACCATGGTTCAAATCCCAGATTTTGTGGCTTAAAAATCATGCTGGGCACATGTGCATGCGTGCTCAAAATCTCAAGAAGAAAATGGAAGGCAGCATGGTCACCTCCCGCTGGGGGGTGATTTTTCACTTTTCCTCACACTGTCTCTCTCCAGTGAGTGCACCTGCCCTATGGCAGAAACAAACAAAAAAGGTAATAGAAAGAATGAAAGCAACCAATGGACTTTTTTTTTTTTTTTTTTTTTTTTTTTTTTGAGAGAGGTTTTCGCTATAAGGAGCATGCACTCGCCAGACAGACAGAGAGAGACAGAGAGACAGAAAGCGAGAAATCACCCCCCAGGGGGGATGGCCACGCCGCAATCCCTTCTCCTCCATTCTCCTCTCGGGATCTTGGGCACGCATGCACACGTGCCCGGCGTGAGTTTAAGCCACCGGGTCCGGGACTCTAACCACGGTGGACTACGTGGGAGTCCAGCAACATAGCTATTACGCTAACTGCTGGTCCCAACCAATGGACTTTGTAATACAATTTTCATAGGCAATTAGTAATAGTGAGTTTGCAAAGACACATTTTCACAACTTTCACCAATTAAAACTTTAATGTTCAAAGCAAATATTCTTTATTCATGTTGATCTCAGAGAAAGAATAAAATTGTATAGCTATCCATGATCATTACTATTTAACAATTTTTATCTAAATATTGATACTTAAAGCTAAAATACCATCATTGAATAGTATTTTGGAGATAATCATTTCTTAGTAAAGTTCAACGATTAATGTGTTTTCATTCAACAAATATATCCTGGGTACCAATTCCTTACTGAGCACAGATCTAGGTGCTGAATATAAGGCAATAAGTAAATAGAACCAACATATTTCCTGGTTCCAGGTAATGGGGCAAAGTACATATTAAATATTAATATATACACATTTTATATATGTGTGAATATATACATATATATGTGTGTGTGTATATATATATATATATATATATACACACATATACATATATATATATATATACACACACATATATAGCTATGTATGGGTAAAAAAGATTATTTTTTATGTAAACTTTGTTTTAGGCACATCTATGTGTCCATGTGTATTGAATGATGACAGAAAATGTATTTCTTATTGTGATTATAGTTAACAACACACAATAACTAATTATCTAATTAATGAATGTAGTTAGATATGCTTTCAGGAGCACAATCATGACGACTATAACCATTAAGAATTTCAGGCATTGGGAATCAGCAGTTAGTGTAATGGCTATGTCTCTGGACTCCCACGTATTCGACCACAGTTCGCGACCCAGACCTGGTGACTTAAAACTCACGCTGGGCGCGTGTGCGTGCGTGCCCAAGATCCCAAGAGGAGAATGGAAGAGAAGGGATTGTGGCGTGACCATACACCCTGGCGGGGGGTGATTTCTCGCTTTCTGTCTCTATGTCTGTCTCTGTCTGTCTGGCAAGTGCACGTGCCCTATAGCGAAAATCTCTCCAAAAAAAAATTAAAAATAAAAAAAAAGAAAAAGAAGAAAAAAAAAGAATTTCAGGCATCCACCAAATTTTTTAAGCTGCAGGCAATCTATGACCAGGTTTTTATTTCTGAAACATATTTTGGGGCCAATGAGTGGCTCAGTGGTAACAATGGACACGCATGGGAAAGTTTTTGGGTCCACATTGCAGGATCTCTCTGAGCACACAAGGAGTGCATGTGCACACCTGTGATCTGGGCCTACTGAAATCAGCAGTGGGTCACAGCACGAGGATCCGGTTTGGCCTGCCTCTCTCTCTCTGCCTACCTCTCTCTCTCTCTCTCATGGAAAAATAAATAAATATACTTTAATAAAACATCCTTTGGAGCTTGTGTGGAAAATGACTTCCAGGGGAACAAAGGGTAGAGGTACCAATAGAGAGGTATAGTTTAGCTCAGAACCATAGAAGCTCACAGACACAATAGAGGTGACAAGCAGTGGATACATTTCGGATAAATTAGGAAGATTGTGATGAAAGGACTTTGTTAAGAGACACACCAAAGTACACACACAGAGATAAAGAGAGCTCAAAAAGTAGAAAAGGAGGAAGAAAGCAATGAAATGGCAAATCTCAAGCATCGTCAACACTTCCAAAATCTATTCAGGTTATCCCCTTAGCAGAATAATTCACATAAAGGCCATTCAAAGTAGCTGTAATATTCATCATTAACTGAGGACTAATCACAACACGAGATGTCCTTTTCATCTCTTTCAGAATCTATATGTTTTGAATTGCAATGGGAAAATTATATCCTCCTTTCTATGTAAAGATATTGGCAATCATGGCTTTCATCCGGCTGTCTCCATCACAGATAAACCTACATAGTGAAAAATGTTTCTCCCAAGAAAGTTAGAAGGAACAATGCTGTGAATAACCACTATTTCCCCAGTGGTTATTGTAAATTTGTACACACACACACACGCACACACCCCATCTTCAAAATGCTCACAGAAAATATATATTGTGAAAAAAAATTCTATGCATGGATTTTTTAAAATGTTTGCACCAAAGTAATTTGTACTTTATTTCACTTTTTCCACCAAGTTTTTGAAGTCCTCTCATATATTAACAAATAATATTCAGCAATGCATAAAAAGAATCAACATACTATCCCAATATTGTTAAGTTTGATTTAATATTTAATAATCAACATAATCTACCTTATGATCATATAGAAAAGAATAAACACTATGTTTATCTTTAACTGATGGGGAATAAAGAATTTTATAATTCAAAATGTTATCATAATAAAAAGGACCTGAAAACAATTAATGGAAGGAAACTTCCTCAGCCTGAAGGAAATATCCATCAAAACCTTGTAGCTAACACCATTCTTATGAAAGACTGCATGCTTTGCTCTAAGATCAGGAGCAAAGCTGCGATGTTTGTTCTCAGCACTTTTGTTCAACATTGTACTGGAAGTCCTAATTAATGCAGTAAGAAAAATTAATAAATATAACTAAGTAAATACATAAATAAAGGTTATACAGGTTGGAAGGGGAGAAATGTGACATTCTTCATAGTTGATATGGTCACTTTCCAAAGAAATCTATAAAAATGGTACAGGAATGAAGGGAATTCAGAAAAGTTATAGGATCTAAGGTAAATATACAAAAATAAGTTTTATTCCCATCTATCAGTAATAGCCAACTAAATACTGAAATTAAAATGCCTTTTACCATAGCACCAATAAACCGAAAGATAGAAATACAGTCCAAGAAAAATATAGCACATACAATACTTACTAAAATGCATACTAGACCTGTATCCTGACAGGTGGGAGGAATTAAACAGATCTAAAGAAATGGAGGGGATATCATATTCATAAACTAGAAAAACACAGCACTCTAATTGGTGTTTTTAACACCATATTTACAGTTTTTTTAAATCTCAATAAAAAGTTCAGCAGGCATTTATACAGAAATTGACAAGCCAATTCGAACATTAAACGGCAAAGTTTAGAACCTAAGATAGCTCTGATTTTGACAAGGAACAATGTTAGAAATTTTATACTACTTCCATTTTAGATGGGGCTATAATTATCAAACAACTGTGGTCTTGATATAATAATTGGGATATAGATCAACACAAAGGGATAGAGAATCCACAGATATGATCAACTGATATTTTGAAAAGAAGTACCTAGGTTATTTATCAGAGGAAGTATAGTCTTTTCAACAAATGGCACTGGAACAAACAGATATGTATGTATATGTATATGTATGTATGTATGTGTGTGTGTATATATATATATATATATATATATACACACACACACAAAGAAAAGAAAAGAGAAGAAAAGAAAAAAGAAAAGAAAAGAAAAGAAAAGAAAAGAAAAGAAAAGAAAAAAAGAAAAAACCTAAACTCTGCCTTGGCTTCATACACAAAACTTAACTTTACATGGGTCATAGAACTAAATATATAGCTAAAATTATACAACATACAGAAGAAAATATGAGAAAAGTTCTTGGTGCCGTTGGATGAGGCAAAAATTAGACAGGGCACAATAAAAACTCATCGGAGCTGGACAGAGGCACAGCGGTAAAATACGATGCTCTACAAGGTTGGCCACATGGGAGCACTTTGGGTTCATATTCAGAGACATCTCTGAGTACACTGGGCACAAGGATGCCCATGGTCCCAGCTGGCTGAGGCTGAGATTTGCTCTCGGCATCAAGACCCTGCTGGGTATGCCGTCTCTCTGCCTCTTTCTCTCACTAGCTCTCTCTCACTCATAGAAGAAATAAACAAACAAAAAATACAAACCATAAAATCCAAATAATTAAATGGAACTTAATAAACATTAAAAATCCTTGCTCTAAATAAAACAATATTATGGAAATGAAAAAGTATCCCAGACTGGAAACAATATCTCTAGACATATACATAATAAAGAGTTTGTGGTGTGTATATTTAAAGAACTCTTAAAACCCAGTAAGAATCAAACAAGATGCAGTAAAAATGAGCAAAACGTTTTAACAGACACATCCTCAAAAATGATACACACATGGGACCAACAGTTGGCATAATGGCTATGTAACTGGACTCCCGGGTGGTCAACTGTAGTTTGAGTCCTGGACCCAGTGGCTTAAACTTAAGCCGGGTGCATGTGCATGCGTGCTCAAGATCCCGATGGGAGAATGGAGGAGAAGGGATTGCTGCATAGCCATCTCCCCTGGGGGTGATTTCTCGCTTTCTGTCTCTGTCTCGCTCTTTCTGGCGAGTGCAGCACCTTATAGCAAAATCTTCTCCAAAAACAAAACAAACAAACAAAAAAATACACACATGTACACTGAGTACAAGAAACATGCTCAGTGTTTTAGTCATTAAGTAAATGCAAATTAAAGCCACAATGAGATACCACTGCACATAGTGTGGAAAGGCTGAATTTTTATGAATGACTGGCAATATCAAGTGTTGGTTAGGTTGTGGAGCAACTGGTACCTGGTTGGGGAAATTGCAAATGGTATAGTCACTTTCACTAGAAAATACTTTGCAAATTACTTTAAAAGCTAATCCTGAAGTGAACACGCAACCTAGCAATTCTATTTCTATATATTCACCTGTGATAAATAAAAACTATGTCCACACAAAGACTTGTCTTGAATATTCTCAGAAGCTTTATTCATGAAACCCTAAGTTGGAAATAATCTGAAAGCCCATCAATTTATCACATATGCATTTTATATACAATACTACATGTCAACAAATTGGAATAAACTAATTCTGTAATGAGATGGATGAATATTAAAGCCTTGTATAGAGTGAAAAAAGTCAGACACAACAGACCACAGTCTATGATTCCAGTTATATGAAATTTCATAAAATACAAAACAATAATGACAGAATGCAAATCCACATTGCAGAAGCAGAGGGTGGGTGAAAGGGATGGATAACTTTTGGAGGTGAAGGAAATGTTCATCATGACTATGGTGTTGGCCACATGACTGCATGTATTTGTCAAAGCAAGAAATTGTACAAATGAGAGCCAGCAGGGTGTAGCAGTTAAGGGTGCCGGACTCCCACATGGTGGATTGTGATTCGGGTCCTGGACTTGGCAGCTTGCTTTCTTGCTTTCTCGCTCTCTCTCTTTGTTTCTCTCTGGTGAATTAAAAATAATAATAATAATAATGATAAATAAAATTATATACATGATTATTTGAGAAAAAAGAAATGATATGATTAAAACACGAGAATTATATAAAATATTAAAGTAAAGCTTGTTTTTAAAACATACTTTATCTCATTTAATCTTCACATTCTCTTTCTAGGCTATAAAATATGCTATCATTATATAATTAGAGAACCAATTTAACTTTGACCTTAGTTATGTGGTTTCTAAATGACAGAGCAAGACTATTCCTTTTCAGATGGCACTTACTTCTGCACTGGAATCTAAATTAGATGCTTAAATTAAATTAATGCCACCTATTTCCATTATATAAGAAGCTAGACTAAACAAAACAAAACAAAAAAACCCTAGTGATGGGATTAAAATAAATCTTATCTCCAATGTCTTCCTTCTTCAAACCACATTATGTTTATTATCTTAATCATTATATATTATTACATATAAACTAAAACATATATGCATATACATAATGAGTACCAAGCAATCTATACACTATATAAACAATGTATCACAACTTTTCCATTTTCTCTAATTTTACTGAAAATATAATTGGTATCAAGATTTCTCTCCCCCCCCCTTTTTTTTCCAATTTCAGATCTGATTTTTAAAAAGTTATTGGTTTGGTTTTATCTTTTTAAATACAAATCATAAAAAAGATTTCATCATATTCTGAAGATGAAAGAGAAAAATTTTCCTTTCCTACAAATTCTGCTAAGTATATTAAATACATTATACAAAAATGTTTTAGCACAAAGGAAATATAATTCGTTTATAACAGGCTGTTGCTCCCTGGTCTTTATAAACAGGCCAATAAAAGGCATTTTTCAGTTCTTCTAACATTTGCCCCATAAATTCCATTTATTGGGATTACCTTTCTTCAAGTTAACCTGTCAACCTAAGGTATTTACCTCTTCTTTGAAGAGCGGATGGCTCAGTTCCCGGGAAACCTCAGTTATATTGTTATCTGAAGTGTCAGAGCAAAGAACTTCAAAGAAAGACAGCTGCAGGACACATCTTCGCAGTGCCTTGATCTCTGGATTGGAGTGTGCACATCTATTTCTAAGTTGTCTAATGGGAAATTTAGAGTTTGCTTTTGGAATATTTAAAGGTGATTTGTTCTGATAAAGGTGAAATGGAGAGCCTGCAAGTCCAAGAGATAATGTCCATTTTTTCCATTTAATGTGGCTATATGCCACTATGTTAAACTTAAACCTGAAACTATTTTGACAAATATTTGTAAAACATGCATTATTATACAGAAAACACATAAAACTTCATTTATCGAATAGTACTTCTCATTTGGAGAGAAATACTGAAATATAAAAGGATAAAATGATATCATATTTGGATTTACTTCAAAATAGAAGAGTAGGAAAAAATTTAGATGGGTGTTCAAGTTGGACAGAACTCACCATTGCCATGTTTGGACTAGAGAGATAGCTGCATGGAGTCGGATACATTATTACCTTCTTTTGGAATGTTTAAGATTTTCCATAATGAAAAAGAAAACACTAATATTATTAATTATGAAAGCTTCATTTAAAAACCATGGTTTATGTCCAAATGACAAATGCAGATATGTTCTAAAGCTTTTTAGTAAGTTAGTTATTGGAAACCAGAGTACATTTTTCATTTGATGTAATGTTTTATGTATATGATGATTAGGTTCCTGAGCCAATCCACAAAACCTATAAATATTTATTTTACATTTACTAATAACTATGCTTTAGTTCAGTTATAGATTTAAAAGTCCTTTGTGGGCAGCCCTGGGTAGCTCTTGTCCCCATTTAATGTAACCATGTGCTGATGCGTCCCACAGAACTAAGAGGGAATAAGTAACAAATAACAAACCATATTTGTTGCATATTTTCCAAACTATCTCTACTCAGTCCATGGACAAATGATACAAAATATTGTTTTATTCAATGCCAACATTGAATGAAAAGGGCACTATTAAGAATTGCAATGATGGGGCCAGCAGGTGGCATGGTGGTTAAGGGCGCTGGACTCCCATATGGCCAACCACAATTCAAGTCCTGGATATGGTGGCTTGCTTTCTCACTATCCCTCTCTCTATTTCTCACTCTGTCCCTCTCTGGTCAAATTGAAATAAATAAATAAATAAATAAATAAAGTTAAATAAAATAATTTAAAAAAAAAAAAAAAGAATTGCAATGAGAGGGACCTGCAGTTAGCGTAATGGCTATGTCACTGGACTCCCACGTAGTCGACCGCGGTTCACGTCCCGGACCCGGTGACTTAAAACTCAAGCCAGGCGTGTGTGTGTGTGTGTCCAAGATCCCGAGAGGAGAATGGAGGAGAAGGGATTGCGGCATGGCCATCCCCCCTGGGGGTTGATTTCTCGCTTTCTATCTCTCTGTCTCTCTCTGGCTGGCTGGCGAGCGCACATGCCCTATAGCAAAAACCTCTCCAAAAAAAGAAAAAAAAAAAGAATTGCAATGAGAAGGGTCAGCAGGTGGTGTGGTGGATGGGACACTTGACTTCCACATGGCTGACCACAGTTTGAGTCCCGGATCTGGTAGTTTGCTCTCTTACTTTCTCTCTCTCTCTCTCTCTCTCTCTCTCTTCTCTCTCTCTCTCTCTCTCTGTCTCTCTTTCTCTCCCTGGTAATTGCACATACCCTACAGCAAATTTTAAAAAATAATAACACAATTTTTGAAAAGAATTGTGATGAGACAACAGGCATAATCTAGACCACCCCACGTAAGCCAGGATTCATAGTCACCCACATCTGTAATGTGAATACTTATATGTTCTTATTCCAAAAGAACTTACGTGTCATAGAAACTTAACATTTGCCTCTTTAATTCTTTTTTTTTTTTTTTTGAGAGGTTTTTGCTATAGGGCGCATGCACTCACCAGACAGACAGACAGAGACAGAGAGACAGAAAGTGAGAAATCACCCCCCCCAGGGAGGATGGCCACGCCACAATCCCTTCTCCTCCATTCTCCTCTCGGGATCTTGGGCACGCACACACATGCACCTGGCATGAGTTTAAGCCACTGGGTCCAGGACTTGAACCACGGTCAACTACGTGGGAGTCCAGCGACATAGCCATTACGTTAACTGCTGGTCCCTTGCCTCTTTAATTCTACAACAATAAATTAATTTTACAAATAAAAACTAAGCTTCTTAAAATTTGAAATTTGTCTTTTAAACCACAAACTAGCTCGTTACAGATTATTTTCTTCACTTATAATGATATACTGATTATAAATGTTGGCTAAAATTATCCTACAGGTCTTGAATGATTTCTGTTTTTTTAATTTAAAATAAATATGATGTGTATGATAGTCTAATTTCATGTCTTTTGCACTTTTAAGTAATGACCTATCTCACTCAGTACTTGCCTGAATCTCAGTCACAGCAAGAACTAAGCTGTCAGAAAAATAAAGTAAAATTATAAAACTAAACTTTATATATATTCCCATGTTAGTCAACAAAGGCCAGGTTATACAATAAATAAATCCCGAAATTTCAGTGACTTATAATATGAAAGCATTCCGTCTTCACTCAGTACTCAGTGCATTTCGCTTCACTCTTCTTCGCTGCAGTATAACTGCTTTCCATGCAGTCTCGGGAAACCAGGCTGCTTCTCCCTTAGGGTTCTGCTATCTCCACACAGAGCCCCCATGACCACCTGCTGCTGACTGAAAGAACAGAGATAGTGGACTTTGGCCTATCAGAGTTCAGGAAGTGCCTCATTATTTTTCGTTGACCAGAGTTAGTCATATGGTACCACCTAACTACCAAGGGACTAAGAAATTGACTCTATCTTTGGATAAAGGTATAAAATAAAATAAGATTTCTTTAACAGAAGTGAATCTTCCAGAAAGACATTGGAGGTCTTCAACCAAATATGTAGCTAGTTCTATACTATCTGTACATAAGGTGATATAGTAATATTTATGAGACTATGATGTCAGCTGCCCTCTAACCCAGCATGATGATATTTGAAATATCACAATCAAAATAAGTGATTTCCAGAGAAAAAAGCTTAGCACAAATGTCTCCAAGAGCCATTCTGAAATTGCTCTAAATGAAATATCTCAAGTTATAATTTCATCTGTCTTTCTGGGATTCTACATGAAGATAGACAAAAAGTTCACCACAGACCTCTCTGAAAGAAAAGCAACAACAGCAACACTCATTACAGTTTGAGGAATGGTACCAGTTAGTCTCTTTGTCTTGACTTAAACATTCCAGTCTTACTCTCCATTCCAAGAGTAAGAAAGACTACAATCTATGATTCACTTTATTAACAATATTCATTTAAATTATAGAGAACTAATGTGAGGGAAAGTGTATTTAAAGATCTAAAAATATCATTATTTAAGAGAATTCAGGATAATGATTTATATGGAAAGATAACTACTCCCTATACTTTTAGTAGCAATGCAAATTATCGTAAAGATTGATAATTAAAGGACTCAACGTACTACTTACACATAATAGACTGTGAACTAACGATTTTAGAAGTCCTAATTTTAGAACTTTTAGGCACTTAAATTCTTTTCCAACTTTATGCTCTCCCTAATAATGAAAGTCATATTTTGTTTTCCATAATGCATTAGAAAAAGAATGTATCTAGTGGATAAAATTGAATCAATAAAGTAGAGGTAGAAAGTTAGCTTTCTTCTTTAGACTCTCTTTTCTATTCTAAGAACTTACAAAAGTAGCAGTTCATGCAACTCTAACTACTTATGCCCCATGGCTCTTTCCTAAGAAAGTAGCCTCAGGCATTCATTTTACAGGCACCAAGTATAGCATCGCATGACTCTGACCTGAACTGCAGGAATTAGTGCTCAAGGCCCAGAGTATTATGTGTTCAGGTAATCATGTAATTTACTATCCAGGTTGGGATAATTTGGGGGTAAAATGAAGAGTTGTTTCTAATACAACCTGGAAAACAGATATAAACTTTGACCATTTACATTGATTAATTAATATCTAACTGTCCTCAATGGGATCCAACCAGCTTTAGGGGACTTAGCAAGAGAGACTACCCATAAGGGGTGATCTGTGTAACATCACAGCAAATTGATTCAACCAGGGGCCAGATGGTAGCAGAGCAGTAAACATGATACTCTATAACAATGACCCACATGCGAAGATTCTGGGTTGGCATCCAGAGACCTCCCTGAGTATGCTGAGCCAAGTGCTATGATCCAGGGCTAGCTGGGCAAGGGTGGATCACAGAGTCAAGACACTGTTGAGTATACTCTTTCTTTCTCTCTCCCTCCCTCCCTGGCCCAAGCTCATAGAATAAATTGATAACTTTTAAAAATATAACATTACTAGGGATCAGCTGATGGCATAATGGTTATGTTGTTGGACTCCAATGTGGTATTTTAAGTCCTGGACCTGCAATTTAAAAAAACACTCACTCTGGACATGTGTGCATGCATGCCCAAAATACCAAGAAAAGACTAGAGGAGAAGGGATTGTAGAATGGCCATCTCCCTGGAGGATGATTTCTCGCTTTCTGTCTCTCTGTCTCTCTGGTGAGTGCATATGCCCTATAGCAAAACACGCTCTTAAAAGAAAATAATAATTATTATAATAATAACATTACTAGCTCTTCTTTCCTTACAAGTGTAAATAGCTAGTGATCTGAAAGAGTAGCAAGGTTTACCTTGTTGGGAGGGTGTCGGCTTACTGTTGGGGCATGAGATTACTAGAGCTGCCAGGTTCCAGGAGAACCTCCTGAATCCCAAAAGAAGGTGTTGTCTGTTCCTCCATGAGGCTGTGCACCTTGAACCTTAGGAGCACAGAGCAGCTTGCTGTGATACCACATTTCTCAAGTCAACCTAACCATGAACTTCCATTACCTAATACATCCTGAAAGCACCTCCTTTTTGCAAAGGTGATAGTAAAGACAAAGCAGACAACAATTATTACAGGGACTTCAGAGCTATGGAAGGTAGCAGATGCTATGGGATAGGAAAGACAAATGACCAGGACACCATTACCTTTGGGTTAAAAATTTACTTTCTAGTAAAGCTGAAAAAATCAAGTATTTCTAATACATGTAGATGCTCAAGTATAAGTATTTATTTGAATATTGTACCTTTAAAAAAGAAATCCCATGACCAGAGAGCATCGTAAAGACTGTTGGGAGCAAATGACAGCTCCGTAATGTCATGAAAATAGTATAGTAGGTGAAAATAAATTGAGAGGTTGAAAAAAAATTTAAGTACAAAATATAAGAAAATGGAATTCTTCTGGAATTTGTGTAATTCAAATAAAGACTTACATATTGGACTGAAGAATAGCAAGCTCAAAACCATTAGAAGATTTGATCTACTGCCATCTAGTGGAAATTCACTTTATATTTATTTATTAGCTGTTGACAAAAGAAAAAAGTTAAAAACAAAAACGACAACAAAAAGCAGTCTAATTTTCAAACTCTAGGGAACGTAAGCAGTTATCTGCTCCTGTGCCTTCAACCTCATGGAGCTCTGGGGACCTTGGGCACCCCCTGCAGTGCAAAAGAAATGAAACGTAGAGCTCTGAGATCTCACTCCTAAGCAAGGCAGTTGCACTTTTCTGTATGGTCTTCTGGGTCAACCTCATTTGAAGGAAAGTGTCTATGTCCAAAAGCGAAGGAAAAAGTGTTGGAAGACTTGATCTGGTTTCATGTCCACCATCATACAAACAGATAAACCAATAAATGCAGATTACCCAGTGTCATTTCCCAGCTGCACAGCTGGCAAACAACTGAGATCTTCTCATTCCTATTTTCATTGAAATTATTTGGGGGGAACAAATAGACTTCAAGTCCAGGGATATTTGTTCAATAGCACAAAGACTATATTTTATTTTAAAATGGATTATCTCCCTGATCATTATATAAAATAACTTGACCTTGCACAGTTAAGAAACCTGAGTGGGAACAGAACCTCAAATTAAATAAGTGGAAATTAGATCACTGTTGTAAATTGTAATGACAGGATATCAAACACATATTCAGAGTTAGTCTAAAAGTAATGGTGAAGAAGTAGCTTGCAAAGGGTATTTTCCTCTCTTCTCCCTTAGGTTTATTTGATTTTAGGAGTGAGAGTTATTACAAAGCACTTTTTAAAAGTATTATTTTTAAATATCATTTTCTGTTTTACAAAACATGAAGTTCTTAACTTGGCTGGTGTGTAGAGGCGTTATAATACTCGTCCAAGGTAAATGTGTTTCCCGGCTCTTCTGACTTGCTGTCCAGCAATAGGATGGGTAAGTAAGAGACACAAAAGGAAGCAGTGTATGAAGGGTAGTCATTATGTAGCTTCTCTGTTTATGATTGGTGAGTGTTTGAGTGTTAAGAGTAAAGAGGTGCTGGAAAAGGAGATGATACAGGAATAGCAAGGGTGGGACAAGTTCCTTGAGGATTTAAGAGTGGATATAACCCAGATTCTGTGTGAGGAGAGGAGATACCACTTCCCAGGATCAAGAGAGGATGTCCACATCTGTAGGAGCATTGTCACCTTGGGATAGTTCAACTGAATTTAGCATAAGACAAGTAATTAAATCAAACGACACTGAGGTATTTATATTTACTTCTACATTATCCTGTGTCATCTCATGCCACGTAAATTTGTAATTTTAAAAATTTGATTTTTTCTATATCTCTCTTGGTAAGAGCCTTTTAAATTTTGCACCCAAATTTACATCCCTCGTGTAATACCATATGATACTGTCTTTATTTTTTGTTGTTTTATTTTGGTTGGTTTGGTTTTTTGGTTTTATGCCAGTGGGCATGTGAACATTTGCACACAACAGAGAGAAAAAGGAAGAAAGCAATCACATCCTAATGGGGCCTAGTCATGCTCCCATCCATTCTCCTCCAAGTCTCCATTCAGTAGGATCCTGGATATGCATGCGCCCATACCTGGCATGTTTTCAGTTGGATGAGGCCAGGACTGAAATGCTAGTTCACTATGTAGATCCAGCTTCCTCTGCACGGCACATAACTGCTGTGCTATGGACTGACTTCTTTAGGTGTTTGAAAGCAAGATATTGACTATTATTTATTTTTGGAACTGGCAGCAGGCATGAGTGCTTGCTAGAGACAGAAAGACAGAGGGAGAGAAAGGAGAAAGAAGCCCACAATCAGACAAGGTCCTGCCACAGTCTCTTCTCCATTTCTCCATCCTCTTGGTATTTAAGGCATAGACACCACAAACCTCGTCTGTTTCTCATAGTTCAAAACAGAGATTGGAACTGTGGCCAGCCACATGTGATCTAGCTACCTAGTAGGCAATAAAACAAGCCTGATAATAATATTTCCATATAGTAAAACTTTGCAATTATTTAAAAGATTTATGTATTTTTAAGTAGTTTACATAACCATGGTAATTCATATAGAGAAAGATACTTAGAGATTTTAATTTTCTTCCTATATAACTCCTGAATTTTTAGAATTTATACCAGGGGATAATACTTTTATGATCATAATTCTTTTTTCTTATTTATTTATTTACATTTACTCACATGTCTTTACAGTGTACTACATCTTTTTTTCAAGCACAAATACCATGCATATCAGTCAAGACAAACATACTATTACTACATACATTATCATTAGCAAACAGCTTCTTACTTTTTTTGTCAGTTAAGCATATTCTTTATAAAAATCCAGATTTAGGGCCAGCAAACAGCTTCTCATTTTTTATTTATTTATTTATTTTTTTTGGTCAGTTAAGCATATTCTTTTTAAAAATTCCAAATTTAGGGCCAGCAGGTGAAATTCAGTTAAGATGACTGGATCCCACATGGATAACGGAGTGGCTGCAGTCCTAAACCCTGCCTGATGGTTACGGGTGCCTGAGTATCCAAAATCCTGAGATGAGAATGAAAGAGAAGGATCGTGGCATGACTGTGCCTCTAGTGGGATGACTTCTCACTTTCTCTCTCTCTCTCTCTCTCTGTGTCTCTCTCCAGCAAGCACACAAGCCCTACAGCAAACTAAACATTAAATTAAAAGTGCAAATTTAAATACATTTTTTTCTGTCTACCATAAACTGTGTAACCTCAGAGTTTACAGACAAGTCAGACGCCATTCTTTTTTCCACGTTTCCTGTGCACATTTGAAAAATAAGGGATAAAAACAATGATCTTAAGCATATTTCAAACTCTAAGTGGCTCTGATTTTATAGTTCTCATTCTTAAGCGGTAAGCATTAGTGTATGAATTGCTGATGACTTCTTTTATGCCCATAAGATTTTAAAATATTCATGGGATTTATAAGGAGCCAAATAAAAAGAGGTGTTTCCTCAGAAGAGAAATCACTCCAGAAGCCCCAGGATACATTGTTAAAGATGAATTATATGTGCTGGTAAAAAATTATAATAACCAATCATTGTCAGTGAGGAAAAAAAACTTTTTGAAGACAAGGCCACAGTTTTTCATGTGTACTTGCACGTTAGCTCTATCAGAAGAAGCCATCAAACTAAAGAAAGTTGTTTCTCTGAGTTTCTTCTGTTACTAAACAAACTCAGAAAAATCCTGGGCAACTGGATCAGCCAGTCCAGAAGTCCCAAAGATATCAGGTCAGACTGTTCTGAGGTGTATTTCTTGGTGGGTAAGTTATCTTTGCAAGGCAAGTGACGGACAGCAATTGAATGTATAAAATAATAATAATAATTTTTTTTAATTTAAAAAGATATCAGGTCAGCAACTAAGTGAGAGAAAGAGAGAAGAATGTAGGAATTCGTAGATTAATACTTGTTGACGTCATGGAACAGGTGTGGTTTTTAAATAAAGTCCTCCTTATTTTTCTTCTTTAATCCTTCTTACTATGTTTGATTGATACACAATAATGTTAAACATTTGTGGAGTACCACATGATTTTGTTTAATACATGAATACAATGAATACAGATCATATTAGGGTAATTAGCATATCTATCATCTCAAACATTTATGATTATTTGTGCAAGGAACATTCCAGATCCTCTTCTAGATATTTTGAATTCCACAATAAATTGTTAACTATAGTCACCCTACTGTGCTAGAGAACACTAGAACTTATTCCTCTTGTTAACTATAACTTTTTAACCATTAATCATTATCTCCTCGCTCTCCTGCCCCTCTGCTCTCTACCCTCTAGTAACTACAGTTCTGCTCTCTGCTTCTATGAGGTCATTCTGAATTGCTTTCATATGCGAGTGGTAGCATTTGGCCTTCTCTTTCTGTAAAGCCTTCCTTTTATCAAAGAAATCTTCACAAGAGCAAAATCTCCTCAGTACAATTTAATAAATGTGTAATATTATTACCCTATAATGGACCACTAGAACACAATCTTCACAAGAGCATGCGACATGGCAATTCTAATACTTAACAAGTTGTCTATCACTATGGGGACCATATTTTCAAAACTAAAACCCAAATTGCATAATATGCAAAGTATAAATACCATCATGAAGAAAACAGATTAAAATATCTAAAAATATTATTTTACCTCTACAGGTAGGGGTTAATTTTAGAATTCAGAGTAGTCACATAGTTCCTAATACAATGTGACTGAGAGAGAACATGGCAGCCATCAATAATTCCATTGGCACTCTGGGTCAGACAGGAATGTTCCTGGAGAAATGGAGTGGATGGCTAAACTACCCATATGCTGAGGTCTATCCTTACAGAAAGGAGGTGTTTCTACAGCATTTAAAAATGCAGTCAGTCCATTCTAAAAAATCAACCAAATATGGGACCAGCAGATGGCATAATGGTTAGGTCGCTGGATTTCCATGTAGCTGACTGTAGTTCAAGTCCTGGACACGGCAGCTTAATACTCATGCCGGGTGTGTGGACGTCCATGCCTAAGATCCCAAGAAGAGAACTGAGAAGGAATTGCATGCAGCATGGCCATCCCCCCTAGGAAGTTATTTCTCACTTTATGTCTCCCTGTCTCTCTCTCTCTCTGGTGAGCACACACACCCTACAGCAAAAATTTCTCTCTTAATTAAAAAAAAAATCAATTAAGTAGCAGAGATTTTAAAAAATTCAAATCAGTCTAATGAATTTTCAAAAAAATCCAAAACCATCACTGCTGGGAGGGTAACAGCAAAGCTTAACACCACTAGAAAATTAGTAGCTTTTAAGAAATGAAAACCTTAATAGATTTCAATATATGATAATGCCATCCAAGACTATCTCTAGTCATGTTTAAAATGGCTTTCTTTATTCATGAAAGAGCATATGTGCATGTAAGAGAGGGAGAGAGAGAGAGAGAGAGAGAGAGAGAGAGAGAGAGAGAAGAGTAAGCTACACAGGATTTGGCCACACCACTCTCCTCTACCTCCCGCCCTCAGTCCCTCAGATCATGGGCATGCACATGAGTACCTGGTATGCTTCATGGTATTCCCTGGCTGACCAGCCCAGGGATTTGAACCATGGTCACCAGGTAGGATCCCAATTCTCTTGAGCAGCACATTATTATCACTGAGCACAGAACCAGCCCAGGTGATGTTTAATAGAATGTCAGCTAATTGCTTTTAATTAAGGGGGGACAGGGATTATTAAAAGACATTATTACAATAAGATACACAAAACAGAATGTGTAACTTCTTTGCACTCCTTATATTGATATAATTTAACCCCTAACTACACCTGTATCATGATAAAATTAATCATCATCTTTATCACTGACACTATAGAAAAGTTTGAATACAATTTGAAGAAAATAATAAACCTTAGTAGGTGAGATGAAGTTATAAAAAAAAAGCATAAAATTGGCATATAGAAGTTCAAATACGATGCTGTTTATAGCATATGATTTCTTCATCCTAATTATACTCCCAACAGTGAGTCACATGATTACTATTGATCTAAAAATCTGTATGTATGTATGGCTCTGAACATTCTCCTACCTCACATTAAAACCAAATATGTCAGGTTCTCTCAGAGAAAGAGACACATAGATAGAGGTGAAAATAGCAGTGGAGGTGGAAGTAGACATTCAAGTACAGGTACAGGTAGAGTGAGAGAGAAAAAAGCTCCTTTTTAAAATACAAAACTATAGTTAAAATACAGTTATCTTTAGTCCAGCCATTCCCAGGTTAAGACAGCAATATGATTTAATTAACTTGTATTCACAATCCTCTGAAGTCAGTTGAACTAATAGGGGTTCTGATTAGAAACGTAAATATAAAAACAATCTTGTCATTCTCTATTTTATAGAACACAGAATAGTAGAGTGTATCTCCTTAAAGTCTAGCATTTTATTGAAATCCTACAGCTCCCACTGACATTTAAACACACATCAGAATGGGCTTTACAAAACCTTCTGATGTGAGAGAAAGCCTAACAATTCCTCAGATCCTTTTATCTAATCTACACAATTGTCTTTCTCTGTAATCATTACTATCCCCATTTTATAATAGGAAAAGTGAGATTTAGAGTAGTTACACAAGGTTGTGAGCCAGGGCTTCTGATTAGAATCTATTTTTTTCTTCCTGAACATAATGGATATGGATATAGGAAAGTCCATGGGTACCAAGTATCTGACTCCTGAATGCTGCGCACTTAGACTATGGGTTAAGCTTCTGCGAAGAATACAACTGATTAGGGACCTAGCCTCTGGCCATTCTAGGATATCACAGTCTGAAATATGAACTCTATTGTGGAGCTCTGAAAATATCAGAATTAGTAGTTTCATGCATTTTTACATGTCTTAGGACTTTTTTTTTTTCTGATACACCTAACTAGCTGGGGAAAAAAAGTAGAATTAATGAATTAAATAATATTTGTCTATAATTATAAAATTATAGTGATACTATTAAAAGATGATAGTCTTTAGCAATGTTTAAGTGAAACTAATATTTTATGGGGTACAACTGATGATTATAACAACTGGTTGATAACATATACATCTTTTTATTTTATTTTTTAAAGCTGACTAGAGCCCAGCACATGGTATAGTAGTTAAGGCACTGGACTCCCACATGGCCAACCATGGTTTGAGTTTCTGACCTAGCAGCTTGCTTTCTCATTCTCTCTCTGTGAGCATGCATGCTCTGTAGCAAATTTAAAAATAATAATAATGGTAAATAAAATTAAATCATTCTCTAAAATTTTTAAAAAATAAATTAAAAAGCTGATTGAGGAAGTGCAGTGGAATTAACAAACAAAATTACTTATATAAGCAAGAACACATCTCTGGTAAAGCACTGAGCCACACTGTTGACAAAGCACTGAACTTACAGTGTATTCATATTTGTTTAAACACACACACACACACACACACACACACACATTCTCAACTATATCTGTGCTTTGAAGAACAGAGAATATGAATTTGTACCTATTTATACCACCATCCTTTGCAAAAATGAGTAGACTCCTCATAATATTATAAGTTAGGTAGACATGAGACTGCTGAGGCACAAAGACGGTACATAACCTGCCCAAGAAGTACAACTTATAAATAATGGAGTCTAGATTCAGAAACCGGGACTTGGCCAGTGAGCCTGTGTTTCTGACAACTTCTGCACTGCACCATAGAGTTAAGTGATCATTAAGTAGTACTTGACATACTTTTTCATATTATTAGCTGTGATTTTCATTGTGAAAAAATTAACATACTGAAAATAACTACATTAAATACTTTACCTAGGATATATCTTCTGCAGTAAGTTCAGAAAGCAAGGACCGAAACTGCTAGCTGACCTTAATTCTTGCACACAAAGAGGTCATTTTTAGTAAAACTTGAAAAAAAGGCAAAAAGTAAAAAAGGAAATAAAAAGAAAAAGATAAAAAATATCTTGAGAGGAAAAATGATGATCAAGTTCTGACTACAGAGAAAGATAATGCAGGACACAGGTTAAGTCATGATGTGAGCCAGAAAACCACTAATGAGTCTTTACACCACGTCAATAGGCCTAATGTCCACCAAGTATAGAAATGACAGTACAGCTTCAACTTGCATTTGTTAGACCATCCAAGTAAAAGTCCTGAGTTTTAGGTGTTAGGATTATAGAAGAATTCAAATAAAGTGGAGTAAACTCAAATAAGAATAAAGGGTTCAAAACTATTGCTTTTTTAGATATTTTGATAGATGGGACAGTACATTAAACAATGAAACTAAACCTTATACTTATACATTAATATATATTGATGCAGAAGAGTTCCATAGAGAACATTAATAATGGTGAAGCTAGAGTTCATGAAGTTCATTCATAGTCTACATGATTTCTGGCATACTGTCAATGAAAAATATGATTGAGAAATAAATAGCAAGAAATTGAGAAAGAAACTGGACAGTGATTCATCAGGAATGTATGAATATTTTCTCCTCTGCTGCTCCAAATCAACATATCTCTTAAATTCAACAACTCATCAACTATACACCCTTAATCCTGACCACTAAATAAAATCTAGAAAATCTACCATTAAGTTTATTTATACTTAGTAACTGCAAGACCTTTTTAAAAAAATTTGTGCCATAGGGTGCATATGCTCCCTGAAGAGAGACAGAGATGGTGAGAAGGAAAGTGAGAAATCACTCCCAGGAGGGTTGGCCATACTGCAGTTCCTTCTCCACCATTCTCCTCTTGGAATTTTGGGCACGCTTGCACGAACATGCACTTGGCATGTTTTTCAAGCTGCCAGGTCCAGGACTCAAAACACAGAGTTGATTGTGTGGGATTCAATGTCTTCACCACCATGCCACTTGCTGGCCTGGCAAGATTCATTTTAACACCCCATGGATTGCAATGGATTATCAGCACCAGGGCTAAGCAAGCTGAGCTATATTAAATGTCTAGATAATCAGGGTCTAATGACCCTATTAAGTGTTTAGTGACATTCTGCAGTTGCCAAATCAATAAGCATTAATTTTCACAAGACTAGTAATATATAAGCAAAATATCTAGACAAAAGAAAGGGAAACAGTCTAGTGATCATTTTGGTAATTCAGACTTACAAAAACATTTTAATAGGAGTATGACTTTATATTAATCTATTATTTTACTGTTTTGAAATTGCTTTTGTACGCATTACTTTAAATAATGTGACTGGTTGCATAAATCCCAGAATACAAAGAAAGAAAGTGTTAACCTAGATATTATTGCAAGGCCAATAACTTTCAAAGTGAGGTATAAAATACTCACGTAAACTACAAGTGAACATCTCAAATTTGAACTTTATAAATACTTCTGAATGGAGCATATGAAAAAAATTCTTTTTCTACAGCCTATTTTACACTACATGGAAAATGACATATAGTGATCATTTAATTTGGGCAAATGTGGACTTTGAATTCACAGTCCTTGATCTTGGTCTGAATCCCAGTTTTGCTGCTTATTACTCATGTGACTTTGAGAAGTTATTTATCCTTTCTGAAACTCAGGTTTTCATCTGCAAAGGGAAGATAATAACAACACCCAAAGACTGATTTTAGAATTAAATGAAATGTTTGCATAGTATAGGATATGGCACATAGCTTATCCACAGTGAATATTAGTCATTAATCCAGATCTTATTTTTCCTCTTGTGTCAACAATCAGTTATAGAGAAATGTCACTGTCCACTAGCAATAAGACATGTTATCATCAATGCATGGAAATACTCATTAAGTAGTATTTTATACATAATATATTTGATACTTGATGCTGATCACATTTAAACAGAGAGGTGAAATGTGGGAATATGCAAACTCTGTGTTTGTGTGTGTGTGTGTGTGTGTGTGTGTGTGTGTGTGGTTTTTGTTCTGTTTCAGGGTCTCATTATGTCATGATTCTTCTGTCTCAGCCTCCCAAGGACCTGGGACCACAGGCCTACACCACCAACTTTTGTTCTTTCAGTGTTCTGCTACGTTATCCAGGCTGGCCTTGGGCTTGTAGTCCTCCTGCCTCCATCTTCTGATTAGATTAGCTGGAGCTATAGGTAATGCCAGCATGCCTGGTTTTAGGGTAGAATGGGAATTGAACCCAGGCAAGCCATGCCTCAGCCTGCTAAGCAGCAGCATCCAGCATGATCTACTGTGCTGGGTCATAACATGCAAACTTTTTTGGCCAGTCTCATCTATTTCTTTGCTATCTTATAAATATGTGGTTCTTAATTACACACCTCATAGGTTTGTTGTATAAGCAGAGGTCCTAATATTTATCTCCACTTTCCTAATTCAAGACTTAATTTTAAAATAATATGATTATAATATTAAGAAGTGCCAATATAAAGAAAAATGGTTCCTTACATCTACTGTATGTTTATCATTAATTCAATAGTTTAAAAGACATGAATATTTTTCAGATGCTAATAGTTTCTAGTTACCATGTCTCAAAATATGAGGGAAAGTAACATTTTTTCATATTTAAAACATTCCACATTTACTCAGTCATTTTTTTGAACTTTTAAATGTAACTTTCCAGACAGAGGACAAACTGTTACTATTATCATATTTTAGGAACATTTGCTGCTAAATGCACACAATTCATCTCCCTGTATGCACATAGTTCAGGATTTCATTTTTAAATATTGGCTAAAAGAAACTACCTCATCATTTAGATAAATGAAGAATGAAACACAATAAGGTCAAGAGTAATAGCACAATTCATTTTTTTTTTTAAAAGTGCTCAAAGTAACTCCACCCAAATTCATTTAACCAACCCTTGATTTAAAATGCAATATCCATGTTAAGTACATTCAAAGCCACTGCAAAGGGAATGCAGAGAATTTTTCTTCATCAAAACCAAAATTATTTAAAAATGATACTAATATAAATGATGATTTATTAGTAGTTGATTTTATTATTGTACACTAGTGATAAAAATACACCTCAACAAGATCTGGGCTCTTTTTTATCCACCAATGAAGGGAATTCTGCATACAGTGTTTGAATTACATAAGTTATTATAAACATTTCTTGTGCTATAAAACTGTATGATCCTATCTGGCAGTTTTTAAAAGTGAAGATTATTTAACAGAGTGGAAGAAGATTCAACCAGTTTTTCTAAATTTTGGTACCACTCTCAGCTGCCCCAGGAACCTGAACATATATATTATACTTTTAGGTAAAATCCTTTTCCTCCTTAAGATTTTGATAACATATAGACTTAAGCTGATTTCCATCTCTAAAATTTCTATCTTTCCAAATATAAAAGTGTATATATATATATATATATATATATATATATATCCATCCTCTTCTAAAATATAGGAACAAACAGTTAAAATAGTATTTAAAATCTAAAAAAAATAATACAATATTATTAACAAGTCTGTAATTGTTTACTGAGAAATTAATCTCCATTTAGCAGTAATACAATATCTAAAATATAAATGTAAATAGACAAGAAATATAAAATCAACCATATTTTGACATTAGGTCATCAAATTATATTTTAAAAATCTAGAAATACTTAAAGGGGTACTGCACTAGTTTGCAAATTATTTGTTGATGATAACATGTATGATTAAGCCACTTTACAGTGTATCCTGGCTGGAAAAGCACATTTGGTATGCTGTGGTGATGTTCAGTGCAAATATGTAAAGTAAATAAATTAATAAAAATTTAAAAAGTGAAAAAAAATCAAAAATAACAAACGAAATGTATGTATCAACTATAACACTAAGAATAAGTTTAAGATTCCATATTTCCTAATTATTATGCTTTGTAGAGCATTTCAACACCCAACATTAATTGCTTACCTCTTCCAAGTAATTAATTCTTCCCTGTCATTAACAGTAGAGCTGGATACTATAATTTGCGTATCATGGCTGCTTTGCAATTAATCTACATGAATTTCATCTACTTTGAAGTTTTATAACACCAAACTAAGTTGGCTTAAATGATAAATAATTAATAATTTGATATGTGCCAAATGAAATTATATCCATTTCTCTACACCTGGTTATTCAAGAAAAGATTGCAGCTACCATTGATTCTGAGCTTTTTGATGAAAGGCCAGTGAAATGAAAGATATAACATCGATAAGGCAAAACTGACATCCACCGGTACAGGGTGGTAGTAGTTGACAACAGTAACAGTAACCCTAAGAGTTTATACAACCCTCCCTCTATAGCTTACACTGTATTTATAACTCATTAATTAAACTATGGATTTAATTTTTTGTGCATTTCATTCTTTTTTCAGCTGAGGTAAAGGGTAAATTCAATGTGATCTCTGTCCCCAAGGAGCTTTTAGTCTAGAGGCAAAGATAGGTACACACATGACCCTCTAGCAATGCTGACTGACACGCAGAATAACGGAGGTGCAAAGAGAAGGCTCACAAAGTCAGAGATTCGCCCACCAAAATTTGGAAAGACTTCACAGAATAAGAGACATTTAATCTGATCCTGGCCTTTGAAGCAAAGGATCTTGAATTTTAAAAAGAAAAAAAATAAAAAAGAGTGTTATTCCACACAGATAGAATCTCTACACTGGCAGTGTATTTAATTTTTTGCCGTTAAGGAAAAACAAAAACGAAGAGAAATCAGGTGATCTAATCAATGTTACAAGAGACAGATCAGAGGAATTAGAATTTTTAACTCCTGTGTCAAAATGATCCTCGCTAGAACACGTTGCTTCCTTCAGACGTGAGACAATGTCTCTGCTTTCATAGCCATCTCACTCCCATTTAACCCTCCATGTTGCCACGCCCTTTACAGGACCTTGTTGGAATGTCCAAAGGAAAACACAGAGGCAGCCACATCTTCATAAAATGTTATACGTTAGCTGTGTCGAAAAAGCGAACGAACACATCTAGGTGTATTTTTGGTCCCATTTGCTCACCATTCTCCATCATTTCAAAGGAATGGATGTTTGTTCTGTCGCCACTTGGCATGTTCAATAAAATTTTGATCCATTCCTTCAAACCTTCCATTTTTCTACTTCAGTTTGTCAAGTGTTCCCAATTCCAAGAAATCATAATTCATAATGTGGGGGAGGTTGCAGATTTTTGGCTCGGGGGTTGTACAGATGTTATTCCTTAAGGAAGACGATCGTGATTGCCTATGTGAGTAATGGCTGTGAGTCAGCTAGGAGCCAAAGTTCTCTTACACCAGAATGTATAAACCATTCTCCTACTGAAAGAAGGCCCCCAGTAGGATAATATATTATTACACATGATTCAAATTACAGGATCTGCAGCAGGGGAGCTTGTGACTGATTCAGGACAGTCACCCCCTGAATACTGATGATGGGATGATGGAATGCCTCGTGAATTAAAAGGGCCATGGCTTCTCATCTAAATCTTTCATATGCTTTAAAAAGTGACTATGCCTATCATTTTACCCTTTAAGCTTCTTAGACGAATCATGCAGCTCTGAAACCCCTTGTAGATGTTTTTAAAATTCCATGTCTTTGAAAAATTATATTCAAAACATTCTTTAAAAAGAAAAAGACAATGAAACTTTACCTTTTCTGCTAGATAGCTGTATCCCTTTGATGCCAATGTGCAATAAAGATATGACTTAATAGAAATCACATTGAAGTGTGACCCAGTTTTGCTCTTTGGGATTCTGTAAAGCAACCTGAAATCTTCACATGCCACATGTCTCAGGCTCTTTAAGTTATCTATAGAACAAATGACTTAATCCCTGACGAACTAAACACAAATGTGTGCTACAAAATTGTATTTCCAAAGGCTTTCTACAAAGAAATGAACCCGTTTGTGAATATTACTTCATTCGGTCCACATTGGTTATATAACAAGCCCACGAATTTGCTAAAAGTATTAACATTGTGAATGGAGATCAGGCATTTTTAATAGAAACACTAGACAGATGTTAAATATTATACATTCTGAAAAATAAACTGCCTCACTGAAATATAGTCTGAAATAATATATAAGCTGGTTCCTTAACTTCTTTTCAAGCTGGTTCTTGTATTCAGTTTTTCTAGTAAATGGATGCAAATAAGGTGCATTGTGTTGAGATGGGAAGGGGGAGATTTGTCCAGAAATGACCTCAGTTCTATTCATTAATAAAATGGCATGTTGGCTAAGAGCAGTGGAGAATGAAACATAACAAGAGTGAACTTTCCTCTACGTGACAGATGCACATAAGCGTTTTTGGATAAAGCGCTGTATGCAAAATGGCCACTGCAGCATAAAATCTGGAAACACCAAAGGAAGCTCTAAGGGGCAGATTGCTTGGAAAAACTGCACCCTCCATGGCAAAGCATCCCCGTATTCTCTATTACTTTGATTTTGAATCCTAACTTGGAGAAAGCACTTAAGCATAAGAAGGGAGATCAGATCAAATCCGCCCCCCCCCCCCAAGGTTGTTTTTAAGAAAGAGAAGACAATTTTGCAAGGTCAAAACAAAATACAATTGTACCCAGAAACACTTTCAGTGACGACACACACCAATGGGGGAATAAAAAGGTAAAATCTATCAGAGAGAATGTAGCCACAGTTTTGCATAGCGGTTTAAATTATGCCAACAGAATAATTAATGGAAAGACCTAATATGGGAGGGGGGGTAACAGGAAAGAGGGAAGGCTATGTTAAACAAAGTTCATTACTGCATGATGCAAATGAGTTTCTCACCAGTGATGTCACTGATTGGCTGAGCTGCAGAGCTGGCTTCGAGCATGGCCGGATTGGCTGCTAGCTCTTCTGGTGCCTGCCTGCTTGGGCAGCGGTTGAACCAGATACTTTCTGTCTCTCTTGTTGTCGTTTGAAGCAAATCTTGTTCAGCCCAGCTGTGTCTCCATAGTAGTGGCACCCTAAGAGAGTCTCCCTCCTGCTTCCCACAGCTCGTCTGTGAGGCGGTCGCTGCTGTGAAATACCAGCCCTTGGCACCAAGCCCAGACAGCGTTCTCAGATCCATCTATAACACACACATACAAAAAGAAAAATAAAAAAAAAGCAGTTCTTTCATCTGAATTGCATCCTAAGGAGGATTAAGAAGGCTTCTATTGCTACTGATTTGTGTTCTTTCAATTTGATGGTTAAAATAGTTTTGAAATACAGTATCTTCTCATCTGCAGTAGAACACCATTGGTTAAAATTGGTTAAAAAGATGGGGGGGAACCCCCCCTCCCATGTTTACCTTGATTACAGAAAAATAATTCTTCATTTTCCTTCTGAGCACCATAACTGATGTTTGTGGTCCCCTCCCAGAATTTTAAACTCTCACCAGATTTCTAATTACAGCCGAGTCATTATTTTCAGGTTAAGACAAGGGATCTTAATTAGCATTCCTTTTTAGCTATGCGAAATGAGACAGGGCATGAAACAGAAACAATCTATGGAGAGGCAGAGAGAGAGAAAGAAAAAAATCTGTGCAGCTTTTACAGTTGAGCTGACACCCCCTCGTTCCCCACTCTCCCTCCACCCCCCCCCCCCTTGCAAAAAAAGAATGCAGTCATATGAACTTTACCAGACAATGGAGTACCTACAGGCTCTCCCCTAGACAAGTCCTTTATAACCAGCCAGTGCTATGTGCTGCAGACAGTGGCCAATCGGCAGGCTCCTTTCTGCAGGAGGGACACAATAGGTGCATTGGCCACACTGTCCTCCCAGACCCTGACAGCGGTTCAGGTTCATTTATTGTACACTGGAAGGCACATATGTCTTTAATATTCACTGTGAAATTATCAGTGCGGCTGCCTTTATTTCACCGTAATTACATCAACCTAATTACCGCGCAGGAGCTGCAATGGCACTGTTTGCCAGAGCGGCGCATAGGCATGCATGCCATAAAAATATGCATGAACATGCTTGCTATTTCAATCATAAAATCCACCAATTATTTCCTTCCCAGAGTTTAATACTTCCTCCAGAAGACTTCAGTGGATATAGCCATCATTTTTCCCTTCAAAAGAAAACTCTGTGTGTGCGTGTGTATGTATGTGTATGTGTATAAATTAAACATTATTTTAGTAATTTATTGGAGTGAGTCATGGAGGTGGAACCTAGTCAGCAAATAAAAGGTTATTAAGGACCTAAGGCATTTTCCCTGTATCACTAGGCATCAGAGTGAAGTAATAAGTGAATTTGCACGCATTACTATAGCCTGCTAGATGACAATTTATTCGGAGTCCAACTATCATGAGCATCAGCATATGCCTCATTTATGTATTTCCATATTACATAATTATGGTGTGCCTTGCAACACTGACTCAAAATGCTTGAAAAATTAAATCTTTGCTTTTTGTGTATTAGTTAAATAGAGTTAGGCACAGTCTATAGTGAAAACCGCCTAATTTATTTTATTTTACTTTATGCATGTTGCATTTACATATTCATGAACAGATAGCTGCTATGACTGCTGATTCTGCAGCAAGAGATGAAAAAGCACAATCCAGTATGTGATGATCAGGAAGAGAAGCTTCTTGGAGGTGTCATTTGAGGGCTAGGTCATTGTATAATGAAGGATGTGGGTAGACAACCTACCAAAATACGTGTAAGGATAATGAACTTAGAAAATACAGCCAGTTTGTACTGTCCATGGCCATCTGTCCGCACTGTAAATTAACAGGCATTTTGAAATGGAGACTTCCGGCTCAGGTCTTTGCAGGTAAAATTGCATTTGTTTTATGTCTATATAGAATATCATTAAAATAAGATGTACTCAGAAGATCTGCATTTTCCCATTATTTCATGATTTACCTATTTCTTTTTCCAAATCACAATGCAGCACTTTAAGCAGTTATTATTTCCCAGGGTGAAATTTCACCAGTGTTTACCGATATTTATTGGTATACTTTGATTTTTAGCTCATGATTCTCTAAGCAGGAATAATTTACTATAGGTATATTAGGAGACACAGTAATTCAGTTATGTCCATATGGACACATGTATGTAACAAATAACATACCTATACCAGAGAGAAAGAATCCCAATAATTTTTCAATTTATAGTCCTTTTTTGATATTTGCAAGATTTCTTTCATTAAACATATTCAAGTTATTTTTAATTTTGTAAGCATTTTTAAAGTATATCTCCTCACCTATGCTTTCCAAAACCAAGCCTTGTAGGAGGGATAGAGGATGCAAATTCTTAAATAGATCAAAAGGTCACAAGGCTCAATTATAAAAAATCCAAATAATACAAGAAAAGAATGCACTTTTATTTCTGAACTGCTACACACATTGAAATGAAAACACCTGAAATCAAAGATGAAAATTGGTTACTTGACAAATAACGTAAGATGGTTCTTCCCTAGATGATTGCAGAAAATGTTCAGAAAAAAGCAAAACTTAATTACTTGCCTCCTGTTTCAATATTGTTAGTTTTTCCAATTAAAGTCTAGTTTTCCTAAATCTTTGAATGAGTCATAGACTTTGCTAGTAATCAGATTAAATTATGTAGACCCCATCTTCCCACCCCCATTGTTTCTCTCTCTCTCTCGCACATACACATACACACATAGATATATCAATATAAAAATACACATATACACAATCATAGTTATCCTATTTTTTGGTTAAAAATATTCAACTCTAATCAGAAATCTTAATTCTTCCCCCTGACATTGCATCAAAAAAGCTTAAGAAAATTGAAGAGATCATACTTAATTACTAATTGTCCATTTTGCTACATTAAAATCAAAACATAGATAAAACTGTCGTATCACAGATTTAGTCTCTACTGACATACAGAATGTGCTTGGGAAGCTTACTGTTATCCAAAGGATTTTACTAAGTTCATTGATTTTTGTAAGCAAGTTTGAGGTAGAATCCACATATGACTTGCTTAAACAAATATGAGAAGATATTCAAAACATTCAAGAAAGGTACATATTATGGTACACAAAACTTTGTATGGATTTCAAAACATTTTTAAATCAGGAGAAATCTGTACTTCGTTCCATTTTCCATGAAATTGTTGAAGACCCCTTATAGCTATTTGTAAACAAATAAACAAACACTGAAACTAAGGGAGACCTTTCTTAAGTACTACAATTCATTAAACCAGGCAAAGTTAGGCTTTCTACTTAGAAATGCTGTTATTCTTTGACTTATTAGATATACCTATAAAAATTGCATTTTTTTATAGGACTCCACTATCAGGCTTTGCTATTTCTCCCACAACCTAAACAAAAATTCAGTTGTGAGACTTCGGTATACTACTCCAATCTAAAATAATTTTTCCTAAAAAATCTTACTTTAAATCATTTTGCTAGAGAAGTTAGACCTCAGGTATACCTTAGATATATGTAAACTACTAATTTTAGATATGACATCTAAAGAAAATTAGTAACTACTGAGGGTATTTTTCCCATCATGTTGCTATTCTTTATTAAAAATACAGTTCTGATCTGCTGCTGTCAGGCTATTCTTAATTGGTTGAGTTTTACTATAGATAAGGCATTTATTACCTCTTCCCATAAGATCAAAGACATGCCTTTATAAGGTAACTGTATGGAGAATATGAGTGCCATCTGTGTTCTAAGGATGAAGGAAAGCAAACTTCTTTACACAGATCAAAAGCAGAACCTGAGACATATAATACAATGATCTCACCAAAATAGTCAACTCAGCACAAATTGGCTGTAAGAATGTGAAATAGCAGCCAATCATGTTAACTTTATAAATAAAACAATACATTCTATAAGGAGAGCCAACTTGGAAAGACATGCAAAAATAATAAATTAAAAAGCACCTTGGCTGTCTTCTAATATGACTCATTCTTTAAGAAAGAAAACTTTCTTTTAATTAGCATGGAAAATATTCATAGTGTAATCAACATCAAGAAACCACCGTTTATATCTCTGTCTACACAATGATAAAGCATTCAGATGACAAAACAAGAAGCAGTTCATTATGAGAATGGCTCTAAATATTTAGCTACATCTGTGCCTGCAAACTGACAGCTTAAAACTTCAGAGTCTGTATTTCAGATTCTAAATGGGCAACCCTTGAATTATTTAATAATGATCATCTTTATGCAACAAGAGAAGTGTAAGATATTAAAGGTGGTCTTGATGGTTCACCCAGTCCACATTCTGTTTTCAGAGGATTTTTCTCAGTGCAAAGTTATGGTTGCTCTTGTTTATATTGACCATAAATGTGTTCTTGGTGCGTCCCCCATCTGAAAAACATGCTGTACTTTAGTTTTTAAAACTGGCTTCTCTTGCGAAGTCCCTAATTCTTTTAATTAGAGTTGTTATTACAGTGCATTTTGTGAAGACTATTTAATAAGTCATGACATCTAAATGCTTAAAGAAAAAGAAAAACATCAGGCAAATTAGCCACCTAAAGAGAAACATTTCATTAGGAAAAAAAAAAAAGTTCAGCAACTGTTAACATAATTCCCTATAATTATTAATATTTGTTTTTCTATATACAAAGAATAGTAGAAAAATTAAAAAGAGAAATGAGCATCTTTCACCCGCCATCTTTGTAAATCTGACCATCAAGCATCTAGAATTCTCTCACTGTTTTTAGGTAGTGATTTCCATCTAAGTAAAAATGGCTTTAAACATCCAGGATGAATTATAAAGAAATGTTCTACCTAAATTGTGGGCTACATCCAGAATTATAGTAAACAGTTACTAAATCAGCAAATAATAAGAAATTTTTCAGATCATATTCATAATCTGCATGCAATCAAGTAAAAATTGTTCACACTATGGCACAGATGTGCAAAAGAAACACGGCCTGCTCATTTTCTAAAAGTGACATAATTTTCTTCACATGCTCCATCTCATTGGGTGTTAGGAGTGGGAAGGGAATATTTAATTTAGCAATTAATTTATCTCATTTGTCTTTATTTTCAGGGCCTCTGGTAAGTTATTCTCTCTAAAGTAGACAGAATAATGATTCTGCAAATTTGCCTACTTCCTAATTCCTAGAAGCTGAGAATTTATTACCTTTACATGGCAAAAAGGAATTAAGGATGCTGATGGAATTAAGGCCGCCAATCAACTGATCTTACAAAGGTGTTACCTTAGATTATCTGAAGGGCTCAAAGGAATCACATGGGTGCGGAAATGTGGAAAGAGGAATGCGGAGAAGTAGACAGAGACGTGACCACAAAAGAATAGGCAGAGAGAAGCGACATCGCTGGCTTGCTTGTAAGGTGAAAGAAAGGCCATGCACAAGAAAAGTAGGTGGCTTCTCGGCACTGGAGAGGGGAAGGAAACATCGTCTCCCCTTGGTATCCAGAAAGGAATGCTGCTCTTCCAATACCTTGTCCTTAGCCTGGCAATACCCATTTTTTACTTCCAATTTCAAGAACTGTATGGGGAACCAGCAGTTAGCGTAATGGCTATGTCGCTGGACTCCCACGTAGTTGACCGCGGTTCGCGTCTCGGACCCGGTGGCTTACAACTCACGCCGGGCGCGTGTGCGTGCGTGCCCAAGATCCTGAGAGGAGAATGGAGGAGAAGGGATTGCGGCGTGACCATCCCCCCTGGGGGGTGATTTCTCGCTTTCTGTCTCTATGTCTCTCTCTGTCTGTCTGGCGAGCGCACGCGCTCTATAGCGAAAAATCTCTCCAAAAAAAAAAAAAAAAAAAAAGAACTGTATGATAATAAACGTGGAAATTTTACCAAGTTTATGATAATTCCTATTAATAACAAGGAAACTAACAAATGTGTGTGGGGTCTTTTTTTGTTGTCATTGTTCTTTGTCCAGTAACAATATTTTAGATTTAATACTTCTCTTCTTCAAAACAGAAATATGGAGAATATGAACTTAAAAGTCTTATGGCTTTGAGTAATGGGAAACCTTGTCTTTAATGCTCTTCACTTTCAGTATGTACTTTGCCTGGCCTCTGTACTCACGTGTAGGGTTGACAGGGGTTGAGTAGCTGATGTTAGGAGGTATGTTGGAACTTTGTATTAGCTCCTAATGGTGCAGCCCTGGCACCTGACAACTTTTCCCTTATCACAGTATTTTCATGCTGTATATCCTCTTAATTTTAGTTACAAGCTACTCTTGGCAAACCCAACCCTCTCAACTTTACTGCTTTTCCCAACAGGACATATGGGAATCCCTGAATCCTCAACAACTGGTATGATCATAGTCAACTGGTAAATTATCTTCAGCTCTTCACCTTCTTGACATCTCACTCAGGGATTTCAAAACTCATTCAGGTTGTTCTAGTATAAGTCTGGAAAGTTCTCAGTTCACATTCTGTCAGTCTCAGTGCTTTGCTATGACTGGTACTACCAAACTTGTCTAGACATACGTTTAAGAAAAATCTTCTTTGTGTCTTATATGGTAGAAATTTCCTTGTACATTGTGTTCTCTTTCTTCGTAAGATGATGCCCACAAATGCTTCTTTGCCTGAGGCCAAAGGGCAGAATGGCTATGGGGAAACACAGCAAACATGATTTGTAGGGTTGAAAATGTATTTGTTTGTTATTTTCAAAATATTATACCTCTAACTTCTGGTTAAAATGGCAGATTTTATCCCAAAATCTTACGAACACTGCAAGTGTCTTTTTATTTGTTTTTTCTAGATTTTTGCCATAGGGGGCATACATTCACTGAGAGAGATAGAGAAAGAAAGGGGAAGTAAGAAATCCCTTCTCCCCCATTTTCCTCTCTGAATTTTAGGCATGCACATCCACATGCCCAGCAGGTTTCTCAAGCCACCAGGATCATGACTTAAATGTGGAGTTGACCATGTTTAAGCTAATGCCTTAACCACCATACCACCTGCTGGATCCTCCCACCCTCCTTTTTTTCTTAAGAAGAGTAGCAGAAGGAACAAAAAAAATTTTTTTTGGAAAGTAGAAAGCAATCAGATGATTGGTGGCAAACATACCAAATCTAAGAAAGCTAGAACCTAACCTAGCAAAGTGAAAAGTCACCACAAAATGGGTTTAAGAAATGGAAACATGAGTTACTTTGGGATACAGAGATATATCTCTACTCCTTCATGTTTGTGGGTGAATTTTCCTCCCTCAATGCAGCAGGGGACTGAAAGCTTATTTCCTAAAGAAAGTAAAACCAAATTGACACAGTTGAGTATGGGGTTCCAATACTCTAAAAAGGAGACTTAACTCAATGTATCCAGTCTAAATACTGAGATTCTTCTCACAATCATCTCTTCTTTAACTTAATTGGCTTTTAAATGCTAACATCCTTATCTTTACTCTTGAGAAGGATTATTAGAAGAGTGTAGAAAAATCTGACTTAGCAAGAAAAAAAATTAAACATACCATAAAGTCATGCCTAGCTAGCCAATAAAAATGTATTAGCTAATTCCAAAGAAGAGATGTGTCTCTCCTAAGTGACTAAGGACAGACTCATTTCTTCCCAAACACTCTGTAAATGTTTATCCAAAAGGATAGTGATGTGATATGTGTGACATCATTGTGCATCTCTTCTAGGTCTGGAAGGTCATAAAATCTTCCCAAAAGGATTCTTCTATGTTTCTTTCATATTTGAATTGTTTAAAACATAGATGATCTCCAGGGTGTCCTTGAACATCACATAGTAAGGATGGAAATGTTTTTGTTGGTCTAGGTCACTAAGTGATTGTACACAGGAGGGATACTCTCCCACATATTTATCTGTTCAATATTATATTAACAAGAAACATTTTTACTTATATTTGAGCCATTTAATATTTTGGCTCTATTTGGTACAGTAAAAAGTATAACCTAAGCAAATTTCATTTATTTTGCTTGGCAGTCAGGGAACCATTTCTGGCAACTTATGCTGTTTAGTTTCAGAATATGTCTTAGAATTATATTACTGATGGTTTTCTTTTTAAATTTTCTCTTTCCTTTTTGAGAGACTCCAAATATTTGAATTTTAGAGTGCCTAACATTATCTTCTAGTTTTCTTATTGTTTCTCTTTTGCTGTAAAAGGTATTGGCTATATACAACAATTAGCATATGTGCAGCAATTACATCAACCAGATTAAATACAGTAAAATTCACAACTGAGAAGCCCCATCATGCACTTCGAGCTTCTGTCATCTTTGTAGATCCTGTCTCTTAATCAGAAAACCAAATATACAGGAAACTGTCAATATAGCACAAAAATAAAAAAAAAATCAAATAAGCAATAGAAAAGAAACAAAATAGAGAAAATGAGACTGTGCCAGAAGAAAAACACATTTTCAAAGACTCATCTTAATATGACCAAAAAGGCATTAAACAATTACATTTTTTTTTTTTTGAGAGGTTTTCGCTATAGGGTGCATGCGCTTGCCACACAGACAGAGAGAGAGAGAGAGAGACAGAAAGCGAGAAATCACCCCCCAGGGGGGATGGTCACGCCGCAATCCCTTCTCCTCCATTCTCCTCTTGGGATCTTGGGCACGCACGCACACACACCCAGCCTGAGTTCTAAGCCACCGGGTCCGGGACGTGAACCACGGTCGACCACGTGGGAGTCCAGCGACACAGCCATTAAGCTAACTGCTGGTTCCCAACAATTACATTTTGAAGATAGTAAAAAGATGTTAAAAAAGAACATCAGAATAATCAAAATTAATAAAAATTTAATTAAGGTTTTAATAATTAAGTTTTTAATAATATCAGGTTGTCAGAAAAGTCATGTCATATTTTTTGGGTTTTTTTGTGGAAAAATATAAAAATAGGAACTAAACAGAATTTGGGAGTTAAACTTGAGAAAAATCTTTGGCTAAAGTAGTAAAAAGACAAATAAATGTACAACAGCAGGGAAATAATAAGAAAACTAGAAGCCAATGTCAGGAATTCCAAGATTCACATATTATGGAGTCTCTAGAAAAAGAAAAGTGAGAAAACTAAAAAAGAAAACCATGAAGGACATAATTCAAGGAAACATTCTCAAAGCAAACCAAATAACTCTGCAGAAATGGTTCCTTGATTGAACAGAAAAATAAATGCATATGGACTCACATCACAGTATAGTATCAGAAAATGTCCAAATATGTGGCAGGAACATCTGGTTTTGGTAATGGATGGAGCAGCTGACATTGACAAATGTTCCTATTGAAAACAATGTACCAACAAAATATAAACATTATCATTTTGAAGACTTCGGAGTGCAGTCAACACAAGTAGGAATTGCATGTTATGATCCTTGACAAAAGAAAGCATATATCACTGGGCTTCTATATTACTCCAGCTTTTTCTTTAAGTGGATTTCCCAATTTTCATTCAGGAGAGTAGAATCCATACAGAAAAGAGCAGTCTTACCAGAAAAAAAGGAGTCAAATTCAAAGTAGGAGATGATAGAGTGACTGAAACTTAGGGGACATGAATGTACACAGGAGAAAACAATTGATTATAGAACTTTGACATCCAGGTCGACAGCTGCTCAGGTAATTTACTGTCATCTAAGTTTTGCATGTACATGTGCAAGTTAAGAATCTAAGAGCCCAGTAGAAAACAGTAAATGGAAAGTTGAAATCTAATCAAAGATTTTAGCAAAAAAAAAAAAAAAAAAAAAAAAAAAAATTGACCCTAACACATATGTACTAGGAAAAATACTAAAAGGAATTCTCCAGGTTGAAGAAAAAAAATCCATGATGAAATGATCAGGAAGAGTAAGATATGCAAAGTCATACAAGCAATAATATTAATAACAGAATTAAAAGAACTTAAATGCCACTAAAATATGGGATTCTCTGAGTTTTCCATTTGGCCCGGCAAAGGTTTACTCTATAAAGGTGGCACCAATAGGAATCATTACTGACCTCTCAACGGAAATAATGAAAACTAGAAGACAACAGAATGTGCATTTTAATTGCTAAAAGAAAAATGGGGGAAAAAACTGCTAAATTATAATATCATATGTGTTTAAAATATTCCTCAAAAGGTAATGTCAAATTAAACATTTCAAGCATACAGAAAACTTTGACCCAAGGGTACATCTGAAGTGATAAATATTTTATCTTTCTTTGTCTAGGATGATATTAATATATACTGCCTCTAGTCTTTTATACTCAATTTATGAGCTCAAAAAATGCGAAATTTAGGACCAGCAGATAACATAATAGTTACATAGCTGGACTACCACACAGACAACCCCAGTTCGAGTCCCAGATCTGGTGGCTTAAAATTCACAACAGGTGCATGTACAGGCATACCCAAAATCCCAAGAGGAGAGTGGAGGAGAAGGGACCATAAAGTGGCCATCCCCCCCAATGAGTGATTTCTCATTTTCTCTCTGTCTCTCTGGTGGAGTGCACACACCCTATAGCAAATATCTCTTAAAAAATGTATAATTTTATATTTGACATTTGTAAACATGCATTCAAGTCAATTATTTTTACATTCTGATTGTTTTATATATATATGCATGTGTTTGTGAGTGTGTGTGATATACAATATTTTTATGTTTTAGAAAGTATGTTTTAGAAAGTTCATAGGGCCTTCTTCAAGAGACAGACAGCTCCATGGCTCCTGCGATCTAGCCATTTTGGGAGAAAGGAAGATGTCCCACTGATCACTGGGCCTCCAGCATACAAAACCCGCGTGTCTGAACTTCCAAGTTTGGGAAGAAATCGACCATCCACCAGATGACTAGAAATTGCTGCAGGACCACAAGAAATATGGGGAAGCAGGAAAATACCTCTCCCACAAGGGAAACGGATAGCTCCTCTTCATCCACACACAGTTCAATGGAAATCATGGAAATGTCTGATAAAGAATTCAGAACATTCATAATGGCAAAGCTAACAGAGATGGAAGAGAAGAGAGACAAGGAACTGCTGAAGAGGAAGAAAGGAGTTGAAGAGTTCCAGGAGGTGAGGAAATTCATGCAAGATCTAAAAGAGGAATTTCACACTTTCCAAAAGAATCAGATGGAACTGTTAGAGATGAAGGCTATAATACAAGAAGTCAAAATCTCCCTTGAAAGTATTAAAAGCAGACTAGATCATACAGAAAATAGAATCTCTAATGTAGAAGAGAAAATGGCTGGCCTAGAAAAATCCACCACAAAGACTAAGAAAATGGCCCAAAAATTTGAGAATAATATGCGAGAAGTACTAGATACAATTAAATGTCCAAACATCCGGATAATAGGCATCCCAGAGGGTGAAGAGACTCATAAGGGCATTGATAATCTATTCCATGAAATCCTGCAAGAAAACTTTCCAAACCTGGAGAGGTACTCAAAGATTCAGTCCTAAGAAATACAGAGGACCCCAAATAGAATCAACCCAAGATCTTCTCCAAGACACATTATAGCCAGATTGATCAAAACCACAAAGACAAGATACTAAGACTGGCAAGAGAAAAAGGCAAGTTACCTACAGAGGGTATCCCATCAGACTAACGGCAGACCTCTCATCGGAAACAATGCGAACGAGGAAAGAATGGGAAAATATATTCGAAATATTAAGGGAAAAGCAATTTCAACCAAGAATTCTGTACCCACCAAGGTTATCGTTCATTTGGGAAGAAAAGACATGAACTTTCCCAGATAAACAAAACCTAAAAGAATTTACCAGCACCAGACCAGATCTCCAAGAAGTTCTCAAGGGAGTGCTATGTCAGTAAAATTAAATGCAGACACACAGAAATAAGAGTTCAAAAACTAAGAAAATGGGCAACTTAATTGTAGGGACAAATGTTTGGAGATGAATATTATATCCCAGAATTCAATCTGGAAGATTGAACCTTAACAGAAGAAAGATTAAGTACATGAGACTGAACCGATGAAACAACATTCTGTGACTTGACTGAATTATTGCTGCTTTTCTCCGAAGCTTTGTTTTCCGGTTTTAAAGGATTTTTGTCCTGTCTTGAGCTGTTGATAGGTGCATGTACCTACTATTTGAACAGAATACTAACCTGTTTCTAGGCTTTAAGTTTCAAGGAAATATCATTACCAGTTCAAAACTACTCTTCTTGAAATTATCTGCTGAAAGTAGTTAGATTACTTATGATATTGTGTGATCAACAAAATGTTGGGGAAAAAGGAATGGAAGACAACTGTATATAGCAGAGATAGTGTAATAAGAGAGTGGGAAAGGGCAGAGGGTCAAACATGGGGTAAAAAACATATATATACATATACATATGTATGAAAGTAGAAATGGAATATTATTGATGATATCATGCATGATTAAGCCACTATGCAGTTTATTCTAGATGGGAAACCACATTTAGTACATTGTGATGATGCTCAGGGAATGAATGTTAAGTAATTTAAAAAAAACATTGCAGGAGAAAAAAAAAAAAAACAGTAAAACTGTTCGTATTGAAATTTAAAAAAAAAAAACACATATTTGATGACTGCAGTAAGCTATGTGACCCCAGCTGGGTACTACTTTATAATACGTTCATTCTACTCACTGGGGTTTATGCCTAAAGTCAGACTTGGGTTCATGTATAGGTATATATCAGCTGTACTAGCTATTGGATATATTTAGACTAATTAAGTTCATTAGCAAATCAATTAAATGGGGGGGAGGCATAGAAAGCAACCATGGATACCAGAGACAATGTGGGAGGAGGGTGGGACATGGCAGAGGGTGAGGGATAAGGAACCAAGGATGGCAAAACAAAAATCAAAGTATACAGGGAACCAGCAGTTAGCGTAATGGCTATGTCGCTGGACTCCCACGTAGTCAACCACGGTTCACGTCCCGAACCCAGTGGCTTAAAACTCACGCCAGGCGCGTGTGCGTGCGTGCCCAAGATCCCGAGAGGAGAATGGAGGAGAAGGGATTGCGGCGTGACCATCCCCCCTGGGGGGTGATTTCTCGCTTTCTGTCTCTATGTCTCTCTCTGTCTGTCTGGCGAGCGCACGCGCCCTATAGCAAAAACCTCTCCAAAAAAAAAAAAAAAAAAAAAAAAATCAAAGTATACAAGACATAAGAATTTGAAAATTATTTGCTGAAAACATGTATGTTGATGTGCTTGATTGAGCCAATACACAGTGTATTTTGGATGGAAAATTCATTTGTATGCTGTAATGATGTATAGTGAATTAATGTAAAAAAATAAATAACCTTAAAGAGAAAAGAAAAAAAAAGGAAGTTCATAGGAAATATGCATTATGAAAGAACTATGCATATATTTCAAAAATGGCAAGAAAATAAAGTAGTACTTTAATACTATTCTTCCATGAATGTTTTAAAGATCTCAAGTATTCACATACACACACATACACACACACATACATGCACTCATCACTTCACTGAAACATGTACTGTTCTCAAGTTAAATACATGTGCATAATGTAATCTTTTCTGTTATATATTTATCCCAGTTCTAATCATTCTAGCCATGCTACAACACTGAAGAAAGAGACAAGTCGGGACCAGCAGTTGGCATAATGGCTATGTTGTTGGACTCCCATGTAGTCGACCGCAGTTCAAGTCCCAGATCCAGTGGTTTAAACTCATGCCAGGCGCATGTGCATGCGTGCTTGAGATCCCAAGAGGAGAATGGAAGAGAAGGGTTTGCAGCGTGGCCATCCCCCCGGGGGATAATTTCTTGCTTCTGTCTCTCTGTCTCTCTATGTCTTTCTGGCAAGCATACGCGCACTATAGCAAAAACCTCTCCAAGAAAAAAAAATAAAGAGACAAATTGATTACATCTTTTTAATAATATTTAATTTAATAACTGTGTAATGCATATATTTCTTACATGGGAAAACATATTTGTAGTAATAGTATTCATGGAAAAATGTACACTTGTTTTCTTATAAATAAATTATTCAAGTGTTATATAAATATATAAATAAAATACTTAAAATGAAAATTTTAGAGAAGGTAATAGTTATGAGAAAATACAATAAAGTATCATAATTAACCCATAAAAGCATACTTACAGTCAAGGCAACCAACAGCACAAGAAAAAAAATCCACGTTAAATATTCCAGCACAACCCCCAATAACTAACAAACTGGCATCAACACAGATTTATAACAGGGAAAACAGAATTGTAAAATGAATCATAATGGATCATACACTGACCATTTCTGCCTTACAAAGAAATGATTCTCTGCAAGCTTATCTGTAAGTTGATAGACTGAAACTTTGACCATATTTTTGCTGTTTCCCTCCAATATCATATTTTACAAAAAAATTCAAGCTTTCCACAAGTTGAAGGACTTTTACAATAAATGTGTCCCATCTCACCTACATTTTCTCAGTAGCATTTTATTATAAAAGCTATATTAAAATCTCAAAACAATCCAATAGTTGCCCTTCTAACAGCAGGATGCTGTTCTGGATAAACTCAATTAAGCTAACAGGATGGCACCAATCTATATTAAGTTATTTAACCTTTGCAAGATAAAGTTTAGGTAGTGGAGTTGCATTTGTATAATCAAAAACTTAGAACACATGGCAAGTAGAAGAAATGAACCACCTATATACTGTTACCAAAAACAACAATGATAAATATATATATATATATATATATATATATATGTATATATATATATATATATATATATATATATTTTTGAAGAAGAAGAAGAAGAAGAAGAAGAAGTTTTTTCTATAGGGCATGTGTGCTTGCCAGAAAGACAGAGAGAGACGGAGAGACAGAAAGTGAGAAATCACCCCCCAGGGGGTATGGCCATGCCACAATCCCTTCTCCGCCATTCTCCTCTCAGGATTTTGGGTACACACGCACATGTGCCCGGTGTGAGTTTAAGCCACCAGATCCGGGACTCAAACCAGAGTCAACTACATGGGAGTCCAGTAACATAGCCATTACACAAACTGCTGGTCCTAACAATGATAAATATTTTAAAAATTTTAAATTCATTTCTATTTTGGTTTACATAGTCCTCATGGAAGTTTCATACAATAGCAACTATACTAAACAACTTCCATAAAATAATATGTCTTTTGCTGTCAGTTTAAATGAGTAATTAATATACAACCCTACCACATATTAAATGAGTGTTCTTTAGTGTGCTTGGTTTGGGTTTTGTATCTTTTTATTGCCAGAGGACTGAGTCTTTGACACAGAGAAAAACAGAAAGCACCCCCATAGAATGTGATAATATCACAATCTTACTTTCTCTATTTCTCCATCCCATCAGGATTTTGAGCATACACTCATGTGTCAGGTATGCTCTTGAAGTTGCCAGGACCAAAAATCAAAACGTGGCCAGCTTTGTGGGCTCCAACTCCTTATGCCCAGGGCTTAACAAATGCATGATTAAGCTTCTGATACATGTTCTAAAATTTACCCAGTTATTATCTAACCATTATTCTTTTTTTTTTAAAGAATTACTTTACTTAACTTTTTATTTATTTACTTACTTATTTTCATTTGACCAGTGAGGGACAGAGTGAAAGCAAGAGAGAGATGGGGGGAATAAGCAGTTGGCATAATGGCTGTCACTGGACTCCCACGTAGTTGACTGCGGTTTGAGTCCTGGACCTGGTGACTTAGAACACGCTGGGCACATGTGTGTGCATGCCCAGGATCCCGAGAGGAGAATAGAGGAGGAGGGATTGTGGTGTGGCCATCCTCCCTGGGTGGGGATTTCTCACTTTCTGTCTCTCTGTCTCTCTCCCTGTCTTTCTGGCAAGCACACACGACCTATAGCAAAAATCTCTCCAGAAAAAAAAAAAAAAAAGAGAGAGAGAGAGAGAAAAAGAGAAATGGGGCGGGGAGAAAAAGTGAGAAAGCAAACCACCAGGTCCAGGACTCTAATCGCACTTGGCCATGTGGGAGTCCAGCGCCCTTAACCACCATGCCACTTGCCAGCCCCATTAACCATTATTCTTGTAATGCAACATATGGAAAACTTTTATTTCTGTTTATCCAGTTCTTGTTACAATTAATAAATAATGCACTTTTTAATCTATTACTAAATATCCACTTTTGATACCTAAGAATGAAGAACAATGACATCTTCCCTTCTGATATTTAAGATCTTTTTCTCATGACCAATTTCCTATTTCATACTCCTTTACAGTGGAAGATCCTATAATCCCAAAATACAGCCTGTTTTTGATGTAGACAGTGAAAAGCATCTGGAGGGCTATTGCTACAGAGAGAGTGAAAGATAGAACATGACCATTGTCTGCACTAGAGATTTATCCACATGTCAGAGATAAATTAAGCTAACCTGTGCTGCACTCTAATGACCTAAGTTACCATGTCACTTAGAGTCCACTCACAAGCTATTAAAATTATGGAAAATAAAAATAGAGAAATATTGATAGTAATTTATGGCAGCTTTTAAGTTTATGTTTCAGCCTGAGAGTTGCCTAAGAATGAAAGAGTGAAGTAAAGAGGCTGTGAAATAAATTACTGTGTAAGAAATAAAAGTGAAAAAAATGTGTCTGGCAGGATACCTATCAATGCCAGAGAAAGTGCTGCATTAACAGCCAAAGGCAGAGAGATATAGAAACCTGAGGTTATGAGTTCCAGCACTGTCATACTATTATGATCTTATCTTTTCTTTCTTTCTTCCTTCCTTCCTTCCTTCCTTCCTTCCTTCCTTCCTTTCTTTCTTTCTTTCTTTCTTTTTTCTTTATTTAGTCCATGAGTATGAGGACAGAAAGATGACAGACAGTACCCCCAACAGGGTTCTGATTTTGCAATCTCCCCAACTTCATCCAGTTCCAGATCATGAATACACATGCTCAGCACATTCAGGGAGGTCTGGAACCTTCCCACGGGGGTTGGCCTCACAGAGCTGTGCTGTTGTCCAGCTCCACACCATTATGATCTTTGCCTCTGTTTCCATAATAATCTGCACCTGTCATTAAAGTCTATGTTACTTGCATAATGGAGGAAGAATTCGCTAAACAAAAGCATCCTAGGTTCTGGAAATGTTCATCCAATGAAAAGATCATAAAGCAACTTGAGAAAACCCTTTGAGTAACTATCATTGAAGTAATAGAAAACTTATTTTTCACCTGGCTCACTAAAAAAGTCTTCCCTACCTCAACACCACAAAAGGAGGCTCAATGTAGAACATTACTCTATAAAATAGTATACCAAAGCCTGTACACAGACTGTGTACATCTGTCCTCAACCCAAGACACATCATTAGAATTTCAACATCACTACTGAAATCTAAATTTATTTTTTAAACATTTTATGACTACATCATATTGAAGGGCTGTTAATCCTCCTCTTTATGTGCTTTGTTTCCCCATTCTTAATGGAAATTCTCATCGATTACTTAATCTAGTTATGCTTTTACTAAGTGTATTAAGATGCTTAGGATGTTAAATTGAAGGGTCCCTGTTCATCTGCTCAAACGTTATATTTTCACCATGTTGACAGATTAATTTCCAAGAAAAAACCATTAGCAGTAGTCTCCTCCCTGCTATTAACATGACATATGAAAAGAAAATAATTTGAAACAGCTGGAGCAAGACTTTCAAGGGTAATACTTAAGGGCTATGCCCAATGAAACATAAATTCATATTATTATGTTAGAGTAAAGTTTGCTGTGCAGATTAAAGTTTGGCATAACTTTTGGAGAATTACTGCATATCACTAGAATGGAATGCAGAGCAATGAAGAGGAATTGCAGCTCTCTACAGAACTTTTTAAAAACCATAGAAAAAAGAGCCTAGAAAGTTAAGAAGTGACTAAAAGGATAATAAAAAAGATACTTGCTACACTTCAATTATAATTAACTTTTTCTACAACCATGTTGTAGTTTTACATTTGGAAATTGCTAAACAGAGTAGCTTACATCAAAGAAGTATCAGAAATATATTTCCTGGGCTAGCATCTTAGCACAGTGGTCAAGCACTGTGCATAGAAAGTTGGATTGCCCATGGCTAACTTCAGTTCAAATCCTGGCCCCAGGGGATTTAGAAACACAGTGGATGACGTATGTTCACAGCCATGATACTGACAGGAAATAGAAATAAAGAAAAAAAAATGACTGTGACAAGACCATGCACTTTTAGGGGGTGCTTTTTCAAGGAGTCAGCCATGAAGGATCTAGTACCTTAACCTCTATGACACCTGCTGGCCCTCAATTTGACTCTTTAAAAAGAAACACTGAAATCTTATATCTTAGAATTGTATACTGAAATATGTATGCATCGATTGAAAATGATGTTTATTTTTTTTTTTTCAAATAATCCAGCAGGGTAGGAGATTTTAGAGGAGTTAAGAGGAATTCAAATTAGCCATTTGTTAACAATTGTAGAAACTAGAGGATGATCTCATGTACACATCACTCATAAAATGATAATCTTTTTTTAAAAAAGAAAGCATTTCTACTGTATTTATTTAAACCATCTGCTATTTATTAAATGTGTCCCTCTCAAATTTATATTTTGAAAACTAATCCCTAATTTGAAAGTATTTGAGGATGAGTTCTAAGAATCACGAGGTAGAGACTTCTTGAATGGAATTAGCACCTGTCTTAGTTCATTTTCTGTTGTTAAAACTGAATTTCACAGACTCAGTATTTTATAAAGATTAGAGGTTTATTTAACTCATGGTTCTGGAGGCTGGGGTTCTAAGGTCAATAGCATCTGGTAAGGGCCTTTATCCTATGGTAGAAACGTGGAAGATGAAAGTAAACTCACTGAGCAGAGAGCAAGAAAGGGCCATGTTTATCATTAGCCCACTGTCACAGTAACTAACCCACTTCCACAGTAGCAATTTTCCTACTGTTTTAGTCCACCATATTGCTCACAGAAATACCTAACACTGGCTCACTTATGAAAAAGAGATGCTTACTAAGCTTGTGGGTTAGGAGGTCCAAGTTTAAGAAGCCACATCAGGCAAGGGTCTTCTTTGTTGTCAGGAACTCCCTCAGAGTCCCAGGGCTGTGCAGGTTATCACCTGGGAAGACAGAGCAAGAGCAGAGCAACAGTGCACATGTGTGTTTATGTCTGTGTCTTCTTATGGAACTACCAAGAATCGGTCATGGGGCCCCACCCTGGTGACCTTGTCCAATCCCAATAATCTTTCAAAAGCCTCCACCTTTTTTTTATTTTTATTATCATAATCTTGTTTATATTACATTGAATCACATATAACTTTACAGTATATTACATTTCCTTTTTCAGAAGGAAACTATGCATATCAGCCAATACAAAGACATTAAAATCCCCATCATCATCATCAAATGGTTTTTCATTATTTTTTTCAGATTATTATTATTCCAATTATTTTTTAAACATCCAATCACTATTTATCATTTTCCTTGTAAAAGGACTTTACCCAACATGAAATACTTCTCAGACCAGTCCAGTTGAGAATCCTATACACATCATCAATGGTAATAAACCATTTCCATGCCCCACTAATATCATGCCTCTCTATTTGTTCTCTTGCTACCCTTCTCCATACTCTTCTCTTCTCCCGCCCTGTTCCACACTGTTGTCTTCATCATCACTAACTATTTTCACTGTTTTTATGCTCTTCAATATTTAGATCTGTACCATAAAGTGCAGACAGTCACTATATAATAAATGGATACATACCATATCTTTCTTTTATATCCTGTCTTGCTTCACTCAGCAGTAGATCCTCCATATTCAACCACTTTCTATCAAATGCCAGGATATAGTTATTTTTTATAGCTGAGTAGTATTCCATAGAGTATATGTTCTACACTTTTTCCATCCATTCATCAGGTTATAGACATTTGGGTTGGTTCCATGTCTTAGCGATCGTGAATAATGCTGCAATAAACATTGATATGCAAGCGCTTCTCCAACTGAACATTTTTCTCTCCTTTGGGTAGATACCCAGAAGTGGAGTTGCTGGATCAAATGGTAGTTCTATTTGTAGATCTTTGAGGAACCTCCATATTGTTCTCCACAGTGGCTGAACCAGTTTACATTCCCACCAACAGTGTAGGAGAGTTTCCTTTTCACCACAGCTCCACCAACTCTTATCACTTTTTACATTTTTTATCTTTGCCATTCCGACAGGGGTTAGGTGGTATCTTATTTTGGCTTCAATCTGCATTTCCCTTATGATAAGGGATGTTGAGCATTTCTTCATACGCTTTTTGGCTTATCGTATGTCTTCCGTAGAGATATTTTTGTTCAGCTTATTTTTCTATCTTTTAATTGGGTTAATCATTTGTGTGTGTGTGTGTGTGTGTATGTGTGTGTGCGTGTACGGCGCTTGAGTTATATTCTGGTTATCAGTCCCTTGTCTGAGGCATAATTTACAAAAATATTCTCACATTCTGAGGGTTGTCGGTTCACACTTGTTACTGTGTCCTTTGCTGTTCAGAAACTTCTTAGTCTGATATAGTCCTTCTTGTCTATTTTAGGGACTATTGCCTGTGCTTTGGGAGTTATATATAAGAAGTCTTTGAAAAGGCTCCACCTTTTAACATTATAATCAAATTAAGTCTCAACTCTCTTAATCCCATCACAATAGAAATGAAATATGGACACATGAATTTGGGGGGACGGGCACATTCCTAACATTCACTAATCCATTAATGGATTAATCCATTTTTGAGAGCAGAACTAACATGAATCCATTTATGAGGGCACAGAGATTAAAATTTCAACACATGAAGTTTAAGGAGACACATTTAAACCCCTGAAAGTACCCCAGAAAAGAGTTTCCAGAGATTATTATTATCTTTTTATCAGTGCTTTTCTAGAGACATTTCTATGAACCAAGACATGAACCCTCACCAGACACCGAATCCCCTAATGCCTTAATCCTGGTCTTCCCAACCTCTGAAACTGAGAAAAAAATTTCTGTTGTTTTAAAGCCATCCAGTTTATGACACTGTTATAGAAGATTAAAGAGACTAAGACATTATTAACAATAACAGGTAAATATATGTGGAGAGAGAAAAAAAAAAAAACAAAGAGAAGACTATAGAAACTGCTAAAAATATTTTCTAGTATGACAAGAAAGACTTGTTAAAGAAAGCAACATTGAAGATAAGCAAGAAAAACTAAGCAGATTTCCAGACCCCAGCCCCCCAAAAAAATCCTAGAGAGCAATACAAAACTTTAAAAGTAGTTGTAGATGTCAGCGGATGACATGGTGATTAAGGCACTGAACACCCACATGACCGGCCATTGTTCAAATCCCAGACCTTGCAGACTCTTTTCTCACTTTCCTTCTTTCTCTCTCTTTCTCTCTCTACATCTGCCCTATAGAAAATTAAAATAAATGATAATAATAATACATGAAATGAAAAAAACAATTCTTTTTCTAAAAAGTAGTTGGAACTTTGGGAATTCTTTATTCTGACTTCTAAGCAAAATGCATTCAAGAATTGTAATGTGACTTGTACTCCACATAACCAGTGGTTTGTCTTATTGATTAAAAAAAAAGTTATTGAGCACATATTATATATGCCAACTACAATGCTAGATGATGATATACCAAGATGGGAAAAATAAAAGCATCTCATTTTGTTAGGAAGACAGGTATTCAAATGAATTACAGTATATGTAGTAATAATGTAGCATAGTTATGAGTAACACTACAGGGGAAAGAGAGAAAAGACATAATTCTTCATGGCATGAGCCTATCAAATTTATGATGGATCTGGGACTGCAACACATGATTGTTTCTTTTTAATCAACATAAACTGATTGGGCATATTGTGGGGGATAGAACATAATTTTTCCATACAAGAATACAATGTGTAATAATTAAATCGGGGTTATGAGCATACTCACCATCTCAACTATTTGTCATTATTTTGTGCTGAGAACATTTACGATTCTATTTGTCAGTTATTCTGAGAAATACAGTAAGTTGTTATTCACTATATTCACTCACTGTACTTTATAATACTAGCCATCATTCCCCTCATCTATCTGTACTTGTTTCTATTAGTCGACATCCCTATATTCCCCATCTTTCCCGCCTCTTGTAGTCATTTTTATCTCTCTAGTTCTGTGAGGTCATTTTGTTTTGTTTAATTTTCACCTACGTTGGTATTTCTCTTTCTGTACCTGGCTTATTCACTTAGCATAATCTCATCCGGGATCAACCATTTAAACACAAATGACAGGAATTCATCCTTTAAATGACCAAGTAGTATTCCATTTTCGTCATCTATTCTCTGTTTTTATGTGGATGGACATTTAAGTGGATTATCTCTCAGCTATTTTGAATAGTACTGCAATGAATATTAGTATGCCAATATCTTTAAGACACTCTGATTTCTTTTGGATATATATCTAATAGTGGGATTGCTATAGCATATGCAATTAAGGCATTTCTAATTTTAGTTTTTCGAAGTACTTCCGTAATGGCTATACTAATGCACATTCCCACCAAGAGTGCAAAAGATTGCTGCTTTCTCCATCTTCTTGCCTGCATTCATTTTTGTTTTTGTTTATAATAGACATTATAACTGAAATGAGATAATATCTCATTGTGGTTTTAATTTGCATTTCTCAGTTAGTGATGTTGAACAATTTTTCATGTTTTACATGTGATTTCTTACCCTAGTTTGAGATTGTCTTTGTCAGAAACCTTCTGGTTTTGGAGAGAGATTTTACTCAAATTAAAAAATATATTATAGGGAACCAGCAGTTAGCGTAAGGGCTATGTCGCTGGACTCCCACATAGTCGACTGCGGTTCGTGTCCCAGACCCGGTGGCTTGAAACTCACGCCGGGCACGTGTGCGTGCGTGCCCAAAATCCCGAGAGGAGAATGGAGGAGAAGGGATTGCGGTGTGACCATCCCCCTGGGGGCTGATTTCTCGCTTTCTGTCTCTATGTCTCTCTCTGTCTGTCTGGCGAGCGCACGCGCCCTATAGCGAAAAACTTCTCAAAAAAAAAAAAAAAAAAAAAATATATATATATATATATATATATATATATATATATAAAATAAAGATACAGTGGATACAATTTCAGAAGATACATTGTGAAATACAGAAATATAATTACAAAAACATAGAAAGAAAATTGTAAAATATAGAAACATAATCACAAAAATGTGAGAAAACATAAATTTATCAGAGAGCAACCCTAGGATCTCCTCTCAAATTTTGTGAGTCATTTTGACATAAAGTTCTTATTCTCAAACACCTTGCTGTGGAGTAGAAAAGTGAGGCCAAAGATGTAAAGGGGTGACCCTTTTAGGCTGGGGCCAAGGAGTAGTCCCTCAGAAACAAGCCCTATGAAGGTGACTATCCCCTTATTTCCACTACATTCCTGATAATGCTAACATAAAACCTTACTGTAAAGTTCTACAAAACTCCTAAAAAGGGAAAAACCTATGATAATATAAAGTTATGCTACATAAAATTAAGGTTGTCTTTTGAAAAAAAATCAAATGATAAAGTGCCATAATATAAGAAAGATATAAAGTCTATCATTTTTCTCAAAAAGAAGTTGGCTGATGTTTTCTCAAAGATTGAACAAAACAAAAACAAACACAGCAACGACAATAAACACACACACACACACACACACACACACAAATGGGAATCAGTTTGGATGAATTTTAACAAAACTTCAACACTAACATTCCTTAAAGTTAATAAGGAATTAGTAATTAGTTATATACTTAATCTTTCAGAAATCTACAATTATTTTCAAAACAGAAAAAAATACTAATTATGCCTTATACAATGCATTGATTTGAACAAAATAGTTTGTTAGCATGCAAGGGTTAAAAAAGAAACAGAGCATTTTAAAATCAAATGTACTTCATTTGCTTTCCCAGGAGCACTTTGGTTGATACATCCCTAATCCTTCAGACTATGAAACATATATTCTAAAGTAGTTTGCAACAATAATGAGACCACAGGAGGGATTATGTGTGCAGGAAATAATCTCAGACTGGCAGAGAGGGAATTAGGAGGAATCTTATGTTGGGGAGGAGATAACCCTGAAACAATGTCTTGCTGATAAGAGTGTGAGAATGAAGTAATTTTGAAGGTATTTTTCCTCATTTATTTCTAATTTTTCATTCGTATTCATTCATTTTGACAATTATTAGTAATCACATGATAAGCAACTAAGGCAAAACGAATCGTGCCCAAAAAAGACACTAAAAAGTAACATCAATAAGATATTTGAGATAACCCTTTAGCTAGATATGTCAGATGACAATTGTTTCAGAAAGTTGTCTAGACAACTCACAAAAACAAATTCTGCAAATAATGGAAATTAAGAACATGGCTTACACTAGTAACAGTTACCTGAAAAAACAAAACAGAAGCTAAAAGAGAAAGGACTACCCTTCTCATACTGGACAAAACTAAGTACTAAAACATGTGCCGCCACTTAAAGAAAATTCTATCAGATACAGCACAATTAATATCAAACTAAAAAAAAAAATTAGTGTTACCTGAAATACAACTCCTTTTTTTCAAGAGTATATTTTGATTTTATGGTAAAGAAGTGGATAAGTTCCAATGAAGCCCACTAATACTGTCCCCAACACAGAAGAACAAAAGAAGGGACATTACTCAGCATATGGGAGACACCAGCTTCGCTTTCCCCACCATTATCAACAGTCTTGAAGCATTCGGCCAATAAGGAGAGGGTGCACACCTGACAATCTGGAATTCCAATAGGAGATGTCCCACAACTGCAAAGGAGCCATGTTTACCTGGAGGGACAAGATCTGGTGGGCCAAAATCTCAAGTCATAGAAATTAGAACTAACTAGGAGTCATTTTGCAGCTGTAGCAAAAAAAGTTAGGATAAGGGCCAGTGCCCTGGCCTACTCGTTGAAAGAACTGGATCACACATGGCCAAACTGGTCCTGGTGGCTTAAAAACATACCACTGGGCATAAATGCCCCAAATCCAGACAGGGTGGAGAGATGAAGGAGAAGGAATTGCAGCATAGTCATGCCCGCTGAGGGGATGCTTTTTGTCTCTGTTCTTTGGTCTCTCTCTGATGGGTGTACATGCTCTCTGATATAAAAAATAAATTAAGATAATTATGTAAAATTTTGACCAATGAACCAGCTAGCTACCACCTCAAAACCAGAAACAACTAAATCGAATCATTTCTATGAATGTAGAGAAATAGTTTTCAAAGACAAGTGTCTTCAGCTGTGACTACTGATGGCTGCACTATTCCCCATGGCATATAAGCCATGGCATGATTGGAGGGCTCTCCAGTGATGTGGGAAGAATAAGGTCAAAGGGACAGTGCCATGGGACAGTGCCATGGTGTGAGTGTTGTGGGCTCCCATCCCCAACCTCTATACGACAGTGTTGGGAGTTAGAGCTTAGTGGCAAGTGCTTGGGACGTGAAGGCAGATTCCTCATGTTTGGTACTCTAGAAGAAATGAGTTTTTTTTTTTTAATTAGTTCCTGAGAGAACAGGACATTATAGTAGGAAGCTGAGTGCCCACAGGTCTCTCTCTTTATATACTTCTACCTTCCCTTTTGCTCCTCTTGTCCATGTTGTAAGATAGCACCAGAGGCCAGCATATGTGGTCCCCATGACTTCAGACAGCCTAACCACCAGATAATGAGCCAAATAAACCTCTTCTCTTTATAGATAACCCAGTCTCAGAAATTTCTCTTATAGTAACGCAGTAGATTAAGACAGATAGTGATTGAGACTACTAGCAGTATTAAATCCATATAGCCCTGGTCCCAATCTTGTATATACACACAGAACCGTCAGATTTATACAAAAATTCTACAGAAGAAGTCAATAACAACACACCCTGACAAGTCCTCTCCCAGAATTAAATGACAATTTCCCCCCAGCATTTCTTCATCAATTCAGAAGCCATAAAAACATTATGTGGTCCTTGAAAGAAGCCACTCCTTCGAGGGGATGACATGCTGAATTTCCAAGGTAGCTGAACTGAGAAATGTGTTTCTGAGGAAGAAGAGGTGTAACAGGACATTTTGTCTTTGGGAGTAACCAATCAGAGCTATTTATCTAAGGCATAGTTTCAGAAAAATGGTTGCTTATCCAGAGGTTAATAAATCCATTTTGGCATTGAGGCTTCAAAGGAAATGCTAACCATGAGGAAAATTTATACAGTATAGAAAAGGGATACTGCAGTACTGAATACACAAAAGAAAGAATATTTTATCAACTCTAGTGCAGCACCCTAAAACTGATTGCTGAAAGAGATGGGACTGTACAGGCAAAGAGAATAATAAATTTCAGTCAGAGGGATTGCTTCTAAGAACCCCATGGAGAACAAGATTCCCACTCTACTATTGTGTTATAATCTTAAATTCAAGGACAGCCACTGGAATCTCCCTACTGTCACTGCTCGAGGCAAAGGTTGCAGTCCACCTAACTGCTTTGTGTGAGAGAGAGAACTAAGCTCTGGGCATTGACACTACTCATCAGGTACCTAACATCAACTTTCCTTCCTAGGCCAGAGCAGAAAGATTATCTAAAGCATACTTAATTACGGTTGTACTTCATTTTTCTGCCATTTGCACTTGAAGGACTCTCAAACACATAGTAGCAGGAACATCATTCTGCATATGCCATTATTACCAGAAAAGAAATCAGCTACAGTTTTTTTTTTTGGTTTTTTTTTGGTTTTTTTTTTTTTTTTTTTTTCCTATAGGGCAAGTAAGCTCTCTGGAGAGACAGAGAGACAGAAAACAAGAAATCACCTCCCAGAGAGGATGACTACGATGCAATCCCTTATCCTCCATTCTCCTCTTGGGAGATTTTGAGGATTTGGGGCACACACACACATCCCTGACATGAGTTTTTAGCCACTGGGTCTGGGATTCAAACAGCAGTTGATTACATGGGAGCCCAGCAACGTAACCATTACACCATCTGCTGGTCCCTTACTTGATCTTTCAATGCAGCTATGTATATTAGGACCTCATAGTTATAAGTAATATGTGTAAGAGGAGGTAAATATTTCAAAAAAGAACCTAAGAGAGAGAGGTAGAAGAACTTAAGAATAAAGAACCCATCAAAATCAATAAAAAAGCCCAGTTAAAAAGGGGCAAAAGTCTTGAACAGGCACTTCACACAAGTATAATGGTGAATATCATATGAAATATGATAAACAACCCCATTTACTGGGGGGAAAATAATGCCATAAGGAACGATTACTACTACACACCAAAAGAATAGCCAGCATGCAAAAGATCATTGACAAGTATATAAAGCAAACACAATATTCATATCCTATTAATGGGGACCTAAGTTGGTACAGTTACATTGGAAAGTTTTTGGATGTTATCTATCAGAGTTGTATATTTATATATAACCCATGGAAGTAATTTTATCTCTAGAAAGGCACACTTATGTGCACAGAGACAGTTCAAGAATGGACATTGATTTTTTTTCATAATGGATCCAAACTTAAAATGAGATAAATGTAAAAAAGATAAATAAATTAATAAGTAATTAATAAATAAGTAAAAAAGATAAATAAATTCATTTAAAAATACTAGATATCAATGAGTATAAACAACTACTACATTACAAAATATTACAGATACAGTATTAAGGAAAAGTAGCCAGACACAGAACAGGATACACATGATCTATTAATATTTATGCAAGTTCAAATATAGGCAAACCCTATCTATGGTGATAGAGATCAGAATACTGATCACCTTTGGGCAGTGGTTCTACAAATTTATACATTTACAAAAACTCATCTAGCTCTACAATTAAGGTTTCTAAACTTTACTATAATTATGCTATATTAAATTAGAAAGATAAGAAAATAATTTACGGAAGTAAAGAACTCTGCTAGAAACTGAAAATGGCTATAGAAATAGAAGGTTTATAATCAATACTAAAAAAAATAAAATCCATAGACTCAAATATTTCAGGATATAGGAAAGAACAAAACTTCAGAAATAAAATGACACCCCCCCCCAAAGTAGCTAAACAAAAAAATGGATGTCATAAGAAGAAAGCCCCATCTATGAGAAGATAAGAGATATAGGAAAGAAATATAATGGTGATTCAATGTACAATCTAATTAGTTGTTTTGAAATAAAGAACATGACAGATGGATGTTAGATGAAATCTTCAATGAAGTGAAAATGTGATTCTTCAGATCCAAAGCATTCATGTTGTGGCAGGCAAAACTAACATAACACAGAGAGTGTAGAGGATCTGGTAAAACAGTCCATTCTAAGGTTAAGGATTCTGTAGGTTTCTGCCCATCAGGATGACACCAGAGCTCTATATTCATCTATGTTCCTTCCCAGAAAAAAGGCAGAACAAAAAAATACTCAGAAAGAACAGAGGTAGGTACCATACTTCTTTATGAGCAATATCAGATACCAAGAAAAGATTGAATAACAACTAAAGACAAGTGATAGAAATAGTGTGATTCTAGAATTCTATTCACATTCAGTTAACATATAGGTAGAAAAGCAATAGTAAGATTCAAAGATATGAGAAATCAGAAACTACATGTCTTCTTATTTTCTTTCCATGAGGGGGAATTTTCTGAAAAAAAAAAAAAAAGAATAGATTCAAATATATAAAATTAATGATTTTAGAAGGTAACACAAATAAAACCCATCTATAATAATTTGATACATGGAATTGTTGGTTTGGCATTTAAGGCAAGAGTATATAATTTAGATTATGTGTAATATATGGAATTATGAAAAACTCAACAATTCAGTAGAATTAAATGGCGGTGGTGGAGTCGGTGCAGAGGGGAGGGACAAATGAGTAGTAGTGATTATGTCTAGAGAATGCAATTCCAGCTTTACTCCAAAAAGATCTGATCTTTGACATCTAAGGACACTGGTAGTTTTTCCACAGGTGCTTTACAGCGGGTAATAATTTCCTAGGATGTCTGTAAGGTTTTGTAACTTAAAAGTAACTCTGTTTAATGGAAAGAATGGTATAAATCTCCTTTGAAATGCCCTGGTTAGAGAACTCTGATTTATAGGAGAGATGAAGGGACCATCATGTTTTCTGCCATTTGTGATGGTTAATTTTTTTATGTCAATTTGAGTGTACAGAAGGATGCCCAGATAGCTGATAAAACATTATTCCAGAGTTTCTGTGAAGGTGTTTCTGAAATAGATTAGCATTAACAGTGAGTCAAGCAGATTTACTCATACCATTACCACTGGGTTTCCATCTAATCTATTGAGGATCCAACAGAACAAAAAGGCAGAGGAAGGGCAAATTCTCTCTTTCTCCTTGATCTGGGACATCCTTCTTCTCCTAACCTCAGACGAAGGAGTTTCTGGTGCTCCAGCCTGAGGTCCTGAGACACACCGACACTACACTCTTCCCACTTTGTTTTCAGATCTTCAGACTAGGACTGGGATTTCACCATCTGCTCCCTTATTCTTGGACTTTATAACTCAGACTGAATTACACCACGGGCCTTTCTAGTTTTCTATCTTGCGAACAGTAGATAGTGGGATTTCTTGGCCTTTATGATTACATAAACCAATCCCATAGTAATATTCTCTCTCTCTCTCTCTCTCTCTCTCTCTCATATATTTCTGTTTCTGAACCCTGACCAGTACATCCTATGCCTGTTCCATAGCTCGGCTCCTTCCATCTGCACTCAGCACAGATACCACTCAACAGATAAGACTTAATTTTTTTTTCTTTTTTTGTTTTAACATTTATTTATTAGTCTATTTATTTGCTGTAATTTTCAAACTTCCAGGCCCAGGACTTGAACTTCTGTTGGTCATGTGGGAATTCAATACCTTAAATACTACACTGCCAGCTAGCCCCAGGATTTAAATCTTATGTTATGTCTACCTCACTTCATGATAGGGAAAGTAAATATTTTTGGTAATGTCAACTAAGTATAGAATTCAAATTTTGAAAACTAAAAATCATGTTAAAATGGCTACAATATAAAATGTCAACAATAAAATAATTGAATGACATACCAAATGTTATGGGAAAAGTCAATGTGAAAATAATTTAAATTAAACAAATTGAGACCCAAATCTCAGAGCATATACAAAAATTATGATTGGGGACCTGCAAGTGGCATGGTGGTTAAGGGGGCTGGACTCCCACATGGTCGACTGAAGTTCAAGTTTTGGATTTGGTGGCTTGCCTTCTCAATTTCTCTCTCTCTCTCTCTCTCTCTCTCTCTCTCTCTCTCTCTCTCTCTCTCTCTCCTTCCCTCCCTCCCTCCCTCCCTCCCTCCCTCTGGTTAAATTAAAATAAACAAATAAATAAAGTTAAATAAAATAATTATTTTTAAAAAGATTTTTAAAAATTATGATCTGAAGAAGGGAAGGGAGCATAAAAGAAAATGTGGAAGTGCTAATTATCCAGAATTTCATAGATGAAATTAATGCTATTATTTCTGACATGGATAGTTTGTAAATGTAAGTTTAAGAATTTTACTTAAAGTTTTAGAAACTGCCATTTAAAGAACAACACAAAAGGCTGTACATATTTTCTTTACGATAATACAGATAACCACAGATCTACAGCCAAAGGCTGTTTCCAGCTGTGTTCGGGTTAGCTAGCTAATAAATATTTATTAATTAAATAGGAAAAAATAGGGGCATTTCCATTATAACAAGACTTAACAAACCATTGCTAATGAATTGATGTACCTATATAAAAAATTGTATGTGAAATGTTTATGATAATAACTCAGAACAGAGAATTATGAGGACTATTTTCTGTCTTCTTGTTACCACCTTCTCCCATCAAAACATAAATATAGAGCCTACCAACAAAACAAAAACTCTGAATTCCAAGACAATTCATCACAAAGGATTCCAAAAACAGCTTTTCCCAAAATCTCCCTGACTCCATGAATATCAGCTTTCAAAGAAGGGGGTCATTTCGCTTTCTAAGTAAGCTAAAAAAGGTAAAAAGCAGCGGCAGAATAAGAGAATCCAGTGCTCAAGTCAAGCAGCTATCACGGACGTCCCCTTTCCCCGGAGACACAGATGTAGTATCCATATCGTGCTTGTTCGTTGGCTGGGAGCTACTGTACAAACTGTGGTCTTCTCACAGAGGTGGTAACAAATTTGGCAGGAGCTAGGACTCTTCTAAAATTATGTGTTTTATAATTGAAGAGCTGAGAATCTATAACTTCCACAGCACTCCTCTGAAGGTATTTTGGAACAAGTAAATCACATAAATAAAATTTTAGGCTGGTATTTGCCAAGCTCTTCTGTTATAAAAATTATTTTACAAAGAGCTTCTCTCTCTCTCTCTCTCTCTCTCTCTCTCTCTCTCTCTTTCTCATTCTCTCTCTCATGCACATATACTAAAATACTCTGTTCTGATACCACTGCAAAATTAATGCCTAAGGAAAAGAAAAAAGGAGAATTGGTCTCTTTCTATAACTTTACCACCCCTAAAAGGATTATACTAATAAAAATATGTAGATTATTTGCCTTTCCCTTAAGGCTATTTAAACCTAAAGAGGAAATGAACCCAATATTTTTCCTAGATTTACCATGTATGTTATTTCACACCTCCTCATAACATTAGTCTATGTATGTATAATCATGTCTTTTTCAAAAATGAGGAAATTGAAACTCCAAAGATTTGTAAATTGGCTTAACACAGTCATTAGGTTTTAAATCTATGTCTGGCAGCCCTTAAATTTATTTCACCGTACTCCCTTGGAATCTTCCACACAATTTTGGACTTAAAAGAAATGGAAGGAAAATTAAAAAGGAAGTGAAAACTTACTCAGCAATATAAGTCTACGTTTCTAAAAGACACACGAGAAGAAAAATTTAGATAAGCATTTTGCTGCAAAAAATATTGAGGTACTATGAAAAAGAATATATTACATAAACTATAGAAAGAAGAAGAGATGGGCCAGCCGATGGAACAGTGGTTGAGGCTGCTGGATCCCACATGGCCGACTGAGGTTCCAGTCCCAGTCTCTGAGGACAGAAAATCAGACCGAGTACATGTACATGCATGTCCAAAATCCCAAGAGGAGACTGGAGGAGGAAGGATTACAGTAGAAGATTGACATCTTCCCTGGGGAGTGATTTCTCATTTTCCCTGTCTCTCTGTCTCTCTCCAGTGAGTGTACGTCCTCTATAGGGGAAAAATTTCAAAGAAAAGATGAAATGTATTATTCAGCAATTTATTAATTTATCAACATATTATTTATCCCAGAATTATTACTAATCTAATTAAAATGAGAATCATCAAAATATTCATGTCATAGAAATATTAAAAGAGTAAACTGATACATATGCAAAGACTTGCCACCAGACCCAGAGTTAGGCACAGTTCTCCACAACACTGCCCTCATTGCAGACACCAGCCACGAGCTTGGAGATTCCTACTTCTGACTAGCCAGTTAAATATAGGGGCTCCACTACTCTATCACACCCAGTAATTTGCTAGAATGACTCATGGAATTTAGGAATGTGCTTTACTTAACAGTTGTATTTCAGCAAAAAGAAAAAGGGATGGTGGTGTGCACCTGTAGTCTATAGTTCTAGCTGCTTAGGCGTCTGAGTCAAGAGGATCAGATCACGTCTACAGAAAAACAAACAAAACAAAACAAACAGGTTCTTTGTTAAAATCCTTGCATTTTAATTCAAAGAAGAATAGAAGCACACTAGATCTGAGACTAATGAGAATTCACCTGAGGTTACTATGTTTTGGACCACACATTTGCATCACATTGTTGAAATTGTTTCTTGAGTAACAAGCAATAATATCAATAAGATTCTACTGCCCTGGTAAATGGGGACCAGTCATGTCCATTTGAGGTAAATGCATTTCTTAACAATATGTAAAAGTTAAAAGGACTCCCAGAGCTTATGACTTCGCTGAAGAGATGTGATTTGTACATATTTTGTCTCATCACTTATGAACACATTCATCTCAGCAATGAAGAAAGGTTATCAGAAGATACACCCAAGTCTAAGACCCCTGATTTGTCATTGTCATTTATGCAGGGTCACCTATAATGTATCCTTTCTTAATACAAAGTAAATTTCCAAGATGAAAGCTACTCTGACTGTGAACTTGAAAGTTCATCTGAACCTAAGAGTAGTTTCTGTTCCAGTAGAATGGTATTACATTAATATTCTTGAACTCATTTGTAAATAAATATGTGACAATTCTACAGAAACCTTAGAAAAGTTACAAAAAAAAAAAGGTAAGAAACCACTTTCAGCAGGCATAAAAGAAAAATAAACTCCATTAGCCCACAAATCAAAAGTCTAGAAGTTGTGTGGACTTCAGGTAAAATTCCACTGGGTTCTGTCTTGGTTGTCTGCTCTGAAATCCTCCTTCCTGCCTGGCTTTGTCATGGATGCAGAATTGTTGCAGTTGTTCCCAGTAAGATGCCTTCTCATAAAGCCATCCAGAGGAAGAATCAATATGTCTTGATTTTTAAAATGGTAGCACAGCCTGATGGCTTAGTCAGTACTGTACAGAACTGCTGTGCTAAAAGCCACATGACTGACCATGGGTTCACATCCTTGGCGCAGTCAGCTTGGAACGTGTCAGGTGAGTTGGAGAACTGAAAGAGGGGAATCAATCTCTCTCTCTTGCATATGCATGCACATGCTTTCTAGTATGAATTTTTAAAAAATCAAATGAATTCACTCTCTAGCAGCAGCTTAGATCCTGCTCAACCTTCAATGAGTCGCCATACCCAGAGGGGAGCTACACTGTAGCACTATGGGCTTAGACCCAGATTCCACATTCACTGCTAAAATAAACACTTGCTTGGGGGATAGGATTAAGCTTGTTAGGTTGGATGTTTGTTCTAAGAGTGGGGGTCAGAGTAGATATAATTAATGACAGGCCTTTCTGTTGTAAGTTCAGAAACATGAAAAATAAAACAAGACAGACATAAAGAAAACACAATGTCAGTCATTTTATTCATTGGCTGAATTGGGAATAATGGCTTAGATTGTGGCCAAATGGCTTTGTTCACATTTCAACCATGTATTTCTGAACACCCTCATCGAAGCGAAACCTGCACACTAGTTTACCCTATGCTGCCTTGCTGAGGCACAGAAAGTCTAACAAGAAAGAAAAGAATGGAGATGAGAACAGATTTTCTTCTTTCAAATCATAATCAGATTTTTTTCCATAGGGAGGACTGAGTGAAGTATAGGGAGTGTTATTTTACCTAAAATCTCCCCACATTGAAAAATAAACCTAGTTGCTAAAGGATTCTTCACCTTTTTCCCCACTATGATTAGTTGGGCTCAATAAAAACCTATTCCTCCAAAACCACATAGCTGATAAACCTGAAGTCTTATTAACAAGGTCTATGTAGAGAACTGACGCCAGGGCATCAGCATGCTCTATCCATTGCAGACAGTGGGAGAAGATATCGAGACAGAGACTTCCCGAAAAATAGGTAGCACATGCATTTCCCTCTGCTCTCACTCCAAACCCAACTAACATGGCACTTATATAGTTTTACAAATAAAAGCATTAACCTACAAGGACAAAGAAAATGATAAAAGAAATGAAAGCACTCTAATCATGGCAATAAAATATTGGAGGCTGGAATATAGATGGAATAAGTGTTACATAAAGGTAAGTGGTTTCTTGGAAAGACGCCAAGATAAGTAATTCAACTGGTGTCATAAAACTCTAGAAAGACTCAGGAATTAAAGGTGTCCGCTATCTCCAGAAGACAGAGAGCAGGGAGGGGCAGAGGGAAGGAAGAGAACAGGAAGACTGGTAGAAAGTTCAAAACAAAAAGACGAGAGCCGCAGATGCCCTTCTTGAGGCTGTACTATAATATTGTATTCTGTGGCTCTATGGTTTCTGGAGAAGTTAGGCTATAGCGTAAGAAACAGCTCACAGCACAGATGAGAGGCTGGATGGTATAAGGAGGAAGTGCAAGCCGGCATGCTGAATGATTAGAACACCCCTCCAAGCCCCTTAATCCAGTGACAGCTACCATAAGTAAGAGAGAGCTGGAAAAACTTACCAAGCCCAAAGAAACTACAAGCTTCCCTTTCTAGCCACCTCTCATTAAAGGTAAGAAGTCAGTGAGTTTGCCAGAGCAGAGTTCTCCTTAGCATTCTGGAAAACTCTTAGATTGCTTAAGGCATACTCTAACTTAATTTGTAGCTATTTTCCCTTCTGCTTGATTTCATATTTAAACAAAAATGGTATATGGGAGTGAACAAAATGGTAGAATATCCTATCATGCCCCAGAAGATTTAGCTTAGAAATTCTATAAAGCTCAACAGTAAGACACACAAAATAAAAAATTTAAGAAACTATTACAACAAATATGATAAGCCAAATTAGTACCTTCAAATTTATTCAAATTCAATAATCATTTATAAGTGAAAATGGAAAGTTCTCATAACTTGTCATGATAAATCACGTCTACCCTGAAGCAACTAATAACTTATATTAAAAGGAAATTACATACCCAAAGGAAGATGCACATCATTATCCAGAAGTCAAACTGTTAAATATAATTAAGTGTAAGGCTGAGAGAGGAGCAGCCCAGTAGCACAGTGGTTAAGCACTGTATATAGACAGCTGGATCCCACATGGCTGACTGCAATTCAAATCTGGTCTCAGCGGCTTGAAAAATATACCAGGTACATGTGTGTATGTGTGCCCGAAATTCTGATGAAATGGAGAAATGGAAAAAAGGGATTGTGCTTTGACCACATCTCATGAGGGCATATTTTCTCTCTCTCTCTCCCTTTTTCTCTCTCTCTCCCACATAGCCTCTGACAATTAAAAAACACTGAGGCAAAATTAAAATATAGTGCTCAATAGCATTCTTGAATCGCCAAGAAAAACAGTTTTTTTTAAAGTATCTCATTATAATAGTAATTAATGTTACATAATCTTCACTCTAATACATGAATGAGAAATATATATGACATACTTTGCAAAAGCTATGAAATTTTAAGGAAATTTGTACTTATTTGAATAAGTACAAACATATAACGTGTTGCTAGATGGAAAAGACAGTCCAGCATAATTGTGAGCCGTTCCAAAATAATACAAATGGTGTAATAAAATCTCCATAAAACTCATAAGCACTTTCTTGAATCTTGGCAATTCAGATGTCCAAATTATAAAAATTTTGGATGTTCTGACTTTTAACCATTAATAAAATAACTTTAAAAGCTTTTTAAAAATCTGATTCAAGTTTAACAAGAAAAGATTAAATTTGAGGGCAGAACCGGGGACTGCAGTAACATAACTCAACCCACTAGGGCGGTCCTGGGTTTGTGTACACAGGCTGCATCAAGTTGGTGCATACATGCACCACGATCCAGGCCAACTGAGGCTGGGGCAGATCATGGCATAGACTACTGAGGCCGGGGGGAAGGGGAACAGGCTGCGTAGTAGCTAGCTCACTGGATTTCCACGTGGCAACCACTGAGTTTCAGTCAGCAGGCTTGAAATTCACAATGGGTGCCTGTGTGTGTGTGCCCAAAACCCCAGGAGAAGAATGGAGGAGAAGAGGTTGTGGCATGGCCATCCCATCCCCTGGGGGTGGGGGTTGATTTCTCACTTTCTCACTTTCTCTCTGTCTCTCGGTTTCTCTCTGGTGAGTGCACATGCTCTATGGCAAAAGTCTTTAGCAAAAAAATAAGTCTGTTGGGGGAGCTTCTCTCTCCTTTCTCTTTCTCTCTCTCCCCCTCCCTCTCCGCTTCTTATGGAAGAAGCAAATTTAAAAGTTAAATATAAAATAAGGAAAGATTAATTATTGCTCTTGCCCTACAAGTCAAACTCAGGATTCAAGTGTATAGACTCATGAGCAAACAATGCACAAAATACAGAATGTTATTTTAGAAAAATAGGAATTAAAATGTTTATCCTCTGCTGAATATCGATTGTGAACTGCAAAATCAGCAATGTAATTGCTTACTTTAATAATAAAATTAAGTGATGCATACTTTGGCAGAAAATATCCTAAAACTGGCACAATCTAGAGTAAATAAATATGTCCTCTTTTGAGGATGACAGAAAAATATGTCCTCTTTTGAGGATGACAGAAAATCATGAAGCATTTCACTAAAAAAAAAATTGTTCTAAAATTTAAGAAAACACTAAGGAAAACGCAAGTCTCAGTTAATAATAAAAAAATGTTAAAATCATGATCAAGTAATTCACCAAAATATGAAGTAATTTGGTAGTTATTTTAACTGCAAACAGGTTCTCCATTATCAATCCAATCAATGCAATAAATATTTACCATCTACTTAGTATGAGTGAGGCATTGTCACAGCGCTAGAGAAAGTAAAATAAATACAACATGATAGCAATAAATCCACTTTCTTATTTCTCCAGGAGCTTATGATTTGCTACACCTTTGGAATTAAGACAGTAAAAAATAAACAAATAAATAGTAATTAAATGTAATACATAATATTGGAGAACAAAACCTATATATATATATATATATATATATATATATATATACACACACACACACACACACACACACACACACTGTGTTATGAGATTCAAATTGTTTAAGCTCCTTATTTGAAAATGTTTGTTATTTCATGTAACATGCTATAAGTATTTCAGAACCTCTTATTCAGTAATTCTATGTTTGGAAACTTAGTCTAACAAAATACATTCAAAAGGAGAAAAAAAATCATAATAAATTAAACTGTTTATTACAAGATGATGTGGGTCATAAGACAATAGAGAGTGTTTCTTTGGGAAACTGGTTACATTTAGTAATAATTATGAAGACCATAGATACCAAGAAGAAAATTTCCAGATGTATTCAGAGAAAACCTGAGATACATAATTTAGGAATTCTAACAAATGTGTTTTAAAAGTATACATTAATTTTTTTTAAATCTAGAATGAAATAGCATAGTAGAGACATATATCAGGACGTGGGGTGGTTTTCATTTATATTCAAGATTTTATTACTAGCCAAATACAGACTTCCCCTGAATAAACTTTCTGTCCAGCTGCTTAATGTTCTTGAATTTTTTAATAATTAAGACAATGCAAACAAAGGCAATTTAGTTCTTTTGCTAGTACAAATTTTACAACTCCAGGTTCCCAGTCTTCTATTTTCACAGGTCTTTTAGATCTATGTCTTAACTAACTAACTAGTTAATTGATGGAGAACTGGCTAACAGTTGGGATAGTTTATAAAAAGTGTATTCTCAAGTTTTGACAAGCCCCAATCTTAGTCCCCTAATACTTGATTCTTGTCTCTTGATCCTTTAAAAAAAAATTAGATTTGGATTAGAAGCTGAATTCAAAAAAAATAAGGGAAATGTGGTATTGTCCAGTGGTATAGGGAAGAGGAAGAGGAGGAAGTTGAACACTATGTTAAATGTTGTATACATAGAAGGGAAAGAAAAATATACATATATATATTTTTTTTTTTAAATATTCATTCTAAATTTTCCCCTGAATAATTCGAGTACCAGGCAATACTGCACTATGCCTAGAAACACCACCTGATACTCTGATTAATTCATTCTAAGAAACACAGCCTTGTACAGACTATGAAAGATAAATACTACTATGTCCCCATTTAACATGTACTGAAGTCTGCACTCTGTGGTGGAAACTGAAGTACTCAAAAGCACAGAAATACAGGAAGTAATGTTGGGTACCAGAAGTTGCTAGGGGAAAGGATGAAATCTGGGGGCGGGGGGGGGGGGGTGCAGAACTGTGAGAAAAACTTGAATGGACACGAGAATGCACGTAAATAAGGGTAAGAGGCTATGGGACGATGTACCACAGCAGAGTGAAAAATATGGATGGCTCAATGAATATATCAAAAAATTAGAAGTACTGTTATCAATTATGCAAACCATAATATGATGTTCAATGTTGAAGAAAATGAATATGTGTATATTCTTGATTTGACTATCATATATACTACATACATGTTTTGAAAATAAATTATACTGTAATGCACAAATATATATTCAATATATGTAAAGTCAGAAATCATCATTTAAAAAAAATCCTCAAGTCCCTGAGTACATATTTATTTCCTAATCTACAAATGAGAGACATGGTTATCACTATTTTCATTCAAAAGATCTATAAAATTAACATGGAGGAGTACCCTTCCCACTAAAAATTTTTACATGAAAGAAAGCAAACTAAAAATCCTAAACTCAATTTATAGTTAAAAAGCAAATGGACCAACAGGTGGCAGGGTGGTTAAGATGCAGGACAGACACATGGCCAACCGCAGGTCGAGTCCTGGACCCAGTGGCTTGAAATGCATACCAGATGTATATATATACCTGCCCAAAACCCCAAGAGGAGAATGTAAAAGGGATTGCAGTGAGGTCATCTCTCCCAGGGGGGTTAACTTCTCACTTTCTCACTTTCTGTCTCTCTCTGTGCACTATGGCAAAAACAAATTAAAATATAGTTCTATTTGTACATTTTTGAGGAATCTCCAAATTGTTCTCCGCAGTGACTGGACCAATTTACATTCCCACCAGCACTTTAGGAGAGTTCCCCTTTCACCATACCCCCGCCAACTTATCTTTTATTTATTTATTTTTTTGAATCTTAGACATTCTGACAGGGGTTATGTGGTATCTCATTGCTGTTTTGATCTGCATTTCCCTTACAATGAGTGGGGCCTAAGGAAGGACATTTGGAGGAGGGTTACGGAGGCAGAGTATTGATGGGATGGGGAGGTGTGGTGTTATCGGTTGAAGATATTTTGACCAACTGGACTGGGGAGAAATGTTCACATATTGAAATGTTCACTTTATAAGCTAAATAGTGTGATTGAATGTATAGAAAAAAATTTTTAAATAATAATAATAATAAAATTGAAATATAAAGCAAGCATTTAAAATCCTGCTTGAAGACTTAAGTCATCTTTTATTTCTTCCAAGACAAAGAATAATACATTACTTAAATTTGTATAATAATTTAATAATTAAAGAGTCCACCTTGTAAGACTAAGTCATATAATTGCAGATCACTAATTAAATTAACTTCATGACAAGGGGAAAATTGGGCTTTGATGGGCTGGAAGAGGGTACATCATTCCTGTATTGGAATAACTAAGGAAAGAACGTTTCAAAGCTTTATTATGTCTCATTGGTTCAGGAAATTATACTTAGTTCAAAATTACTCAAGGCTTAATAGGCCAAGAGAGATGCAGCAGAGATGCAGGTAGAACTCCAAGGTAGCAGATGGCCACAGAGGTCGTACACATTAGCCTAAAGCGCTTGCACGGGACATGGCCAGTGGTTAGTCTCAACACTTCCTTCATTGCATCACCTGTAGAGCAGGGCTGGACCTGTCAGGCATGGGAGCAAATCATTGGCTGAGCCAGACCTAGGTCAGGAACTGACACTCACCGGATCATAGAGAGCAGATTTAGAACATGCATGGAAAAGTTTGGAACAAGATGGAAGGATGTCATACAGCCTCATAGGAATGAGAGGGAACCCTTGCTCTTGAGAGAGAACCATTGGAAAATAGTGTTTCTTCAGCTGTCTGACACAAGGATGACAACCCAGGATTGCTTTAACCACTTGTAACAATAGGGCTCTCCATCACTGAAGAACAAAGTCTGTATGTAGGAGAGAACAAAAGCACCAAGGGAGAAATGAGTGGAGACACTGGCTTAGACCTGAACCCAATCCCCTTCTGTCTCTGAACTTTTAGGTACAGGAGCGAATAAGCAGAATGATATTCAAAATTCTACATTATGAGCTATGACATATATGCAAATGTATTTTAAAATAAAATATTAATATAAAAATAAGCCAACACATTCTATAATATTTATATACATGTACATTTTAAAAACTGATTATTAAGTGATATATATTATATATTATAAATCTAAATTACAGTACTTTTTATTACTCATCACATTACACCAACTGCTGGTCCCTCCAAATTGATTTTTAGGAAATATTATGTTCTTTCCTTTGATGTGACTGTCCCTAACTAGAAGATGCTTCTATTTAAGTCATTATTATTTTTTTTTAGATTTTTTGACATAGAGCATGTGCATTCACCAGAAAGAGTGAGAGAAAGAGAGAAAGAGAGACATAGGTAAGAGACTATATCAACTCCTTTCAAAAATTCCATATAAAACTCTTGGTTATTATGTGACATACTTATTAGGTAGAAAAATTTTCTTCACATATGTAATTAATTATGCTGAATCCACTCTACACACTTATTAAGCTAACACAGTTACATCATAGATTTGTAACTTATAATGCTCTGTTATTTTTTCATATTGAGTTTTTATTAGTTCATGAAAGTTATTTATTGGAATATCATAGTTAGTTATTTAGCCTAATTTTATTGGTTTAGTTTTTATTAATTCTTAAACTATATGCCTATCCAGTGTTACTCGAAAAGTAGTCAAAATCTAATACATTAAAAGAATGGAAAAATTTTAAAATATTTCAGTTGTAAGGTGTTATAATTTATCTGTGGAGGTTAATATTCTTTTCATTGAAGTCATTTTGCTTCAAGTGTTATATTAGATACCTTTTTCTCCTTCACAAGATTTTTATTTAGTTTTCTTTAAGTTTATTTTGTTCAAGAAAGAGAGTGTGTGTGCAAGCACCAAAGAGAGAGAGAGAGAGAGAGAGCGATGAGGGACAGAGAGGGGCACTGTTGACAGGGTCTCATCATACCACAGTCCCTTACCCTAGCCGTCCACCTCACCAGAATCTTGTGCTCATGCCCACCTAGCAAGTTTGCAGGCTAATTTGGGATCCAAACCATCAAGGCCATGTGGCGTCCAGTACATCAGTTCAATGTGCCCCTTCTTGTGCTGCTAAAGCTGGCTCTTTTTATTTAGTTTTGCAGATTTAGTCATTTTTTAGCAAGCAGCAAATTAACCTGCTAGCTTAAATGAGACAATTTTTTCATCTATAGTTAAACAAAGTTGAGAAAGTTATAAGACTATAAAAATTTAAACCTGAATCTCTAAAAAAATGGAATCTCTGGTAAAAATGGACACATCTTGGATAGCAAAAAATTAGAAAGGGAAAATGTGGTTGAAACTCCAAATTTTGTTCTTCATTTTTACATTAATACATGTATCTATAATATATATATATATATATATATATATATATATATATATAAGATTTTAATACAAATATTTCTCAATTATCTTTCTTGAGCATCAAGAAAAAAGATTAATAATGTTATTATTTTAAATCATATTCCTTCTAGTTTCCTGATTCATGATAATCATAAAACTATTTTCAGTGTTAAATTTTACATTTTAAGTATTAATCACTTAAAAATTAGCTTGTACTTTAATTCCATTTTTATGAACTTTTATTATTTATAATGTAGTGTGTGTGTGTGCACACATGCGAGAGAGAGAACCCTTCACAGGTCTAGGCAACACACGCTGCAGTTGATGTCTCTCAGTTCTCTAACCTGTAGATCCTCAGTCCTCACGCATGTGCCCAACACAATTCATTTAGACTAACTAGATTGGGGATTTGAGCTGCTATTGCCATGTGTAATTTGTCTGTGCCACAAGGCCCCACAATTACTAATCATTTCTGTGTGAAACAACTGAAGATTCATCAATGATCTTTGAAATTTTACTGTCTTGACGAATATATCTTTACAAAAAAGTGAGCAACTTCAAAAAAGTTTTTCCAAGGTAAATGTATACCATGGGTGGAACCACGCATCTAGCCTAAAAGAATGTGCACATACTAGTAGTATTTTTGTGATGTGCCATTAATATTTTATATATAAAAGCACTTGAATATTTCTAACATCAAATAGATAAAGTTCTCATGGTATGATGTATACTTTCTAAATATTTCTTCTTTTTTTTGCTTTTTTTTTTTAGACAGAGCTCTTTTTTTGCTATAGGCTGCATATGCTTACTGGAGAGTCAGAGAGAGACAGAAAGCGAAAAATCACCCCCCAGGGTGGATGACCACACCACAGTCCCTCTCCTCTATTCTCTTCTTGGAATTTTTGGCATGTATGCATACGTGCCCAGTGAGTTTTAAGCTGCCGGGTCCGGGATTTGAACCACAGTCAACTAACTGGGAGTCCAGCAATGTAACCATTATGCCAACTTCTGGACTCATTTCTAAATGTTTCTTAAATACTTTATTGATATTCTTTGAAAAATTTTTTTTGTTCATATCATACCATATGTCTGATCGATGCAATACGTGAACCTGAACTGGGGGCTGACTGATGAGTTTCTCCCTTTGAAGACTGCAACTTTTCTTTATTTGAACCACTAGCTCTGATGAAATGTGATAAACATTCTAAAGAAATACCTGTGTTAGGCACTTGCAACTTTCATTAACACAAACTTCTAGCATATTTTAGTGCCCAGAAACAGTGTTAAACTACTTATAAATTGGCTAAAATAATTATGTGGGTTTTCATTTAATAAATTCAAGTGATTTATTTTTGTATTAATTCTTGTACATTATCAAGAGACATTTCAGATTCCTCTGATATTTACATGATACCAGAGAATGGTCCAGGAGTCAGTTTATTATTTTATTTTATAAAGTTCTTTCTGTGCTCCCACAAATTATAGAGACATAGGCATCGGTCATCATCCAAATACTCAATATCCAAATAAATTCCTCTAGTAAAGGATATGTATATTTCTAAGCCATGGCTTAGAAATGAAAAATGCTTATTCTCCAAAATATAGAACACTTTTTAGAGACTACACATGCTGCCTACCATAATAGTTTCACCCGGTGTTCAGGACAGCAAATGTCTCAGATTTCATTATAAGAAGGGACTGTTGGGGCTAGATGATGGCCAGCAGTAGCCGACCCATCTGGGAATGTTTGGGGACTTCTCATTCTGAGCCCTCCTATATACGCCAGGCATGAGAGTGTTCATGATCTGTACTGGCTGAGTCTGGGACTGAATTGAGGTATAAAAACCCTATTGGGAAACAATCAATCTCTCTCTCTCTCTCTCTCTCTCTCTCTCTCTCTCTCTCTCTCTCTCTCTCTCTCTCCTTCCTTAACTCATGGAATAAATAAAAGAAAAAAAAAGAAGACTATTTACCAAAAGGTATTATGATATCCTATGACAATGAATTTGCTTATTAATAACGTGTAGTTTGATTTCAACAATGTCCTCCCTGCCTCACCACTCCCATTCTCCATGTGCTCTGGCAATGCAACTTTGCAATGCCATCCCACTCTGTCTCTCAGACCCTATCAAGTGACTTGCTTGAGCAAAAGTAATCTCAGCAAGGATGCCGCAAGAGAGGCTTATAAGACCTGTGTGTGACTAGGCTTATTCTTGCTCTTCTGCCTGTGACGTGAGAAGATACAAGGAATGACTGTAAGAGGAGACACGTCGAGCACAGCTGAGTTACTCCAGCTGTCCAAACCGGGGCCATCCCCACAAGGTGTGAGTGAGTCCAGCCAAGACCTGTACACACCTAGATGGCAGGTCACTAACCAGGCCACATGAGCAAACTCAACTGAGGTCTGCTGAACTCAAATGGAATCATCTAAATCCCACAAAACCGTAAGATAAGTAAATTAATACAATTGTTGTATACCACTGGTTAATTGTGCCCATAGAGAGCAAGTGCAAGTCTTACATGGTAATTTCTTATTTTGCTCATTTTACTACTTATCACAATTACAATTATACTTTCTAACAATCGATGAGAAAGTATTTCAGGTAAAAAAACAAACAAACAAACAAAACAACCTAGTATTGCTATTTTGGTTTGAATTGGCTAAACATCTGCCTAACCAGTGGGTCTTATAATTTAGCACTATTTGAGTGGGTTTCTGTTACCTATTAAGACACCATAAGGGATGCGATCTGTGCTCTAATTTTGTATTTAATGAGACAGCACTGAGTGATGGCAACACTTCAAAGTCTCACAAGTATAATGGCCAATTCTTTGTCTATATTTTCTGCACATCTGCTTGACCAGAAGCAAATTTTCCAATTTGAATATAATTATCATCTTCTTGCTTTCTATTTTGAGCCAAGAATGTTCACATGACTTTTAACCGAATAGTCCCAATGACTGAGATCCACATCCAATGTAATTATATAAGGTCACTAGAAACTTCAATATAACGAACCGAATTTTTATTAACTCAATAGTTATTGAATTAAAATAACAGAGGGATAAGGTTTTAACTTTTTAAAAAGCAATACCTGGCAAACAGAAAATTACAATCAGCACTATAATTTGTGCACCTTTTAAGAGAAAATAAACCTGACAGATAATTATTTTTGTTCTAGGAAAATAATTTAGGAAAAAAAATTCACAATGAAATATGACTTGTTTAAATGAAATACTATCACATTAGTGGTTATTTCATCAGAACAAGGGAAAATGGATTTTTAAATGTTGTACTTAAAATTGAAGCAAAACACTGTCTCTTATCAAACTAGCAAAGATTCATAATAATGTAACCCTGGCTGATGAAGGTACACAGAGAGAGACAGAGACAGAAGGCTAGGGAGTAAAAGAGATCGGGAGAAGGCACCGCCAGTGGGGCACGGTCATGCTGCAATCCCTTATCACTCATTTCTCCATCCTATTTGAATTTTGGCATGAATGAATGCTCACCTGGCATGCTTTTCAAGGTGCTGTGGCTGGGATTCAATCACAGTTAGCCATGTGGGATCTGGTTCCCTTAACTATGAGGCTACAGAGCTGGTCCTCTGAATGAATTTGACTGACGGGAAAAAATTACTTATAAAATAATGACAGAAAAAATAAAGCTTTATAATTCAGAGCTGCACAATATAAACTAACCTTCTTTTCAGGAAATGAAACTATCTCAGAGTAATCAGTCTTAAGATATATATCATGATAGACAAAGGAAATGTATAAAATGAAAACAAAACAGTATAAAGAGAACATTTTCCCATTTATTCCTTATGTTTTGATAATATGCAGTCTTATAATAATTTATTTTTTATTAGATAGACCTTTATAGATAGACCTTTTTTATCAGATAGAGCTTCATGAATTGTTTAATTTTTTTATGCCTTTACATACTTAAGTTGATAGAATATTCTATTTCTAATACTATTTCTAAAGGGAAAAAAGGGCAATTCATTTTTATGCCTGCCTTTTGAAATAAACAAAATTGAAATATTGACTTTTTCTCACTGAAACAATTTTAAGGATCATTTTATATGCTCTAAGTACATTATAACAAGGATAATTTTTTGTTTCTTATGAAATGTTGCCTTTAAAAGAAGCCCAAATTTTATAAATTATGTAAAGAACAAAATATTAAATAAAAATAAATTTTTGAGAGGTTTTTGCTATAGGGTTCCTGCGCTTGCCAGAAAGACAGAGGGAGAAAGAGAAACAGAAATTGAGAAATCACCCCCAGGGGACATGGCCACGCCGCAATCCCTTCTCCTCCTTTCTCCTCTCGGGATCTTGGGCATGCACGCACACACTCCCAGCGTGAGTTTAAGCCACTGGGTCAACGTCTTGAAACACAGTCGACTACATGGGAGTCCAGCAACATAGCCATTACGCCAACTGCTGGTCCCAAAAATAAATATCTTAAAACTAATTTACTGAATTTTAATACTTCTGTCCAACTAGTTATATAGAATTTATATGATAAGAAAAATCACATTTTAATGACATAATTGAAATGGAACAAAGGCATTTTAAAATAGCTTAAATTGAATTTCTGACCTTTCCCACAAATTATCTATTGATAGTTCAAAACTCTACACACTGGGGGACCAGCAGTTGGTGTAATGGCTAAGTCACTGGACTCCCATGTAGCTGACTGCAGTTTGAGTCCCGGACGCGGTGGCTTAAATTCATGCTGGGCGCATGTGCGTGCGTGCCCAAGATCTCGAGAGGAGAATGGAGGAGAAGGGATTGCGGCGTGGCCATCCCCCCTGGGGGGGGATGTAACCTATAAGAATCTATTGAAAAAAATGGGGCTAGATGAGAAAGTTAGTTGTGTTCTTCAGTGTGTACAGTTGTTTTGTTTTGTTTTGGTTTGGTTTGGTTTGGTTTGGTTTGGTTTGGTTTGGTTTTGGAGAGGTTTTGCTGAAGAACACAACTAACTTTCTCATCTAACCCCATTTTTCAATATATTCTTACATCTATATGTTACTTATGATGTAACGTAGGTTACATCGTAAGTCAGTATATCAGGTTCCCTAAAAGTCTCTGAAATCATTCAGTTTTTCTATAGAATTGAACTCCATTTAGTTTCCTAAATGTAAGGTACATTCATGCTTTTCCAAAGTAACCTAAAAAAAATACCAATTCTTAGGTAATGTTGCTACATGAAAAATATGGTATCACATGATTTAAGTTACACATTTTATATATTTTATCTGTCATACACATAAATTACAGCACAAGAACATTTTCTTTGTCATTTAAATGATACAAAACCAAAAGTTTGTTTTGCCCCTTCTATTGATAAACTACATGCAATGATTATCTTTAATAAAAATGATCTTATGTGCTTTATCAGAAATAAAAAAGTTAACACAATTACAGATTGATTTTATATACACAATTATATATATATATGTATATAGGCTAGCTAATATAACATTTTTAAGTGGAAATTTTAATTTGTAGTCTTAATCAGAATATTGTAAGATTGTATTTTATTTAATCTTCTCTACAAACCAGATCTTTCTACTTTATGTGTTTATGACAGGTACAAATGCAAGAAGGGACATGTGAAAGAGAAAGATAAGAATAAAGGTGAGAGGAGAAAACTGGTCACTAAAACTCTTTGATGCCATATGAAATAAATATGAGTCTGGCTCTGCAGGCATTAGGAAGCCCTTGCAATTTCCTATAGAGGAAGACATAACATGTTTCTACTTTAGTGAACACTAGTGAAGCAAGGGGACGATAGGACAGAAAATTACCTTCACCTAGGGAGAAGAGTACTGAGGTTTGAGAAGCTCAGAACTACGACAATAGCAGAAGACATGGAGACAAACACTGGGTGAGTAAAAATAAATAGTAGACTGGACAAAATGATTGCCGAGTCAACTGAGAGTTAAAAGAGAGAAGCAGATCAGCGTTAACCCCTTCTGACTTGCATAGCTGGGTGAAAATGCTCACTGATATAACACAAAAGTCAAGAATAGTGTCAGGGATGAGGAGTGGAGACAATGAGCTCAATTTGGGAAGGCAAAATTGCACATGCCTATATATTTCTGGCTGGAAATGTCCTGGAAATTGGCCCTGAGCAGAGAAGTTAAGGGTGGAAACTTAGATTTTATGATTACGATTAACTGATAATCTCATGAGAGATATTAATATTGGTCAAGCAGTTGTGTAATTGAGAACGTTTCCAAGAATGACATCCCTAAAGACACATATACTTGGGAAATGGGCCACAAAAGAAAAAAAAATAGAAAAAGATACGCCACAGAGCAGTCCGAGAATAGTCAGAAGGATAGGGCAAACTGATGTTCTAGAAGCAAAAGACAAACAAAGTAAAAAAGGTTAAGGAGACAAAAGTGGGCACCACTTTCAAATACAGAGAGTTTAAATATAATGAGGACAAAACAGAATTCAGTGGACCAACTATCCATGTTTCTGTATCATAAAGTCTTTTTTTTTTTTTTTTTTTTTTTTTTTTGGAGAGGTTTTTGCTATAGGGCACGTGCGCTCGCCAGACAGAGAGAAAAAAAGAGACAGAAAGCGAGAAATCACCCCCAGGGTGGATGGCCACGCCACAATCTCTTCTCCTCCACTCTCCTCTCAGTATCTTGGGCACACACGCACATGCACCCGGCGTGAGTTTAAGCCACTGGGTCCAGGACTCCAACCATGGTCGACTACATGGGAGTCCAGCGACATAGCCATTACGCTAACTGGTGGTCCCAGTATCATAAAGTCTTGATATTTTATCTTGCTAATTATGCAGGAAGGAATACTTTCATTTCTGTTTCAAAGAACAGTAGAAAGCATTTTTACTCCAGTGTTAAATTAATTTTGATAAATCACTATGCTCTTTTCTCCAGTTTTCTAACAATCTTTATTAGGAACAGAGATCACAAACATTATATATTTTTAGTATGAATGTAAAAATTGATGTTGGATGGTGATACTGCAGCAAAACACAATGCTCTGTGAGGCTGACCCACATGGGAGGGTTCTGGGTTTATGCCTGGAATCTTTCCTATTTTGAGCACATGTGCCCATGATCCAAGGCTGGGGTGGAGCGTGGTGTCAGGACCCTGTTGGGGGTGCTGTCTTTTTGTCTCCTTTCCCTGTTGTGTGCACGATCATGGAAGAAATACATAAAGTTTAGAAAGTTCGCCTTCTGACGTTCAGGCATTTACAAAAAAAACTATTCTTTATGGTCTTGCTTAGAGATGCTAACCCGAGTGGGAGTGATGAGTGACTGTGGGCAAAGTGTCATGGCCAGACATTCCATAGGCTTGCTACCACCTCTGGAGGGCAAAGTAAAGGGACCAGTCTCTTAATCAGGAACTAGAACCGAGTGCTAGAACCAGAAATAGTGGCAGCAAGAGATGATGTTGAGATGCTGAGCAACAGAGTCACCTAGGGTTGTGCTAGCCAGAAGGGACAGGAACAGAAATACGAGGTAGAACGTCCACTGGGTCCCATAGCAAGTTGGAGAATGAACCAGAACAACCAATCTATTCCTAAGGAGATTCTATTTCCAGGCCCTAAGGATTCTTATAAAAATCTCCTTTGAATTTGAAGTAAATTGGGTGAATTTATTCCTTGCAACCAAGCCGAAGAGACAAAAGTCACAATAAAAGTTGACTGTCAGGGAAGATGACTCCCAGCTCAAGAAAGAAACAAATGAATAGGGGCCAGCAGGTGCCGTGGTGGTTAAAGGCTCTGGACTCCCACATTGCTGATCACTGTTCTAGTCACATACCTGGTGGCTTGTTTTCTCGTTTTCCCTCTCTCTCTCGGTCTCTCTGGTCAAATTAAAAAATGATAATAATAAATAAAGTTAAATAAAATAATTCTTCTTTTAAAAAAAGAAACAGCAAATAAGTAAACTAAATAAATAGACAAAAGCTGTCCAGAGGAGGTAGTATTTTAACTAAGCCTTAGTATACTGACATAATTATCAAGTGGATTATACCAATATGTTTATCACTAAGAAGAGAATTTGAGAACCTTGAGATGAGGCCTATGGCTTTCAATTAAAAATATACTGTATTAGGTCCACCAGGTGGCGTGATGGTTAAGACATTAGACTCCCACACGGCTAACTGCAGTTAGAGTACCAGACCTGGCAGCTGCTTTCTCATTTTCTCTCTCTTTCTCTGTCTCTCTGGTGAGCAAAAATTAAATAATAATAATAAATAAAACTAAATAAATAATGCATATATATGTGCTATATTTACAAGCTCAAAAATATTATCACATTCAAATGAAAGATATGGAAACAAGAGAAACTGTTAGAAAAATGTTCACTGCAATATAGATAATAAATAGCATATTAACATAACCCACAAAGATGTGGCTTGTAATATTGCAGATAATAAACTGTTTCACATTTAAAAAATTCCCCCGTACCTATCTATCTGAATATGATTACTTCCACTGAAGACAAAAAGAATGAAAATGGCTCCTATATCCTTTTAATCAAGTGTATGATTAATGCGATACCCTTTGTCCCAGATTTTAAAACCAACCAAGCCAGCAAAAAGTCCTTAGCCTCATGAAACCAATTAAATAATTTAAATTTCATACTGCTTATAAGAGCATATGCAACTTACTTGAAAGATTTCAAAAGCTCGGCAAACTAAATATAAATAGAAGGACTTGTAATGAAAATACTTAAAGAGCTTGTCTAGAAATGGGGTTATTACTGAGGGAAATAATCCTACTAAGGGTTCTGAATGTACTATGTCACATCCAATAAGCAGAAAGGTTTTCCCCTTTCTCATGTTTCCTTAGTCAACAGCACCATCCTAAACATCAGGGCCTACGTGAATAGTGGTATTGGTTTCATTAGATTTGACTTACATGCTGTATCATCAGGAACAGATAAAACCTGCATAATACACAGCACATGTTGGCTTTAACCAAGCATGTGGATTTTGTTATATGAAAAGCAAATGTTCAAGTAACAAAATTAATATTAATGTGTTCTGCAAAATCAAAGTCAGGAGCTACTTTTGGTGGAGCTAAATAATCACAGACCCTGTGGTAGGCTAAATTTCATTTTGCATAATGAAAGGGACCTGCTAGTCTCTGGTATTGAATTCCACAGGTCTAATATCCAAAACTGTGTGTGGTGTCTTTCATGTAAAACTGTCTTCCATGAAACAAGGAAGTTTTATAAAAACTGCAATCATAGTACTTAATGAGAAAACTAGAATTATGTAGGGGATAGCTACTATTGTTCTCAATTTTTCCCAGCCATAGTCACAGTGGCTTTGTGTTATAGTTGTTTCATTCCTTTTAGGAATGCTTAACTGTAAAGATCTCAATAGGTAATAACAAACCAGGAAAGAAATTCCCTTCAAATACAAGGGGCAGGGCAATTGTGTACAGTTTTGTCTGGGTCTTTGCTCCTGGAGACACATTTGTGATCATTTAAATACACGGCAAGTCCAGCCATGGATGATGCAGTGGAAAGGTGCCCCCAAGCCATTCTGGAGCCCATGAGAGACAGGCTTTGAATCCAGTTCAACCTGAATACATCAGGGGACCCAGGCACGCATGCCTGTGTTCCTGGCTGCCTAGGAGGATGGGGGCCTGGGGAGGATCACAGCATGGAGAGACCCTGTCAGGGATGCATGTTTTTCTGTTTGTCTTTGTTTCATGAAAGTAAGACACAAACAAAACCCAACAATTAAAAATAAAGGTTTAAATTACTCTATAGCTACCTCGAGGTCTAATTTTTCTAAAATGCCCTATTTTTAGCTAATGTTCGATCTCTGGAATGACATTTACATATATACTCATATGTCATCAGCACACGTCCACGTTTACTGCTCCTGCTCTTGAGCCTGGTTTCTGTATCTCATTCTGTACACTACAGTAGACAATAGTCGCCCAAGCGCCACTCTCCCCCAAATAGAACACAAGGGTTCTTCCCACTTTTAAGAAAATAATTCCTTTCTAAAATGAATTTATAGCCAACTTGCTTAGAAACAAAGGTTCCCTTGTTGCTGTTTCTCAAAATGTCCCATATTTCTCTAAGGCAGATCTGCCCACTTAATATGAATGTGTACTCATACATATTTAAAAGTCATAGAATAAATCATCTTGAAGTTCTCTTTAGTTTTATCTAATGGAGAAGTTTTTAAACATATTGCTATGGTCTGAATGTCCTTGTACTCCCATAATCCATATGTTAAAACCTAATTGCCAGTGTGATGATGCTTGGAGGTGGGGTTTTTGGGGTCATTAGGGAAGAGCCCTTATGAATGGGGTTAGTATCCTCTAAAAAGAGGTCCCAGAGATCCATCTTGCCCCTTCTTCTATGTGAGCATGCAGTGAGACGACGCCATCTATGGGTTTACCAGGGACTTAATCAGTTGGCTCCTTGATCTTAGACTTCCCAGCTCAAGAACTGTGACAAATGCATCTTCTTTATATAAAAGCCAACTAATCTGTGACATTTTGATATTTTGTTGTAGCAGCTTGGAAGGACTGTGTCTTTCTCCATCATCAAACTCTGTAAACAAACCACCTATTTTAGCGATTCAAAGTTTTGTATCTTTGACTTCATATAAGCTCAAAGGTTAGGGAAAAAAAACTGAAAAACTACTTAAAGGCCTTATCTTAAATTATTAATAAAGACAAAAAAATCAAGCATGGTCAATAGCTTAAGCAACATTGTTTCAAATAATTCCATAAATACCAAATTATTCTTTTAAAGTATGGTTTGCTCAAGATTTTAAAGATTTAAAATACCACCTACTGCTGAAGCCTTCTATTATGTAGTTATTGATAGTGATGCCATTCTGGCTTTAAAAACGTGTTTCTTATAAACCTCTATATTGAGCCTGTATATCAGAAAAATGGTCATATATTTGTATTATCATCTCTTTTCACTTATTAACAAATGTATCATGAGACTCGTTCACCACTAATCATTGTATTTGCATATTATTTCATATGACATTAAACTAGACCATCATGGGCCTGTTGCACAACTTTTTAAAGGTTTTTGCCACAGAGTGCATGTGCTTACTGTGGTAGGCAGCTAGTTAGTTGTGAGCGGTCAGCCCTAAGAGAAAAGCGAAAGGCTCACCTAGCTCCGGGCGCCAGGAGGGCGAGGCAATTTGCCATCTTCCTTCCTTGGGTCCTGAGGGAAGCACACAGGGATGATTCATAGATTTTTCTTTTACTAAAATCCCTAAGTAAGCGTCTTGGTCAATGCCCTAATTCCCATTAGGGTGATGGACTAATTGGGCAGTCTAACTGGGGCAACCTGGCTCACATTGGGCATGCACAATTAGGTGATCAAGTTCTTCACTTTACCTGTGAGGAAGGTGCGCAGGTGCAGGAGAAAACCTGCAGATTCTAATTCAAAGGAAGGACTTAGGCAGCGTAATGGACCTCCCACTAATGAATATTCATAACCTCTACCAATAAAATGACAGTTGCCAGGTGCCTAGTGCAGTTGCCATCTGGCAGTGTGCCCGCCCAGGGGTCTTCTGGGTATATTTCTTTTCTTTCCTATTAAATCTTTTTCTACCTACTTTATCTTTGGTTACGGTCTTATTTTACACCTAGGGACAGATCTCTAATTTTAGTGATTTGGACCCAAAGAACCAGGGATTTCACAACTCAGCTTGACACTCTCCCATCCGTTAACATTACCAGAGGGGTGGGAGAGAGAGAAAGAGAGAAGGAAAAGGAGAAATCACCCCCAGGGGGATGGCCGCCTTGCAATCCCTTCTCCTCCATTCTCTTCCTAAGATTTTGGGCACATAAGCACACATGCTTGGCATAATTTTCAAGTCACCAGGTCTGGGATATGAACCATGGTCAGCCATGTGGAAGTCCAGAACCCCAACCAGCACAACCTCTGCTCGCCCCGTTACACAACTTTTAAACTGGCAAATTATGATGGTTCTAACGTTTCACTATCGAAAACAATTGTGTGATGACTGTAGTTGAAAACACCCCTTATTACTTGAGCCCCACACTTTCTTAAACACTTTCTGAAGTGAAATTTCTGAGTCAGAATAAGCACATTTTAAAATCTGAACCATGTTGTCCAATGGCCTTGCAACCAACAGAGAGGGGTGTGCCCCCTTACCCTAGCTCCCATTCTCTGATCACTTGCTTCCAAGGTACTGAGATGCGTGCTTAGTGCTAGATAAGGAGACTGATACAAGGAGACTAAAATATGTTCCAGCCAGCTCCTCCTAGAACTCATAATGTCAATTAGCATATTCACACGATTTACATGCAATGTTATAAATAACAGTTTTGAAGATCTGCATAGTTAAGAACAAGTAATATTCACAAAACATGTACTGTGTGAAAGCACACAGTACCTCATTTTCTTGTACTATCCATCCTAGGAGATGGGTGCTATGATCTTTATTCTTCCTAGGAAAACAAATCTAAGACTCAGAGAATTTAAGTAACTTGAAGTTGGCTGCTCTAGTCTCAGCTCAATGATCCTTGAGTTTTGCTATCTTGGGACAAGTGAAGTTTTCTAAGGCTCAGTTCCCTCATCTGTATAGAGATAAATGAACTTCAGGATTGCAGCAAGGAAGAACTGAATAAATGTGAATGCTCGTAAAGCATTTAGTGCACTGCCTGGTACATACAAGTAGTGACGGCTCAGTAGACATTACTACCACTAATACCACCACAGCCTCTACGAAGAATCCCACCGCAAAAGAGGCAGCCCACGCTTTTTCCTTAATCTATTTTATAATCAGAAACATTTTCTTCAATATCCTACTTAAATCTCCTCAGTACCCTTTAGCGACATCTGCCAACACAAATATTTCTTCCTTAAGTAAAAGAGTTGAAGTGTCTCTGTGTTTTTCCTGTTTACAATTAACTGGTTCTTTAGTTATTTTTATAAAAACTCTATCTCTTAAAGAAGTACCAGAGTCATGCACTTGGCTTTAAACATCCGAAGAAGTTTTTATAAACTGAGCTCCGACAGCAATCTAAATTACATTTTTAAAAATAAATAACACACCTCATTATCTAAGAAAAAGAACAGACTGTTCAGTGGCATCAAGTAAGTTTCTAGTGTAAAGTTTTGAGGTAAATAAACATCTTTTAAGTACCTCAATTTTAGCACTTCTTACATATTCAAATACATTAAAAAGTCATAAGTGATATCTTCAGAGCCTCTCAAGCAATTTATTAAACCAAATCACTTTTTCTCATGAATTGTTCTAGAAATTCCTTATAGTTCATAACACAGCTGGCATTTGGTGCTCTTGATTCAACTTGGATAGAGTTTTCTACATAAAAATAAGCATGCTACTTTCACTTATTTTTGTTAGCTAGAAATATTTGGTTGAGAGAACAGAGAGAGAGGAGTTTTAATTGGCGTTTATGCCTTCAATATTCAGATATATCAGCTAAAAGCCTCTTTAGGTTGTGGAGCACAGATAAAATAGCTCTCAAAGAAGTGAAGCTCTCAATCATTTCAAAAATATTAAAGTATTTCTCATTTAGAATGTAAAAATACAGAGAAATTGTCTTTTCAAAAATGCTCAACAAAGTAGCTATGGTAAATCTTAAAAAAAAAAAAAAAAACTGAAATGTGAAAATTTATCACTTACCTGGCTACCTTCCCCGACCCCTTTGTCCACTTACCTTATGTTAGCTTCATAATGAGTTTCTTAGTAAATTTGCTAATTATCTTTATCCAATATTTTAATAGCAAATCTTAGGATAAAAAGTTTGGGTGAAATACTTGTCTCAAATTCCAATATAAGTTTGGGGTTTTAGTACCTGTTTTTTTGTTTTTGGGTTTGGGGTCCCTCCCCAATAGGGCGTGTATGTTCACCACACAGAGACAGAGAGAGGGAAGGTGAGAAATCACCCCCTGGATGGCTGGCCACACCACAATCCTTTTCTTCTCTATTCTCCTCTCACCATCTTGGGCACACAAGCACACGCACCCAGCACAAGTTTCAAGCCATCAGGTCTGAGACTCCAAAGGGGGCAGCCATGTGGGAATTTGGCACCTTTACCTCCACACCACCTGCTGGCCTGCTTTTTATTTGTAATGATTTAAAGACTGTGGATCGCCAAGCCTTAATTATTATCATAGCACAAAAATTAATTTAAATCATCCTAACAAAGGTTTATACTCTATGCAATATTATTTTATTAACAATTTGTGGGATGCCAGGAAAAAGAAAGAAACATTCTAGTTCACTAAAAAATACATACAACTGACTCGTGGTAAATGTAATGTAAGGAATTAAAAAAATAAAGACTTTATGTGTTCTACAGTCGTGGTTAGTGTAGATACTCACTTTTGGAAGTTATTTACAAATTCAGATCGCGTAGCAGCAGTACAAACTCATATCTAAAATGTATGATACTCACTTTTCTTTCCCTCCTTGAAGTACACTTTGGAGAGCATTTTTGACCAGAGAGAACCATATTATCCAATTGCAATAAACATGCTTTTCTAGAAATGAAATGACCTTGCAAATACAGTTATCAGGGAATTCACTATTGTATGGCGTTTGAATGCCAGAGAGTTCTACCTCAATGGGGGAAAGATTTATTTTCTCTAAGTGTCCTATTGTCCTACGGTGACTTCAAAGGCAGACCCATTTCTAGTCCTGTAAGATATACAATGCAGTACTTGTGTCAAGTGGATTTTGAGTGGGTTATTTATTTCTACCTGTCTTATATTTTATGGGCAGGTCGAGTACAAGATCTGAGTCTGCTCAAGAAACAGATAAGAACGTAGACTACACTCAGAGAAAGGGGCTAAGTTTAAACAAGGAAATAAGACAGAATTAGGATATTAAACTGCAAATCATGATGAATGACTATGTCTTCATAATGCCGGCAGTTCATGGTCAAATTTTCATTTATAAACATGAAAATCTGATATTCTTCACATTGTTGTACACAGAATAGTTTATATGATGATAGTTTCTGTAAACACAGGGACCAACACGTGGCATAATGGTCACATCACGGGACTCCCATGTAGTCAACTGCAGTTCCAGTCTCGGATCCAGTGGCTTAAACTCATGGTGGACGAGTATGTGTTCTGCCCCAGCTCCCGAGAGAATGGAGGAGAAGGGATTATAGCAAGGCTGTCCCCCACCTGGGGGTGATTTCTCACTTTCTGTCTCTCTGTCTCTGTTTTTCCAGTGAGTTCATGCACCTTATAGTGAAAATCTCTTAAAAAAAAAAAGAAATGATAACTTATATAAAACATATGTGTGTGTATATGTCTTAGGAAATAAATTAACATTCCATTTTACCTATATAATTTGGTTTTCTTTGTTCTTGGAAAACTAAGCTTCAGTTTTCCAAGTTGACTTTCAGTAAACATTGCCCATAGTTAGCGCTCTCATTTATCTTCCCATAAAAGTTCATTAAATTAAAATGCATCCCAATAACCTAGAAAAAATATTCTTGTATAATCATTTTTGGACAGAGATTCTTGACTCATCACCACACACTAAACTTGCACATAATTAATTTTAGCTGCAGATTGATGGCCTTAAAACCCTTTCTAATAAGTGAATGTTTTATTTCCCTAACATAAACATTGTTGTTGCTCATATTTTTGTAAAATATTTAACAAGTTACTCTGATGTCCATATGTAAAAATAAATTAGCTTGAAAAATGGCACAAGCCTAATTAAATCAAGTGCCATGTAGCTTTCTACCTTTTCATAATTACAGATGAAAAACAATACCTTATACTAAAAATAAAATACATATGGTGTTAATTAGTCTTTTGAGGTTGGGGCTGTTGAAAATAAAATGTGTTTAGCGTCAAATAATTCACTCATTATTTAGGGAGAATTGTTGAGGACATGAAGTACAATTTTTTTTTTTTTTTTTTGGAGAGGTTTTCGCTATAGGGTGCATGCGCTCGCCAGACAGACAGAGAGAGACATAGAGACAGAAAGCGAGAAATCACCCCCCAGGGGGGATGGTCACGCCACAATCCCTTCTCCTCCATTCTCCTCTCAGGATCTTGGGCACACACGCACACGCGCCCGGCTTGAGTTTTAAACCACTGGGTCCGGGACGCGAACCGCGGTCAACTACGTGGGAGTCCAACGGCATAGCCATTACGCTAACTGCTGGTTCCCATGAAGTACAATTTTAAGGGATAAGAATTTGCTGAACATAAACTTTTGTTTTTCTTATAGCTTTTCTTTTTAAGAATTACTTTATTTATTTATTATTATTTTTAATTTGACCAGAGAGAGACAATAGAGACAGAGAGTGAAAGTGAGAAAGCAAGCTGCCACATCTGGGACTCAAACCGCGGTCTGCCATGTGGAAGTACTTCACCTCTAAAATCCACGCCACTTGCTGGCCTCCTCAGAGCTTTCTATGTTTAACAATCTTTACCCCTAACAGTTTTTACTTCCTCATTTAAATAGTCTACACCAGTGTTTACCTAGAACCAAGCTCAGGTGAACTTTTCAAAATAAAAAACCTGTTATAAACAAGGTTTTTTTGTTTTTGTTTTTGTTTTTTAATCATTAACTCTAAATCTCAGTGGCTTAGTAAACAGAAGATCTCTTCTTGTACTTAGTATAATGTGTCTTCAAAACATTCATGGACGGGAACCAGCAGTTAGCATAATGGCTATGTCGCTGGACTCCCACGTAGTCGACCGTGGTTCGTGTCCCAGACCCTGTGGCTTAAAGCTCACGCCGGGCGCGTGTGCATGCCCAAGATCCCGAGAGGAGAATGGAGGAGAAGGGACTGTGGCATGACCATCCCCCCTGGGGGGTGATCTCTCGCTTTCTGTCTCTCTGTCTCTGTCTGTCTGGCGAGCGCACGTGCCCTATAGAGAAAACCTCTCAAAAAAAAAAAAATTCATGGAAGATGTAAAATTGTTTTTAAAAGTATGCATTAGCCTCAAAATTCTTTACTTCAAAATAAATTCAGACTTTATTCCATTTTTCATTAACTTTTTGAAGTCCCCTTATACATGACTGGCAAAGGTTTATCCTCTTTGCGGTATTTTGGGGATCTAGGCAGAAGGAGACCTCACTATCCTGTGATGCCACCACCCTACACATAGCCTCATCATTTGCTGTAGAAAGGGAAGAGAGAGCTTAGAGCACTTGTAGCTGTTCTCAAGAGAAGCCCTTCAATTTTGGTCACAGGTCACCGGCAAGTCATATGCTTGCCATGATTCAAGGCATGTTGGGAAATTTTCAAGCAAAAGGAAAAAAAAATCAATTAAGACTAGTAACCTGAACCACCTCCTACTTGTTAAACATGTGGCTCAAACTTCTTCCCTCATATAATGCATACGCGACACCTAGGCAACAACCTGCAGTCCACCTGGTCAATTCCTGAATCTCAAAGTCCAGAGCATCTAGGTGAAACTCAACAATCCCTGTCAAGTTCAGGGGTGGCTTCTGTTGGTGTAGAGAACTAGGAATTTACAAGCCATATTTCCTGCCCCTGTGCGCATGCACACACACACACACACACACACACACACGCAAAGGTGTGACAAAGCCAGGACAATTATGATAATACGCTCAGGGTGGGGGGGGAGGGCAGCTGGTGGAGTAACAGGAACACAGTCCTCTGAAATACTGGACCCACATGGGAAGTGCTGGTTCAGGTCTCCAGGCCTCTCTGTTTATATCGGGTATGTGCATACATACCCAAAATCCAGCCTGGCGGAGGCTGGGACGGATCGTGGCGTTGCATAAGAACACTGTTGCAGATGCCTGTCACCCTTTTCTCTCTCTCATGAAAGAAAGAAATAAAATAAATAATAATAATACACTCTCTTTTAGAAAGAATAGAACATGTAACACAGCCCACTTACGTCCTGAGGTCCTACCTGTATGTGACTTCATCTCCATCTTAGGCTGGGTTCTTTTCTTTTTCCCATTTCTTTCTTTGCATGTATCAGAAAATAAGTCTCAAGACTGCACGGCTTCCTCAGTCTCCTTCTTACCCACATCAGCTTGTGTGCACCAGGCTATTTGCAGCCTCCTCCAAGCAAAGGCCTCTTTAGTTCTGGCTTCTGGTTTCTTTGGCAGTTCATTTCTCTCACAAATACTTATAAGGCTTCTCTTCTGTTTGTCTCTGGTCAGTTCCACATGCCAGTAACCATACCCACACTTGGAAATAACTCGTTCTAAAATCTCCAAGAGTGTTTTGTTTTCTCACCTCAACGTCTTTTTTCTTTCAATTTGATGGAGGCGACCTTCAGCTGACGTGTAATAACAGGTGGGAAGACCTCGCTTTTACGACTTTCTCTCCCTGAAGGGCTTTCATCAAGTGAAGGGCTTTCATCGACTTTAGTCAATGAAAAGGTTTTATTCAATGTATGTTAATTCGTGTTTCTGAAAAATTCCTTTGCTTACAGTTTTGGAATCGGAAAGAAGTTTTTCTTAATACTGTAACAATTTAAATATCTAGATCTTCTATATTTATTTCCACTTCTGCTTATAAACCAGCCAAATCTTTCTGAAATTTGTATTTGTTTTCGTAATACATTGTCCGACATACAATTGCAGATACTATGCATTACTAGGGATCAATTTACCCCTCTTACCCAGAAGTTAAAAATTACCAATGCCTATGGTCTGCCTTTGACATTTTATTTTTCTTGGAGAGGTTTTTCTTTTTATGCTATAGGGCACATGCACTCACCAGAAAGACAGAGAGAGACAGAGAGACAGAAAGTGAGAAATCACCCCCTAGGGAGGGATGGCCACACCGCAATCCCTTTTCCTCCGTTCTCCTCTCGGGATCTTTGGCACGCATGCACATATGCCCAGCGTGAGTTTAAGCCACCAGGTCTGGGACTCGAACCGTGGTCAACTACATGGGAGTCCAGTGACATAGCCATTATGCCAACTGCTGGTCCCTGCCTTTGAAATTCTAACTATAATAGTTTCACAAAAATATTTTACTACTATGTAACATGAATTTTCTTTTTTGTCTACCCAGGATTAATTTTCCCATGGCCTGTCTACCACCTCACAAGTATAAAGCATTTCATTATAGTAGAATCCTTTTTCTTAAACTAATTTCTGTGCTACTGAGAATAGATATGGTTATTCTGTGGTAACACATTAACCACAGAGTCTCAGCGGCTTATGATGATACGGGTTAATTCCTTTATCACATAAAATGAACAACTGAGGAGGAAAGTCTCTTCCATACAGTTATTCCGAGAAACAAGCTCTGGGTGGTGCCCCCGTCTTTAACCCTGCCATATCAGCCTGTGCCTCTCGATGTGGCCAAGTCAATAGGGGCGTACCTTCACATTCAAATGCCTGCCTTGAAGCGGCACATGGCATGTCCCCTCAAGTGTTAGCCCACAATCACAGACAAGCCAAAGTAACACTATTTGATCACTCTCACTGTGGACAACACTTGTTAAACAAAGTATTGGATAATGTAAGCATAAGTGGAAGGCATTTGATACATTTTTTTAAATTATGAAAATAGCTAGTGACTATAACATAGAAAATATAGCTACAAATGAATCTAGTTAGCTTTTAATTAGAAATCGCTCCTTGGAAACTAATGATACCACATGGAAAACAGATTATTGAACAAAACTAATGTCATTAGCTAGAAACAGTAAGAAATGGGGCAGGAAAAATACTGCAAAACAGATTAGTAAAAGAGGAAAGGAAAGAGTAAAAGCATGTAAAAATCATACAGGAAAGATCCAAAATATAGAACATAAAGCATATTTCTAATAAAGATAGGCCCATTTAGGACATTGCCTTCCACCTTCAAAACTTTATCATAGGCAGGATATCAAGGTTCAAAGTAAAAAGATGAGTCATAAAAGATTCTCAGAAATAGATATTCTCTAACACTTAGGTAAAGAATGAGGGTTGGAAGAATGAGGTGGTGACCTGGATGTTAGGCTGACCAGTCCTCCAGTCATAAAGGGATGGTTGTTGGCAGCCCTTCTAAGTAAATGGGCACTGTATCTATCATTCCAGCACCCCAGGTTCTGGAAGCTCAAGAGAAGACGAAGTAGGAATCTCTTACACATGAAAAACCATCAAGGCAGAACCAGGCAAGAAAAATACTTGTAATAAAATACTTGCCAGAAAATGTCCAGAGGCTAAAATCCTTAGTGGAAAAGGCACATTCAAATTGGTAAAAACAAAACAAAACAAACAAAAAAACAACACAACTTCTTCTTTTAATAGCCCTCTTATATAGGCAGGGTGTCACAAATGCTTTCTATAAAAATCAGAGAGTAAGTATTTTAGGATTTGCAGGGCTTCCAATGTATTTCACAACTACTTGATCCTGCTGTTGTAGCAACATAAAAATGCAGATAATACGATATAGAAAGGAGTGGGCACAGCTGTCCATCAGTGAAACTGCATTTGCTGATATAGGTAGGAGGGTGAATTTGGCTGCAGCTCAAGGTCTGCCAATTCTTGCTCTGCTAAACAGAAAGGCAAAGAAACCTAACATGATTTTTTTTTTTTAAAAAAAAAAGAAGAATAAACAGGTTAATAAAATAAGAGAGCAGTGTTTGGCCACACTAGGAATCAAATAAATACAAAGAAAAACAATAACATTCTATTTTTCCTTATCACATTACGAATTAAATACCATAGTATATACATGGCTAGAGGGAGGGAGAGCATACTGACATAAACTTTTCAAACTTTCTGAAGGTCAAATCCATAGACTTAGAATAAATAATTCTTTAAAAAAAAAAAAAGAATTACAGAGTCTTACTACGGATGTGTATGTGGTTTGAATTTTACAATTCTAATTCATCCCCTTAAAAGCTCCTGATCAATGAATCAGGAGAAAGGCAGCAATCCTGGGTGGCCATTAATAATGGATTATTTATTGAAATAGATTAACTTTCCCATTTCTTACCTGGAGAACAGAATAGGTAGGAAGTGGGAGATGTCCTTTCACCTCCTTATTGGTTTTCTTAATCTATACAATGTATGTATCACCTTTCTTATTCCCTTGACTTAGTGGCTTTCTGGAGAAATCCTATTAAACAATAGCTAGAAGCACCTAAATATTTCCATCCATCCCACATGACGGGGTCTAAACACCCATTTGTCCATAACTCCAACAATTTTGGCATACAAATGTTCCCATAGCCTTTGAACCATAAGTAGAGTATTAAAAATAAATAAGACTCCATTAAGAAGTAAGAATTGTTTAAATTATCTCCTCTAATATTGTACATAAATGGAGACACAGGTTTATAAAGTCTCATACTTAATATATCTTTTTATTCCTTTTTGAAGTTATATATTTTTCTTTCCTGATCACAAAAGTTACATGAGAATTATTGCCAAATGTTACACAGAAAAAAAGAAAAAGAAATGAGTCTTGATGCCAGTAATTAGAGGTGAATGTGAATGTGGTCAGTATTACGAAGAATATTCTTCCAAATGTGTGTGTGTGTGTGTGTGTGTGTGTGTATGTGTCTTTGTGTTAGTATGTGCGTGGCATGCATGTGCTTACCAAGCTAGGATCTGATAAATATGCTATTTTTAAATTTTCTCTATTTCACTTAAAATAACATCAACAATTTTAACTTACATAAATAAAAGTGAGCGCCTTTACTTTTAACCATGTTGCATTCCATTGGAAGCATGAACCATAAATTATTTATACCATCATCAACGGATGGGCATTTAGGCTGGAAACTATTTTCACTATTATACACTCTAACATGAGCATTTCTACACACACATGTAGGTGGGTTTGCCCTACTATTTCCCTTAGGATAAATTCCTGGAAATGCAATTTTCTGCGTTGTAAAATCCCTAAATTTAATATTTCACACTAGGTTAAGATATTATCCTTTAGAAAAAATGGTAACAATTTGCTCTCTTCCTAAGTATCCAATATGAACATGTTCAAATAAACTATAGTACTTCCACAAACTGAAATACTATGTTCCAAAAAGTAATACTCTGGGAAACTATACATAGCACAATAGCAAGTGAAATGAGATACAACAGAGCAGACCAATAATATGATATGCTACTGCACAGACTCTAGTGTGTAATACATACATATGAAGAGGACGCATGACAAGGAGTGTCACAATGAAACAAAATTAGAGCATAGTCTAAAAATATGTTTTATCCTCTTCTACACTTGTTAAAATTTCTAAATTTTTTACGTATTTTACTTGTAATCTAAAAAAATTAAGAAAATATCAGAAATCAGAAAGTTGAAGAAATAAACCTTCACAAATTTTGTTGTGCACTTGATATTAAACATACTATTAGAAAGCAAAAAGAGCCCCTAAATCTGCTCCTATTTGGAATGTTTAAACATACTGAATTAAAATATGTTCAATCAACAAAGGGTTTTTAACTCACTAAAGCTCCTCATGCCTGGTGTGAAGAAAGATAAAGGCTCTCTCCTCTTTGCTGAGAAAACACATCAAGGAGCGGTCCCTACAAACAGATTGGAAAGTCATTCCCTAGCTATAAGTCCCTCAGTGCAGGCATTTTGGAATGCATCTTGGCAGGGAACAAATCATTAATAAAGACTCAAAACTTACAGCGACCTTTGAGCAGTTCCAGATGTAGACATGGAGACTTTTCCACAAATAATGAGCGGGCCTGCTGCAAGAAGCAACGGTCCAGAACAGGCTTGTGTGAGACTAGAATTACGTGGGACACGGCAAAGAGACTCAGCAGAAATGAAACAACACAAAAAGAGTCTAGATCCTTGACCAAACATAACTCAAGACTTCTTGTCTCACAAGAGCTTTTACCAGCTCCTTATTTTTCCCCCAATGAGAAGGAAATAGATTTCATTTTATATTTTCTGAATGCAATTATGGTTATATCAGTAACTAATCTTCATGATGCACTTATTCTCCGTCTACCATTGTGATAATTTTTTAAACACAGCCCATCACATAATCCCTATAAAAGCCTGATGTGGTAGAACTATTACTCACATTTTATAATCAGAAAAGTGAGGCAAAGAAGCCAAGGCAGTTCTGCCAAAACGACCCACTTAGAATAGGGGTCAGCAAACGTCTTCTTCAAAGGTCAGAGAATAGACACACAGGACTTGACAACCATAAGGTCTTGGTCAACACCATTCAATTCCGCTGCTGCGTAGTACGTTAGCACCTATAGGTGATCCTTAAACAAATAGAAAAGACTGGATTACTGAAACGCAGACTGCAGTTTGCCAACCTCTGATCTAGAAAGTACGGGGGACTTCAGAAATACCATGGCAAATGGAACTGAGGCACAAGTTTATCCTGGTGCAAACAAACAAACAAATTGAAATCCATGCATAGCTTTTTTTCCTTAATATGCATTTCCATGAACTTATAGAAGTCCCCTTGCAGTAAAGCAAAATTGAAACTCAAGTCTATGCCTCTAACAACTAGACTGTCATATGGTAAGAGAAAATAAAATATATGTGGTTTACATTTTACAGTGTGGCCTCACTCACTCTCAAATATTCTTTGGGCTCTTTATACAGTCTTACTTGCAAGAAACTGACCAGTTAATGTGAATTGTCACTTTTCATGATTTGGAAGGCAAAAAGATTTGGATGCCCAGAGGGCATAAACAAAAATAGGTAGCTCCCTTAATAGGTTATGAATGTAGCAACATGATTCAGGATAAATGTGCAGACTTGAAATCTGGGCAGTGCTCAGTCTTCTAAAACAGAGGAGAAAAGCTAGAGAGAAGTTTGGGCTCTTTTCTAACACGGACAGGGCCAGACAGGGGAGCAGCAGTCACACACAGACATATTTCGTTTAACAAGTGTTGAGTTGTATTTTTTTCTTAATTTCAAAATTATTGTCTCATAATAAATTTGTTTCAACTGTAAAACAATATTGGAAAATATAGCTATGCCTGTGTTATGCTGTTTAAAATTCCAAGTAGTAGGAAAAGATATTTCAATCATACTTAGTTTTTCTTGTATTTATAGAGTTAGAAGATAATCCATTGGGTTGGTTATTTTATTTTTAAATGGCTGTCTTTACTAGAATTTAATTTAATTTTTTTGATGAGAACAGAATGAGTCAAGATTACATAAGTAACTGAGAAACTATGTGACCTATGGGCAAAAGTAAAAAGGAGTCATAAAGTTCTCAGTCTTTACTTTACTAGGACCTTCCGGTAATTCTTCCTGAATCTGAATCCTCTTCAGTAAAATAGAGATCATACTCCCTGGTAGATTAGCGGTGTTATTGTGAAAGCTATATTTTTAAAAATCGTAAATTACCTTGCAATTTATGAACATTATATTTATTAAAGCAGTGTTCTAAGACCTACAGCCTATTCTTACAAAGAGAAACTATTTGCTTTCTTTTTTTCCTCTTTCTTCCTCACAGATATATAATCCCTTTTACCACAAACACAGAAGAGACCAGAGTTAGAAATTTTGCCATCCTATCCTTGTGAAAAAGCCAAGATAACCCATAATCCTAGAACATTTCATTTTTCAGGACCTTTGTAAGATGTCCTTACCATTAGTAAAAAACAATATGAGATATAGTCATTTCTAAATATTTAATCTACTAGATTTTTCAAATACTTTCTTCAGAATCCTCAGGGACTGAAAGTCTAAACAACATGTATAGATGACAAATTACCTGTTATAAGTAGTTCATACAAACCAACTGACTGAACTTTTGGCTAGATTTCTAAGAAATGTCATAAAGATACTGTAATACTGATATTTTTCACAAATATTTGCCGCCCATCTTTCAGGAAGGATTATACTCTCTCACTGGTGTCAATCTTGCTCATTCGGCTTGTGAAAAGTGAGCAGAAGTGACCACATGCTGCTGGCAAGCAGAAATCTTACGAACTATTCATTGTGTGGCTTGCCTGTACTATGAAACCAGAATATTCCAGATAAGGGCTTCTCCATCAGTCTGGGGTCTGGAGTAAAGACAACCTGAAACAATCCTGAGACCGATCTAAAGGAACATTTTGTTACTATTTCGGTGCTTGTTACTGTTTAGATACACCCTGGGTTATATTAACTAATTAATACAATGCTAAAGTACAGTTACACTTTGAATTTTGACACTTTAAATATAAGAGTTAACATAAAGAATGCAGCAGCATATGGGACCAACAGTTAGCGTAATGGCTATGTCGCTGGACTCCCATGTAGTTGACCACGGTTCGAGTCCCGGACCCAGTGGCTTAAATTCATGCCGGGCGCGTGTGCATGCATGCCCAAAATCCCAAGAGGAGAATGGAGGAGAAGGAATTGAGGCGTGGCCATCCCCCCTGGGGGGTAATTTTTCGCTTTCTGTCTCTCTGTCTCTCTCTGTCTGTCTGGCGAATGCACGCGCCCTATAGCAAAAACCTCTCAAAAAAAAAAAAAAAAAAAAAAAAGAATGCAGCAGCATAGAATATGTCACTTAACAACAAAGAAACAAGCATTTGAATGAATGTTTCCTGTATATTAACACAATCACAACAGAATATAAGACTGAATTTTGTCTGTACTAAATTGTAAAGACATTGTAAGGGATTCAGATTCCAAGAGGAATTTTTAAAATTATTTATAGGAGAGAAAAGCATATAGTCAAATAATCACATCCAAAATCAATAGAGATTGTCTACAGGCCTAGAAAATGGGCTCACTATTGTCTTCTACAGTCATTGTTCTCTTGCTTCTATTGAACCCAGAGATTTCAATATTCTTTCATATTTTCTTTTTTTTTTTAATTTTCTCTCCCACCCAAGGGTACGTGACTGCACATGAAAGAAAAAGAATGCCTGATCAAATGGCAATTCCTTTTCCTCCAATTCTTCAGCTTACAAGGATTCTAGATATATGCGTGTTTTTCAAGCTGACAGGGCTGGAACTGGAGCCCTGTCTGGAGGGCTACTTCATATATGTAGTGCCTAACCTCTGTGCTACAAGACTAGCTCTTAATATTATTTTCAGCATAAAAATAAATGACTCTCAGAAAGTACTAACAAAACTCAATAAATATCCTAAATCTAAGACTATTAAGGAACATAGCATTTCCCTCTAGATACTAGCTCTTAATACTACACAGATTATATTAAGAGTTCTTGTTTTTAATAAAAAGTAAATTGTGTCATTGATATTTTTATAAGTAAAAAAATCTTTAATATCTGGTTCAACCCATGAAGCACATGATTTCAGGGATAATGTGAGATGCTCTGCAATTTTTAAAAATCATCAACACAGTATCAGGGAAACCCTGCCCTCTACTGTCAGTATTATAATTTTGCATGTTAAAATCCAAGCTTTCCCCTTCCAAACTTTGATTTTTAAAAATTTCTATTCTATTAAGCATCTTCTGAGAACATTTCACATGTTTCACTTACATGCTAAAGTTAACCTCTTTGATAACGCTCTCGAACAAATAAAGGACTCAGAGCGCTTTCATCTGATCAGTCATTTTTTAATTTGTATTCTTTTGTTGTTCCGTGTTTACTTCCCTCTATTTTTATCTTGTTAATTAGAAAGTATTGTAATTTTTTTATCTGGTGATGTGTGATTAGAGTTAAAAAAGACGTTTTCTATTTTATTTCCTCCCTATTTCTTCTGAAATTTTATCAACCCAGATCTGCTAGTGAGAAGTGATCTCCATTTTTATTTTGCCTACAAAAATCCTTTATTTGTTCTTCTCTTTCTCCTCTTTCTAATTAGCCAAGAGTATGGGATCACCAAAGAGAGACAGGAAAAAAAAAAAAAAACAGAGAAAGAGGGAGAGGGAGAAAGCATCCCCTCCTAGCGTGTGGTCACGACACAATCCTTCCTTCTCCATTTCTCCATCTGTCGAGATTTGGGGCACACTTGCACACACAAACCTGGCATGTATTTCAAGCTGCCAAGGCTGGGATTCAGACCACATGGTTAGCTATGTGGGATCTGGCTCCTTTACCCTCTAGGCCAGGGTCCTGCCCTCGTTTGTCCTTATCTTTTTTTTTTTTTTTTTTTTTGGAGAGGTTTTTCGCTATAGGGCGCGTGCGCTCGCCAGACAGACAGAGAGAGACATAGAGACAGAAAGCGAGAAATCACCCCCCAGGGGGGATGGCCACGCCGCAATCCCTTCTCCTCCATTCTCCTCTCGGGATCTTGGGCACGCACGCACACGCGCCCGGCGTGAGTTGTAAGCCACCGGGTCCGAGACGCGAACCGGGGTCGACTACGTGGGAGTCCAGCGACATAGCCATTACGCTAACTGCTGGTTCCCTCCTTATCTTTTAAAAGTTCAACAATATAGCATTCTAGATTTATAATAATTTTCTTTCACCTCTAGAATATAATATTCTTCTTTCTCTAGCTTTTGTTGTAGCTGCCGCTGACCTTCACCTTCAGATTCCAACTGGCCCTACTTACTGGCTCAGCTTAGCAATTTTCCAATAAATTGCCCCATTAACAACCCCACAGTCTACTCAACTCAAGCTCTTTTTGATGCCAATTTGGAGGAGTTTCCACTGTTTTCTGGGCAATCTTTTTTATTGGCTTTCTACTTCACCTGTGATGTAAATTCCTCAAATGTACTTGGTTTCTCTATATCTATCCTTTGCTTATAATCTCCAGAATTGTCCTACAATGTGATTACTAAAAGGTAATTTAAAATATATGCAGATTTATAGTGTATGGTTTACATCATCTGCCCTTCAGTCAGTGGACAGGAAACCGTTCATGCAATACCACTTAACATTTCTTGTGATATTTTGAATAGTTATCAATGATGATCTCTTTCTGTTTGTTTGTTTCATTTTGTTTTAGGTTTTTGACATAGGGCACACAGGCTTGCCGGAGAGAGACATTGAGAAGGAAAGTGAGAAATCACCCCCCCAGGTATAATGGCTACACCACAATCCCTTCTCCTCCATTCTCCTCCTATGATTTTGAGCACATACACATGCACCCAGTGTGATTTTCAAGTCACCAGATCTAAGACCTGAACTGTGATCAGCAGTGTGGGAGACCAGCACCTTAACCATTACTCCACCTGCTGGCCCCTCAATGGTGATCTTAAAAAAAGGAGTAGTCTTCCAATATATTTTATTTATTTGCAAATTACATGCATATTTTACTGTCAACATGAACACTAAATAACAGTGAATTTTATTTTTAGTCAACTAAATGTGAATAGAATATGTGGAATAAATTTTGCAGATATTTTGAAGTGCATGTCCTACTAGTATCAGAAAGGATCTTAGATGTTCTTACATAACACAGCAATCTGCCTTACAGAAGAACTTTCTCTATCCTTCGGACATCTAGATATTTTCAGTGACTTTTAAGTAATTCAAAAAGTAAATCTGAAAAAACGATGCCTTAGGACCAGCAGTTAGCGTAATGGCTATGTCGCTGGACTCCCATGTAGTCGACCACAGTTCAAGTCCTGGACCCGGTGGCTTAAAACTCACGCCGGGCGCGTGTGCATGCGTGCCCAAGATCCCAAGAGGAGAATGGAGAAGGGATTGCGGCGTGGCCATCCCCCCTGGGGGGTGATTTCTCGTTTTCTGTCTCTCTGTCTCTCTCTGTCTGTCTGGCAAGTGCACGCACCTTATAGCAAAAACCTCTCAAAAAAAAAAAAAAAAAAACTATGCCTCGTTTTCTATTATTAAATATAGTCCTACTTAAATAACTTGATGTTCTAGCCAATGTAAAAATAAACTTTTGGGTTGTTGGAAAAATCGTGACATATTTTCCTGTTTTTTTTTTTTTTTAATGCAAAAATGCATCATGATTTTTCTAACAACTCAGTATATGGTGAAATCTTACCCACTAATCAAGATCCCTCTCATTTATTCAACAAAATTTGTTTCATACATGTCACATGCTTGGTACTATAGTAGGTACAAATAATAGAGATAAAAAGGTAGCCCTGATCTGAGATATAGATTTTCAAGTCTCCTATGAGAGACTAACAATTACCAAGCCAGTAGAGTGAAGTGTGATGAGTTCTGAGATCGAAAAAGTACAGCACACGATGTGAGCAGTTTCATGAACATTTGGAAAAGACTCTGGCTCTTTTGTTTTGCCTTGAGATCATAACTTAGATAGAACCTTGGAAAGCATCTGTTTTGCTTCTTAGCCCTGAGAATCACATCACAACTCATTTATTCTCCATGCATTATTTGAAATCCTAGATGGACACTAAAAACAGTTCATAAAAAATTAAAACTTATTAAAAACGTCCGTGATGATTTACAAACAAAGCATGGTACAGCAGTGGCAAGTCAATACAGTCTTGAAAGGGCACCCCCATGATGGATGGGTTCACTACGAGTGCAGGTTATTGGAGATTCACTGAATCATATGAATACGCCTGGATTCCCTGAAATCAAGAGAGGATGAGAACGACTAGAGATAGGTAGGAGATGATGTATGAACCAAATGTCCTTTTAAAAGGACACTGCACCACTTTAAAATTTAATTCGGCATAATGTGATCCAGCACGATTTAAACAGCATCGCGTTATAAGGTTATCATGAGTAGAGGCTCATTAAAATGGATATTCTATTTTAAATACAACAATGTAAGCATCACCTTGCAAAGAAGTGAGATAACCCATTTTCCTTTGTCTTTTCCTCTGGACACAGGGAGGTTAGGGTAGCAATAAACACATTCTTAGAGGTATGTGGTTGAACGCGTGGGTTCAGCAAGGTGGAGAAAAAGTGAAGCTCATCTTGTGGCACATATTTGCATGATTATATATGATCAAAAACATTTAAATAGATAATGTAGAATACACGTATTTTGTGAACTTTTGTGATAGAATATATGACCACAGAGGTCTGGGAAGTGGCACAGCAGTAAACTGTGATGCTCTGGAAGGTTTTAGGTTCTTAGCTGGACCCCTCCCTGAGTACACTAGACACCTGTGTGATCATCCGTGGCTGACTGAAGCCGGGGGTGGATCCTGACATGGGGACTCTGTTGTGATGTGTTCTCTCTCTCTCTCTCTTTATCTCACTGTAGCTCTCATTCACAGAGGAAATCAAACTTTTGCTGTTTCACCTCTTTGAAAGTATATACAACTACATAGTTGGCTTGTGTTTGTAGCTGGTCATGTCTCCTGTGACCTTGTCTTTGGGGTACACAAACACAGCCCATTTGGGAGTATTTCAAGAGATCTGAGACAACTATTACTAAACTAGCACTCAAACAAACTCAGCAACACTGGGTTTGAGAACAGCTCTTTCTCTAGTTTATGGCTGTGAGTAAGGGCGTGAAGCTTGCACTGTTGGCCACAGTGTCTAAATCTCTAACTTCAGCATCTCTGGGGCCCTTCCACTAACATTCAGTGTTTCCCTGTGGTTTCTGTCATACTGAGTCTTAAGAGTATAGGAAAAGTACCTTCCCAACAAAATTATTGTAGTATTCCCAGTATAATGGATTATGTCCACTCAATGTTAGTACACATTCAAGGAATTCAGAAGGCAGTAGATGGGAATGGTAATCCAGGGTAAATGAGGAATATACCTATATAAATTTCTATACCCAGGGCCAGTATGTGGCATGGTCGTTAAGGGCTCTGGACTCCCACATGGCCGACCGCGGTTTGTGTCCTGGACCTTGTGGCTTGCTTTCTCATTTTCTCTGTCTCTCTCTCTCTCTGTCACTCTCTGGTCTATCTAATTAAAGTAAATGAATAAATAAAGTTAAATAAAAATAATTCTTAAAAAAATTCTATACCAATTATGGTCTGGTATTAGTCCTTTACTGTTAATTTTGCATAAAATAATATAAATAGATCATGGTCTTATTTTGCCATTTAAATAGTAAATTTTTGTCATTTTTTTAATTAATTTCTAAGCTGGCTTTAAAAATAACCAAGTAATTATTTGGCACAAACAGTTTTTACCTTCTTTACTTCAGACAAAACTCTGAATTGCATTTTTTAAATAAGAATTTTTATAATTCTTCTCATTTTTATTCTCAGAGAAATTACTGTAAAAAAGTTGAAAAATGGAAACATTTCATCTCAAAACCAGAGTGGGCAATGCTCTCATTTTATTAATACAAACCACATCCATCACTTTCATGTGAAGCAATTATTAGTTGTAAGCTGGTACAAAAATTATTGGTAAGAACACTTTTCATGAGGAAAATGGCCTTTACAATAAAACTTGTGTGGAACATTTATGGGTAAGATGGTGGAAGGCAACTCCCAAAGGGAAATCTGCCCCTGCCCTTTTAGCTATGAATACAAAAATTAAGACTCTTGCCGTTTCACCTTTTTCCTGAGAGCCAGATTGTTCTGTGAACTGAACCCATTCCAATCTGAATATACTTAATATGAATGAGCAGTATAGCAAATATTAACAGGGCCAAATTTTGATACCACAAAAATTTTAAAACAAATAATCATCATAAGGAAAGTAGTTATAAGTCCTGGCGTATGGCCCATGCTTTGCTGAGTTCTTCAAATGTGTTACTCCAAATAATTCTGTACAGTTTTATCAAGTCCTTAATACTCATCACTCTATTGGCTTTTAACTTTACACTATGACCCCCCATAAAAAGTATATTTTTTCCATCTCATCAATGTATGTGCACATAAATTTCCCAAAACAATACCCATCCTTACTACATTTTGTATACTCTAGTGTTTTATAGTCTCTTCTATTTCCCTTGTTAAAATTATGTGTGACTACCAGCTAATTTTTCACCTTACTACTATATTTTGAACATCACTGCATAATTGAAAATAAATAGGGGAAAATACTCTCCCCCTGAAAATGGAGAATGTATAAGAAAGAAAAGAGAAATGGAGAATAGAAAAAGGGACAAATAGGGAGAGAGGAAAGAAAGAAATAGTCAAACATGATAAAGAAAACTTGTAATGGCAATTTTGAAATGGATATTGTCAGAGAAGAGAAGACCATGACCCAGAAGAAAAGGAATTTTTTCAGAAAATTGTCACGCTTGATCTTTTCAATTTCAAAGATTCGAACAACATCAAATAGTTTCCTCCTAGATGTATGAAAACTAACAATTTTACAGATTAATCATTACATTCATTAGACATATAAACCATGTCCAAACTATGGACCAGAAGAATGCCAATCTTCCCTGCAATTTTAAGGATCTCAGTATGTTTACCTTTGGGTAATATGGACAGGTTTTTTATTTTTGAACAAATCTTGGAGATTAAGAATAAATACCCATTTTATTCAATAACTCACAAGTCAAGGGCTTTCAATTAATAAATTTCTGTGTGTTGAACTGGCACTTAATTCAAAAGATTAGCCAAAACTCTTCAAAGGGCAAAGACTTTAGAGTTGAAGGGCATAAGATTTGTGTCTGAGGCTAGATTTACCACTTCTGTAAAAAGAATATTGCAGAAACACTACATAAATCAGAATCCTCTAAAGCTATGTAGCTAATCATCAGCCAACTGTAGTACCTTTATGTTTTCATAATTGTATGGATGGAGCTACAAAAACATTTTTCATAAGAGAATGAATATGTTTGTCCTTTTTTCCAACCAGGCTTATAAATAGATATTTCAGTTAATTTTCCTACTGCAAAATAGTCTTTAAAGAAGATTTAACTTTTTACTTAACTGTCACTTCAGAAATTCCCCCCTTCTGATCTGTAAACATTCAGCAAATTTGATCTACAAATCTACCACAATAATAAGAAAAGTTTATTGTTAGATTACCTTTTAAAATTACATGAGTCAGGACTTGCCACATTGCAAATATTTAAATGAAATTGATCTTACCTTCCATCAGGCTGAGACTGGTGAAATTATCTATGTTCTTATCCATTTTGTTATCTTCATCATTAATTATTTTCTAGTTACTCTATTTCTGTAGTTCTCAATGCTAGTTTTATATTAGCTTCAAATGAGTAACTCTCACCACCTCTAGACTGGAACTCCCATGAGTACAAAAATTTTTGTTGTTTCTTATAGTATAAACCTCAATGCCTAGAACAGTTTTTGTTAGTACTCAAAAATTATTTGATGGATGAATGAAAAAAATATATATATATATTTTTTTACTTTTCAATTTGTACCTGATCTGTGGATGAATACTCTGTAATCCCTACCCAGACCTAGAGGTCTATGATTCTAATATGAACAACCATGCACTCAATTGGCTTGATGAATCCTTTCCTGAGTCATGCAAGCCACATTCATCCATTGTCCCCCTTGTGCCCATAGGATCCCAATTCTTGCTTATAATATTAGCATTTATCTTTTTTTTCTCAAAAATTAGACCAAGGATTCATTCAAAGGTAAGGTGGATTTTTATGTCTTTCTACGAGACTTCTAATTTCTAATAGTCCTGTATAAGACATGATGATTTTGCATTCAACCAGAGGAACATATTTCAATATACCATACTGTGGTGTAATATACAAGATACCATGGTGTTTGGCACTCATAGTATTTATTATGCAATAAACAGTTAATGATTGAATGAGTGACACTTGCACAGAATAATGCTTTGGGAAGGCCTCGCCATGATGGTTCAGGGAGTAGGGTGCTGCTACACCATACCAGGGTCAAACCAGAGACCCCAGGGTAGACCCCAGGTCGGCCTGAACACACCTGACTGGCTGAACAACTGGAGTTGAAATCAGAGTATAATGAGATCTTGTTGAAAATATTTGTCTTCCCCTGTCTTTCTCTTTCTCGCTCTCTCTTTCATTAAACAAATAAACATTAAAAAATAATAATTCTTGGGCCAGCTGTTGGTGTGTTCGTTAACACACAGTTGGCCTTGTGTGTGTTCTCGAAAGACTTGGAAACACGATAGGCATATATATGTGCATGCCCAAAATTCAGAAAGGAGAAATGGACAAGGGATTGCAGTGAGACCATCCCCCAGGGAGGTGGTGCTGTCTCACTGCTCCCCCATCCTATCTCTCTGTCTCTTTCTGATGAGTGCATGTGCCCTCTGGCAAATTAAATAATAATAATAATACTTTGGGGGATAGGGGAAAATTTTTGTCCATTTTTTAAAACACATAGTTGAGAGGCATAAACCACAAAGTATTATATGTACAGTAGGTCATTAAGGAACTCTTTTAGATTTTTCACTATTCCCCAACCTTGAAGGCCAAGAAACATAATTTTTTATTATCTCTTATGTTTTCGTTTAGAAGACTTCAAAGTCACCATGTCCTCTACTAAACCATTCGATGGTAGAAGTCCAGAGCATGGTGGGGCCCACCCTATGGCAAAAAACTACCAAAGGCTGGAGGATTTCAGCATTGAGTCCATCTCTCTCTCTCTGTCCCTCTCAAATGAGCACATTTTTTGAAACCAGCAGATGGCATAATGGTTACATCACTGGACTTCCATGTAGTGACCATGGTTTGAGTCCCAGACCCAGTGGCTAGAAGGGACTGTGACTTAGCCTTCATATGTGGGGGGTGGGAGTGGGGAGGGATTATTTCTTGCTTTCTGTCTCTCTGTCTCTGTCTCTTTGGTGAGCACATACACCCTATAGCAAAATCCCTCAAAAAAAGAAAAAGAAAAAGAAAGTAGAAGTCCCATTAAAAAGATAAAAACATATCTAAGTCTGCCCAGGTAACTGAGAAGTGATCCTAAAACCTACCAGAATACATATCTCTGGTATTCCTCATTTTAATATTTTATTTCCATACTATAAAGAAAAAGAACTAGAAAGTACTATCATTAAAAATTATTGGGAACCAACAGTTAGCATAATGGCTATGTTGCTGGACTCCCATGTAGTCGACCACGGTTCGCGTCCCGGACCCGGTGGCTTGAAACTCACGCCGGGCGTGTGTGCGTGCGTGCCCAAGATCCCGAGAGGAGAATGGAGGAGAAGGGATTGCGGCGTGACCATCCCCCCGGGGGGTGATTTCTCACTTTCTATATCTCTGTCTCTCTCTGTCTGTCTGAAGAGCGCACGCGCCCTATAGTGAAAAACCTCTCCAAAAAAAAAAAATTATTTTGGGGGCCAGCAGGTGGTTTGGTGGTTGAAGTGGTGAACTGCCACATGGCTGACCACGGTTTGAGTCCCGGAACTGACAGCTTGGTTTCTCTCTTTCTCTCTCTCTCTCTCTCTCTCTGTCTCTCTCTGCTGAGTGCATAGGTCTTGTAGCAAATTTAAAAATAATAATCATGATGAATAAAATCAAATAAATAATTATTTTTAAAAGATTATTTTAACCCCATATTCTAAATCACAGTATTTAAAATAAAAAATAAACAAGAACACATAACTTTGTATAATGAGACAAATTTTAAAGAATCTTAATTTGACTTACATATCTAATCTTAAGAAAATACCAAGAAATTTTACACATCTAATTTAATTATACATTTATAACATGAATTCATATTTGGTTACAAGAATGAAGTTTGACATATTTCAGTTAAATTTATCATTATTTCTTTTGAAAACTTACTTGGTCTGTGTACAACATAATCTAAATTTACTCCCAGTATGAATTTTCTTCTCTTTGAAAATGAAAATATCCCACTTCAGTGAAGAAAATTCTGAGTCTTCTCTAGTTCATATTTTGTCCATTGCTTTTTATGAATGATAGTATTGATTCACTAATTTTATGCTCCAGATATAACCAAAGGCAAACTAAAATCAATTTTGATACTAATAATAGCAACATATAAACATATTCTGAAGTTAAATAAAGACCTCATTGGAATTTAGTTTAATTGTAATTTGCACTCAAAGTCAGAATATAATTGAGTTGTAAGGCTTTGCTGGTAGAAATTTCTTTTCATATTCAAAATGGTCATTATTGCTTTTGAGGTAGAATGTTGTGTTTTTAACCACAATTAGAGAAGCATAAAATAAAATAGCTTTTAAAATGTCTTCTTGAGGCTAAACATTACTATGCTTTCATTAAAGAGTTATCTGTACTACTAAAAAAGAAAAATTTCCAAATTTTCCCAAATAATAAATTACTATTATATGATAGGTTTCATCTGAATAAATTACTGTATTTTACTGATGAAATCAGGGGTCTCAGAAGCTTCTTGAGAAGGTTTCTCTAGTTTGCCCCATGTTGTGTTAGACACACAGCTGTCTACGATTGTGTAGTAAGCAATTTCTATCACTGCGTCTCAAGCACAGTGGTCTTAAAGATGAAAATTCTGGTTTCTTTTCATAAGGAATTAACCAACAGACAAGCAAAATAAATAAAATAAATGCTTGCTAGGGTATGCAAAATGCGCAATGTAGGATGATGCCAGGTTTTGTAGGGCTTCAAACATTTTCTTTTTTATTTCCTTTTTTTATAACCAAGTTTTATTTGCTGCATAATAAGCCAAGTAACATGTTTCAGCTAAAAAAAAAAAAAAAACCATTAAATTTACACTAAAGATATTAAAAAAATAATTGAAGCCAATTAAAGTTTGCTTTTGGGGAAGGAAACACCACAATTCTACTCAATTAAGAAAAACTTTTTTCTTTTTTTTTTTTAGAGAAATGTTTGCTATAAGGTGCATGCATTCACCAGCCCAAGAGAGAGACAGAGAGATGGAGAGCGAGAAATCATCTCCCCCGCTCAGGAATGATGGCCATACCACAATCCCTTCTTTTTCATTCTCCATTCAGGATCTTGTACATGCACACACACACACACCCAGCGTGAGTTTTAAGCCACCAGGTCTGGGACTCAAACCACAGTCAACTATCTGGGGTTCCAGTAACATAACTAGACCATAGTTTTTGTTTGTTTGTTTGTTTGTTTGTTTGTTTTAAAGAATTATTTATTTTATTTTATTTGTTATTATTATTACTTTTTAATTTATTTTTGTGGTCCATTTTATGATTTATTATATTTACAACATTTTCTCATGCTACAATTTTTATAGACATAAATAATATTTTATAATGTTTTTATATTTGTATTTTATGTACTAAATATATTTATAACATTTCTCATATCTCAGTTGCATTATGCACTCTTATTCCCTTTTCTCATTTCTTTTTTTTTCCTAGTCTTTCTCACATTTTATTGATTCACAAGGGATCTAAATTAAACCACATACTTTTAATAGTAAGTACGGTTGATATAAACATATCTTTTTATATAGAGATTTTTTTATATGGCGCATGTGCTCGCCAGAGAAGCAGAGAGAGACAAAGAGACAGAATGTGAGAAATCACTCCCCAGAAGTATGACCACATTGCAATTCCTAATCCTCCATTCTCTTCTCAAGATTTCAGGCATGCACGCCCACATGCGCCCATTGTGAGTTTTAAGCCATGGGGTCCGGGACTCAAACCATGGTCAACTACGTGGGAGTCCAGTGATGTAACCATTATAACATCTGCTGGTCCCCATATCTATTATTTTTAATTTGACCAGAGAGAGACAGAGAAAGTGAGAAAGCAAGCTCCAGGCTGTGGTCGGCCATGTGGGAGTCCAGCACCTTAACCACTGCACCACCCGCTGGCCCCAGTTGCCTTATTTTTAATACCCATCATGCTATGCATTCATAGGAAATAGGTTCCAGAAGCTCAGGCTCCTTTCCATTGGTTCTCACCAAGTGTGCTTCTCTGGGTGGAGCAGGCTGGTGCTTCAATTGAACCCAGGGACCTTTCTCTTTGACCTCCTTTTTTTGGTCATTTTCCTTCACACATTTTGGGAATCTATCTCTGCTCTTAGAATGCTTAATATGCTCAATACGCACATTGATTCTCTTGGCAAGAATCTTGCCCTTAACTTGTTTGTTCACAACAAAGCCAACAGCATGCTGGGTAACATTGTAGACTCTTCCCGTTTTTCCATGGTAACATTTGTGGGGCATTCCTTTTTGATCGGTACCCATTTTTTGTTGTCTACAATATCACCTTTCTTATAGATTCATATGTATGTAGTGAAAGGAACCACTCCTTGTTTTCCAAAAAGGCTAGAGAACACATATCAAGAGTCTCTCCTCTTTCCGTTTATGTTCATCATTTTGGTGAATTACTGGAAGATGGTGGTTCCAGCCAAAAGGTAGTGGGCTTCAAATATTTTCAATTTGATGAACTTTTTTTATAAAGTTATCTCTTTATTTCTTCCATGAGTGCAGAAGACAGAACAACAAAAATCCCCCAAAGGCCTTCACAGTGTGATACCCATCTTCAGCCAGCCCAGATCACAGGCACGCCTGCACACACCTCGCACATACAGGAAGACTTCAGGTCCTGAACCTGAGACTCTCCATGTGGGCCCAGTATCTCAGAGCACTGTGTGCTCTTCCTTAAGAAGATTTCCGACAAATCTTCTTAAAGAAAATGAATATAAACTTACAAATATAAACTTAAACATGCATGTGAATATTTAGAATTAGAAAATAAATCATGGGGGCTGGCAGGTAGTGGGGTGGCTAGGTGCTGGACTCCCACATGGCCAACTGTGGTTCAAGTCCTAGACCTGGTGACTTGGTTTTTCATTTTCTCTCTCTCCTTTTGTCTTTCTCTGGACAACTAAAATAATAATAATAATAATAATAATAATAATAATAATAATTAATAAATAAATACAGTCTAACCATAAATAGAACAGAAATCATGAAAATTTTCAAAATTTTAGAAGCTGAAATTATTATAAACATCATAATCTCAGTAGTTCAGCCTTTCTTCTATTGAAATTTCAAAATTACTGCTATTTTAAGAAACTCTCATCTTCACAATTTGCCATTATTAGTAATAAAAATGTATAGGGACCAGCAGTTAGCATAATGGCTATGTCGCTGGACTCCCATGTAGTCGACTCCAGCTCAAGTTTCAGCTTGAACTCATGCCGGGCACATGTGCATGTGTGCCCAAGATCCTGAGAGGAGAATAGAGAAGAAGGGATTGTGCCGTGGCCATCCCTCCTGGGGGATGATTTATCGCTTCCTGTCTCTCTGTCTCTCTCTGTCTTTCTGGCGAGCACACATGGCCTATAGCAAAAACCTCTCCAAAAAAAAAAAAAAATGTTTAAAATTATTTTCCAGACCAGTATACTGGGTGGTAGTTAGGTGCTGGATTTACACATAGCCGAACTCTGTTTGAATTTGAATCCCAGACCCAGTGTTTTGAAAATCATACTAGGAGTGTGTGCATGTGTGTCCAAAATCTGTAGAGGAGAATAGAAAAGGGATTGTGATGGAACTATTTTCTCTGGGCAGGGGGTGATTTCTCACTTTCTCTCTCTCTGTCTGTCTGTCTCTGTCTAGCAATTCCTTATGGAAAAAAAAAAAGAAGAAGAAGAAAAGAAAAAGAAAAGGCTTTTTACCAGTTTAGGAAAAATTTTAACAAGTTTCTTTCATATAAATAAGATTTCAGTTATTACAAATGTTCCTGTACATTGATTATCATCTCACATACTCTAGAGTTGACAACAATTATTAACTAGTTTGTCACAGATATCTTCATGGCTTTCATGTCATTAGGAGTTTCATGATATCCTTGTCAAAGGCAATAATCATAAATAACCAGCAATAGATTTAAGTCTATTTCTAATGAGTTACAATGATTCATTCCTTTTCATCCATTTGGTTATCTGACAAGTCTATAGTTATTCATGCCCTTGCCCTGGAAAAAAATCTCTCACTATTTTACTGTTACTATTACTGTTTTATTATTACTCTTGCTATTTTAAGTATGATTTGAAAAATTTTATTACAATTAGTTTCTCATTGTGAGAAAAAATGTAATCAAATCTTCTTCACCTTTTTTGTTTTTGTTTTGTATTCCATTAATTTCATGTAAATTATTCCCTCTTTAAAACATAAATCCCCTCCCCAAAATAAAAAATAAATGTCCCAATCAAGACTCTCTAATTTCTAACCTGTATCAACATATTGCAAGAAATATTTCCACAATGCAGCCCAAATGACTTTCCTTTAGTCTTATCTCCAAAACACTCTTTAACTGCAATGGGTGGAAAGAGAATCATGTCATCACTAGCACTAATGGAAGAACTAAATACAACTTAAAAAAAATAGTTCCTCAAATTGAAAATGTTTGAAGCCTTCCTTTTGGCTGTAGTCAAACTATCTTTTGCTTCAGAGGAATATGCATTTGTTCTATGAAATAGTAGAAAGCGAACTGTGGCTTTATAAAATCAAGGAAGACCTCATAAGGTACATGGATATTGTAATCAACATTTGAAAGTAAGTCAGTATTCACAAGGTGGGGAAGTGTGTGGTCAAGAACTTGTGCAAAATTTCAAAGCCTCACAACACTAAATAACAACCCAAGATTGTGACTCAAGTCACTATCTTTTTCTTCCCAGTTAATTATCTCACATCACTATTTCTGAATTTCTACCAACTGTTTTTTTAAAGATTTATTTTATTTACTATCATTATTATTATTAACTTGCTGTAGTCATCAGAGAGAGAGAGAGAAAAAGAGAGAGAGAAAGGGATGCAATGCGACCATGACCACTGAGCAGGAGGAGAAAGTGAGAAAGCAAACAACCAGGTCCAGGACAAAACCAGAGTTGGTCATGTGAGAGTCCAGCCCCCGAACCATCATGCAACCTGCTGGCCCCTCTACCCACTCTTACAGAGTAGTCATTGTGGGGACCAGCAGTTGGTGTAATGGCTATGTCCCTAAACTCCCACGTAGTCAACTGTGGTTTGAGTACTGGATCTGGTGGCTTAAACTCACGCCGGGCACGTGTGTGTGTGTGCCCAAGATCCTGAGAGAATGGAGGAGAAGGATTGCAGCGTGACCGTCCCCCCTAGGGAGTGATTTCTTGCTTTCTATTTCTCTTTGTCTTTCTGGCAAGCACACGCACACTATAGCAATAAACCTCTAAAAAAAATTAAGTAAATAAATAAATAATTTTTAAAAATAGAGTAGTAATTGTGGTTATTGTAACTCAAGAGCAGTTAAAATTATCCAAGTAAAATATACATTTCTGGATGAAAATAAAATAAAGGTGACTGAAGATATTTGATTTATAAAGATAAAGCTCATGAGAAGAGTATTTTTAAACAATGGATAAACATGGAGGATATGCTTACGTCCAGGATGAACCTAAAAGGGAGCTCATCCTTGAAACTCTCAGGAAGCACTTTGGGAAAATGAATGCACGCTTTTACTCAGTGTGTTTCATCAACCTTGAAACCACTGGGAAAGAAAAGGCAGGTTAAAATCGAGAGTTTCAAGAAAGCTTTCAATTGACATCATGGAAGAAAGATCCTTATCAAAAAGAAATTATACCTAAGAGCTTCCAATATCTGCTCTTTGTGATACAGATGAAAGAGAGAAGCTGCCATGAGTTCTGTTAAAGTGAGAGGCTCTTCAGTTGGATGAGCTTTTACGGAGACCCATAGGATTGTGAGGGTCTTAGTTTCTCAAACATCTTCCAGGTTTCTTGCAAAATAGACAATAGAGCAGCTGACCACAAAGCTTAGAGACAATTACATATGACCTATGTAATTTCCTTTTTGACTAGTGTGATGGTTAACTGTACCACGTAGACTAAATGTCATACATTTTTCTGAGTGTGTCTTTGAGGATGCGTTAGGGAGATGTTAACGTTTAAATCAGTAGCCTGGGTACATCAGATTCCCTGCCTCTACGGTATGTGGCCCTCATCTAATCTGTTGCATGTCTGAATAGAACATAACGGCCCACTCGGCTTCAAGTACAAAATAACTCCTCCTGCCTAATTGCTTTGAGCTGAGACACTTGTTTTTACCTGCCTCTGGATTTAAGCTGAAACACTGGCTCTTCTTCAGTCTTGAGCTTGCTGACTTTTGGACTAAAATTTATAGCTTCAGTTCTCTTTGCAGTATACCTTGATGATTACTGATCTTAACTTTTCAGCCTCCATAACCGTGTAAGCCAATTCCTCAAAATAAATCACAAATGTGTGTGTGTGTGTGTGTGTGTGTGTGTGTGTGTGTGTGTTATACATATATACGTACCTATGAGGGACTTCAGAAACTTTCTGGAGAAACAGAATTAAAGTACAAGTTTATTTTGGTGCAAAGCAATTTAAATCTACACATAACATTTTCATAATACACATTTTCCATAAAATTTATATATCTCCTGTTGGTTCTGTTTCTCTGGAGAAAACTGACTCCAGAAAAACAACTAGGTATAAACAAAATAAAGAATTCTATAAGGTGGGTAGGAAGAGAATGTCAAAATTCATGTTCCTACATACTTATTCTAGTCCATACATTTGGCATTTGCTGGTTCAGATATGGCAGAAAGCAATAAAGGCAAATCTCATCTATTTTAGTACAGTGGTGGATGTTCAAGTGGGTCCAGTTTCCACATAGGGACACTGAAATGCAATGAGGTTAAACGTGTTCCCAAATATGGCAAATAAGTGACAGCACCACTTTCCTGCCCTCGAGTATGTTCAGCGTTCAATCCTTCACACCAGGCTTTTAAGCTCACAACTGATTCTTTCCACACTTCAGTGGTTTAACATGTAAAATGATCTCTGACTCTAACTCCTACTTCTCATTTTTTCATTATTACTTTTTAGAATGAGTTGTTGGATTGCATAAGACAAGTCCTTGGTCTGGACAGAGTAGGCTTATATTCTAGAGAGAGAACAGCAGTGAAAGGCTAGGAGAGAGGTACACAGTGTCTGCTCATGAGCCTTCATTGCAGAGAACTCTCTGGGGTCTATCCTGACATAAGGAGAAAGTAAATATTGAGCTATTGCCAAGATACTCAACTTCAAGGAGGGAAGGGGAAAAGAAATGCCAAGGGCGTATGAGGAGGCATTGTCCTGGTACCCTCCTTAAACTTCCTTATCTCTAGAGAGGGCTCTGGTGAGATGAACATGTTGTACTCAAAGCTAACACTGCCAGGGCAAAGAAGCACAAAAGTTTGCTTCAAAAGGCTTCCCTTGAATATCCTCATCTGAGGCCCTCACAATCCATCAATGAACTCCTTTTGGCAAATTTCACCACTTACCTCTTTAATTTCGACACCCCTGCAAGTCTCAGTCAATATTTCAAAATATAGTGACTTGGCCAAAAATTGTTAAAAAAGGAACTGCAAGTTATTTCTGCAAGACATATCTGTTTGCTATAGAAAATTGTGCAGAAAGAAATACAAGGCACAGATTCAAATTTCTCTGGACAAACTTTAAAGCCAATAGGAAAAAAATTATTTCAAAGAATACACTCCTAATCTCTTCAAAAACAAATACAACAGTCATTTAGGATGCGTTTATTAAAATTAGTTTTAAAAATTTTATTTAATTCTGTAATTCATATATACTATACTAAAAATAAATAAATCTATATATAACTGGTATGTTTAATATATTTTAATATTTTTTATTCTATGACTTTGAGCAAAATGTTACTCATTTAAATTACTGTAGATTTTTATAGCTGTTGTATGGTTTGTTTTGTCCTTGGTCAGAAATATAACACTTACCACCTACTACAATTGTTCCTATGGGGAAAATCAGCCTTTTTGACAGCGAAATAAATTATGACAATTTCCATGAATATCCCCTAATAAAAAGCAGGAATACCCTGTTATGTGCCCCCGCCATATGGCAAGGACCAGAGGGGGTAATATTCTAGTGTTTGTCCAGATAAATCAGTTAGATTTTATGAGCCCCTGTGTAGATCCAGTTGCTGTGTCAGAACAAGCCGCTTTTCCCTGAGGGATCTCGCAGAGCTCCAGGTGCTATGGAGTGTAGTTCTGCTGATGCACAGACAGGCCAGTATCTGGGATCCCCTGGACAAAGTGCTCATAGTCCATAAGCTGAGAGCTCGAGGTACATTTGAAGAGTCATTGATGGTGATCCTGGCTCTATGCTGACTTCTCATGCCTCTCTTTGGAGGTAGATAAGGGATAAATGTGGGTGGGTTTGCAAATACAGTCACGTGTTTAATATGAATGGTGAGAGAGTCAAGAAAAACATCAATTTCGTTAGGAATAAAATATTCAAATATTAAGAACAAACTATCTCTCATAGACAAAAGTTATTTTTCCAGAAGGCAATGTGATTTAAAAGGGCCTGTGACATCTGGATATTTATTTTCTCATCCACCACTGTCATAAAGTCATGTAACGTGACTTGAAGTCATAAAATTATGACTTAAAAAGTTAGACTGCACTCAAACTGCCTTCCCACCTGGTGCTAACTTCCATTCTACTATCAACCACTTAATGGAACCAGTCCGAGTTTTCTGCCAGGAATTGTAAAAACCGGATGGCAGAAATTGACTGCTAAGTGAAATTTCAAATATTGAAAAAGCACGTGGGATTTGTGAAAGTGACATTGAAGGACTGCTTATTTTATATGCACCAAAACTGACAGTGAAAATTCAGCTGACTTACTCTAATGAATAGCTGAAGAAAAGACAATCGACTCAAAAGCAAATGACTAAATATCCAAAAATTAAGAGAGGATTTAGGGAAAAGTAATAGAGATTCCATTTTTTTTTTTGCAGAGATGCCTCTCTTGATAAGTCAAATGGAAAGTTAAAACCCACTTCTGTCTTGAAAAAAAAATTCTCTTATCTGTTTTTTATTAGTATCTATCAATTTTGAAAGATTTAAATCTTCAAGAGATTATTCTCATTCCTAATGTGATCCAGCTAGCCTATATCAATCCAACTTACCAAATCACTATCTCCTATCAGTTTCCTTATCCACAGAAAAGAAATTTTTATTTCTTATGAAAATGAAGAAAAAAATTTCCCTTTTTGGCCTAGGGCATTTATTCAAACAGTAATTCACAGTATAGAACAAGGCTAAAGGAAGATATCATAATATTTAAGTGAGAGAAGAGGAAAAGAAAGATACATAGTTTGAAGCCATATTTAGCATGATATTTACTGGAAAGTTTACAAAGCAATCAAGAAGGTATTTTGTAGTATTATAGAGGTAAATAATGCACACCACAAAAATAAAGCCTAAACAATTATTTCATAGATGGCAACGTGCATATAATACAATAATGTTAAAAGGTTCATTTTAATTAGGGAAAGAAAATTTTGTGCAGTTTTTTTTTAGATCGATGGGCTTAGCCAAAGAGGGAGAGGGCCAGGAAGTGGCATGAAGGTTAAGGCAGCTTAATGCCACATGGCCAACTAATGTATTTCAAATCTCAGACCCAGCAGCTTGAGAGACACAGTGGGTATGTGTGTGTACATGCCCAAAATCCTGTGAGGAGAATGGAGAAGGGATTGTGGCTTAGCCATCCCCCACTGGGGTAGAGTGTGGGAGGGATTTCTCCCCCTTCTCCCACTGATGACTGCACGTGACCTACAACTAACTCAAAAGAAAAGAGAGAAACACTGGTCTTTGTAAACAGGCAAAAAATACTTTAAGTGGGAGGGGGAGAAAAGGAAAATCTATCTGGTTATTTGACATTTCACCAAATTCTCTCTAATCTTTCCCTCTAATAAAACAGAAACTGACTTGTTTTCAAAGTGATAGGTCAATTTTGGCATTCCCTGTCCTCGCACTTGGATACAGGCCTGAGCTCCAGAATTGAATATCTGATGAACAAGGATGACCAAGCAGAGGAGAACACACATGCCCTCCTTCCAAGTTCAGCCTATGCCTAAGCAACCTTAGCGTCTGAGGCAAGTTAATGTATTTATGTAAGTCTTAGCTCTACTTAGAAAAGCACAGCAGATTTCTTCCTTTGATTCTATAACTCACACTAAGTCTGGGATGTTTATGTAAAGGTCAGCTGTCATAATTACGCAATTTCTTGGGAAGGTAGTTCAACATTTTTTATTGAAATCTTGGGGTTCCTGATATATGAATATAGATAGATAGATCGCTAACATTTTACTAAAGCATTAGATAGTCTAGGCAATAAATAGGATTTAAGACAGACTTTCGAAGCTGGAAGAGACCTTAGAGATGATCCATTTTCTTCATTTTTATAAATATTAAAACAAAGACTTAGAAAACTAGCTCATGCTTACAAAGCAATACTACAGAATAAAAGGGAAAACTACTGGAGTTGGAGGGCCAGGCACCCGAATTCACTATTTCTAACTGTGAAATGGGGAAATCACTTAACGCCAGTGGAAGATATTTTGACATAACAGAGATGAACTAATTTATTTGTGCACTTTGGTTTATCTATCTATAAAACTGGAACGATAATACCCAGCTGTTATGGTTACTGATAGAAATACAGATGATACATAAAAAAAGTTTTAAAAATGTTAGTCACTTTTTTAACTTACCAGAAGAAATTTCAAAACTCCTAAATCTCAGCCCTTTTGCTCTTTATAGCAAAAATATGATGTCTCTATGAGCTATAAATGATTCACAGTTTTTAAATCTCTTTAGTGAAAGTCTTCTATTTTTGACACAACCCTCCAACAATATTTTAATTGGGTTTAGATTATTATCGGACACAGAAGAGGTCGTAGGAGAAGGCCAAGGGAGCTTCATGGAAAGTCAGGCTTATATTTCAGGAAATGCTGTATCCTATGGCTCTAAGCTGAAGAGTAGCAGATTTTTTTGACACACCAAAGGTTTCTTTTTTAGAGAGAGGTTTTTGGTATAGGGCATGTGTACTCTCCTGAGAGACAGAGAGACAGAAAGTGAGAAATCACCCCTCATGGGGGTTGTCACCCCCACAATCCCTTCTCCTCAGTTCTCCTCTCAGGATTCTGGGCATATGATACACACCTGGCATGTTTTAGGCCATCAGGTCTGGGACTTGAACCAAAGTCAAATACGTGGGAGTCCAGCCACGTAACCATTATACTCTCCGCTGGTCTCAACTTATTGAAGGTTTCTAAAAAATCCTGCAGTAAGGAAATCTGTTTATACCAACTTATCCAGATTGTCTTTGTATAATTAATAAAAAATTTTATTTATAAAATTAATATCTATTAGTGTTGCCAAAGATGTATTGTTTGAATAACCTCTACCCCTAAAATGGCTTATTAAAGTACAACTAAATACATAACTTTATTAAAATAATACAAATAACCAAACATACCAGCTTTAAATCCTTTTAAATGTTAAGTAAACAAAATGTTGAATCAATTCATTTATTTTTATTTTAACAATATCACACATGAGAAGTGTCTAGGTGGAAGAGCACACATGTTCAAGATAGTCCCAGAATGGAACCCATGACCTTCCCATGGGGGCCTGTGTCACAGAGCATTGCATGAGTACTGTGCTACCATCTGGGCCATGGCTGCAGAGTTTTACTGTGGAGTGATGGAAATGTTTAGAATTATATCGAGTTGATGGTTGCACAACATTGTGAATGTACAAAACGCTATTGAATTTTTACTTTAAAATGGCATATTTTATTAAATATATGTCATCTGAAAAAATAATTTTTATTTCACACATGCAGAAAAGTTTCTGTTTCAAAATACTAAAAGACAAAAATTTTGACGAATGTAAGAGAAATGAACAAAATGTTTCACAGAATTAAAACCTATTATAGAATCAAGGCACAAGTTTTCTTAATGGACTCTAAACTATCTGTATGTATTTGTAAAAAATAGAAATCAATATTTCTTCTAAGCTCTGAAATTGCAGAGGCTATATAATAAAGTCAACGGTATAAAAAGAGGTATTTTCTACAGGTAGCTAATATTTTACAGACAGATTACAAACCATCACAAAACACATATTGACAGAGATTGACTGTGGCTGCTGTAACTTAATCTTGGCATTCTGGTGATCTCAAATCTCTCGAGTCTCACTTCATGGTTTATGATACAGTTACATCACAATCCCTCAATAGAATTACAGCTTTGTCACTAATCTCTCCCTATCAGTTATCCTGGAAGGAAGGAAGCTGGAAGGCACCACTCGAAAGAAGCAATGGCATGAATGATTGAATTCAGTCTCTCTCCACAACAATATCTGTAAGTCTGGGAGTGATAAATGGCCCCCAAGTTATAAATGAGCAACAAGGTCAGTAGCACCGAGCAGCCAAGAGTTCAAAGAAAAGTCACAATTCTGATGGGTTCAAGAAAAGGCCACATTCTGCTGGCATGCATCACTAGAGATAAATCCTCAGAGATGCCTTACTGCAATTACAAAACAGAATTAGAAAAGCCTGTTATTGAAGAGCTAAGATTTTTGTCCGGGAATTGAACAAATAACATTGATTTGCACCAAAGTCATTCATTTTTTGGAAAAGAAATGTTTAATTTACTATCATTCTCTGACCAGTCAAGAAATCTGGTGGAAAAACACTTCGAAATATTAAATAACTGACACTACAAATGTAACTGAGTTTTTTCCATCAAGTCTTTCCTTCTTAATCACATATATACATTTACAAAGAATCCAGAAAAGATGTTGGGAGAAATGACCTCTCTGAAAATCTTTTAGGCTGTGCATGCATCTCTATAAATTTCAGTAGGTAAATTGCATAAAACAACAGGGTGACCTTTTCTTTATTTTTTCCATCAGGTAATTTCTTCCTATATTATTTTATTTAAAATTTCTTATTTACATTTAATAATTTAACATCTTCTTGGGGCACAACATAGATTTTTTCAAAGCATGCATGCTTCATGCAACAATCAAATCAATGATAATACCATATTCGTCATTTTCAACAAAGATGATCACATTTGAGAGGTATATAAATTGGCAATGTCTGTGGCCTTTTCTTAAAAACTGAAATTTATAACTCTTAATGAGTAAAAGACACTCAAGGTGTTATAATGAAATGCCATTGAGAAATCTCCTTGTTTACCCTTTAGTTAATGGAGATCCAGGAATATTGAGGGTCAGGATCATCCCAAATTCATATCACTGGTAAGTAGCAGGCCCCTGCAGCCTACTTCCACTGAATAAAATTTCCCCCTCAATAGACAGCTACTGTCAGGTCTCTGATTGGATGGACTATGGTCTTCAAACTTGAGGAATACTCTATAGATCTGTAATATATTTCCATATTCTTTTCATTTCTCTTGTATTTATTTAAGAGGGTTGAGATTAATTGTGCTATTTTGAAATATTTGCTAGCTGAGATGCAAACCTGAGGAAGAATATAGGGACAGTCATTGTAAGCACCACTAGTCCTCAGAGGAAGAAGTCTTATACTGCAAAATTCTTTAAGATATTGAAAAAGCATCTCTCCACATTCACTTCACTTCCTCACAAGGAGTCACCATCCTCCTTTCACAGTCACAGATCATTTCCTCCTTCCCTTTGAGCAGCCATGTGAGAAAATAAAAAGTATGACATCATGTCTCTGAGAGATTAACATTAGTGTAGTGATTTTTACAGCTTTTTAAAAATTATTTTATTTTATCTAATTTTATTCATGTGTTTATGTTTAATTCAATCGGAGAGGGATAGAGTAAGAGAGAGAGAGAGTGAGAAAGCAAACCACCAAGTAAGGGACTTGAACTGTGGTTGGTCACGTGGGAGTCCAGTACTCTTAACCACCACGCCACCTGCTGGCCCCCACAACTTCTTTTCTTAAACAACCTACAACATGAAATGTTAAATGCTTATAGGGACTAGGAAGTAGTACAGCAATAGTGCAACTGGACTTACATGGGAGAGGTCCTCAGTTAGAATTCAGAGACTTCCCTGAGAATGCTCATGATCCAGGCTGGATAGGACTGGGGAGGTGACTGGTGGGGGAGCTTGCCACTCTCGCTCGCTCTCTCTCTCTCAGAAGAAATTATCTTGTTAAAAAAAGAACTGCTCATAGTACACAGCAATGGATATTTTTTTCTTTATGAGAGAGAGATGGAGAGAAAGAAGGAAAAGGAGATAGAGATTTTTTTTTTTAATAATTATTTTATTTAACTTTACTTATTTATTTTAATTTGACCAGAGAAGGAGAGAGAGAGAGAGAGCAAGCTACCATGTCTGGGATTCAAACCATATGGAAGTCTGGTGTTCTTAATCACCATGCCACTTGCCAGCCCCAAGATAGATTATTTTTTACAGTTTTGTTGTGTCATGACTCTCTTGTTCCAGCCTCTGAATAGCTAGGATTACAGGTATGTGCAACTGTGCTGGGCATTTTCAGGTTTTCCTGGGAACCAAACCTGGGTCTCTCATGTGGTTTTCCATCTCCTAAGTGGTGGCATTACCTGTGTGCCACTGCAGCTGGGCCACGCAATGGAATTTTAAGGCACATTTTATATACTTATACTTTGAATATTCAAGATGATGTTACAAAACTCTAATGATGGAATACTAACAGTGAGGAAAATGTACTATATTGAACAATAGTATGTAACCATAGTTACTGTTTTAATCAAAAGACACAGGAACTGCTGGCAAGACGGTGGCCCCCACATTGCTTCTCCCCCACTCACAGCTGGTCCCCACCAGACTCTGGAGCAGCTCTCCAGCACAATCCGAGTTCTAAGTGCAAGACCCGCAGAACGACAATCCCGACTGGCTGAAAATTGGACTGATCTTGGGCACTTCAGTGTTCTCCTGGCTCTACCTCATCAAACAACATAATGAAGATGTCTTAGAATATAAAAGAAGAAATGGGGGGGACCAGCAGTTAGCATAATGGCTATGTCACTGAACTCCCATGTAGTCGACCACGGTTCACGTCCTGGACCGGGTGGCTTAATACTCACACCGGACGCGTGTGCATGTGTGCCCAAGATCCCAAGAGGATAATGGAGGAGAAGGGATTGCGGCGTGGCCATCCCCCCTGGGGGGTGATTTCTCCCTGTCTCTGTCTGTCTGGTGAGTGCACGTGCCCTATAGCGAAAACCTCTCAAAAAAAAAAAAAAAAAAAAAAAAAAAGAAGAAGAAGAAATGGGTTGGGGTAAACTTTTGAACTGCAAATACAGTATACACCACATAGTGATTACAGCAGTTTCTCTGGGTTCACCAATCTGTTGATTTGTAAATGTGAAAGAAAAAGGTACTTGTGAATTATATATCAAGTTAGCATTTGTGTTTGCATCATTACATTCAAAAATAAAAATAATAAAAAATATCTACAGGAGCTTGTATCCAAACTGGTGAAAATTGAAGGATTAGTTACTGATCTTTAAAGACTATTTTTATATGTTCAGTTCTTGTTCTGGACATGTTTATGATTCTGGAAGGTATTTGAACTAAATATTGAAAACATACTAAGATGCTTTGAAAACACATTTTTCCCCATTTTTCCATAACTGCCTTTATACCACTTTCCAACTTGCTTTGAGAGCTCCTCAGACTGGCATTATGATCAGGCCAGAAGAATTTCTGCAAACTTACTGACTCACTTCTCCCCCCGAATGTGCTTAATAATGATTTTGTTTCAAAAGTGTTTCTCTTCCCACCATGGTAAACTTGGAAAACACAACATGGCTATTTCAAGCAATCACACTGTTAAGAAGTCTGGAATATAAAAGTGAGATGATATTTTTTTTGGATGGATAATGAAAAACATGGGCAACCATTAAAAGGCCACACACATTCAAATACAAGTGAGAATTATGACAAGTTGTTCTCTGATGAGAAAGCAAGATCAGTAGAAAACACAAGCACCGAAGTGTTCCATGTACTATAGATTCTAGAAAAATTATAGTTCAAGGCAAATCCTTCTGCAACCACATCAAAGAGTATCTAAATTCTTTCCTTGTGCTGGAATGTGCTAATTATTACGGCTTAAAAAAATGAAGTCTCAGAGTGATTAATCACCTCCTTCTTCAGAAAATAAAGCAGGCAAATGCTCCAGGACCTTTTTGGCAACTTTTCTTCAATTTGGGCAGATTCCTTCATAAATATGCCAAATGTAGAATTAATAATAATTTCTTTAGGAAATAAATTGCTCATGCTCATCTATCTTAGAGCAATGCTGTGTGCACTGCTTCTGCTCTAAGCTTCCAGCTGCTTACTCCTCCTCACTCCAGTGCCACAGTAAAGTGCTTCCTTTAGTCCTCACTAAGCCTGGAACTGTGAGTTCCGTTGTGGGGAGAGATCCCTAAAACAGATAAAACCTTGACAAGAGCATTTTTAACTTAATCAAGGCTAATATTATAATGAAGGCATTAAAGCACAAACATTGCTGCAATCAGCCAGAGCTGAGAGACTTTCTTTTTTTTAATCCGTGGTAGATTTTATTCTTGTTGTAATGGCTTTTTCCATAATGAAATTTAATGCATTACCAGGAAAAAGTCATGCCCTGTGGTAGGGCACTGCTTATATTTCGAAACACGTTAGCGTGAAGCTACAGCCAGATCTAATAATAGAAATGAACTTACCTAAAGATGCATTGATTTTTATATTAGGTCACGTTGAGAATTTACAAAGAACATCTAGTCCATGAAACAGAAATCCTCTAGAGAATAGCATTGATTGCAAGAAGGGTAATATTAGAAAAATAGAAATCCTCTCCTAGAATGGTGTGCATTCCTATAATGGATTAAGTGCACCATGTAGTTTAGAAAAGGTCATCTTTCAGATAAATGATAAATTTGATGAATTTTAGCAGATTTAATCATCCCCTGAGATTTGATCAAAACAACAATGAAGTAAAAAAAAAGGATATAAGAAAACATCCATCTCATCTATGTAATTTACTTATTAAATACAGGGTTAATTTATTAACTTCAGAAATTATACATATTATGTCTATTACCATATGCATGTTCAGTGAAAGTTCTCACAAAATAAATTCCTATCATTTTAATAAATATTCCATTCATTGGATGGCTTTAAAGACAATCAGACAAATACCTGGCAAGAAAAGGGAAAGAGAATTAAGACAGTACCCAGGCTTTTCTTTTCCAAAACTGTTATCTTTGGCGATAAATAAGAGAGAAAGGATTACGTTCTTATGCTTACATTAGACAGTTGAAATCAGAATTCAGATCAACAAACTGTTATTGTATAAACGTGTACATGCATGTGTGTTTTACACAAACTTCGCTATCAGTTTTCTGTAGAATAGTGTATTTTAGTGCATTTCTGTGATTTTATCATCCTGGTTTGCAATGCTCATCCATATTTTCTATTATACTCTTAATATATTTTATGTTAAAATAGTAGGCTAGTTTCCATTTCTTTGAGAGCATGTCTCTTGAGTATTTATCTATTCTGGAAGGATGTTCTGGTGCTCCTTATTCTTTTACTTTTTTTACTATATTAAATTGGTACGAGACTTGACGTACCTGCTTCTATTGCTCAATTTTTTTAAAAAATGAATTTTCACGTCCTTTAAGAATAAAGGGATGAGCCCTGCTCTTTTCCAATTTTGTGGCTCTAGGGCTCCCTCTGTTGTTATTATTACAAAGTGATGACAACCAGTCCTACTTTCTGGGACCTGCCTCCTAAACTTCTCTTTCTCATTTATACCTCTATTAGGGGTGGCAAACTAGAACCTATAGACAAAATCCGGACCTTGGTCCTATGTTTGTACTGTCCTAGAATGAAGAATGTGTTTTACGTTTCTAAAAGATTAGGGGAAGTGAAAGCAAGGAGGAATGGAGTGGGATGTGGTGGAGAATGCATGTGGTGTGCAATAAAGCTTGCACATTTACTGTGAAGCTCTTATGGAAAAAGCTAGCCACCTCCTGAGTCCTGGACCAGCATCCTTTTTTAGCTTGTTGTCACTGTCCTCCTCAGTTTAAATTTTATTCCAAGAATATTTCAGGCTTTGACCTGAAAGAGAGCTTTCATTTTTTAATATGAGAGATCCGAGGGTCCCCAAGCACCAACCAGCAAATTAGATCATAAGAAACCCCTGTCAGCTTTGACTGCTGTTCTCAGATTGCCTCAGGTTTTATTCCTCTATATTTGTGGAAGCATTCATGGTGAATCAAAATTTAGGCTACTGCTTCCATCGTCCTAAAATCCCCAGTTGATTTCTTTCTTTTACACTGAATGGTGTAGAGAACTTGAGGAGATGAGGAATAATTCTAAATTCTCTTTATGAACTAGAATGTGTTTGTTCATTTGTTTTTAAGGACCAAGTATGTGTTCAGTAAATGATTTCCAGCTTGATTTATCATTTATTTAATTCTTTCAACCAAATATTCAATTATTTTTGCTTATGTAAATAAAACTGACCAAATAATTAAATTTTAATATGTATACCAGTTTACAATAAAACTAAATTCCCCTCAGACAATAAAAGCTCTTTGATTGAGTTAATTCTATGTCTTCTTTAAAATAAAGCAATTTCAGGACTAGCAGTTGGCATAATGGCTATGTTGCTGGACTCCCATGTAGTCTACCATGGTTCGAGTCCTGGACCCAATGACGTAAACTCACGTGGGGCATGTGTGCATGCGTGCCCAAGGTCCTGAGAGGAGAATGGCGGAGAAGGGATTGCAGTGCAGTCATCCCCCGTGGGGGGTGATTTCTCGCTTTCTGTCTCTCTGTCTCTCTGGAGAGCGCACATGCCCTATAGCAAGAACCTCTGCAAAAAATAAATAAATGAAGCAATTTCAAAAACTTTAACATATTCTGTTCTCTTTGTTTCAGCATTACTTCTCAAGTATGAAGCATAATGCAAACATTTATAATTAAATTATTCTATGAGAATAATAATTTAGCTTATATTGAACTAATACATTTGCAGATAACTATTCAAACTTTCAGGAAAGATATAAAAAGTAACTCTGGGACCAGCAGTTAGCGTAATGGCTATGTCACTGGACTCCCACGTAGTCGACCGTGGTTCAGGTCCCAGACCCGGTGGCTTAAACTCACGACGGGCGCGTGTGCGTGCATGCCCAAGATCCCGAGAGGAGAATGGAGGAGAAGGGATTGCGGCATGGCCATTCCCCCTGGGGGATGATTTCTCGCTTTCTGTCTCTCTGTCTCTCGCTGTCTGTCTGGTGAGCACACGCGCCCTATAGCAAAAACCTCTCCAAAAAAAAAGTAACTCTAAGGAGACTCCAGAGAGTATTCAAAAACAGGAAGAAAATGGAAAGCATTTAACTCTTTCTTGAAATAAAGGAACGTACCAGTAAAAGTGATGTTTATGTAACTTGTCCCTGAGGATATCCACAAGGCAGTACCTCTGGGAGGATGAAGAATTCCGAAACTCAAGTGAAGTCACAGGTTTACTAGTCTGAACAGTCAAAGAATGAAGTTTGGGCTTCAGGTGGTCAAAAACCAATAGGGAAAATACCAAAGAAAAGATACCACAGAAGGAGAGTCCCCAGATTTTCACCTACGTTCCACCACCAACATTCTTGGTTGAGTAGGGTAAGAAGTGGAAGAATTTCAGAGTTTTGTACCAAGGCAAGAGAGCTGGGAAGGCTAAAAGAATGGAGTCGTTCCAATAGCTGCATATGCAGGAGAGTTGAGGTTTAGAGTTTAAGTCCAGTCATGCCAACTGCATGCTGGAAGAAACATCAACACACTACAGAAGATTCAGAACCCGGAGTCTCTCAGGAGAAAAATGCATGCAACAGACCAGCCCTTCACCCCAATAACCCAAAAGTTGGAATTAGCAGACAAGAATTTAAAAGCTATATTATAAATGTGCACAAAAGTTTAAGAAAATATAGGGATACAAGGAATGAACAGTAGGGGAATCTCAACAGAGGAACATAAAATTTTGAAATATCTAGGACTAAAAGAGAATACTTCTTTTAATATGCCACAGGGCACATGAAATGTCGGAGAGACAGAGAAAGAGAGTCAGAAAGTACACCACGACGGTGCACTGTCACACCTCAGTACCTTCTCCATTTCTCCATCTGGCCATAGACACACACACACACACACACATTCACACACACACGCCCAGTGTGTTTTTCAAGCTGCCAGGATTGGGATTCTAACTATGCCTGGCCGTGTGGAATCCAACTCCCTTACCTACTAAGCTACAGGGCCAACCCTAGACCTCACTTCTTAAGTGTGAATAAACTGAACTGTTACTGAACATCTTCCACATATCCTATTTACTGGAAATGCAACTGACGTGCATCATTGTGTCATGTACCCGTGTACTCTGCGTAATGGACTGTGCTGGATACTATAGAAAAGATATGTTTCTATTCTTTGAAGAGTTTACACAATAATAAGTAAGGGAAACACGCACATGAGTTCAGGAATGTCTGAATGAGAACAGTGCATTTATTAGCCAAATGTTATGCATATTCCTGGTCATTCATAAAGAGGAAACATTTCTACCTTGCTCTGTCTGATTTGCAGTCCTTTTTTCAGAATCCCCATTGTAGTGCATTTTCTATTTTAGTACTTCTTAGACTGGAGTATTACTGTGTTATTGACTTTCTCTGATGACATGATAAGATATTAAGAGCAAAGACTGAACCCGCACTTTTTGTCTCTCAGAACTTTGACCATTCCATTATTCAGTAAATATTTTATTAAAGAAAGAACAAAGAAATAAATAGAAACTTTAAATTATTTGTATTATAAACTATTATTTTAAAGAGTTTCAGTATAATCATAAAATTATAGAGCTATAAAGTAGGACGGCACCCTAAAAGATTATTCAACCTGACCTCAACAGTCCTCTCCTGAAGTATTTAAACAGCTAAAGAATTTTTACATATATATGCTGCAAAGGATGGTCTATTATTTATTTTGTTATTATATACCTAAGTTCAATTAAATATCTCGATTTCTATTTTTCATATTTAATTTAAATTCTACTCACAGAAAAACTCCACTTTTCCCCATAATAGAAATAGGAACCTTTCATTGAAAATCTTTTTTTTAAAGGTCCCATGTCATCTTTAGAAGTTAAAATACTAATAATGTTTGTGGCCAGCATTTGGCATGGTGGTTAAGGCACTGGATCCCCACATGTCCAGCTGCAGGTCAAGTTCCAGACCCAGGAGGTTGAAAATCATGCTGGGTGTATGTGCATGTTTGCCCAAAATCCTGAGAGAAAAATGGAGGACAAGGGATTGTGGCATGGCCTTCCTCCCCGGGTGTGTGGGGGGGGGGGGGGAGGGTTCTCCTTTTCCCTCTCTCTGTCTCTCTCTGGTGAGCTCAAGTACTCTATGGTAGAAACCTAATAATAATAATAATAATAATGATAATAACGACAATGTTCATCAGTTCTTTCTCACTCTTTCTGTTTAATCATTTCCATTGTGCAATGCTAGGTAGATCCCAAATGAGAAGTTAAATATCCTCATTCCAATCATTCCAATTCCTATGTTCTTTCTTCCACTTTACAGAAAATGCACTTCTCCAAATGCAGTTCCAATTATAACTGTAATCCATAGGCCCACTCTGCACAAAGTTCATTCAGGTGTGATCATGGCCCTAATTACTTTATTAAAAATTCTAAGATAATCAACATTGACTCTTTCAATCTTGGTCAAACTTCAGTGAATAGAAATAATAAGCATTCCATCATTTGTAAAAGCTTACCTCTTGGAAAGAGTTTTGTGTATTCAGCCTGTAGTTTCCTTCAACATTGCATTTCCTGCTATTAGTTTAATTAATAAATGAAGATCAGCCACCTCAGTTCTTTTATTTCTAAGAATGGGTTTTTTGGACTAAATGATTTATTAGTGTGTTTCTAGCAATATAATTCATTGGTCACATTATTTTTTCTCCATAGAGTCAGAAACACTCTAAAAAATTTTTAATAAAAAAAAGTAGGGGTAGCTCATAATAGCACAGAGGTTAAACACTGTGTATAGGAAGTTCAGATGTCTGACTGCGGTTTGAATCCCACTCCAGCAGCTTGAAAAACATTCAAGGTACATGTGCATGTGTGCTCCGAATCCTGACAGGCTGGAGAAATGGAGGACAAAGGGTTAGAACACGACCTCTCCCGGTGGGAGGTGCTTCTCTAGCTCTTCTCAAGCTTGCTCTTTCTCTTGGGTGCTTACATAAAAGTGTATATGCCCTCTGGCAATAAAAAAAAATTAAATACCTTAATGAAATATTGTGCTATTCTGGAAGAAACATCTTCTAAGATTTAACATATAAAATAAAATACATGGAAATATTTTAGTAATTGTTGAATAACACTGAATAATTAATAGTCAAATTTATTTATTTAGGCAATAATTACAGTACTATAAGTGATTATGACAGTTTTTATGACAGTGCTAATATTAGTATTAATTACATTGTTATTGTTGAAATTAATCAATGCCACTACATAAATCGTGGAGTAATAATTATATGAAGAAATGGCATGTATGTGTTGTGGAAAGATACGAGTGTGATTGGCAACTGTTAGGACATGGTATGTCTGAGGGAATTGTTGATAAGTATTCTCATCAAGTAACAACTCTCCAATAATAGACTGACCTGCTCAGATTCCAACTTCTGGAGAATTACTGATCAAAGAATGGACCTGGAACATCCTAAAAAATACTTTCCTTTTGAGCTGTTATAAGACACTGGAATAGACGATATATCTTCCAAAACAGAACATGAAGTCTATGATGGAAACACAGTAAACACAGCATCTCCACATGCAAGAGAGATGAATAAACTGCCCATGGATTATAGAGAAGTCTTTTTTTTCTTTTTTTTTTAGAGAGATTTTTGGATATTTGCTGTGTGTACTTGCCAGAGAGATAGGGAGAGACAGAGAGATACAAAGCAAGAAATCACCCTGCCAGGGGGATGACCATGCCATAATGCCTTCTCTTCCATTCTCCTCTCAGAATTTTGGGCACGCACGTACACGCACCTGGCCACTGGGTCCAGGACTCAAACCATGTTAGACCAGATGGGAGTCCAATGACATAACCATTATGCCATTTGCTGGTCCCATAGAGAAGGTTCTTAAAGACTTGAATGTTTCTGGACCATTTGTTGGCACCATACCTGAAGCTGACACTCTTTTATACAGATTTTAGAGTCTACTTTGTTGAATTAATTCAAAACCAAATGAAAACCCATGGATGAGGCTTCCAGCAGGGGTTATTTTGTGTACATGGGGGAGGAAGGATATAATTCAGAATTTGGGGATAAATAATTCTCTTTAACTTGTCATTTTGTCCTGAGATGATCATTTTTAACTTTTCCATGTGAGAGTGTATGCTGTATTAAAATAATGTTGTTTCTTTGTTTTTTTTTGTTTTTCCTTTAACTAGGTGTACTCTTTCATGTACCATTTGCTGGCCTTTCTTTACTTTTTTTTTTTTTTTTTTTTTTTTTAGGTTTTCATCATAGAGTGTGAGTGCTCACCAGAGAAAGACAGTGAGAGGGAAAGTGAGAAATCAACCCCTGGGGGAATGGCTACACCACAATCCCTTCCTCTTTCTCTCTTGTGATTTTGGGCACTCACACACAAGCGACTGGCATAATTTTCAAGCAACAAAGTCCAGGATTCAAACCATGGCTGACGGTGTGAAAATCCAGCACCTTAACCACTACGCCACCTGTTGGCCCTGTTTGCTGACTTTTCAAGATGGCTATATTTATTAAATTTCTGTAATTTGACCATTTCCATCTGGGAAGAGACTAATAGCAATAAAGAACTTTACAGGTTAAATATGCAATGAAAATTTACACCCAAATTACCATTCCAAATGTAAAATTGAAGATGAAAATTCCCCCAAAATGCTGACTGTCAAAATGTTACCTAATGAGTTAGATGAATTTTCCATTTCTTTATAGAAACTATCAAGTGAGAAAATTGTTTTCATAAAAACTAAGTTTTGGTTTATTGGTATGATCCAAGGCCCAATGGTGGTGGCACAGGGGGTAGGGTGCCCCTTTGCAGTGCTGGGCCGTGTGGAAGATTGCAGGTAGGTCCCAGGTTGACTCAAACTCCGGGCAGTGCATGTGCGCCTGTGATCCTAGCTGGCTGGAAGGCCAGTGAGGGAGATAGCAGCATAAGCAGACCCTGGCAAAGATGGCTGTGTCTCTCTCTCCATCTCTCTCTTTCTCTCCCAATAAAATAAACTGAAAAGAAAAAGAGGAGGAGGACAAGAAAGAGAAGAAGATTCAACCATTCTGTTTTCTGAACAGTAAGACTCTATGTATTCACACAAACCCCCCAAATCTGGCATTATGAAGTACCAGAATCACAGGGAACCCAGGGGACAAGAAGAAAATAATGCAGATACCGTATATACTTTCAGAAAAATCCTGACTTTTCATGTCTTTGACAGAGAAGGTCCTAAAACTTTACACGATGATGATATACTCTTTCTTTATTTGAAGCTAGTGGGGTTGATTAGGTGATTGAAGAAGCTATTCCTGCTGAAATAATAATATGCTTGAATGCTGATAAAATGTCAAAGGACATTGACTAAAACAGTGAAGATTGTAATTTTCTGAATCTAAAATAACAGGCTCAGTAAAAGTTGCTTGGTTTTTGTTTCAGTGAAATATATTTCACAGGTCACAAAATCATATATTCTATCCTTTATGGATGAAAAAGAGAAAGTTCAAATGAGCAATTTATTCAAGAAGGAGGTTCACTGTATGCATATGACAGAGTGGATTCAGTTAAATGCCTCCTATAGATAAATCTAACCAAAAATACAATAACTGATTATATGTGTTAGTATGAAAATAACTTAAAAGTTTCATTGTTTTCATGAATATGTGTATATGTATGTATATACAATATATATGTATATACAAATGGACAGAGAGAGAGAGATTGCAAAAATTTGGGAGAAAAATATGTCATCCTCTAAAAGAAACCAAAACATTGCTAACATTTTCTGGATCAACTGGGGAATAATAGAATGTTTTTAGTGCTGAAATGGGCCTGTACTCAAATCCTCCCTTGATATTTTAATTATTCATTACATTTCATGTCTCCAATGAACAACAGAAAGTCATTTAGAATAAATACAAATCTCAAAATTAATAAAAATAAAAATCCCAAAATTAATAAAAATACAACTTCATAGCACTGTGACCTAATTTTTTTTAATTAAGAATACTTTTTTTTTTTTTTTAATTAGGAGCTCTTAAAAGCAGAGGTTTATAGCCCCAGCGCCCCAGCTAGGTACTACTTTATAGTATGTTCTTTCTACTCACTGAGGTTTATGCCTAAAGTGAGACTTGTGTTCATGGATATGTATATATCGACTGTGCTTGCTATTGAAAATATTAGATTAATTAAGATCTTTTGTGAATCAATAAAATGTTGGGGGGGGAAGGCATAGAAAGCAACCATAGATACCAGAGACAGTGTGGGAGGAGGGTGAGAGATGGCAGAGGGTGAGAGATAGGGAATCCAGGATGGGGGAAAAAAGCAAAATATATACAAAACAAGAAATGGAAAATTATTTGTTGATGATAACATGTATGTTGATGTGCTTGATTGAGCCATTTTACAGTGTATTCTGGATGGAAAATCTCATTTTTGTATGCTGTAATGATGTACAGTAAATGAACATAAATAAATGAATTTAAATAAATTAAAAAAGCAGAGGTGTAAATTATTTGGCATGATCTTCGAACCTATTAAAATAATATACCAAAAACATCCTATCTCTTTCCTCCTGTTGTCTGCCAAACTATTGTACAACTCTTCATTTACTTGACACTGTAAAAGGGATTGAGTAAAATATTTAACACTTACATTATTTTGTTATGCCAGGATCATCCCAAATATATTGTAATTCTTATCCCTGAGGCCTGAATTACAGATAAAAGGCAACCTTCTTCAACTATAGCTACCTTTTATTTTTTTATTATTTATTTATTTTGGGAGGAAAGAGGTTTTTGCTATATAGCATGTATGCTCACCAGAAAGACAGAGCAACAGAGACAGAAAGTGAGAAATCACCCCCCAGAGGGGATGGCCACACTGCAATTCCTTCTCCTCCATTCTCCTCTCGGGATCTTGGATACGCATGCACATGCACCTGGAGTGAGTCCAAGCCACCAGGTCCAGGACTCGAACCAGTCGACTACATGGGAGTCCAGCGATGTAGCCATTACGCTAACTGCTGGCTCCTATAGCTACGTTTTAAGTGCCACCTATTGCCCCACAGTCATTGGGCCTTATTTCTGCCTTACCTATCACTGTAGATCTGTTCTCCTGCAGTTGCACTTCATTCCCTTTCAGATCTGAAGTCAAATGCTCCTGCATGTTAAAGAGTTTGCATAAACTCTCCATTTCTACCTTAACTGAATCCTTGCTCTCATCCCAGGATACCATTTTCTCTACAGAAAAAGCCTATAATTATAAAAGCTACTGTAATCAATAGTCTAAGGTTCCATCCTATCATTATGCAAGGAGTCTAGGTAGGTAGGCTTGGAGAGAAAAAGTAAAAGGGAGTGGTCTTGCAATTTTTCAAACCGTAGGCACACACTCCTTGCCACTAGTATTGTAGATGTTTGATAATGATGACAATGATGACAGATGACTAGAAAGCGAAGGAGATAACTCGTCTATTTGACCTTTATATCTCTCCTCACTCTTTCCCCAAAGAAAACATGTGGTAGCACCCAATGACAGACTGAACTGTTCTTCAGTCAAACCTGTACATAATTCAAGAATGGAAATAACACTAGCAAGGACATCCTAATCCAGGGGCCTGGCTATCATGAACCACACATCCTCCAGAAATGCCCAATCATATCTTCATAGATAATTAAATTGCAGCTCTTCTTGCCTAACATGTTTCACAATATCTTTCAAAGGCTTTTCTCTCTATTGGGTATCTCCAGATATGCACTGAAGATGGAAGAGGCTTGATCTCATTGTCTGTTGGACAGTGTGATGATGGTTTGGGCAGTGGTTTGTCCCTCAAAGAGTCATGTTTTCGGAATGTGGTCTTAGTGGGCAGTGATTGGATCATGGTGACTGAGTCGAGGAGGCAGCAGCCTCATAAATGGATTAAGGTTGTCTTGTGAGAAGCTGAGTGAGTTTTAGCTCTTATGAGAAGGGAATAGGTCTCAAGAGACCAGTTTGTTTTAGCAAACGGCATACACCTGCCATCCTCTCTGCTTCTGTCAGCTATAATGTGACATAGGCTGGCCTGATGCCAGCTGCATGCCTTAGGACTTTCAGGCCGCCAAGATTATAAGACAAATGACCCTCTGTGCTGTATTGAGTCACCCAGCCTCAGGTACTTCTGTTAGCAACACAATACCAGACTGAGACATCAGGACATGAGGTTTTCCACTTCAGGATGCAGCTTGAATAATCTAAAGTCTCTAAAAAACAGCATCTCTCACATCTCATCTTTATTGTCTTTCAAATAATCTACATGAGATATTGAAATTTCCCTGCTGACGTAAGCTAATGTCCATGAATGACAAATTCTCCCACCCTGTATACACGTACTACTCTTCATTACAAGTGGTAGAGTTGTTGTTCTGTCTCCTGGAAGCTAGCTCTTTGGCCAAAATGAAATGCAGCAGAAGTGATATTCTGTTACTTCTAAACCTAAAAGAAATAGCAGCTTTAATTTCTCACCTGTTGTGAGAGGCTCAAGCCACATGGAGAAACTCCGGGGACACCCTTGTTAGCAGCTCCTGCTGAGCTCTCATCCCATAGCTGACAACAATTGCTATTCACATGAGGAAGCCACCTTGGACATACCTGCTCATCTAAGTCTCCAGGTGATGCAGATTCATCACGTGAAACAGAACAAATCAGCTGATTCCAGTCAAGTGCCCACAACTGTGAGACCTAATAACACTGATTGCTGTTTTAAATCATCCTGTGTTGGGGCACTTCCACATTATTTTACCTAAGACCTTACAAGATCAGCTTATTAAATGCATAAAGTAAAATAAATTTTTTATTTATTTACTAAGAATATATCAATGTACTTTCATCCTAAAATTTTTCAACAGTAATTTAAACTTGAAAATAAATTATTACATTGAAATACAATTCCATGTATATTAAAATATATATTAATTAGTTCTGTATACCAAAGCCAAGTAAACATGTCTCTGACAATTCGATATATACCGAAAAACAGAGTAGAACTATTATTTAATTCACACATTATGTAACGTTCAATGTTGAAGAGGATGACTATGTCTAGATTCTTGATCTGATTATTACACACCCTATTGCTTTGAAAAGCTACACTATATACAAAAAATGTCACACCTCCTTCAATAAACTCTCTGCTTGCTATCCCCCAAGAAAAGTAATGTACAATGATTATTTGTATACCAGGAATCATAACTAAAAAAATTAGCTTTTAAAATTAAAAAAAAAATATTCACTAGCTTATGTTCCGTTACTCCGTGTGAGAGCTTTTTGTTAAGATATTGTTAATGATTACAAATTAATTGGGATTTCAGGAAAGGTCAGTAACTAGCATTCTTCATAGCTGCCCAAGTTCTGAACAAATTGAATAATAAGCAAAGCGCTCATCTCATAAAGACCAAAACACCATTTTTGCAATTGGAAAGCCACAGTACTGGATTAAGTGACATTGGATTAAGTGGTCATTGTATTCATGAATACTGAATAAAATCTCACCCCCCCCAAACTAGATGGATGTATCATTTATTAACAGACCTCTCTAAACTTACAAGTTATACTGCTTATTGGAGGAGAAAGACAGTTAATCATGAAAGGAGAAAGAAAAAGTCTTGACAGTGTATTGCTAGATTGGGCTTTCGAATTTTTCAGAGTGGGCCGTTTTTCCTTTTCTGTGAGAGAATGAAGAAATACACACAAGTACGAGAATGTCACAGCAATGAACTAGCCTAAATATGAAAAATTACCAGAAGTAGCGATGATACATTACATTCCACCATCCACACCCTTGTGTTCTTTCAGTGAAATTAAATGACATCATTAAAATGAACCAACGTGCTTTCACTTTCAGCTGGAGTTTGAAGGTTACAAATCTTTTACCTCATTATAATAATAGTAATAATAAGAAAAACCCACAGAAAATTTGAAACAATACTTTTTGATAAAGCTAGTAGAGAGCAGTGGATGCAAGAATGTGTTAAATAAATTATTCTAGAGAACGTGAACCCTTCCGAGTGTTGCACCAGCACCTGGGAGCTGCAGGGCAAATTTAAGCACGCTGCTACATGTACATATGAGTAAGGGAGAACAGAAAAATATTTGGGGAAACAATGACCAAAGATTTTCAAAACTGATGAAAACTATAGAGTGATAGATCTCATAAGCACAACAAACTCCAAAAATAAGAAACACAAAGAAAATTATACTGAACTACCTTGTAATCGGCATGCTTCATACTAGAGATAAAAAGGAAATCGTGAGGAGTTGGAGGAAAAAGCCTTACTACGTACAGAGGAACAAAGTTAAAATGGCAGCAGACTTACATCAGAATTAATGTAATTCAGAAGACAGTAGATAAATATCTTTAAAAATACTTAAAGATAAAATGTGTAGCCCAGAAGTCTAGTCTATATCCCATGTGGATATCTTTCTAAAACAAAGGCAAAACAAAGACCTTTTCAGACATACAAATGCTGAAAGAATTTATCACCAGCATATCCATCCATCTTATCGGACGTGCAAAAGTCGTTTTTACAGAAAGGGAAAAAAAAAAAGAGATGAAAATGCATCTATCCAAAAGAATGAAGAACACTGTAAATGACATTTGTGTATAAATCTTAAAAGCTTTTAAGTTATTATTATTACTAAAATATTTTACAAAATAATTGACTGTGTAAAAACACCCTGTTCCTTGGTAATTTGGAACAGCTCTTGCCTACATTCTGACTCAAAATGGAAATGAATAATAACTCGTTTTTATACATCATACTGAAGGCTTATATGTTTAGCTAGTTTAGTTACCAACTACGAACACAGTGAGTTGAGGGTGGAAACAGAATCACAAATTGCAGTGACTTAGAGATTTAGTTATTCCATGTGACAAATCTACAGGCGGGTCAATACAGAAGTTAAGCTCATTACTCTAGGATAACATTGAAGTCAGATGATCATTCGATCTTTTTGTTCTCCCATTCTTCATTTAGCAGGGTATTTTTCCTCATGATGTAGCCTTGTACTGCAAAAATAATGGCTATTACAGTTCTAACAAACTGTCTTCTGAGTTTAAAAATTATGTCAGTGGTCTGCTCTTTTATTTTTTTAGAATTACTGAGTCATTGGAAAAGTCATGATGCATTTTTGCATAGAAAAACATAGAAAAAAGTCATAATTTTTCCAATAGCCCAGTATTTATTTTATTTTATTTTATTATCATTATTATTTTATTTTTTGCTACAGAGCATGTGAGCTCACCAAAGAGAGACAGTGAGAGAGAGAGTGACAGAGAGAGAAGGTGAAAGCAAGCTGCCACATGCAGGACTCAAATCATGGTTGGCCATGTAGGAGACCAGCATCTTAACCACCATGCTACTTGCTGGTCTTTTCTCTGCTCTTTTTATTTTTAAAGAATTATTTTATTGCAGCCAGCATGTGGTATAGTGGTTAAAGCATTGGACTCCCACATGGCAGACTGTGGTTAGAATCCCAAACTTGGGGGCTTAAAAGTCACCTTGGGTATATGTGCCTGGGTGCCCAAAATCCCAAGAGGTGAATGGAGGAGAAGGGATTATGACATGGCCATAAACCCTGGAGGTTATTTCTCACTTTCTGTCTCTTTGTCTCTCTCTTTCTCTCTGATGAGCATATGTACCCTATAGGAAAAATTTCTCTCAATAAAAAGAATTATTTTATTTTATTTTATGTATTATTATTAGTTTTTAATTTATTATAGGGCATATGTGCTCACCAGAGAGAGACAGAGAGGGAAAGTGAGAAAGCAAGCCACCAGGTCCAGGATCCAAATTGCAGTCAGCCATGTGGGAGTCCAACACCTTAACCACCTCGCCACCTGCTGGCCCCTGCTCTTAATAAGCTGTATCTAATTTTTCCAAATTGGGGGTATTATACTGAGCCATAGATATATATTTCTTTACATATAGAAAATAATTGAAACTCAATTTTGGGAATTAGAGTATAATCTATGGCCAATTACAGGAGAAAGACCTTCTAACTTTGTCCTACTTAGTATCTACTGCCAACTTACTGGGATGCCATGCAAAAGGCATTGATTAATAAGGCAGACCTGAAACTTTACGAAATGCTCAAAAATGAAACAAAATCCCTTTTCCTTTATGCATGTATTTTAAAATTTAATTACTGTCTTTTTCCCTATGGTTTCTGTTCTATTTGAACTATGTGCTACACTAATCATAACCATTGCTACTTCAATATACTTTCATTTTAGCAAAAATATCAACAACCTGCAGCACAATGCTTTATAGCTGCATGATACTCAAATAAGGTGTTTATTATTTATTTTTTGTCTGGTAAAAATATAAGGATTCAAATGTAAATGATTATGTAACTACCAGTGAATGAACAAAGGGAAGCATTTCAGATGTTCCTGAAAGTTTACTCACACTGTGGCCTGTTCATATCACAATTGAAGCCATCTCTGAGACAGTGAGCCAGCTGGAATAGCACCAGGCCTGAAATATAATAAACCCAAGAGAGAAGCTCCAGGACAGGAGACTGGAGGCAGAACTGTGTTGGCTAATGCTGTGCTCAATCATCTGCTTGATTAAGTTTTGGCCAGGTCAGCTAGCTGGGGAAAAATGTGAGGCAGAAACTTGCTCATTATAGAGGTGCAAGCTGACTAAAAATAGTGTACAAATACTTAGTAATTACCACCTCTTCCTTCATCACCCTCCCTCCTACACACACACACACACACACACACACACACACACACACACACATTTAATAGTGAGTCTTTGGCCACAAGACAAAGAGTCCAGGACATGCACCCCAGGAAAGAGTTCTAAAAACAGACTCTCACAATCTTCACTTTACTTTCATAGATTTATCGATAATATCTTCCCCAGAAGACCAATTAAGAGTCTCCTCCCAGTTCCAAAAAATCCCTCCCGAGTGCCTATTAATACCTGGTTTTTAAGACCTAAAACAAATGTCTTAAACTGCTTACAACTAAGAAGAGAAAGAGTTCTTTCTGTTCCAGCTCTATAAATCTCTTCGTATTTTTAGTTGTCTTCCACCTTTAAAATTCCTTTTGACACATCCTGAAAGTAAGCCAGTAGGCATAAAGCCAATAAACAAAAGCTGGTTAAGGGAGGTTGCCTTCTTCCACCTCTAAAAATACTAAGGTAGCAATACCTATAATAACTTGAATAAATTATGTCACCGTATTTACAAGAGAAATGGGACTTTTCCTAAAGACAGAATTTAGATAGAAATTTCTATTCACACAGCATCACTACAAAAGTTTTAAATCTTTTTTCTAGGTGGCCCCTGTAACAGTGTTTAGCTGTGTGCAGGGAATCAGGTCCCACGTGGCTGATGCAAGTCCCTACCTGGTTCAAATCCCTATCTGGACACTTGAAAAACATGCTCGGTGCATTGTGACTGTGTGTCCAAATCCTGACTGGTTGAAGAAATGGAGGAAAAGGCATTGCAGGGTAATTACACACCACTGGGGCTGCTTACTCCCCTCACACCACACACACACACATGCACCCTCAGTCAGTAAACATTAGAAAAAATAAACAAAAATGATTAGACTTTGTGGGAAAAGATATTTACTTCGAGAATGAGCCAGACTTTGGTATTGTCAAGATTGCCAACAGCTGGCTTCCTGTCCCTAAAATGTTCTTTATTACACTCTGATTTCTCCGTCTTTCCATTTGGTAATTAACCCTATAATTTAGTTTTGATTTGTTCACTGCCTATTACCTCCTGCCCACCACTGTAGCCTTTTGCCACGCAAAAACTTACCCAGCAAGGGATACTTCTGCCTACAGACAAGTAAATTCTATACCTGTCCACTTGGCTATCAGTGTTCCCTGTTTTCTGGTTAACTCACCACAGACCTGACTGGAAAACAACCAAACCAAAAAAAAAAAATGTTTTTCTTCAGGAATTCCCATTCCCTCTCAAGATATACCCCCCTCTGGTAACTTCCACACATTCCAGAAACCCTCAGAAATCTGTCCTTTGAGATTTTTATGGAGGTTTCATTAATTAGGTATGATTGATTAAATCACTGGCCGTTGATGATCAATTCAATCTTCAGCCCCTCGCCCCTTCCCAGATTTTAAGGGACAGAAGGATTGAGCCTGAAAGTTGACTTGGTGTTTCTAGTAACAAGCCCCTATCCAAGGGGAACCCCAGCCACCAGTCATATTAGCTTACAAGGCACTCTGGACACTTCAGTGAGTCCAAAGATTTTAGGAGCTAGTAAATTGTCAGGAATGTCATTATGTATTTTTCTGTGTTTTTCTACACAAAAATGTATCATGACTTTCCTGACAACCCAATATATGTCAGGAAATGGGACAAACATCAAATACATGTTTCACAATGTCACAATTCCAAAACAGTCGCCCTAAATAGGAAGTTTATCCTGGGTTGTCTGGGTAGGTTTGATACAATCTTACGATCCTTTAAAAATGGAAGAGAAAGGTAGGAGAGTTCTCTTCAGGGTCGACAACATGGGTGTAGAAGTAGAAGGAAAGAAAAAGTCAAGGAGATTCTTACTGGCAGAACTCAACCTAGCATTATTGCGAGCTCTGACGTACAGGAACCCATGTGCAAGGGCCTGACAAAGGCCTGTAGACGCTAAGGCCGAAGTGCAGCTGTCAGACAGCAGGGAGATAAAGACCTTGGTCCTCTGAGCACTGGGAACTGGATTCTGTTAATCATCTGAAGTTATCTTAGAAGCTGATTCTCTCTTTTTTTTTTTTTTTTTTTTTTTTTCCAGAAACCCCAGAGTCCTGGTCACTGACTTATTGATTCCAGCCTTGAGAGACCAAGACCAAGAACAAAGAAACCAATGAAGCAATCCTTGACTTCTGGGCTACAGAATTCTGAGATCAAAATTTTATATTGTTTTAAGTCACCAACAATGTGGTCATTTTTTAGGATGGCCATAGAAAACTACTACAGACACTCTATTAACCCATTAGTGTGTTACTAACACCTGAGACCGGGTGATTTACAAAAACAGAGGCTTATCAACTCACAGTTCTGGTGGCTGGAAAGTCCACAGGCATCACAGAGTGGTACAAGGCAGAACTTGGAGCAGAACAAAGCATGATGGTGGCCCTATGACCTCCACCTCCTTCATTTCTTCTCCTGTAAGCACGAGAATGCAATCATTGGGCCCCACATTAACGACTGTTACACCCAAAGGCTGGGATTAAGTTTTTACCCTTTTAATCCTTGAGAGTCAAATCTCAGTACATAAATTTTTGGTGACAACCAAATCATAACAGAAATAATTCACTCATACAATTTTTTTGTGTGAAAAAGAAAAATAAATGTTCTTAGGAAAAAGATGCTTCTGGTTAAGGTTAACACCAGCATATTTTTTCCATTCTTGCTTTTTATTTTATTATTATTACTATTATTTTGCCAGAGGGCGTGTGCACTTGTGAGTGAGAAAGGGAAAGCACTACAATGGGACATGGACATGCTGCAAGTTTTTCTCCTCCACTTTTCATACCATCAGGATTTGTGTACATATGCACAAACATCTGGCATGTTTTTCAAGCTGCCAAGGCTAGAATCTGAACTGCAGCTGGCCATGTAGGCTCCAGCTCCCAATACACAGTGCTTACCCACTGTTCCACAGGGCTGGCCCAATATTGGTATGCTTTGTTAGCACATTTTAATGCACACAAATCCTGCTACCACCTTACTACTAGAAAGCTTTTGTAATCAAGCGTGCCCTTCATTCATTAGACGTTTACTGAGCATGTCCTCCATCCAAAAGATTTTGACAGATGCACTGGGTCCCTGCCTATAGATCCATCGTATATGGAAGATGAGCTGGCCCCTATAAGATAAAGTCTGAACAATTTAATATACCCAGTGTTCAATCAACTGGCTTCTGCCTTTAATTCCCCACTTACCCCTAACAGCCAACCAGGCATGAAACCAGATGCTTTATAAGCCTTTGATTGTCTTTCATGCTTTTTTTTTTTGGGGGGGGGGGAGGGTTTTCGCTATAGGGCGTGTGCGCTCGACAGACAGACAGAGAGAGACATAAAGACAGAAAGTGAGAAATCACCCCCCAGGGGGGATGGTCACGCCGCAATCCCTTCTCCTCCATTCTCCTCTCGGGATCTTGGGCACGCACGCACGCACGCACACGCGCCCGGCGTGAGTTTTAAGCCACCGGGTCCGGGACACGAACCGCGGTCGACTACGTAGGAGTCCAGCGACATAGCCATTACGCTAACTGCTGGTCCCCTCTTTCATGCTGTTGAAACTTGTCATTTATAGTTCCACTCCTCTGTCTGGAACACACAGATAGCACTCCTCAGTATTCAAATGGCTCTCTTACTCCCTTCAAGTCTCTGCCACACTTTGCTCTTTAAGACTCTTATCCTGATTATTCTATTGAAGTTGGAAACTGTCATCATCTTTACATTCTGAATCATCTTTATCCCTTCCCAATGACACTTAGCAACATCTAATGTACTATACTGTTCATTTGTTATACTTGTTGGGTATTATATCTCTGTTCCCCCAGTAA